>OY728162.1:466309477-467559477 GCA_963277665.1 Viscum album | reverse complement strand
ATAAATGGTGAGATTGGATGATTAGTAAGGGAAATCAGAAGTAATCATATAATAAATAAATCATGGATAATATATAAGAGATAAATAATAAAAAAATATTCTATATAACTAATATAATTAAAGGGAATATATATATGAATGACATAATGAAATAGCACTGTTTTGGGTGCCATGAAATGATTAATGTGATTTCGGGGTATTTTGATGCAGCTGAGTGGCTGATCATGGTCGTCTCTCAAATGGGGAAGTAGATTTAAAACAACTTTTTAAAGTCTTTCTACAAATAAAATAAAAGATAATAAAAACACTAACTGAAAGGTTGGGGTTTGGTTATAATTTATGAATCTAGAATAAGTTTTCTAGAAGAAGATTGTATTTTTTTTTTTTGTTTTTTGATTTGAAATGATGTTCGATTAAAATGACACAACAAAAAAATGTTTTTTTACAAAATATTTTAAAAGGCATAATCGATCTAACTCTAACACTTCATTCAATTATTAATCATTATCATTTACATCAATATCCACTTAATTATGTTCCCCTAATTTGTTATCCCTTGAACCCTATGAGAGTTAACTTAACCACAATGATGAAATTACATAAACCCTAGGGTAGCTTCGGAACACGCAATCGTAGCACCATGCTTTGATTGTTGTTCTAAGGTTAGATTACGATAACTGGTTAATTAAATCACATATTCATTCTGTAAATGAGGATGACTTTTTTTAGGGATTATATTTTAACTATACAAATTTATCATGTATGGTCTTGTATTATCGATTAAGATAGAGCCGTCACAATTTACACAATTCCCAACCTCGTGTGTTATGTGTTAATTGTTCAATTTCTTGCTTATATTCTTACAATATAAAAACACAATTCATGGATCATATTAATTGAATTACAGTAGCTCAATGATTCAAAATAATTAAATGAATAAGGATTGATGTTGATCGATTACTAAAAAGAACTACTCTTCCATGGGTGGTGTAGTCATCGTGGAGACGTTTTGTATAAGAAAAGGATTGAAATGGTAGAACCCAATATTGTCACCAATATTGATTCCAAACCAATTAAGAAGATTATGAGAAGAATAATACTGATGAAAAAAGAATATTTTTTGAAGAAAAATTCAACAATCAAACATGAAATAAAAAAAATACAAAGAAGATGTGGGAGAGGATAGCCTTTTTGGAAGAGATGTTTGCAAAGAGGCTTACTTATTCCAAGAGTTGTGAGGGGCTCCCAAGATACTCCCTTTCGGCCAAACCATCCCAAAGCCTCGACCAGCCCTTCCAAAGAGTTAAAACGCCCATTAAATAGAGTTTTTTAGGGCTAGTGTTACATAACATTTTAACTGTGAAATGAAAAACTCGTCCAAATATTTTATTCCAAGTTGCACTGCTTTGTTGACCTCCAAAACGTGTGAAGTGACCATCCATCCATAAGGAATATTTGTGACAAATCATTTCTCCGAGAGTTCGTCAATGTTTGGGCTCAATCCACGCCTGGATGAAGACGATATGGCCCAAATACAGAACTCATGTCCATTCTACCGAGTCCAGCCCACCATTGGATTAATGGCCCATTTACTCCATTCAAATGCACTTTTTAGCTATAGAATCCTGAATAAAAGTTATATAACATTACATTAGGTACACTATTATAATCTTACAAATTTAAATAATAAATATAAAAATATTTATCTTTGAAATTCTACAGTGAACTATAACGGGTAAAACTAGAATTTTCACCAAATTTTCAAATGAATGATCAAATCCCAAATATTTTATAAATAAACATATTTAACACAATGTGAGAAAATTATATCAGTTATTATCATTAAAATATTCAACAAAATAGTGTTTTATCAACTCCCCCACACTTACCCTTTTGCACTCCTGGGCAAAACCTCATTTCAAGTAAACATCAATATCAAATCAAGACCAATTTTAAAACACATTTTATTGGGATCCATCAATTCCGCACCAAGAATCAAAAGATATCGTGCCTCACAAAAAACCTTATTTCAAGTTCTCTATTAATATCATTCAATATATTTCCGCTTCATTTATCCTCCCATGCACAAAACACTTACCTTGCTTGAATTTTCTCTCATCACTCAAATATCAATTTTTTTGCAATGTCTTTCTCGTCCAAACTCATACAAGGGTCACCATAGGCTTGATAGATTCCTACATCGCCACCCGATTTGAGTCAAGGACATATGTTTATCCTGAGGAATTTTCAGGGTTTTTCTGTGGCTTTCGGTTGGTTGGATTTAGAAGTTAAAAATTATGAGGCTGAATTAGGAGGGCTTGATTCTTTTTGAAGAAAAATTGAATTAATCCAATTTTCACTTAAATATGGTCTTCTCCTCAATCCCCATAGTATCAATTCAGCTCCATCATCATGAAAAGTCATGAAAAGTTTACACCATTCTTCATTTCAGCATCAAAAAATTTCAATCTTCTCAAACATGATTTTCTTGAAAGCTCCAGATAGGCACAACTTTCCACCTCAATTAGAAGCTATAGAAAAGGCACAACTTCAATTGTCATGAAAGCTCCAGAAAAGGCACAACTTAAATTTTCATGAAATATCCAGAAAAGGCACAGCTTTTAATATAATTACATTCTTCAGCATCAAACACATATCTTCAGAATATAATTTTCCACCCAATGTATCATAAAATGTGGTAGAACAACACAAGACAGCTTCCCCCTCACTTAAGCTCAACTAGATTTTGGAATTTCACTTCATGAGTTGGTTGGATAGGGAAAATTGGCTTGTAATGTGGCTAACCTGACAGGATGTGCATGGATTGTAAGGGCTATAAGGATTAAATGTTCATGGTAGGCCATTATAAAAAATATTCTTTGAAATAGGGGCTTTAGTACAAAACAAATCCCTCAATAATTTAAACATAAGTACCTAAAACCATCAAGTTTTGACAGAAATAAATAGAATTCTGGTTAAATCAAGCATGGTTTGGTTCTCTCAATAAGTGAGGTGAATGTAAAGAATATTAAAATAATGGTTTAGAAGCCTCACAGGATAGTGGTTTCGAATATAAAGATAGTGATATGTGGCATGGGATTCAAAATTAAATGTACTTTTCATGAAATTACTAAATATTTGAACTTGAAACAAAGTCCTTTTAGCATTCATTTAAGATCAGTTTCATGGGAAAAATTGTTTCACTCATTGATATACATTTCAAAATTGTGATGAGAATCATTTCAGTTCAAAAATTTCAAAAACACAAAGAAAATTGAAATATAAAGACACAAAATTTGAAAAAACACACATTTTTTTTTGTTTTTTAAACAAAAACAATTGAAATTACTAAACTAAAAGGTTCCCTCCCCCACACTTAAAATATTGCATTGTCCTCAATGTGAACCCATGAGATGATATATGCACTTGAAATGCAGAATTTTTAAATAGGGAAAATAATATAAAAGTTAAAGGGTTAGGAATAGCCTGATGTGATCAATTGTTGATAGGGTCATGCAGTGTGATAAAATCCACTGCATCAGTAGGAAGTCCCTCAATGTATCTCTTCAAACATTTCCCATTGACTATAACAGTTCTTCCAGTGACCTCTTGTGTGATCTCCACTGCACCATAAATAAAAACATTAGACATAATATAATGACCTAACCATCTGGAATGCAACTTACCAGGCATCAGCTTCAGTCGTGAACTATAGAGAAGGACATTCTCTCCAACATTAAACTCCTTTTGTTGGATCAATTTTTTATGAGCTGCCTTTGATTTTTTCCTTATAGAGCCTTGACTTCTCATATGAAGACACTCAAATCTACTAATGCTCTTGAATTTCCAGCTTCCTTTGGATTCCATCTTCGGCCAAATCCATGTTGCGTTTCTTTATATCCCAATATGCTCGATTCTAAACTTCCACTGGGAGATGACACACTTTCCCAAAAACAATACAAAATGGGGACATACCGATGGGTGTCTTGAATGCTGACCTATAATCCCACAATGCATCATCTGAGTGCTTGCTCCAATCCTTCCTATTTGGCTGCACGGTTTTCTACAATATTTGTTTCAACTCACGATTTGAAACATCAGCCTGGCCATTTGTTTGGGGGTGGTATACTGTTGATGTTTTGTGTGTCACCCCTTACTTTCAAATGAGGGAAGAAAAATTCTTATTGCAATAGTGTGTCCCTTGGTCACTGATGATGGCCTTTGGTACTCCAAACCTGCAGAAAATTTGAGCCTCGTAAAAATCCACTACAACATGAGAATCGTCGGTCCTGGTGGCCTTGGCTTCCACCCATTTACTCACATAATCAACATTAACCAAAATATACAAAAATTCAAATGAACTAGGAAAAGGTCCCATAAAATAAATTCCCCATACATCATAAATCTCACAGAATAGTATGTGTTGATGGGGCATCTGATGTCTCCTAGAAATGATCCTAGTGTGTTGGAAATGAGAGCGTGACTTACAAAACACATGGGCATCATGGAATAAGAAAGGCCAATATAATCCAAAGTCTAAAACTTTCCTAACTGTCCGTTGGGGTCCAAAGTGTGCACCACAAGAAATTCTATGACATAAATGCAAAACAGACTCAAACTCATGATCAAGAACACACCTCCTAATGACATGGTCACTACACAAACCCCAGAGGTAAGGATCATCCCACACATAAATCCTAGACTCACTTTTTAATTTTTGGACTTGATGATTCTTTAAATTTGCAGTGATTTTAGAGTCAACAAGGTAGTTCACTAAATCATCATACCAAAGATGCGTAACTAAGATGGAATAAATATTCTCATCGGGAAAAGTGTCTGGAAGTGGTACCTGGTCCAGGGTGTCATCCTCTAGTGTGTGAGTAAGCCTACTCATGTGGTCCACCACCAAGTTTTCTGACCCCTTTTGTCCTTTATCTCAATATAGAATTTATGAAGAATGAGAATCCATTAGATCAGCCTGGGCTTTGCATCTGGCTTCTTCAAGAGGTACCTCACAGCTGCATGGTCAGAAAAAACAACTACTTTAGAGCCCAATAAATATGAACAAAATTTAACTAAAGAAAATATGACAGCAAGAAACTCATTTTCCATGGTTGTGTAGTTTGATTGGGCTGAATCCAGTGTCCTTGATGCATAGGCGATCACATGTGAAAGTCCCTCCACCCTCTAAGATAAGACAGCTCCAACCGCAATGTTTGAGGCATCACACATAAGCTCAAAAAGATTCTCCCACCATGGGGGCTATATGATAGGTGGAGTGGTCAGACGTTTTTTTATCACATAAAATGAATTCCTTCAAGAAACATCAAACACAAAATCAGAATCCTTTAAGTAATGATGACATAGGAAGAGAAATCTTACTAAAATATTTGATGAAACACCGATAAAATCACGCACACCCTAAGAAATATCTAACATCACGCACACATAAATGATATTGTAATGATGAAATAATGTCCATCATAGATCTATCAACTTCTATCCCATGTTTTGACACTACATGCCCTAAGACAATGCCATGCTCTTCCATGAAATGACACTTTTCAAAGTTCAGGACCATATTATTCTCAATACAATGATTCAATACATTTCCCAAACTATTTATACATTCATCAAATGAGGATCCATACACTGTAAAATCATCCATAAATACCTCCATGAAGATCTCAATAAAATCAGAAAAAATAATCACCATGCATATCTGGAAGGTACCTGGGGCGTTGAAAATTACAAATGGCATCCTTCGGTAGGAAAATGATCCAATGGGACATGTGAATGTAGTCTTCTCCTGATCCTATGGAGCTATAAGAACCTGAAAATATCCAGAAAATTCATCCAACAAACTATAGTGTGTTTTCCTAGCTAGTCTCTCAAGGATTTGATTAATAAATGCGAGGGGGAAATGGTCTTTTCGAGTGGAATGATTTAGTTTCCTTTAATAAATACACACACGACAACTATTTTGTACCTTCATTGGAACTAACTCTTCTTTCTCATTTTTAACAATAGTAACACCACTCTTGTTAGGCAAAACCTGAATTGGACTTACCCACTGAGAATATGAAATTGGAAAGATTATACCTGCCACGAGCAATTTCCCAACTTCTTTTTTAACAACTTCCAGGATGGTGGGATTGAGTCTCCTTTGTGGCTGTCTCATCAGTTTAGCCACATTCTCCAAGATAATCCTATGCCTGGAAATGGAGGGGATAATACTTGATATGTCTTCCAAGGTCCACCCAATCGATCTGATGTTCTCCCTCAAAATGTTCAAAAGATTTTCTTCATGTTAAAAAGGGATATTGTTAGCAATGATAACAAGTAATCTCTCACCACTAAACAAGTACGAGTATTTTAGATTTGGTGGTAATGGATTGAGTTATAATGAAGGAGGGTTTAGTATGGATGGAGACATTGAAGGAAATGAAATATGTGCACAAAGAGCATTAGTATCAGAATAGATATCATCAAAATTATAGAATAAGGCATCAAATCCATCAGCATACTCAACAAACATGTCATAATCAGAGTGAACATGATCAAAATCAGATTATGAATCCACATCAAAATCAAAACCAAGAGAGTATTTTGTATCAACATCATGTGTGGAAGTGGTCTTAGAAATCAAACTCGAACCAATACTCATAATCTCCCAAAGCATAGGACAATAAAATTTCATGGAGTTTTTATTTTGTGGTTCAAAATGGGAGATAACCAATGCAGAGTGATCCTATGAGGGGTACTTCATGGAATCCATAACATTAAATATCACAACTTCATATCCAAACACCATGGAAAGTGTACCCTCAGTGACATTTATGATATTTTTTTCAGTTTTGAGGAAGGGCCTACCTAGGATAATGGGGGAATGAGAACTTACCTGATCATCCTCCATGTTAAGCACATAGAAGTCTGCTGGAAAGATCATGTCTCTTACCCAGACAAGTATATCCTCAGGAACTCCAACTACATATGTCATAGCTCTATTATCCAGTTGCACCACCACTCTCGTCGTCTTAAACTCACCAACCTGTAAAGAAGAAAATACAGAGCGAGGAATCACATTTATTGATTCTCCTAAATTACACAAAGCATCATAGATGTGAAACTTCCCTATGGAACATGAGATGGTGAATGTCCCGGGATCCTTGCACTTTGTTGGCATTGCTAGAGTTTGTGTAATGAGTGCTGAGACATTCCTCCCAAGGTTGATCCTCTAATTTCCCTTGATCCCTCTTCGATTGGTGCATAGTTCTTTTAAAAATTTGGCATACCTTGGGATTTTCATAATGGATTCATGTAAAGGAATGTTGATCTGCACATGCTTTAATGTGTCCAAAACCTCCTTTTGTAATGCTTCTTCAGCCATATTCTTGGTTTGAACAAACCTGTTTGGAAAAGGAAGGGGTTTAGGAGGAACATCATCAATATTTTTCTTACCTTTATCTTTCTCCTTGGATTTCTCATCAGTTTGTATGGAATGCAGCTTCTCTTGAGTAGAGGTGAATCCCAATGGAATGGTAGGTACATATGTATCATTTATTTTCTTCCCACTTATCAATGTGATGGAACTAACATTCCCCTTTGGATTTGGCGTGGGTTGGGAAGGTAGATTTCCGAAATTCTTACCTATAATTTCATGGAGGGCGGTGGCAATCTGGCTCATTTGAGTCTTCAACTCCCTCAGCTCCAAAATTTGACTCTTCGGCTCATTCCGTTGATTAAGAACAATTTTCTTTAAAAGATCATCAGTATTAGAATCTATCTTTGGTGGGGGATTCCATTGTTGTTGGCTTCTTGATTCTTGTTCTTCAAATCTCCTTTGGGGTTGTTGGAAACCCTACTGGTAAGGCAGAGGCTACTGGAAGTTTTGTTGAAAGGGTGGCCTTTGTTGTTGTGTAGAGCCATACCTCATGTATGGTTGATATTTCTACCCTTTGTTTTATGATAGAGCAAATGAATCAAAATTATTTTGGGGATATTGTTGTTGTTGTTGTTGAAATAGTCTCCCTGGGAATACTGTTGCGCAATCCTCTGTCTCTTGTAGTTGTGGGAAACAGTCAGTTGGGTGGCTTGTCTCAGTGCAAATTCCACCAGGCCTTGAAGGAGGGGGTTGGGATCTTTTTTGATCCAATGCAATCTGCCTCACCATAGTGGTCAATTATTCCAACTTGGTATCAATAAAAATACTTTCAATAGAAGAAAGGCTTACCTGCTGTACTCCTCTAACATGTGGTGTACCTCTATTGCCAAATTGTTGGGAGTTTTGTTCCATCTTGTCGATCAATGCACGTGCGGCTACTGGTGTCTTGTCCTCCAATTCCCCTCCTACCACATCATCCACCATGCTCCTCTCCATAGGTGTGAGTCCTTCATCGAAGTACTGAATGAGGAGTTTCTCACTGATTTGGTGATGTGGACAACTTGCACACAACTTCTTGAATCTCTACCAATACTCAAGCATTGACTCCCCTTGATCTTGCTTGATCCCTGAGATCTCTTTACGAATGGAATTAGTCCTCTATGATGGATAAAATCTATTCAAGAAAAGATGTTTTAAATCATTCAAACAAGTTACATCCTCGAGTTATAAATAATACATCCAATCCTTCGTAGCTCCATCAAGTAAGAATGGGAATGCTCTTAATTTGATTTGATCTTTAGTAACATTTCTTGGTTTTAAGGTTGAGAAAACCACATTAAATTCTATAAGGTGTTTTTTGGGATCCTCACCAGATAATCCATGAAACATTGGAAGATGGTGAATTAATCCAGATTTCAATTCAAAGTCTGATTCGATGTTTGGGTATGCAACACAATTTTGTTGATAGTTAATATCCGGGGCAGCCAATTCTCAAATGTTTCTATTAAGTTCATTTCCATTATTTCCATCCATTGGTTCCTCTTTTAGGTTTGAATTTGAATTGCTTCCAATTTCAGGGCTTCCAGAAGAGTGGAATTCACCAACTGGTTGAATATTGAAACTTCCCGCAGACTGAGAATGTCTGATTCGAGCCCTAAGGCTACGTTCAATCTTAGGGTCACGATCTAAGAGATCTTTGGGATTAGTTCATTTCATAAATCAAATAAAAATGAAAAGAAAGTGAGTGGACCATAGTAAAATAAAAATTAGAAGTTGAGTTAATGTTCTAAAAAGAAAAGAAGAGGATGAAAAAAATGAAATCTTGAGAAAGGGGAAAGGTGAAAGAGAGAGGTGAAAAAAATAATAAAATGAAAAATAAAAGAAATACCTCTAAATGGTTGAATAAATTACTTTACTCCCTAGAAATGGAGCCAATTTGAAAGAGCGCTATCGTGGGACCCTCATATGATTAATGTGATTTTGGGGTACATAGAGGCAGTAGAGTGGCTAACCAAGGTCGTCTCTCAAAGGAGGAAGTATATTTAAAACAACTTTTTAAAGGTATTCTAAATATAAAATAAAAGAGAATAAAAACAATACCTGAATGTTTGGGGGTTGGTTATAGTTTATTATTCTAGAATAGGATTGCTAGAATATTATTTTATGTTATTTTGTTTTTAGTTTTTAAATGAAGTTCGATTAAAATGAGATAACAAAAAGATGTTTTTTTAGAAAATATTTTAAGAGGTGTAATTGATCTAACTCTACATCTTAATTAACTTATTAATCATTATCATTTAAATCAATATCCACTTAATTATGATCCCTTAATTTGTAATCCCTTGAACCCTATGAGAGTTAACTTAATCACAAAGTTGAAATTACTTAAACCCTAGGCTAGCTTCGGAACAGGAAATCGCAGTACCCTGCTTTGATTGTTGTTCTAAGGTTAGATTATGTTCAGTGGTTAATTAGGTCACATATCCATTTTGGAAATGAGGATGATTTTTTTAGGGATTATATTTGAACACTACAAATTTATCCTGTATGGTCTTGTATTACAGATTAAGATCGCGCTCTCACAATTTATACAATTCCCGACCTCGCATGTTTTGTGTTAATTTTTCAATTGCTTGCTTAGTTTCTTACAATTTAAAAACTAAATTCATGGATCATATTAAGTGAATTAATGTAGCTTAATGATTCAAAATAATTAAATGAATAAGGATAGAGGTCGACTGATTACTAAAAAGAACTACTCTTTTATGGGCGGTGTAGTCAACGTGGATACGTTTTGCATAAGCAAAGGATTGAAAAGGTAGAACACATTCATGTATCCACTCTTGATACCAACCCAATTTATAATATTAAGAGAAGAAGAACATGGAAGAACATAGAGCAATATTTGATGAAAAATGTAAGAAACAAACATGAAATAAATCAAATACAATGAAGAGGTGGGAGAGAAGAGCCTTTTTGGAAGAGAGGTTTGCACAAAGGAATACTTCTTCCAACAGTTGTGAGAAGATCCCAAGAGATACCCTTTAAGAAAAACCATCCCAAAACCTCGAATAGCTCTCCAAAAGTGTTAAAATCCCCTGTAAATAGAGTTTGTGAGGGCTAGGGTTACATAACTTTTTAAGTGTGAAATGAAAAACTCGGCCACATATTTTATTCCACGTTGCACCACCAAGTTGTCCTCCAAAACGCGTGAATTGACCGGCCTTTCAGAAGGATGATTTGTGCCAAATAATTTCCCTGAGCTTTCCTGAAAGGTTGGGCTCAATCCAAGCCTGGATGAAGATGATATGGCCAAAATACAGAACCCATGTCCATTCTGCCGAGTCCATCCCACCATTGGATTAAGGGCCGATTTACACAATCCAAATGCACTTTTTAGATCTAGTTTCCTGAATTAAAGTTGTAGAAACATAAGTTAGCAATGCTATTACAAAAATTAAAATTCAAATAAATAATATAAAAGTATTTATCTTCGAAATACTATAGTGCTCTATAAAGGGTAAAAATGAAATTTTCACCAAACTTTCCAATGAATGATCAAATCCCAATTGTTGATAAATAATCATATTTAACATAATGTGAGGAAATTTTATCATTTATTATCAATAAAATATTCAACAAAATAGTGTTTTATCACATAATAATATACATTTTCATTTGGAAAATAATAACTAGATTCAAAATGAAATAATCCAAATTTCAAACATCATAATCTTATATTCAAAGCCTTGTTCCAATATATCATACATAAATATGTATGACATACATGAAATAATAAAACTATTTTGTCTCATGAGACTTATTTATGTGTGGAGTGGATATAATAGGCTTCTCCCATTACTTATTATGTCTAGTGCATTCATCATATTAAATGAATGAATAAAAAATCATTACATAATCATTATAAACATTTATATTTAAAACTAGAACACAAATTGTTAATATTTTCCATGAGAAATAAATAAAAAAATATGATAATAAATCATTTATATAAATAATATGAATATTATTATTTCAATTTCTCCCTTGTAAATAATAAGAACTATCAGAGAATTCTTACATAAATTAAAATATCGTTAAATGAATATTAAATATTTTCATTGAAAACATGAAAAATATAACCTTTTAATTGGATGAAATTATATAAACATATGTATATAATATTTAAAAAATTATTTTTTATGAAACTAAATAGGGACATTTTATAGTAAAATTTTAAATCAAAAAATATTTATAACAGCTGTAAAATATGTTCATTCAAAAAATGTTAAAAGAAATATTCATTTTACACTTTTCGTAATGTATAAAAACTACCTCATTGGTAAAATGGAAATAACATTACTTTTAAAAATTTTAATATAAATTTAAACATGGTTTAGATTGAATTTACATAATCATATTATCATATAAAATATCATTCTTGAAATATTTTTAGAAAGATGTACACGGAAAGAAATTTCATCGACCCAAGAGGAAATAAGGATGACTTTTCTAAAAAATTATATTTTTAAGAATATATTAACTACCAAAGAGAGGAAAAATAAATGAAAACATGCAATGTACATTGATATAAAAATAAAAATAAAATATAAGAGTTTAAAATAGAAATATTTTTTAATTTCCTTCAATATATATTTAAATATAAACAATACCAAATAAAAATGAGCTTATAGAATATTATCTTACCTCAAACTTATACATTTTTGGTGCATTATATCATCATGAATAACAAATTTAAATTTATTAAATAATTTAATAATATCCCTTTAGGTCAATATTTAATTTTTATGGCCTTTTTATTATCATTTTTCATTCTTACATTGAATAGTTCTTGAGTATGTTGAGAATTTAAGGTAGTTTGGTCAATTTCTCTCAAATTTCATTATTATATTGACTATGTTTAATAGTGTTATGAATGGTTAAATAATATAAATAATCTTAATAATATCATTAATATAATTTTTTCCCATTATATACTATTTAAGAATCATCTGTGAATGATGATAATAGAAAAAAATCACATCTCTTTGTGGATGTGGTAGTCAACACAAACACATAAACAATGTTATCATTCTAAAATTGGTGTAAGTGTAAGAATTTAGATGATATATTCAATTTATAGAATTATAATTTTTTCATAAATATCATATATATTAATAATTTAAATATTTCAATATATAAAAGTAAATTAGTTATGAAAAATGAATTATATCACTATTTGGAGATGGTAGGTAATATATTCGCACAAGTGATGTTTAATTTTCAATAGGTTAAAAAAAGATATAAAATGGGTGTAAAAAATAACTTATTATGGTTAATATACTAATTTAATTATGTTAAATAATTTTTTGAATATCCTTAGGAGGTTTAATAAGAATGTAACTTGAAAAGACGTGGTAGGAACATATTCCTATTATTTTTATAAGAACCTTGGTATTACACCATAAACCTTATTAAATCATCTTTAGGTGATTCCCAAACCTATAAAACATGTTTAAGGATATTCTAAAGTAATTTGGGTTGGTATATATTGTTATAAGTGGCTAAATTAATGTATATAAGAGTGGGTGGTGGTTTTATTTTGTATGTGAGGTGGGTGGAAAACATGTAAATACTTTAAAAATTCATTATATAAAATATGTCTTATTCAAGTAAGGTGGATAAATATGTTAATATATTTTATGAATATAAGGATAATTTGAAAACCCATAAAATTTGGTTTACAAAACTATTTTGGGTTATCTTGATGCCTAACTCATTTATTTATATTTTTATCTCCTTTTACCCTTAAACAAAGTTATAAATATTTAACATGCTTTTAATTAATTATGATCAAAGATTAAGTTAAACTTATTGAGTATTACTATTTATTATAATTCCATATATTTAATCCATATTACAAGATTTATTTTCATAATGTTTTAAAAATTAACATTAATATATGTCCATAAGACACCACAAAAATCATTTTTGGAAAATATTTGTTTTAGGAATAAAAATTATTTTACAGAAAAGTCATGTATAATGTTGATTAAAAATGAATTAATTGGATCTTTTCCAGTAAAATTAAAATTATTTATATTTAAAAATAAACGAAAAAAGAAATCAATATTGGTAATACATGGTTATGAGAGAAGTGTTAAAAAGAGTATTTATTTGAACAAAAAAATTTCATAGATTTCAAAAATGATATGAATATATATCTAATTTTAGAATTATATTTTAATAAAAGTTTTACTAATTATTATATACATTTTTTAAGAATTTGTTTCAAAAAAATTAATGTTAATATTATATCATTATGATTTCATAAAATTGCATTTTTTTGTAAAATCATTATTTTTCACTATTCACCCAAAAACACTTTCTAAATAATATTAAAAATTAAAAATAAGATAATTTTTATATGATTAATTAAAAATTGATATTAATTTCATAAAATTATATTAATAAGAAAATTGATTTATTTTTTAATCACATTCTAAAATAAAGAAATAGGTATTATGCTATTGTTTCTTTAATAAAAATTCCTACAAAATATAATTGAAGCTTAGGTATTACAGGACCTCAACTCCTGCAAACCATTGGATTCTAGAGTACCCCTTGAATTATCCACTAATTTATTCAATTTCGAAGATTGATATTAATGGTCCCGTATATCGGTGTAACTTGAATTGATCCCAATGATAGTGTTAGATTCGAGGAAGGCCACATATATACACATATATTATCTAATTATAATTATATAAAACAACACACTATCATCAAATGATTTTCTATAAATCCACCTGAATTCATATTTGGTCACTTCTTTTTAAAACAGTTGAATTTATTCTTTAATATTCAGGGAACATGTCTCTCTCAAATTACCTCTCCATCTATCTTGACGGCCAATATTCCCTCTCAAATGGGTGTAAAATATTTTTGTGCATTGGGACTACCGATAGTATTATAAATGACATTACCATTTGAGAATACTTATGGTGTGTATTAAAACTGATTGTTTCCTCATGTATTGTTATTTATTTCTCTAAAGACTTTGGTTGAACCACACTAACGCTCTAGAGATATGACTAAAATTAAGCACAATGAATCTCTGGAATATTATTGAACACATATCTACAGTAATGAGCTATTATCTACCCCTATAATACCTATAATGGGAAAATAATCCTAAATGGGACCTTTCCCTTATATACATGACCATGATGATGATACATTTTCACTAGTAATGTAATTTTTTAGTAGATCTATTTGATAATGTCTTATTTCACCCCCATCACATTAGTATTAACTCATAATCTGATTTTTTATTTTTGAATAGAGAGAACGTTCCCACTTATGAAAATCACCCAAAAGGGTTCTATTGTGACCATATAATCAACATAATTAGTAAATTTCCACCACCATCTATTTAATTGACCTTCTCCTATAGTGGACCAATAGGCACCCTCATCCCTACAAGTCTTTCAGTTTGGATAAAATCTTTTTCACTTCATCTTTGGATCTTTCCCTGACATCTTGATAAACATCACTCCTCATGTTGAAAAAGGAATGTCAGCCCTTACATGAAATCTACCACCCAAGGTTTCCTTCAGTAATTAACATATTACTTTAGAAATTAGTAGGTTATTATATGCATTGTCTCATTCAAAATAAGGGGAATAATTTAATCATACAAGTTTCTCAAGATCAAATACTAGATTATCATTATCATGTCCCAAATACACACTATGACCTCACTAGGCATCATATTGAAAGTTATATTTTCAGGAATACATTCCCTAATAATTTCTGAAATAAGATACGTTTTACAATGATAAAGGTTTTGAGAGATCTATGTGACTACATGTAAACCTATTAAATTAAAATCCTTCTCAAATTCATTGCAGCTCTACTAAACCCAAATGGTACATCCCCAATATAATCCAAAATATCCTCCAAACCAAATTTCTGAACATAAAACTACCCAATACTCTGATTAATAGTTTATTCTTGATAACATATTTCTGGACAAGATTGTAGGCTCATGTACACATTATTATTATTTGAGATCTACATGTAGTATCATAGGAAATAACCTTCTAGGTATTCATCCTCCTTGATGAATTAACATTAGGATGATATATTTACCCATATTAAATCTCAATGATTAATAATCCAAATGGATGATGCTATAAATTGAACATAAATTACATATCCAAACTCATAGAGGGTGACCCATTCTAATACTGAGTAATCCTGAAGGCTCATACCCATACAGTTAGTGATAAAGGATTGTGATGTCCGAATATACTTGAATTGAAAAGCATTCAAATTATTGACCGTTTCTAACAACTTCACTATAATTTCTTTGGGCCTCTCATTTTTTAATTCATCTCTTCAATAATATAATTCAGTTTAGAAATGTGGTTAATGCCAAAATTGGATAAGTATAATCCATCGCGTGATAGTCACGCATTTCTGTAACAATCACATAACGACTTAATTTTTATATGGGCTTCGCATGCACGTCACTTTAATAGTGGAATTTAATTGGTTCAAACATAGCATGATCAAATGATAATATCATGTAAAATATCATGTATCATGATCACATGGATTTTTCAAACAAGGAAATTACATAGCACAATCGTGTAAATAAGTTTCAGGACATACTTATATGGGTGAGTTCATATGGAATAGTTATGTGTAATCTTCATGAAATATTTTTCTCTCAATTAATATCATGTGTTTTGTAGTGAAAATAAGGTGGCCATATAAGCCTATTTATGGGTAGTTCCCCCTACTATGAGGATCATTTTACTCAAAAATGGATAATATCCATACCGAATAGACCGAATTTTTGAGTGGGTGTAATTATTGACACCCTTGTAGACATATTTCATCTAGACACACAAATTATGAATAAATATATCATGGAAACTATCATTATATCATTTGATAAGTTATCATGAAACCATAAAATATTCCCATTATAAAATCACCTCATTATGGGTGGATCATGTTAGGTGTTAGAGAACAACCTAGTTCATAGACCGAGGGTGGGTGCATAATATGGACCATGAGAGGATTATATTATTCATGTATAGAGTCATACCCATCACAAAATTGTAATAGAGAAGCATTGTATGTGGACCGATGACAGAAATATCACATGTTCGTGATACACACTCCTTGCTCACTGACTTATTATGTAGGCCCCATTGCCTATAGCGGTTGATCAGGGGTTAATTGTGCCTCATCATGGATGTTCCAAATAAATACCTAGTTTCCATTTTGGTAAAGAAACTACGAATAATTGAATAGAAGGTAGTGGTGAATATGGAGAAAGAATGATCGAATAGATCCAATTTTGCAAAATATAAATCATTTTTACAGGTAATACCAGAGATAAAATAATAATAATAAATATACTATGTAGCAAACAATAGGCCCTCGTGATTGAAAATTCATGATCTCATTTTCACTAACATCACTTGGATATATAAGAACTGCATCACTCACAGAAAAAATGCATATTTATCAAGATGTTGTGGAATAATATAATCATGTAAATCATATTATGTGAGCCAGTTACATGAATCCTGATCCATTGGAGAATCACATGAATCCAATCCATGAAAAAATCTTGTGGCCACTATCTCTATCATGAATTTATTATGTGAAATTCATTCCATCACATATGAGATTGTATCATGTTGTTTCCTTTACTTGGTGTCTAATATCGACTCAGATTTCCACAAAAGAGTTTCCTGTTATATATCTTCACCATCAAATAAGTACTCCAAAATTTATTATCCCTTCAAAAACCAAATATTCTATTCATGGTATCTCAATGGTCAATGAAAATATGAGGCATTGGGATATTTCAGTATCTTACCTTCTCCTAGGTCAGTTACTCAATCCATTTCAGTCCAAATGACCTCTATGGCTTCTTATACTGTGGAAAAAGTTCCAAAATGGCCAAATCTAGTCCTCTTCCAAATACACAAGAATTACGTTAACAAATTTTTGGGAGAGATATAGTTTGTATCATTAAATCATGAATTTCATAAATAAAAGGTGTATGTATATTGTCCTCCAAATAATATAGGGAACATGGCGAATTTAAAATCATTTATTCCCATGATAATGAGGGTCCCTAGCATAAGTACATAAGTGATACTATCTTCAATACATGGAACCTAATATGGATGACCCCATCCCAAATTCAATTATCATTGGTTCATGTTGGGTTCTCAAGTCAATTTAGTGAGGGAGGTAGAGAAAACCAACATAAAACCTATATGTATCTACACTTCTAATCCCCTAACTAGGAGTGAACTTCCTTCGTTTCTCCCCACCTCCAAAAAATCAAGAAGATGAGAGGATGGTCCTTTTACTAGGTGTATTCCCCAACTCTCCATGACTTCACCTAATAAATTATGGATTTATGTATTCCAGGGTATCTCTATGTTCATAAGACCCACTCAATATTATATTATTTTACTTTTCATGATATAATATTATCTTACAAATGAAAATAAAATAGGGTTTCGAACTCCCTAGATATATAATGTAAAAATATATGAAATTTTTTGTATTGAATGATGTTAAAATGTGTGGTGCAGTCCATACACACAACCTTACACTATGAAACTATAACTACATAATATTTAATTCTTTTAAAGTAGGATATGAAGGATGTCTCTTAGATGTTTAAACCCACCATCATGAAACCATTCATTTTATCCCTCGTGGGTTCATATTCATCATGAAGTCACATAAATCCATGCTCATCAATCCATATTCCCAATAATCCTAGACGTCCCTTTTGTAAGAACCCGATTCTTATTTTTAAGGTACGAGTTTCTTGTTTTTCCTTTTCCTTAAGTGTTTATGAGAAAATATGGAAAATGGGGGAAATCATAAATTTTGGAACTACACGTAGTGTACTTTTCCACATGCTGTGTACTTTTGGTCGTGTTTGGATGATTACACGGGGCGTGTAGCCATGTCAGTAACGAATGGTGTGGGAACTGACTACATGTCGTGTAGTGGTACCTTACACACCGTGTAGTCAGTCAACATGCTTAAACAGTAAGGCGGTGGAGTCGCCGCCTGCTGGGTGACAATAAGCACCATGTACTTCAGAGTTCATGTCATGTACTCATGTTGACAGATGAACAGTGTGGTGGTGCCTCCAGAGGAACAATTAAATGAAGGACGTAAACTCTGTGTACTTAGAAGTACACGTTGTGTACTTTGTTTTTTCATCTTCAAACAGGAAGTAGCCTCCACATTTGGAAAAGGAGGCATTTGAGCCGTTTTGGAGCCAAGGGGGACGACCGATCCTTTGATGATCCTCTAGGTGTTCGTCTGGAATCCGATTCGGAATTGGATAATATCATTGGAACCGCATAGGTAAGACATCTCATCTCCTTGTATGGTTCTTACAAATTATTCCCCTAAGGAAAGTTATATATGTTTGAATGGGTTTTTTCCTTCATCAGATCTACGCCGTTCTTGGGTGTTTTTGGAGTCTGCATTCGGGTATAACGTTAGATGGCAAATAAGGTAGGTGGTATTGTGGAAATATCCAACTGTCATGCGTTTTTGTGCATTTTGTGCCACGAACCCATGTTGGGGTGTCGTGTCGCTGAGGCTGTTACTATATTTAATGCCTAGAATTGCATAGGTGATTAAATTGTGATAATAAAATGATGGTTGGTATCTTTTCTTGGATCTGGAACCACCCAGGGGTTGTCTTCCACTGTTTAGTCGTTTGGCTAGGATACCCGAGGGTATGCCTTTAATACAGTAATTGTAGAATTTCCTTGAGAGTAATTGCATGTTTACGGCATTTTGATATGTTGGTTATGGCCCGGTTACTTATTTAGACTGAGGGCGTTGTTGTGATTAGCCTATCAGCACTGCACTATTTAGCATGTGGGCAGTAGTTGTTTCGGCCTGAGGTAAACATCTTCCTTGCTAGTGGGCAGCTTATTTTGTGCCTGTGGGAAATACTACCTACCCTTGAGGGTAAAATCTGTTATGCCTGAGGGCAAATTCTTGTGTTGGATACTCGTTACCCAAGCGTAGGAGTTTATGTGTCTTTGGACACTAGTTGTTTACTTAGAAATGAACTGTGGTGATTTCTTATATAAAATGGATTAAATGAATCTTAAAAATGGAAATATAACTGGTAGTTAGTTACTTTTGAGTACTGCTTACTTTATTTCATTTTACCACTACACACTATTGTTGCATGTTAGCACGCAGTTGGGACTGGACTATTGGTGGGTTACTACTGAGATATATTTATCACACCCTATTTGGGTCACACTTTTCGGCCCAAATAGATTACGTTGCTGCAGGTGTAGATAGGGGAAAGAGTCCCTATACAGGTACTTGACTATTGCTGAGGAGTAGAAGGGCATGGGACCGAGCCTAGGCTCACGATGCCGCTACCAGTAGTTTTGCTTTGCTTTGCTTCACTCTACATTTTGTTGTATTATATTGATGTATAACATGTTCTGGCTCTTTTCATTGAACTTGTGTCATGTATCATATTTAATATACTATTGGTTATATCATCTGTAGTTGTTTATTTCTGTTTCGGTTGGGTATGGTTTACTGCTTATGCTATCATTGTATGTTTATTTTGTATTCCGTTGTGAAACACTTTGATAAATGAGGGCATAGATTCACCACTATCAGACCTGGGCCCTCACTGCTAGTCGGTATCCTTTGGAGTTTGGGGAAATGTGCTTGAGGTCATGTGGCGAACCGGGCTCGGGGCACCCATTGCGTGGCACCCGGGTCCTGGACGTTACAATGTGGTTTCTGAGGGAGGTTCTTTTATTTGACTTACTATTTGGAGCCGTAGTCTGGGATATGACGAATTTTTATTGGTAATAAGTTGTTCCTGGGTGTAGCTAACCCGTGTACAGAGAAAATCCAGTCTACATCGTATTTTGAAATTCATTTGATTTTGAAATTTTATGGTTGAAATGTTTTCACCATTCGGTGACACACTTGAATTATGCAGTTTATATATTATATATGGGTTCTATTCAGTTACAACCCGAAGAGATAAGGGTATTCCATCTCATGCATCATATAGGAACATGCTAGATATCACATACCACGCCTAGTTTCCATGCCATGTAGTTGCATTGAAAATTCTCATGTTGTTGTGATAGTTGTTGTGCAAGAAAAGCATGTTGTTGTGATAGCTTCTTGATAAATACCTGCTCTGTGATAGGGTATTCTTTGTGTGAGACTGTTTATAGAATGGATGCCAAACTTTGGTTTTTGGGGAGTATGGGCCCCATATAACGGAATTTGGTGGATCGTTGACTGTTATTTGTTATTACACATATGAGATGTCAAACTGGGATTCGTGTGGAGTATGGGCCCTCACGGGTCGAAATTTGACACATAGGTGTTTGTTTGGTATTTTCTGGGTTCGGGAAAAGTTTCTAAGACATACTGTCTGAAAACCCAGTATACACGCCGTGTAGTATTTTTATACATGTTGTGTATGTTCTTCTGTTCGGGAATAAAAATGACCTTTTTAAGTACACACCATGTACCCGGAGTACACGCTGTGTAGTCTCTTCCTGTGTGACAAACCGTGTTAGCGGCCACACGGGGTAGGGAAAGGTTGGAGTAAAACACTTCATATATCGAATGGACATGCTGTGTAGTGTGACCCAGAGTCCGGCCATGTAACTAACAACACGGTTCAGTGAACTCCTTGAAATAACATGTCGTGTCAATGATGGACACGTTGTGTAGTGTAACCTGGGGACTCGGTCGGGTAACTAACAACACAGGCCAATGTCACCTCTCCCTGAACACGTCGTGTACCTATGGGAGATGTTGTGTAGTCTTGTCTGAGGACAGACCGTGTGGTTTTAGCCATGTGGCTGGGAAATAGGGTGTTGTACACGTCGTGTATGGGTGTAACACGTCGTGTAGTTGTAAGCCAAGAATTCGGCTGTGTCACAGACAACACAGGCATTTGGAAAATAACATTTTACACGCAGTGTAGATATTATACACGCCGTGTAGTGTTTGTTCAACGGAATCCGTGTGGCTTAGCCGTGTGTATGGACCCAGGAAGGGGAAGGGAAGTCAAGTACACGCCATGTAGTCAGTTTACACATCGTGTAATCTTGTTTTGCGAATTTTTAAATGCATTCTTCCTCTTGTTCCCTTTGTGATTCCTTCATTTCCATCCTAATAATCATGAATCTGAGGTGTGCTTTTGACCATGTAGTGTCATTCCACCTAAACGACCGCAAGTTGTTCTCCAAGAGAGCGGCAACGATTATACTATGGAGATGGTGGGCCATGGGCTACCAGGTAATCCTCCAGTAGAGCCTGATGCGGCACCAGCTGCAATACTAGACACAAGCGCAGAGGCGCAGTTTCGTGAAGGCTTTATGTGGTTCATGCAGACCTTTCAGGGAGCAACAAAGGATGCTACATCTATGGATGATCTGACTCGTATCATTCAGTAGTAGTATCCGTCTATGCTTTCAAGGGATGGAGGATCACAGGCTAAGGAGTTCAGGCTAGGATCGATGTAGACTATTTTCGAGCATCTTAAGACACCACCCGGGTGGTGGGTCAAGCTCATAACTTACATGTTGCGTGATTCCGCCAAGAGGTGGTGGGATGTTACCACCCAGTCAGAGAATCACAGAGACATGGAGTGGGATGATTTTCAGGCTGTCTCCTATGACTTATTCTTTCCCGAGACACTGAGGGCAGATAAAGCTTGACAGTTCATTAATCTGCTGCAGAGACTATGTCGATTATGGACTATTCTACTTGTTTTATGGAGCTTCAGCATTTTTCACCCATGCTGGTGGGTGATGAGACGTTGAGAGCCAGAAGTTTTGAGGATGGTCTTCGGTATGACATCCGAGCACTGGTGAATGATTTCAGGTTGCGTACTGCACACATGATTGTGAACCTCGCATTGATTACAGAGATGAACCTATGGGAATCGAGTGGTGTGGGCCAGGGTTGTTCAGCACCAGTTACTGGTAGTAATTCTGTTGGAAAGGGGAAGAGACAAATGGACTTCTCACAGGGCGGCAGTACCAGTCAGAAGAATGCTTCAGGTGGCCAGGTTATGTGCTACCAGTGTGGTAGAGAGGGGAACAAGAGGTTGCAGTGTCCACGAGACCCAGTGGTGTGCCGAGCTTACAGCAAGATGGGTCATCTACAGTGCTTTTGTAGGGCGTTTCCACTAGTGGCTAGTGAGAGGGGTTCTGTGTAGACTCCACATACGGGAGCAAGACTAGTGGCTTCTTACCAGTCAGGGAACTGGAATTGGTAGGGGCGTGAAGGTAGAGATGGTGGTTATGGACGTGGTATCCAAACACCAGGATTGTAGTGGTAGCAGGGTAGGATAACTCAGGGTAGCCAGGCTGTGTCGCAGGGACGCGGCACTGGGCAGACATATGCAGTGTAACAGACCAAGCAAGAGCAGGATCCCAGACCTTCTACAGTCAGAGGTACTATTCTTGTAGCCTTTGTCTTATCTTCAGTGTTTTTTGATACGGGTGTTACACATAGTTTCATATATGTAACGGTTGTGGAGAGACTTCAGCTCTGTGTTTCTACTTATTCGGATATCATGACGCTAGACACTCCGTTGGAGAATAGAACAACTGTTGTGTGTCAGTGTGAGGAGTACCCCCTTGAGGGTGGAGGGTGTCACTTTCTTTGGGACCTCTACATCCTAAAAATGACGAGCTATGACATCATTCTCAGGACGGACTGGTTGGTTCCCTTCCAAGGCTTTGTAGACTGCTATCGCCACTGGGTGCGTTTCACGTCACTAGAGGGTGGAGAGTTTGTATACAAGGGAGAATGGGAGGTTCAGGCGAGTCGAGCTGGACCAAAGCATCATGGGTGAGGTGGATTCTCAGCCCAAATTGCGAGCTTATATCTGGATGATCAGGGGACTTGTCAGACAGATTTCCCTCCAGTGGTTGATCGTTTCTGCGATATTTTCCCGGATGACTATTCAGGTTTACCTCCGGTGCGTGAGGTGGATTTCTCTATTGATCTTGTTCTAGGAGTAGCATCGGTGTCCATTCCTCCTTATAGGATGGCCACGCCTATGTTTCAGGAGCTCAAGAGGTAGTTAGAGGAGCTACAGGTGAAGGGTTTTATCCGACCCGGTACTTCTCCTTGGGGTTCTTCGGTCCTTTTTGCGAAGAAGGCGGATGGTACCCTTAGACTTTGCGTGGATTATCATAAGCTGAACCAGCTGACAGTTAAGAACTGATATCCATTGTCGAGGATAGATGATCTTTTTGATCAGCTTCATGGAGCATGAGTGTTCTCGAAGATTGACTTGAGATTTGGATATCCTCAGCTCTTCGTGAGACCATCGTATATACCTCTTAGAGCTTTTCGGAGTAGATATGGTCTTTACGAGTACATAATTATGTCATTCGGACTGACGAATGCGCCAGTAGTTTTCATGGCTCTGATGAATCGTGTGTTCCATTCGTATCTTGATTATATTATGGTAGTATTTGTATACGACATATTGGTGTAATCTCGCACTTGACACGGCCATGACACCCATCTTGAGATCGTATTGAGTACACTAGGAGAGCATAAACAATATGATAAGCTCTCAAATTGCCACTTTTGGATGGACCAGATTCACTTCCTGGGTCATACCATCTGAGAGGCAAGAGTTTCAGTAGACCCAGAGTAGGTGAGAGCAGTTGCCTCTTGGGTGCAGCCTAAGAACATTTTTGAGATACGGAGTTTCATAGGGATGGATGGTTACTACAGACTTTTCATACAAGACTTCTCTGTCTTAGCAGCACCATTGATCGGTCTGACTAAGAAGGGTGTGATGTTTGTTTGGTCAGAAGTTTGCGAGGCAGCTTTTCAGGACCTGAAAAGAAGGTTGACATCAGCACCGATCCAGATACTCCCAGAGTAGGGGAAGAGCTATACAGTTTACTGTGATGCATCAGGGATTGGGTTGGGAGCTATTTTTATGTAGGGTGACCGAGTTGTTGCGTACAGGTCTCGACAGTTGAGGACACATGATCGGAATTACTCAATGCATGATCTCGAGTTGGCTGTAGTTGTGCATGTGTTGCGCTGTTGGAAACATTATCAGTTGGTATATCATTTTTTGGTTTTCACTGACCACAAAATCCTCAAGTATATCTTTACGCAGCGTGACCTGAATCTATGGAAGAGAAGGTGGGTTGAGTACCTACAGTCCTTCGATTTTGAGATTTCCTATACACTTAGTATAGGTAATGCAGTAGCTGATGCACTGAGTAGGAAGACCCAGATACAGGCAGTGCAAAAGGCAAGTGTTGAGTGGAAGCTCATAGCTTTGTTCTCTGAGATGAATCTGAAGGTGCAGGACAGTCAGGGGAAGACTTATCTTTCTTCTTTAGCTGTGAAATCTACCCTCCTAGACAGAGTGAGGATGAGACAGCTATCTAATTCAGAAGTCCTAGTTCTACGGGAGTCGGTGCAAGTGAGGAACCTCCTCCCGGTTAGACGATAGGTGATGATGAGGTTTTGTGTTTCCATGGACGAGTATGGGTTCCAGGGGATATACGTGAGGAGTTGATGCTGGAGTTTCATGATTCAGCTTGGGAAGTTCATCCCGGGGTTACCATGATGTACCGAGACTTGAGAAGTCTGTACTGTTGGCCTAGTATGAAGAGATATGTAGCTGGGTTTGTTACGAGATGTTCCACCTATCAGCAGGTGAAGGTAGAGCACCGGAGGCCAGCTGGGATGTTACAGCAGTTACCCATTCCATAGTGGAAATGGGATGATTTCTCAATGGATTTCAAGACATGATTGTCGAGGTCACCTTGAGGAAATGACTCCATGTGGGTTGTTGTGGACAAACTCACATAGGTAGCTCACTTCTTGCCGATCAAGGAGTCCTTCGGTTTGGACGAGCTCAGAAGGTTGTATATCTGAGAGATCGTACGTCTTCATGGGGTCCCTCATTTTATTTTTTCTTATAGGGATGCTCGTTTTACGTCTCGTTTCTAGTAGTGTTTTCAGAGGGAACATGGTACACAGGTGCTTTGGAGCACAGCATACCACCCTCAAACCAATGTCCAGTCAGAGCGTACGTTATAGGTACTTGAGGAAATGTTGTGTGCATGCGTCCTAGACTTTTGGGGCTCTTGGGAGAAGCATATTCCCCTAGTCGAGATTTCCAATAACAATAGTTTTCAGGAGACTATTGAGATGGAACCTTACGAGGCTATATATGGTAGGCCATGCCGATCACCATTGTGCTAGTTAGAGGTAGGTGAGGCAAATTTTCTGGGACCACAGCTCGTGCAGGAGACATCTGAGGAGGTCCAGTTGATTCGGAAGAGGATGGCTACTGCGTAGTCTCATCAGAAGACTTATTATTATCGTTATAGATGACCCTTGGAGTTTGTGGTCAGGGATCAGGTCTTTCTACGTGTTTCGCTGAGGCTGGGACACAAGCGGATCAAGAGACAGGGTAAACATTCACCGAGGTATGTGGGGTCATTCGTGATTTTGTAGAGAGTCGGGCTGGTTGCCTATCGATTTCAGTTATCACAGTGGTTCCGAGCCATGCACGATGTCTTCCACATGTCATAGTTGCGTCTCTATCATTCAGACCCATCTCAAGTCATTCAGCCTGAGGAGGATGAGCTGGAAGCTAATGCGTCCTTTGAGGAGCATATGATTCCTATTGTAGATAGGAGCATGAAGGTTCTCTGAGGCCAGTCAGTTCCTCTTGTGCGGGTTCTATGGCAGCATGGCCAAGTGCCGGACGAGACCTGGGAGCAGGAGGCCAATGTACATGCTCAGTGCAAAGAGCTTTTCTGAGCTATATCTTCACCACCCTGGGAAGGATAATTCGGGGACGAATTGCTATAAGAGGAGAAGTTTATAAGAACCCAGTTCTTATTTTTAAGGTATGGGCATATTCTTTTTTCTTTTCCTTAGTTGTTTTTGAGAATATATTGAAAACGAGGAAAAATAATAAATTTTGGAACTACAAGCCATGTACCTTTCCACACGCCATGTACATTTGGCCGTGTTGGGATGATTACATGGGGCATGTAGCCATGTCAGCGACAAGGGGTGTAGGAACCAACTACACGCCATGTTGTTGTACCTTACACGCCGTGTAGTCAGTCGACATGCTTAAAAAGTAAGGCAGTGGAGTCGCCACCAGATGGGCGATAGTACATGCCATGTACATGGGAGTACATGTCGTGTACTCATGTCGATGGATGAATAGTGTGGCGGTGCCACCAGTGGAACAGTTTAATAAAGGAATTACATGCCATGTACTCAGAAGTACAGGCCGTGTACTTTGTTTTTTCAGCTTAAAATAGGAAGTAGCCTCCTCATTTGGTAGATGAGGCATTTGATCCATTTTGGAGCCAAGGAGGATGGCAGAACCTTTGAAGATCTGCTGGGTGTTAGTATGGAATATGATTCGGCTTCGGACGATCTCGTTGGAACCGCACAGGTATGCCCTCTCCTCTCCTGGTAAGGTTCTTACCAATTCTTCCCCTAACAGAAGTTATTTACGTTTGAATGGGTTTTTCCCTTTGTCAGATCTACGCCGTTCGTGGGAGTTTCTGGAATCGGCATTCGGGTATAACGTTCATTGTCAAATAAGGTATGTGGCTTTGTGGAAATTTCCAACTGTCGGGTGTTTTTCTGAATTTTCATACCACGAACCAATGTTGGGGTGTCGTGTGGCTGAGTCTGTTGGTATATTTAATACCTAGAATTCAATAGGTTATTAAATTATGATAATAAAATGCTGGTTGGGATCATTGCTTGAATCCGGAACCACCCCAGTGGTGGGTTCCACTGTTTAGCCTTTTGGCTAGGATACCCAAGTGTATGCCTTTAATCTAGTATTTATAGAATTTCCTTGAGAGGAATTTCTTGTTTACTGAATTTTGATATGTTGGGCTTGGTCTGGTTACCTATTCATCCTAACAGCGTAGTTGTGATTAGCCTATGGGCACTGCACTATTTAGCCTGTGGGTAGTAGTTATTTTGGCCTGAGAGTAACTTCTTCCCTGCCTGTGGGAAGCTGATTCTGTGCTTGTGGGCAACACTACATACGCCAGAGGTAAAAATCTGTTATGCCTGAGTGTAGATTCTTGTGTTGGATACTTGTTACCTGAGGGTAGGAATTTACGTGTCTGAGGACAGTAGTTGTTTACTTAGAAATTCACTATGGTGATTTCTTATATAAAATGGATTAAATGAATCTAAAAAATTGGAATATAACTGGTTTTTAGTTACTTTTGAGTACTGTTTGCTTTATTGAATTTTACCACTACACACTATTGTTGCATGTTAGCACACAGTTGGGCACGATCCTTTGGTGGGTGCCTACTGAGATATATTTCTCACACCCTATTTGGGGCACTCTTTTCAGCCCAAACAGATTATGTTGTTGGAGGTGTAGATAGGGGAAAGATTCCCTATTCAGGTACCTGACTGTTGCTGAGGAGTAAGAGGGCATGGGACCGAGACTAGGCTCGTGTTGCTGCTGCCAGCTATTTCGCGTTGTTTTGATGATCTCTGCATTTAGATGTATTGTATTGACGTATAACATGTTCTGTCTATTTTATTATGTAACACCCCGAGCTTCCACGATACGCTTCTCATTCAATAATGCAATGACTTGCATTGTACGCAACTTCGAGTTCTAAAACACCGCGACTAATCAAAGTAGCCGTTATGAATAGTAATAACCACTTTTTAAAATTATAGAAATTTTATATTTCAAAATGGACTTCATTTTTGGATTCGGAATATCGAAATTAGCCTCTGTTGAATTTTTTGTATTTTTCTGAGAACTTCTAATTTTTTATGAATAGTGAAAAATAATTAAAAACAACTTTTTTAATCAAAATAATTTATAGTGATAAATTATAATATTTAGTGGTTTTAAAGTATATTTATAATATATTTTTACCATTTTATCCAATGGTGGTCATTAGAATTAATTTAACATTGAAATTGGACATAAACAATTGCCAATCTTTTGATATAAATTATTTCTTAAAAACACGCTATTTGTTGTGACAGCGGGAAGTAATTATAAAATTAATTAAAGCAACTTATATGTTTGGAATTTTTTAAAATAGACATCATTTTTGAATTCTGAATATCAATTATAGCATAGGGTGAAATTTTTGCATTGTTTTGAAAAACTTCAATTTTTTATAAATAGTGAAACCACTAAGTTGTAGTTAAATAACTGATTTTTCGTTTAAATGAAATATTACCACTTCTGTGATTTTATTTTCAAAAATCCGACATACATTGTTTTCATTAAGAAGTAAAATGTGGTTCAATGAGATTAAAATAATTTTTGGTGAATATTAACTTTTAAGTTCTTAATCGCGATTAGAGTTAATTAGTATAGTTTAAGGAAAAAATAATGTTTTAATAATATGAGATGAGCTTGAAACATGTCATACCCTCATTGGATGTTCCATGTACGACCATGAAAATCCATGTGTTAACTTGGGGACCCCATGGAGCCACAGTAGTTGGAAAATGACATAAATTCCATTTATTTAATGTTAAAGTAAAAAATGACACAAACATGAAATGTTTTACTAAAACAATTTTTACATGGGGGTATAAAAGTCATATTTTTGACTATAAATAGTAATTTGAAATCTAAAAAGATTTCCTACATCATAGTATTTTTTTTATAATTTTTAGACATTAAATAAATTAAATTATTTATGACATCATTATGATGCAGCAATGACCTCATTATTTAACGATTTTAATAAAATGAAAAGATAATGTACAATCCAAGGCTTAAACTAGTCCAAAGACTATTGGATGGGTATATTTATAACCCCTATCACCTTAGACACGAATTAGATAAGTGTGGGACCTTTTGAATCCGAAAATCATTGTATAATAATGTAAAATTTCCTTACTTTCCAAGAGTGCCCTCCTCTCCTCTTATAAAAGGCCCCCACCTCTACCACATCATTCACACTTTCAAAAAATTTGTCTCGGCAAACCTCTACCCAAATACTCTCCCAACATTCCCCTCTTACTCCTAGAAGCCTCACTTTGGGAAGAATGCTTCCCAAGGAAGCCTTTGGCACAAATCAAAAAGAGTTACCCGATTTTGAGGTAATGTCTTCTCTAATGTTGTTTTGTTTTATTTTTCTTCTCCAACCCCCTAAACACTTTTTATTCATTTATTTTGTAATAAAACCAGTATCCTCAATATACTAGGATGTTTTTATAGGAAGGATTCGAGCTACACTTACACACACCTACATCTAATGGTTAAAGAACATACGGTTTCTGTGGATGATGAATTTCTGCCTCACGAAACGATGATTGTTCAACACTCATATAACACCTTCAAAGGTGGCCATTAAGATGTCTGGTTGCGCCCAAATTTACCCTACTGGTAAAATCGGTTGTTGAATTACAAGTAGGGATCGAATCCACAGGGACCGAAGAAGTAACCTTGAGACGCTATGATGTATTGATGGATTGGCTATGAAGTGTCCAACTTTGAGGTAGATTTTAATTGGAGAACTAAAGATATAATTTAAATAAGATATAATAAAAAATGATGTGAACTAAACAATTATTGATGGTGGGTTGATCTTAAGATTTTGCTTGGGGTTGATTGGATGAATTTCTTTTCTTAGAAAATTTCATGTCATTAATTCAAGACATATCCAAACAATGAGATAATTCTGCCAAATCATTCACCAATTTAATCCCTACACAATTCCAAGGCCAATAACTAATTCACTTTGAGTATCACTTTAATGAGCACTCAAAGGAAATATATCGTACTAGCACTCAAAATGTGTCATCGTTAAATTTGGCAAAGATGAGAAAGAATGTAACTCATCAAATGAAAATCCTAAAATAACGAATAGATTTAAATATTAAGTACATGAAATAACATTCAATCCATGACCTTGCTACTCCCTTGGATCAACCCGTAAGAGGTTAGCCCTCCATTGATGGTATTATACCAATGTAAGCGGGATGTAGACTTATGGGGGCGGAATTGAAGAAGAATAAATTTATTAAAAGAACGAACACTCCACCGTTGTGTGGTTGAAATCACAAGTGCTGGTGTGAATAATCTCACACCATGATTCAACGGTATCAACGTGTAAAGAAAAGGAAAATAAAAAGTGAAGAAGAAGAAGAAATTTTATTAAAATAATAAACGTGAAATAAAAACTTACATGGGAAAACTTGACGATGCGATTACAAATTGAAAGCAGAAAATTACAATTGAAAGAAATACAATGGATGAAAGAAAAACATGGATTCAAAGAAAAATGTTAGATGACTATTCCCTTCACCACCAGTGCCTTATAAAGGCATATTAGGAGCCTTATGTCCACCCCCAACAATAAATTCACCCCTCAACAATTAAGAGAGTCAAAAGGAGGGTGAAGAATCAAAAGGAAATTGACGTTTCAAAGTTGACCCAGAAAACTGTCCAGATTCGTCCTCCATTTTGACGTGTGCGTTTGACACATCATATGGCTGAATCCGACGGTTTCATAAATATAAAATATCTTCGAACATGTTTCTTCTAGAAGCTCACAAACTTTCAGGAAATTTGGCTCAGCCGTTTGGAAGTTATGGTCGAAATGGTGGGACGGATTTCTGTGCGTTAATGACGAGTCCACCATTTAAATCTCAAATTTTGATCCCTTAATCATCATGAAAACATCAGAATTAGCTCCGGAAACAGTTGAATAAAATGATCATCATATTTTTATCTTTCTACTGTATAGATTTGAGCTTCATTGGGCTTGGTTTCGGGGCCCCACATTTGTTTGATGGGCCTTAGGCCCATTATGCTTTTTCCAGCAAGTTTATGGCTTCAGGCGCAAAATTCTCCATCTTCCTTTAGGATTCATCCATCGGACCTAAAAGATAAAATGATCCAAACCAAGTGATAAATCATATCCCAAAATTGATAATTAAAATGATGAATATTGAAATTTCCACAAGAAAATTATTGAGTGGGCCCAAATTGACATTTTAAGCATGAATTGCACAATGATGGGAAATGAAGATCAATTTCTGAATTGGAATAAAATTGATGTTTATGAACTTTTAAAAACATTAATATTAAGATCTTAACAATGAATATTAGCCACTTTCAGTGACTAATCACACCCCCCAACTTGATTTTTGCTAGTCCCGAGCAAAATAAATTACAAATATGAAATCCAAATCCCCTTTTCCAAAAACATTTAAATACACATTTCTCACTCAAAAGACCTCATAAAAAAATTATGGAACCCATCAAAATCATTTAAAACAAGCTAGGTCCATAAGCATATCCCAAGCCCAAGCCCATTCCTTTGTTCAAATTCATTGCCACATTTCATCCAATTCCAATTAAGCATGATAATGTGTTGTGCATCATAAAAGATATGGGGCCCATTTTATTATTCAAGGGGAAAAAATGGAATCACTAGGTGGGAATCTCATTAAACCTTAAGATGAGTATCCTTTTTTTTATTTTTTTTATTTTATTTTTTTAACCACAATATATATGAAAAGACTAACTCTGGGCAAGACAACTATGGAGTCACGATCCCCAAGTGTCGGATGCCACACATATTGTCAATTTCATGCTCTACAATAGAGATATAAAGCCTAACTCTGGGCAAGACAACTATGGAGTCACGATCCCCAAGTGCCGGACGCCACACATTTGGACAAAACATTTCTCTATGTGGTCAATTTTTTTGTTTTTTTTTTGTTTTTTTTTTGTTTTTTTTGGATACTCAAATTAAACTATAAGTGACCCCAGAACCCTATGCTATAATGAAAGGGACCCAAGAACTCAAATTTACACCCACGATCCAGTAGACGTGCATTGTGGCATTTTTATTAAGAGTATGAAAATGTAAACATTGAAAAATCACATCTGACAACCGCACTTTCCAAAAACTATCTTAATGAACTTAAACATGCATTAAAATCAGAATCAAGGAATGCAAAATTTATTTGATATCCAATTTTAGAGTTTGCAATGTGTGTTTATCATGTTTAAGGTTAATGGAATTTTTCTTTTCATGCATGTTTTTATTCAAAAAAAATCATTTTTTATCCCCTCCAACTTAGAATGACACTGTCCTCAGTGTTTAAAGAAAAGAAAAGTTATAAGGGGGTAGGAGAGGAGTTCAATGAAGAAATTTAAAATGAAAATAATGGAATGAAGTCACCTGGTGGTTGATGATGATAGCGCATGACATAGTCTCCCTTCAATCTTGGATTTGAGTCTCAGCGGCTTGGATGGTGGTGAATGGATTTTCCTTATGGATTTCAACATGTCCTTTTATTTTTTAAACTATAAAAAAAAATAAAACAAAACAAAATAAATTGATGATACATTGTCTTCTTTATATTTTCTGGGTAAGGTATTACTCATAGATCACACCACGTGACACGGATAAATATGGCGCTCCCCTTTCATACCCATCCTTACTCATAAAAGAAGAACAAGTCAAAAGCTTATAGTAATTTATTATATGAAAAATAAAATTATTCAAAATGATTGGAAACAAGAAAACCATGGGTTTCCTCCCATGCAGCTCTTTTGTTTAACATCATTAGCTCGACTTGTACCCCCCAACTTATCCAATTCCAACATTCAAAATTTTAATTAACCCATCTTTCTCCACTTCAACAAGATTGAGATTGATTGTTTTTTTGAAATTTGTTTCGTATGAAATCCTATTTTCTACAATGATTGGTAAAATCCAAGGAATATCTAAAATGGTTGATCATTTTTTATCCGGATTATTTCCTATGATTTCAAGGTTCATTCCTACATGGTGAGATTCTTGATGAAAATTGATGATAATTGAATGGTCTTGGTTATCATAAATAGAGGGATTATTGAGTAGGGAAGGAAGTATTAAAACATCGAGTTCAGTTTTATTGAATTTTCCTAATGAAGAATGATAATTTGAATCAAAAATTGTTTCTTCTTTAAAAACATTTGAATGAATTGGTTCCTTATGAAAAGATGATTCATCCACAAAAGTTTCCATTTTAATTTCATGATGGGGTATAGACACAATATTCTTTATATCTCCCAATGGTTCAATGATCGGTGATTCTAAAAAATTGTTATTGGAGCAATATTCTGAACACTCAATCCATGAAGACAAATTTTACCCTTGTGAATTAATTTCATCCTAATTTACATACCCTTCAACATTTCTTTGATCTTGTTCAGTTATCCCATATCCAAAGGTTACTTCTTTTTTCAATTCATGGGAGGTTATTGGGATAAAAGATTCATCTATCAATGATGAGGAAAGAACATCTTGAGTGGGTATGGGTTCCTCAAAAGTCTTAAAGCTTTGTAGTTCTAATCTGAAAGATGAAACTTCTGAATTCATTTTATCCATTTGTTCACACAATTGTTCAAGAATTTTTTCAGGATTAGGGTTGATATATGTTTGTACATCATGGACTTCCTCATTATTTATCTTTTCAATCATTCTCGATAGGTATGGAAATTGATCTTGTAAACATTCAGCATCCCATTGATTGTACATCTCATCTGGTGTGGTGTATTCAATTAAGGATTGGTCAATGAAATTCCCTATGTGAGGTGTTTACCAATATTGATTTCCGACTTGATTATAGAATTGATTTATGAAGGGGTATTTTAGAGGATAATCCATTGGAATTGATTAAAAATTAGTTTTGGGGTTTTTTTGGACACACAGAAATAGAAAGGGGAAAAGAGATGAGAAATTAGGGTGAGAATAGAGAATTTGGGGTGAGAAAAGAAGATTTGGGTCTAAGGTACTTACTTGGGTCCTCGGCAACGGCGCCAAAATTTGGTTGCACCCAAATTTACCCTACTGGTAAAAGCGGTCGTTGAAGTACAAGTAGGGATCGAATCCACAGGGACCGAAGAAGTAACCTTGAGACGCTATGATGTATTGATGGATTGGCTATGAAGTGGCCAACTTTGAGGTAGATTTTATTTGGAGAACTAAAGATATAATTTAAATAAGATATAATAAAAAATGTTGTGAACTAAACAATTATTGATGGTGGGTTGATCTTAGGGTTTTTCTTGTGGTGGATTGGATGAATTTATTTTCTTAGAAAATTTCATGTCATTAATTCAAGACATATCCAAACAATGAGATAATTCTTCCAAATCATTCACCAATTTAATCCCTGCACAATTCCAAGGCCAATTACTAATTCACATTGAGGATCACTTTAATGAGCACTCAAAGGAAATATATCGTACTAGCACTCAAAATGTGTCATCGTTATAGTTGGAAAAGATGAGAAAGAATGTAACTCATCAAATGAAAATCCTAAAATAACGAATAGATTTAAATATTAAGTATATTAAATAAAATTCAATCCATGACCTTGATACTCCCTTGGATAAACCCTTAAGAGGTTATCCCTCCATTGATGCTATTATACCAATGGAAGTGGGATGTAGACTTATGGGGGTGAAATTGAAGAAGAAGAAAATTATTAAAAGAACGAACACTCCACCGTTGTGTGATTGAAATCACAAGTGCTGGTGTGAATAATCTCACACCATGATTCAATGGTATCAACATGTAAAGAAAAGGAAAATAAAAAGTTAAGAAGAAGAATAAATTTTATTAAAATAATAAACGTGAAAGAAAAACTTACATGGGAAAACATGACGATGCGATTACAAATTGAAAGCAGAAAATTACAATTGAAAGAAATACAATGGATGAAAGAAAAACATGGATTCAAAGAAAAAATTTAGATGATTATTCTATTCACCACCAGCTCATTATAAAGGAATATTAGGAGCCTTATGTCTACCCCCAACAATAAATTCACCCCCCAACAATTAAGAGAGTCAAAAGGAGGGTGAAAATCAAAAGGAAATTGACGTTTCAAAGTTGACCCGGAAAACTGTCCAGATTCGTCCTGCATTTTGACGTGTGCGTTTTACACTTCATATGGGCGAATACGAAGGTGTCATAAATATAAAATATCTTAGTACATGTCTCTTATAGATGCTCTTAAAGTTTCAGGAAATTTGTCTCAACCGTTTGGATGTTATGGTCGAAATGGTGGGACGGATTTCTGTGCATTAATGACGAGTCCGCCATTTAAATCTCAACTTCAGATCCCTTTATCATCATGAAAACATCAGAATTAGCTCTGGCAACAGTTGAATAAAATGATCCTCATATTTCTATCATTCTACTGTATAAATTTGAGCTTCATTGGGCTTGGTTTCTGGGCCCCACATTTGTCTGATGGGCCTTAGGCCAATTATTCTTTTTCCAGCATGTTTCTGGTTTCAGGCGCAAAATTATCCATTTTCCTTTGGGATTCATCCATCGGACCTAAAAGATAAAATGTTCCAAAAAAAGGGATCAATCATATACCAAAATTTAAAATTAAAATGATGAATATTGTAATTTCCACAAGCAAATTATTGAGTGGGCCCAAATTGACATTTTAAGCATGAATTTCACAATGATGGGAAATTATGTTCAATTTCTGAATTGAACTAAAATTTATGTTTATGAACTTTTAAAAACATTAATATTAAGATCTTAGCAATGAATATTAGCCAATTTCAGTGACTAATCAATGTCACTATATTTATACAGGATATATAAAATGTTTATGTTTTACTTAAATATCGTTATTTTTATTTATGGCATACCTTTATTGTTTCCATTATGGGTAAACACGATATTTTCATTTTTAGAAGTGCGGACTACCGCCCCCTCAAAGTGATGTGAATCGTTAATGACACATGTGGGATGTATAAAGGATGGAGTAAATGATTTTATATATGATATTATACTGGAATTATATTATACATTTATATCATTATTATTTCATTCCATTAAATACGAAATAGAAATGAAAGTAGCGTTCATGCGTACGTACGGCTTACCGTCTCCATGAACGGTGCATTTCATTTCTTACCTCTAAATGTTATGTAATATTATAAATGAATGTATATACTGTATATATATGATATATATGATATCTACATCATTAATATAATTCTGGATATAATGGATATTTCACCACATGAACAACTTGTAATTATAAGATTTTTTTTGACTCAAGTACCAATGATCGACAAAACGACCGTTATTAACTTAAATAATTACATAATGATCATAACATGGTAATAAGTGATATAAAAGGAATAATGAACATGAAAATGGTTCTTAAGTAAATAGAAATTAACTCTAGTTTATTATTTAGGAGGTTAAAGAACGGTCGAGTCAGGACAGGACGTAAGGTAAGGGAACTTCTTAACCCAACTTCCATTCATTGGGTTAATCTCCTACTTTCAAATTATGTCATGATGTTATTATGTCCTATTTTGTATTTTTACTTTCTTTATGTTTACCTATAGTGAATACACATAATAGATATATTTTATTATAAAAATGATCTTTTTAAGGACTTCGTCTCAATCTCCTTTCATTGAGGCATATGTGGTTTTATAAACAACTTTATTTTATACGGTGTATAAACCCCTTTGACTTTTATGTTTATTCAAAAGGAATCTTTTTATACCAAGCGTTTTACTAAATGAAAAAAAGGGAATGTTTTTCTTTCCGTACATATGCGGCGACAACAACTTCTCCGCCTCCGCGACCATTATTTGAGTTTTGGCTTCCTCTACAAGCCATAACTTTTTTTAATGAAAAATATATACCATGTTTCACCTTTCTTTTATTTTGGTATTGAAAATGGTTTTGAAAGTGTTTTTATTATATCAATGTGTTGTATTGATATCTTGTTATTGAAATGTGGAAATGTTATGTTTCCTTTATGCATGTTTTATGTGATACGATTATGTTATGGTGTATGATATGTTTAAACCTATTCATATAAGGAATTAATTGGACTTAATAAGTGATGGGTGGAGCCCGCTATAGCTCCTCGATGCATCGGCAGGTCTCATGAGACAAACTAGTGTCTTGGGACGAGGCCTTGACAAAATCTTATTTGTGGTCTTAGCATGAGGCCTTGACTACGTGGTTATGATAGTCTGGAATTATGCATTCCATCATTATGAAAGTGGTTATTGATATTGCATGTGATTATTCAACTAGTATAATATCCATGTGAAGAAGTAAATGGCTTTATCTCATTTTACTTTTTCCATATTATGTTGATGATCAAGTTTAAAAGGCTTTTGTTTTAGTCATACATTGTCTTAAATGTTTATGTTTATTTATGAAAGCTTCCGCAATATTGTTATCCTTACTGAGCATCTGAGCTCACCCCTTTCAATGTTTTAATATTTTCCAAGATGTGAAGATGTATTTTATGAATGACCTGTAGGGATTTTCAGAAGAGTATATGAGTGTGGTCTATGGAGACTTTGTTATTGTACTTTTTCAATTTATGATGTAATGTAACGTTTATGAATGTATCTAGTGTTTCCAAGGCTACTAAACTAATCGGTCTTTTGAGACTTGATCTTTTGTGATCATGCCAATGTTACGAAGTAATGCACCGACTCCGGGTAGCTGGGGTTGGGGCGTTATAGTTGGTATCAGAGGTAGTTTAGTACTAACCTTGGCAGCTAGATTTAGATAAACTCTGATTAGAGCACATAGCCCGAATATAGACTTTAAGGATTAATATAGAAGAACTTCCTAGAATTTTGGTATTATAGAGATTTTGTGAGTTTTCCGAGCAATACATCCATGTCTGGATACGAGCAAGTAGAGGCGGCTCTGGCACAGATGTACCTAGGGGTAAAACCCGAAAACACCGCTTTGAGCTAGACTTGAACGAGAACCGGTGCACGAAAACCGGCCTTGCTGCACTCTTGGTTACGACACTCCCGGGAGATATGCTTGGGATAATTCTCATTTTCTTTACAAACCACTATGAAGGGTTATGATTATATACATCCTCAAAGAAAACATTCCTTTTTATTATTATGTATTATATCCATAAATAGTTAAATTTATTTAAGTGTTTTACAAATATGGAATTATGTATATTAATTCATAAACTAATCTAGTTTATGCCATTGATTAGAAATGGAACCTAGTGGAAGGAATGGAAACCGTATCAATGCATGCACTCCATGTAGGGATTGCCCTCCTGCTCAAGATAATTATTCTGGATCTGGAGATACCACTGGTGCTAATCAACTTATTACCATACTGGGACAACTCACTCAGGTTATGAATAATAACCTTACACGTATGGAGCACCTTGATCCGCAACGTGGAGGATCAATGTTAGACCGCTTCATGAGGCAAAAACCACCAACATTTAATGGGGGTACAAATCCGTTAGTATCTGAGCAATGGATAAACTCCTTAGAGAAAGTATTCCACGCCTTGGGGAGTAGCGAAAGGGAGAAGGTTATCATGGCAGTTTACCGCCTCACTGGAAATGCCGATCAATGGTGGTCATTGATTAAAAATACAAAGGAAGATGATGATGTATCAAATATGGATTGGAGGGAGTTCAAAGAGCTTTTCTTATAAAAATACTTTCCACATGACCATCGAGCAGATTTGGAAAGGCAATTTCTGAGTTTGAGACAAAAGGAGGATGAGAATGTCGCAAAGTATGAGGCCAACTTTACAAGGTTGGCGAGGTATACTGCAGATTATATATGTAACCCAAGAGGTAAGATTGATTGTTTCTTTGATGGGTTAAAACCATTTCTCCGTCGAGCTTTAGTATCACAATCCTTCTCATCGTATGAAGATATTGTCTTGTGTGCTATCAAGACAGAAAATGAATTCTCTAAATCTTATGACAATAAAGTAAATCAAGAGAAGAAGATAAAAGTGGAACAAGAGATAGATAAAGGGAAAAAGGGAAAGAAGGATTTTCCAGTATGTGATAATTGTGGGAAGAATCACCCTGGTACTTGCCTAAAAGGAATGGGAGTTTGTTATAAATGTAGAGAAAAAGGTCACCAGGCGCGTGATTACAAGGGAAAGAAATAGGATATCAATGTTGAATGCTACAATTGTAGAGTAATGGGGAATTATGCAAATGAATGTACTAAGCGTTAGGAAACCATATCTCAGAAAAGGCCAAGGGATCAAGGCCAATCTTATGCTGTGACTACAGTTGAAGCGGAATAATTAATGTATAGGTGCTTTTGGACTCATGGATTATATTCTGGTTATTAGAATAAGGTGATATATATATATAAGGATTGTAATGCAGTACATATTGATTTCATTAAGGTTTTAATATGATGAAGGTAATCATATTTTAGTATGTGACAATAAGAGAAACTTTACTTTGTTTGGGGAATCTGATAAATTGATTTTGGAATTAAGAGACCTTTTAGAGAAATTCTGGACAGAGGTATTTTGGATAACTATAAAGGTTGGAGTGGATTAAGTTGATCGTTGGACAGTATTGTTTAATGTTAAAAAATTTATGAAGATTATTTTTGGAATATTATAATACTATAGTTTTAGGAAAAGGACAACCTGCATGGTGGGGCATAACCCGTTGCGTCGGACAAAGCTGCAGGAATCGAACCCAAACCATACTGCGACAGACCTTTATTTCCTACCACTAGCCTACAGGAAGTCCCTGGTTATTACAAAATAATTTTACTAATCTAAATGTTATGAGTTAATATTTGGAACCTTATACAATTAGGATAAGTATAATATTTTTGAGTTCTATTATATTTTTGAGTGAAAGATGAGTTGAAGGTTGAAACTCTAATTGTCAAGCATAAATATATATATACCTATCACTTATTCAATGAATAAATTAATTCTTAAACTTTAGTAAAGGGATATTAAAACAAAAAAAATGTGTTATCCTAATACCTTACGTCTTGTTGAACTGATGATATTTTAAATCAACATAGATTGAAGGCTTTGAGGCCCTCAATTTGGCAGTTGATTGTGATTGATGACCTCAATCACTCCCTGCAAATATTTACGTTTTTCCTCCAATTATATGTCTCTAATTGCCACAATTGTTCTTCTTATCGAGATAATAATTTGGTGGTGACTTTCTTATTTCCATTTCCCTCTTATTAAGGCTAAATTTTATTAATCTTATTTCTGATGTGGGTTTTCCACAAAGGTATTTTCTCTTTTCAACCTTTTATTTTCAAATAAAAAAAGTTCAAATTGCGAGGACGCAATTTATTGAAGGAGGGGAGAATGTAACACCCCGAGCTTCCACGATACACTTCTCATTCAATAATGTAATGGCTTGCATTGTACGCAACTTCGAGTTCTAAAACACCGCGACTAATCAATGTAGCTGTTCTGAATAGTAATAACCACTTTTTAAAATTATAGAAATTTTATATTTCAAAATGGACTTCATTTTTGGATTCGGAATATCGAAATTATCCTATGTTGAATTTTTTGTATTTTTCTGAGAACTTCTAATTTTTTATGAATAGTGAAAAATACTTAAAAACAACTTTTTTAATCAAAATAATTTATAGTGATAAGATATAATATTTAGTGTTCTTAATGTATAATTAGAATATATTTTTACCATTTTATCCAATGGTGGTCATTAGAATTAATTTAACATTGAAATTGGACATAAACAATTGCCAATCTTTTGATATAAATTGTTTCTTAAAAACACGCTATTTGTTGTGACAGCGGGAATTAATTATAAAATTAATTAATGAAACTTATATTTTTGGAATTTTTTAAAATAGACATCATTTTTGAATTCAGAATATCAATTATTGCTTAGGGGTGAAATTTTGGCATTGTTCTGAAAAACATCAATTTTTGATGAATAGTGAAACCACTAAGTGGTAGTTAAATAACTGATTTTTCGTTTAAATGAAATATTACCACTTCTGTGATTTGATTTTCAAAAATCTGACATACATGGTTTTCATTAAGAAGTAAAATGTGGTTCAATGAGATTAAAATAATTTTTGGTGAATAGTAACTTTTAAGTTCTTAATCACGATTAGAGGTAATTAGTGTAGTTTAAGGTAAAAATAATGTTTTAATAATATGAGATGAGCTTGACACATGTCCTACCCTCATTGGATGTGACATGGCCGACCAAGACAATCCATGGGTCAACTTGGGGACCCCATGGAGCCACTTTAGTTGGAAAATGACATAAATACCTTTTATTTAATGTTAAAGTAAAAATGACACAAACATGAAATGTTGTACAAAAACAATTTTTACATGGGGATATAGAAGTCCTATTTTTGACTACAAATAGTCATTTGAAAGCTAAAAATATTTCCTACATCATAGTAATTTTTTTATAATTTTTAGACATTATATAAATTAAATTATTTATGACATCATTATAATGCAGCGATGACCTCATTATTTAACGATTTTAATAAAATGAAAAGATAATGTACAATCCAAGGCGTACACTTGTCCAAAGACTATTGTATGGGTAGATTTAGAACCATTATCACCTTATCCACGAATTATATAAGTGTGGGGCCTTTAGAATCCTAAAATCATTGGATAATAATGTAAAATTTCCTTACTTTCCAAGAGTGCCCCTCCTCTCCTCTTATAAATGGCCCCCACCTCTACCATCTCATTCACACATTAAAGCCATTTGGCTCGGCCAAACTCTGCACAAATACTCTCCCAACTTCCCCATATTACTCCTAGAAGCCTCAATTTGGGCAGAACTCTTCCCAAGGAAGCCTTTGGCTCAAATCAAAAAGAGTTACCCGATTTTGAGGTAATGTCTTCTCTAATGTTGTTTTGTTTTATTTTTCTTCTCCAACCACCTAAACTCTTTTTATTCATTTATTTTGTAACAACACCAGTATCCACAATATACTAGTATGTTTTTATAAGAAGTATTCGAGCTACACTTACACACACCTATATCTAATGGTTAATGAACATACGGTTTCTGTGGATGACAAATTTCTGCCTCACGAAACGATGATTGTTCAACACTCATATAAAACCTTCAAAGGTGGCCATTAATATGTCACTATATTTATATAGGATATATAATATTTTTATGTTTTACTTAAGGTTCTGTATTTTTCCTTTATGGCATACCTTTATTGTTTCTATTATGGGTAAACGTGATATTTTCATTTTAGGAAGTGCGGACTACCGCCCCCTCAAAGTGATGTGAATCGTTAATGCCACATGTGGGATGTATAAAGGATGGAGTAAATGATATTATATATGATATTATACTGGAATTATATTATACATTTATATAATTATGATTTCATTCCATTAAATACGAAATATAAATGAAAGTAGCGTTCATGCGTACGTACGGCTTACCGTCTCCATGAACGGTGCATTTCATTTCTTACCTCTAAATGTTACGTAATATTATAAATGAATGTATATAATGTATATATATGATATATAAGATATCTACATCATTAATATAATTCTGGATATAATGAATATTTCACCACATGAACAACTTGTAATTATAAGAAGTTTATTTTTGACTCAAGTACTAAAGATCGACAAAATGACCGTTATTAACTTAAATAATTATATAATGTTCATAACATGGTAATAAGTGATATAAAAGGAATAATGAACATGAAAAAAGTTCTTATGTAAATAGAAATTAACTCTAGTTTATTATTCAGGAGGTTAAAGAACGGTCGAGTCAGGACAGGACGTAAGGTAAGGGAACTTCTTAAACCAACTTCCATTCTTTGGGTTAATCTCCTACTTTAAAATTATGTCATGATGTTATTATGTCCTATTTTGTATTTTTACTTTCTTTATGTGTACCTATAGTGAATACACATAATAGATCTATTTTATTTTAAAAATGATCTTTTTAAGGACTTCGTCTCAATCTCCTTTCATTGAGGCATATTTGGTTTTATACACAACATTCTTTTATACGATGTATAAACCCCTTTGAATTTTAAGTTTATTCAAAAGGAATCTTTTTATACGAAGCATTTTACTAAACGACTAAAAGGGAATGTTTTTCTTTCCATACATATGCGGAGACAATGACTTCTCCGCATCCGCGACCATTATTTGAGTTTCGGCTTCCTCTCCAAGCCATCACTTTTTTTAATGAAAAATAAATACCATGTTTTACCTTTCTTTTATTTTGGTATTGAAAATGGTTTTGAAAGTGTTTTTATTATATCAATGTGTTGTATTGATATATTGTGATTGAAATGTGGAAATTTTATGTTTCCTTTATCCATGTTTTATGTGATACGATTATGTTATGGTTTATGATATGTTTAAACCTATTCATATGAGGAATGAATTGGACTTAATAAGTGACGGGTGGAGCCTGCTATAACTCCTCGATTAATTAGCAGGTCTAATGAGACAAACTAGTGTCTTGGCACGAGGCCTTGAAAAAATCTTATTTGTGGTCTTGGCACGAGGCCTTGACTTTGTGGTTATGATAGTCTGACATTATGCATTCCATCATTATGAAAGTGGATATTGACATTGCATGTGATTATTTGACCAGTAGAATATCCATGTGAAGAAGTAAATGGCATTATCTAATTTTAGTTTTACCATATTATGTTGATGTTCAAGTTTAAAAGGCTTTTGTTTTAGTCATACATTACCTTAAATTTTTATGTTTATTTATGAAAGCTTCCGCAATATTGTTATCCTTACTGAGCATCTGAGCTCACCCCTTTCAATGTTTTAATATTTTCCAGGATGTGAAGAAGTATTTTATGAATGACCTGCAGGGATTGTCAGAAGAGGATATGAGTGTGGTCTATGGAGACTTTGTTATTGTAGTTTTTCACTTTATGATGTAATGTAACGTTTATGAATGTATCTAGTGTTTCCAAGGCTACTAAACTAATCGGTCTTTCGAGACTTGATATTTTGAGATCATGCCAATGTTACAAAGTAATGCACTGACTCCGGGTAGCTGGGGTCGGGGCATTACATATTAGAACTTGTTACATGTTTCAACTTTTATATAATGTTGGTTATATCATCTGCAGTTGTTTATTTCAGTTTCGCTTGTGTATGGTTTACTGCTTCCGCTGTCGTTGCATGTTTATTTTGTATTTCATTGTGCTACACTTTGATAAATGAGGGCATAGTTTCCCCACTATCAGACTCGGGCCCTCACTGGTAGTCGGTAGCCTCTGGCATTTGGGAAATGCGCTTGAGGTCACGTTACGAACCTGGCTCGGGGAACCCGTTGCGTGGCACCCGGGTGCTGGACGTTACACCTTTCAGCAGGGACATATTACCTTGGTGATTGTTTCATTGTTTCATACTCCCATTGAGACTATATTCCACATAGAGGTTTATATTCCGTCTATATATCAATATATTACTTTTATTATGACAAGTTTCTAATGAAACCATACCCATCTCATTGGGTCATATTCCTACTAGAAGAACCAACCCCACACCTCATAGGTAAATAGTCCTTATGAATACAACCCATCCAAATTTTTGATATATTCCCCTCATGTTCAAGAGAAAACTGTCGCTCATGTGTAAGTCCAACACCAAAATTTTATTGATCACTTCTACATAATCTTCCATACTACATGATGTTAAACAGTGTTGACTCATTCATCAATAATGACCACAAAAAGTGATATGTTCCCATTGAGTGACACTAATGTATATGATTTCTAATTAAATTCACAAGGATATGTTGGAATCCACTCTTAGGTGGATAATCACAACACTAAAAAAACATACCACTTTCCTGGATAGTGTTAAAAATCACAGTGTCTAGTTGTATGGATTTAAAAAACAATAACAACAAATTAATAATCACTTAAAAAAATAACAATTCTAAAGAAACATTGACACATATAGATGTTTTCACTTATACATGTTAAAGACTAATTCTTGAAACAGGGGTAACTATTACCACATTGGGATTCAGGAAGGGTTCAAGAATATGACTAAAATATATAAGAGTGTATCGGATTAGGTATGAAATACATTGAAAGGGTTTGCCGATATATACCTTATTCCCACTAAGGCAATGTAAATTCTAAGGTGTCACTTTTAAATTCTTAGTTACTACCTACCTTTGGAATCTAGGTCCATCCTACATAACAAAACCACCCCACAAAGTTAAATCGTTCAGCATATTTTCCATTTGAAGCACACATATGAACTCTTTTAAAATAAAAATAGCATTTTTCTAATATTTTAAGAAAATTATCTCCAACTATTATATATTTAGGATCTTCTTTTTTGAAATAAGAATCTCCATCAAAGAAATGTGAGTTATCTTATCCTACTAAATGTGATGAAATGATTCTTGATAAGGATATCTTTTTCCAAGATCGCTCTCATCTTAGGAGGTGAAATTATCCTTATTTAAAATGTGTAAAATATTAAAAATCAATGTAAATGTGGAGGATCTCCATCACATGAAGTGTAAAAGAGAAACAAAAATTTTTTGGTCATGGGTTTGGAGGCATTCAAAAAGGTAACCCTTATAAACCATTTATTCCTACCCTTCCCCTAGACACCATTATAGATTCCTCTCTATCAACAATTTCCAATGATGTCCCTGCAAATATTGAACTGACATCCATTTTACTACCACGTAATATCGAACCCTCCACTTATAGTTCTCTAATTGCTATCTCATACCATAGAAAAACAAACCTTTACTCCCTTAAAACATTTATAACACCATCCATTAAATTTCCTTCATCTTTCAAAATTTCACTGTGAATTAATCCTTATACCCAAATTCCTCTTCCCTTACCGATTCCTTTTATCACTGAACAACGACATATTCTTCCCTTTCCACAAAAAATCATCTCACCCTTTTTGTATTTAAAGATATTTCTTTTTTCCACCCCACTTCAAACCCTCCAGTATAAGACCTATAACTTTGCTTTGGAAGAATGTTTCATCATCATCATCCTTATCATATTTGTAACATCCCCATACCTTTGAAGAATAATGTGTCTCTTCATATGAATCCCATAAACCCACCTATGACCACAAATAATCCACTCATCATACCTGACCCTCCACTTCCCAATATACCCATCATATCACCACACTATAAACTTGATTTTGAAAAACATTCTCATCCACCCTACCCACCAAACATAAACCACATAATTAACTAAAAATGGATAAAAATATTTTAGGGAATTAAATATTATTACTTCATAAACATGTACCATTCATGATATGGTCACAACCCTCTAATAAATCCAACATTCCTCCTCTTAGGGTTTTCACCCAGAGCCCCTATAAATGAATAATTTTCTCTTACTATCACCAACATTCAAAAGCATAGTGTATCACTCAACATTTATCTCCAAAAAATAATCTATGATAACTACTAGTATAAGGTGTCCTTATATTATTTCTATAATAGTCTTGATATATACATAAAGTGGTTGTAAAAAATTATAGGGAAACCATCAATGTCTTAAGTTGAGGATTCCCTAAGTTACATTATGTATATATATTTGTACCTATCTATCATTTTATATTAATATACTAATTATACATAACTTTTCATATATTTATCCTAAATTGGATTATTTTTAAAAATCATATAAGGGGATAAATTGATCCAGATGTTAATTTCTCTATCCAATAGGGTGGAAATTAACGAAAATGGTAATCATTCCAATAAAGATAAAAATTTTATTCCTGATTTTAAAATTATTTCATGAAACCATCTTACCATGACTCATTCTCCTAAAAAATATATATTTTTCTTTCTTTATCTTAATACCCAAAAAACTAATTTATTTTTAAAATAACAAGACATGATTATTATTTCATAGTTGAGACTACTTCAATGAATTGTATAATATTTTATGAAAATTATGTTATGTATTGGAATAATGTTTAAAATTGAACTGTCCAAAATTTATTGATTTATCAAATGTAGAATATAATAGTGATAGTAATCATTCTTCTAGAAAATTTATTTGACAGACTATCTTTAAATGGTCAAAAATCATCACATACAAAATCCAATAAATTAGGTTTCATGAAAAAGCGTAATTGAGTCACAATAAAAATAAAATAATCCACCGACTTGATCTCACAAATTATTTTATTTTCCAATTTCATTATATGATGACAAGGTAAAACATATATATATAATCACAAAATAACTCATAGAATCATTTATGTAATAAATAAAAATTTATGATGTTTAGTCAACACCAAGTCACAATGTTATCATAAATAATCATACGATACTGATAATGAATTTTTAGAAATGATAGATCCATGTAACCAATGTATTTTTGTAATAATGATCATATTAAAATGGATATATAAAGGACCATGTATTATATTCAATATAATAACTATTTAAATTGAAAATTTAATCATTACCTAACCTCTACAATAAATTTTATTTTAAAAGTTATAGTTATTTATGATACACACTTGTTTTATCAAGATCATTCAATCCTTTAAAGATAAAAATCATTTTATTTTAAATTTATTTAATATTGATCCTCACATTTCAAGAATTATTTCTATCAGCTATTTTTGAGTTCGAAATGGAATGCAATCAATCATTAGTATCACTCCCCCACATTATTATATTATTTTGAATTAAAAACTCTTTCCAAATAATATATAATATTATTGTGCATTTATTTTACTTAGTGCTTGTATATTGGATCTAGGTACACTAACATTATTCAAATATGGATTAAAATAAACTAATTTTTAGTAATAATAAATTAGTAATATTTTAGTATTACATATAAGAAAATTATGAATAATTTATCCTAAAATCATTTATCTTGTATTGTGTTCTTTTCTTTATATTTTCCATCATGTTTTTAATATATTTTCATTTTTTATAACTCTTAAATTGTAGTTATCTTTTTTATCAATAATTATTTCATCAAAAAATTAAATCTATATATTTTTTTAAAAAAATTATGTCCCTATATTTCATCAATTAATAGACTATATGAACATTTTAAAATAAATTTTAAGGTTTAAAATAGTTTCATTTGTTAATGTTTTCAAATTCACATCCGTATTAAATGTCTCCATTATAGGAAAATAGAAGTCACCATAATTAATATTAATATAATAATGTTAAACGAAAGGATTATCATAAAATTTATTTTTTACACTATTTCTTTGGAAACATAAACAAGAAATACATTTATAGACTCAATAGAGATAGATTATTTGAATCATTTGATACAAGTCATTAGAAGCACATTTTGTTAAAATGAAACTTAAAAATGGAAAACCAATTAAGGAATTGTTATTGTAGGAAAAGAAAAATGCAAACCTAGTGTGTCGATTTAACCGCCCGACTAAAATCACATAAATAGTATCTAAACAGTTGTTCCATAAGGACTTGGTAACACCACACTATTTTCCATAGGCTACCAACCGAAAAATAGAGTCTCCTAACAAAATAGGGAAAGTATACTCTTAGTAACATCATATACCACAATATAAAAAGGAAAGAATAAAAATAAAATATCATAGTAAGAAGATGTATTTATAGATAAATTTAAACTATCAATATCCAATAAATTTCAATTGGAGATATTAGTAATGTACTCATACAGATCATGAAACACACGCATATATACCTCAGTAAATCAATAAAATTTGGAATAAATAAATAAAAATATAATATACTTGAGATATAACAACAATACAATAGTCCCATTACAATCGTGCCTCCAAAAACTCAATCCATCTATCCACCTAGATATTTTATGTAATCAGCTACATAAAATCTACCGAAAAATATTTATGCACACTTGAGTGTCTATGTAGTGTATGAGCACAATACACACTAGAGTGACACTAAAATTTCTCTTACTGGTTCCATCATAAATAATGCACACATGTATTAAAAATAAATCAAACAAAAATATATAACATTATAGAAATAATGTTAGGTCATAGTGTAATAATTGTGCCCCATGAAACATGTCCCGACCTATTTCGGCCAATGTTTTTAATATGTCAACATGCAATGCAACCCATCCTGATGCACTACTTTTCAAGGTATCATCCTAAAATTGAATATTGACCGCTACCATCTCACACAGAGTAGGGCCTCACACCGAGGTTTGATCACATATATTGTCACGTGCAACAACCCTTTCACTCATGGAGACGTTTCACCATGCATCTCACACTACATCATGTACCACCACCCTCTCACTCCGAGTGAGTCCCATATTTCACCTCAGAACACATTCCATACCATTATCCTATCACATATAGTGTGGTTCAATACTAAACCTAATATCACATATCATACCCATGTTCAACTAGGTACACTAAATATAGTGATTCAGCTCTCCCAAAACATAGTTTCAGGGAATCCTCTAGCCTAATGGTACAATATGATCTATTAGTCCCACATCCGCATATCATACATCTCAATACAGTATCTTCAATGCCCCAAGGCTATTTCCTTATCACATTTGGTGTATTTACCATGCCACCATCTCAACTGAGATATCTACCCTAGATACTAACCACATTCTAGGTTTCTAAAATCCCATCTAGGATCATTCAAGACAAAAAGAATCTATCTCACATTCAAAAATAACTCTAGGGTCCATTTGATACCACTAAACATCATCTCCTTGATTATAAGACCACTTAATATTCAAAAAACATGCACAACAAAATCATAACACTCAATGAATGATCTATACTATCATATTTCACAATATAGTGTTGAATCATCCCAACTAAATAATTCCCAAATCAAATCCTCGTGACACAGAAATGAAGGTCATATACATTAATTATATATCGTTGAGTATTAAAGGGTCATTATACCTCCAAAATAGATTAACCATCATTAAACCAATATTCATCCAAAAACACACTAATCTACACTGATCTTTGATACCTTATCTCATATAAAAAGATTCTTACAATTAATTTTTAATTATTATAATTAATTATATAAATTAATCCCACAAGTAATAATCATCGAATACTCATCCTGAATTATCATGAAACTGAAAACACAACCAATAAAATAAAAAATAATCATAACATGAATTACTAAGTCATGAACCAAAGTCCCCTTGATTCATCACACTTAAAATCATTAATTCAAAGATAATATTATTAATCAATATAAAAATACACTCAATGATGTACATCTATTAGAGTGGTGAGAAATGAGTGACATTCATCCCCATTAAGTATTCTATTTCTACATAAACCATGAATCTTCAACATATCATTTGTATTTTCCCATTCCTTAGTGAGATACAACATGAACACTAGATAATAACTACTAAGATCATTGGAATAAAAATAATAAGAAGAATAATATCAGCGATTTATTCAATATGTTATAGAAAAATCACCTAAAATTACCAGTAAAACCAATGGGAATCATGGGAAATTAAAATGGGAAATAGAGGGGGGTAGGTCATATAAATAGACTCTACCTGGTACCTATCTTTCTAAATAAGATAGTGGGTTGAACTTGAATTGAATGGTTAATCCCTCATTAAAAAACAAGTTCCTGAGGTCTATTATGGTGTGACACTCTAGCCCATAGTGCAACACCCCAACATTTGGGATGCATTATAGCGTAACCCAATGTTTCATGAAACACCACCCACCACAGAATATCCCATAGAACATATTTGTTACACATTATTGTGTGAAAGATACATAGAATTGTAACACCTTTTCCCATGGGAGATATAAAAAAATCAACTGGTGTTTCATGATGTAACTCCCCTTGGATGCGGCATGACACTCTCACCCCCAAACAACACTCACAGTGAAACACCTCAATCTACAACCCAAAACCCCCTTTTACGAGACCTATTTCTTTATTACCCAATGTCTACCCCACAATTCCATCCACTAATGAAGACATGTGAACGCATTACCATGCATTACTACATGACTAATGTATTCGTGATATAATCACTATTGGATGGTCATACCAGTTCTCAACAATGAGAAGACCCCAAAATATCCATAATAAGGTTATTAAATATATGTTATATATCTAGAAGATAAAAATTGGTGGGGCATAAGTTATATAGGCTACTATGGGTGGCATGGCATAGGAATTTGACACACTTTTTCACGGTGCAAACTCATCGTAATTTCTAGAACATGATATTTCTAGAACATGACCTGCTAGTCGGAAATCCACATTTATATATGTCATTGGATGTTCCTATCTGCAAAAATTCATATTGATCATTGAATTTATCATTATTATTAATGGGTATTATAATTCACATACATTGGTATATTTATGAATACCATTATGACATATGTTCATGGAAATTCATGATATATTTGGTGGGTCATGTGTAATATTTCAATGATGAATAATGAGAGAAAGGATTTTTCAATTATTTTATTTAAAAAAGATGATATCATTGTCCCTTTGATGAGAAGTACTAAATAAATTCACCCAATGGTGTTCCTTGGGTAAGACTATTTCAAAAAAATTAATGAATTAGATTTTGATCGTACAGGTTAATGACACAAACATGAAACCTACTTGATTAGATATATCATGAAAATGTATTCTATTTAATGGAAAGAATTTGTATGAAGATTAATGTCATTTAAAAATTAAATTCCTTCTCTGTGGGTGTGTTATCATGTTGATAGATGATAACCTTAGATATTGGGCATCTCCACCTAATACCACTGAGAAAGAGTCTTATAGGGTCATAATCTAAGTGTATCCTTAACATCAATTAAATTTTAGATATTTTTAATTATTTAAAATTTCAAATAAATATTATTCTCATCAGTGGTTTAATAATTATTCGTTTATTCTTAATAACATATTTTCAGTTACTATTTAATAGTGATAATATTTGTAAGTAGAATATTTAATAAATATTTATTTTATATTTAGTATCTATTCTATTTATTTAACTATTTATTGGAGATTAATGAAGTGATATTTTTTAATAAATAAATAGTCATTATTCAAGGTTCGATATATATTTTGAAGGAATTGATGACTAATATTAATGTTGTGTTGAAAAATAAAATATATTAAATAATATTTGAAAAAATGTTAATAAATTTATTCTAGAAATAATATTTAATTGATTTTTTGTTTTTCTCACATTTCAATATATAATAATAATAATATTGTTATTAACGTGGTGTTCTGTAGGGTTTATGAAAATAATGACTCGTATCAAATTATTATTTTCTAACCCTAGAACTATTTAGGATCAAATATATTTTTCTAACCCTAACGTGTTCCATTTTCATTTGGTTGTGCACAATTAAACATCAGAATCATAGAAAACTAAAGATAGATCCTCTCTAAGAGTGATCTTATGAAGGAATATCGATACTCCACTACCAATCCTCTATATTTTAAAGAGATCAAATAGATTCCTTCTTTGAAGTGATTATCATGATGATTATACATAATTAATTAAAGAATTAGGATATTCCATGATAACACTTAGAGATTCCTATAATGTGACTCATAAGTATGTGGTGCACATGTGGATTACAATTAGATGGAATCCACACATGATCCATTTAACAAAACAGTGGTTTTTTAGAGACGTTTTCATGTTTATCAAAAATGAAAGAAACCATCAGCAGATAATTCTTTATCTTCTAAAATTAATCAAAAATCATTATGCGATTATCCTAAATTTGGTTATAATGTTCTCAAGTCAATTAAAATTTGATTCCAATTTATTTATCATGAAATTTTTCTTCAGGTACATCTTGGATTAATCATCGATTATGATAAAAACTGAGTTGGGAAGGCTCATTTGTACAGTTCCACTACACTAGAAAGCTTCAAGTGGTATCATAGGGGTTTCATAATATTCTATTATTATATAAATATGGTTGATTGATTTATACATTTATCATTACTTTACAATTTTTAATTTATCATCCAATAAATATAAATCATGATATCTCATTTAACACCTATTCATTCTCTAAAATATAATCAAAAATTGATTAATTGTGGATGAATAACATTCCAAGAACTCATTTAAAGGTTCAATGGATTATTTCTACATATCAATAGAACACATGGAATGTGGCCCATAGGTACATGTCATGTACCAATGTTTAATTCTCCATGAAACATTATGAATTAATTTGTATCATCATGCATTTATTTCAAGAAATGTTCAATTATTACAAACCATGTGTTGACTAATCTAGCTTGGGGCATGGTTAGTCAGACTACATTATGTGTAACATGCGCACATGACTTGTATTACATTATTGACTGACTATTTGATTTTTTTATTAAAAACATAAGTGTAGTTAGTGACCATGTAACTCATATACCACATGATGTGTAGCCCAGGTACATTCTATGTACTCAATTAATGTCTAAAACAAGATGAAACACCCTGTCCCTAAGCATGTGTCGTTAATTAAAATTGAATTATTATACAAGATGTGTAGCTAGATAGTACATATTGTTTATATTACCTAATTACACATAATATAAATTTAATTTAATATAATAACAAATCCCAGTCAACATTTGTTCTCTATTTCATTTATTTTACTTTCATATTCCTTGTGATGGGTTATATATATATATATATATTAAAAATCTAATTAATGTTTTTGTAATATTTTGAAATACATTTTGTATACAGGTCATGATACAGAAATTATTCTACATACATTAAAGCATAAAACTCTATGAAAATAACATGTATCAATGTGTCATTTATTTAATCTTAAATGAATGTAAATGATGTGATAAAATGTGTAATCTATATTATTCATTAGTAAAAAATATTAATATCATACACACTTGGTGTTGTGGGTGGGTACTTATTGTGTTATCTCCAAGGTACATGTTTTGTACATTGTCAATTTTAAATAAATTATAGAATTTATTTAAAATCATGATCTATAATAATATAAAGAAGGTATGGAAGTGAAATAAGTTAAATTAATTGATTAATTAAAAAAGATAACAAATTGATTAGATTGTTAATTATATTAAATAAAAATGATTAAGAATGAATTATTGTTTAATAAATGACTGATTGGATTCATAAGTGTTGATGACCATTAGAATATACCATACCTTTTTATGTGATTGGTTTCCATTCAATTTATTATTAAAATAAATTGATGTCATTTTCATCATCCCTCCTCTCATTCTGTAAGGGTCAGCATGACCGCAGTTTCCTTTTATTTAAAACCCCTAAACCAATAATTTGTTTACCCTCACATGTATGTGGGTAAAATGTTATGTAATTGATTGATCTATTTTCAATGTGGAGGTAGTTCATGATTGGATATGGGGAAAAAATAATCCATGAGATTCATGTGAGGACAACTGGGAAGATACAACATGAACCATGTCATGGTTTAATGTGATTTTTCCCAAGTTCGAGGATTAGATTATCATTAGTTACAGAAAATAGGAATTAGTAAATTCCCATTATCAACCCACTCTTTTTATTTAATTTATGTCATGTTATATGGTCAATTTCATTATTGATGTTTTTTCATGATCACATGAATTAATTAATTAACAATCATACAAGATAGAACTAATCTAAATATGATTATGTAAAAAATTTACCTAATACATAATTTATAATTAAAGTAAATCCACTTAATATTAACAAGAATGTAATAAATAGAAAAGGGTAAATTTATAAATAATGATAAAATCCCTAAATTATATATATTAATTATGTATAGTATTCCACTGCTTATGTTAAAATAGAACCATAGTTCAGAGTGATTGACTGGCCAATGTTGGGGTGCTTTTAATTATCGGTGATTTCTAACTTGAGTTTAAGGTCGACATGAAAATATTCACGTCAAGGATAAACTCTCCAATTATGACACGGTTTAACATAGTGGAAAGGATTGAGGAAATAAAAATTAAGGATTTAAATATTGGTGTGTCCACTCAACAGATCAAGGAATTGTGAGATTTTACTGTTGTCAAAATAATGTCAACCTAAAACCCTTCAAATAACTTGTCAGTCCAATGTCTAGGTTATGAGGAAGGGAATGCTGATCATTTCCACTAGAATTTTAATATTACCGGATATTCCAGGAACAATGTTGAGGTTTATAAGGTATTGATAATATAGTGGGGGATTAATAAATTTAATATTTATTATCTAATTTTATATATCAGATAATGTACTAAAATTCCACTGTTATTAATTATCGAATGGAAAATACACAAGTCTTCAACAAAATATGTTTGATCTAGTCTTTAATAAGGATAACCTTATCACGGTAAATAATTTACAATAATTGAAAATGTTCTTGAATGTTATTATATACTATGAAACAAAATATAAGAGCAATAAAATACCATTACTAAAAAATCTCTCCAAGAGGAATGTGAAAAAGAATTATCACTGTATGAGAAGTGTTTGGATGATGCCTTATATGTGTAATGTTTCATGTTATCATCCATTCCCAATGAGATTCTTAAGAAATGTGAAGATATTGGCGTGTATATCATGATGTATCACCTTCATGGTCTATTTCAAGATAACCTGAGAAAACAGAGGTATATGATCTCCAATACGATATTCAAATGAAATATTGGAGAGTCAACACCTATCGGTCATCATGTAGTCAAATAAATTGGATATATAGAGCACATGAACATATTGGGAATAAAATTCCATGATGATATATGAATGGATAATATAATTTCCTAACCAGATAAATCATACTCAAGCTTCATTGTGAGTTACAACTTATGTAATAGAGAGATTTATTGTTTAGAACTTCTTACTCTCATTATCCAAGTTTAAAAGTACATGGGGAGTGAAAACCAAAACTCCATATGGTGAATAATAAAAATTAGAATTGGAAAACGACGCCAAAGACTCATACTAAGTATAAATATATCAATAAACATCCTTCCATGAATAATAATATGCAAGGATAGAAAAATTATGATTATATCATATGTTTTTATGTGGCAATCTAATCTACTAGATAAAGAACTACACCAAGAAGCAAGTTGGTTTTGATGGTGAATTTTTTATGATGTGTAGTCTTTATATATATAAGAATTTGTTACAAAATATATATTTTGGTGATCACTATTATAAAGTAACGTAGTAACCAATTAGATTTAATAATATTGATAGAGGAGAGGTAGATCTTCCAGTAGCCAATGGAGTAGGATTCACTACTTTAGTTGTAAGAGACTGCTACCGTCTATTTACAAGTAGGATAAATTTTGTTTTAGATAAATATTATTATTTTCCAAGTGTTAAAAAGAACATAATCATTATTTCTCTCCTGAAAAAATGATGGATTTATTTTCAAATTTGGAAATAAGGAATGCCCCTTTTATAATGAAAACATTTTTTAGGTTATGGAACAACTAAATAACTATTTAAATATATTAAATTATGAAATCCAAGTATTGAAAATAGATAATGAATCATGTTCACATGACTCATATATCACGCAACTGTGGAATCACAATATTTATCATATAAATGAAATGTTTTTGACAATGTTTTATCAAGATAGCTACTTAGACTATTTTGAGATAAAACTGCTTAACAGGTTTCATGATTGTTTCCAAAGAAAACTCATCAAGACACTTTTTGGTGGACAGGGTTAAAGATCTACAATGACATTAGAATTTTTAGACATAAAAGTGTATGAAACATTTTCATTAGAAGCTAGTGGTGAATATTTTTACTTTATTTCTTATACTCATGACTTCATTAGAAATGGATATTTCTACTCAATAACGAATATGACTTAATCTTTTGAGAAATTCAATGTGATCATGAATAAAATAGACAATTCAAAATGTAATAAGATAAAGAATTGATTCAATAATCAAGATAGTTAATATTTTAACCATGAGTATAATAAATTTCTATGGCATTTTGGGATTTTATCTCATCTCACTCCACCATTTACGCCAAAAAAAAATGATATTAGTTAATGGAGGAACCGAAACATACAAGACATGGTAAGGTTGATGATGAATCATACAAATAATTAATAATATTTTGAGTATATGGATTAAAATTTTTTGGTATGCACACTAAAATGGGTGCCAAATAAAGTGGATACTGGAATTTCCCTCATGATATAGATTCAAAAAATCTTGTTTTTCCACATACACATGTATGGGGATGTGAGGAATTTTACCATTGGCTAAAAAATAGAATTTTGTGGCATTAACTATATATTTATAGGATATACCAAGGAAACCAAGGGATATTATCTTTATAACCCCTCATACAAGAATGTGAATATCATAAGACATACCTTATTTCATGAGAGATAGCACATCCTCCATAAGAATAGATGTAGCAGTATAGAATTTGATGAAGTTTATGCTCAAGATAATAAATAATTGGTATTGGAATATATTCCATATGTCCCCATGGAAGAATATATTTTTGAAACACATGTACTTGATAAGTGTACTAGATAAGTAATAGAACAATGTAAAAAATGGTTTTCTAGTCACAAAATATGATGACCCGTTATTGATTGAAAATAATGGACTTCTATCCAACAAAAAGATAGTAGAAATCATAGAAGTTGTAAGATGGTTAGAAGCCTTTAATTCTATGATGACTTCCATTTAGCAAAACCTTGTTTAGGTTGTGGAAGATCCATTAGTTAATGTAAATCCTATTGGATATAAATGGTTATTTAATAAAAAAATATACATAAAAAATAATGTAATTACCAATAAATCACCCCTAGTTGCTATAGTGTTTAAATTGTATTAAAGAATTTACTATGATAAACCATTTTCTCTAGTTTACATGTTTAAATCCATAAGAATTATTCTAGTTATATCCTATTATTATGACTAAATTTTTTTATATGGATGTAAAAATAGGTTTCCAAAATTGGAACCTTTAGGAAGATGTCTATATGACACAACTATAACGTTTTGTGACTCTATGTAATGTAAAAAAGGATTGAAAGTTACAGAGATCCATTTATGGATTGAATCAGGCATCCAGGTCATGGAATGTTTGGTTTAGTAAATCTATAATGTAATTTTGTTTTGTTAAGAATTAATGTAATCCATGTGTTTATAATCTGTTCAATGAGATTGTATTCATTATCATATTATTATATATAGATGATATATTACTTATACAATACTTATAGTTAGTTGAGGAATGGTTAAAATTTGATTCATTATGAAGGACATAGGCGAAATAGCTTATTCTAGTGATCAATATCATTCAATATAAATCCATGAAGATACATGGATTATGTTATGGTATATCAATTGTACAGATACAAAAGCGATTTAGTACAAAACAAAACAAGAGAAGATTAATTCCAGAGTCACACGGTATGTAACATTCTTAGAAAATGTGTTCATAGAAATAATAAAAGAAGGAGAGAATGAGTAATATCTCATATAAATCGATGATAATATCAATCATTTATTTCATATTGTGTTATAGGATTGATATTACATTTTCCTTGATCATGGTAGGTAGATATCAAGATGATCCATGGGAACAACAGTAGTCTATTATTGAGGATATCATTAAGAATCATATAATAACTGAGGATATATTATTATTTAATAGAAGAGATGGTGAGTTATTCATTAGTAGTTACACTAAATATAGATTTAAAATTGATCATAATTATATGAAGTCACAATCAATAGATTCCTTCAGTCTCAATAGAGGAGGTATGAGTTGGAAGAGTTCAAAGTAGTATGTTGGGTGTTAGTTATAAAATGGTTTCCATGTATATAGATTCTTTTGATGTATCCAAATAATACATTTGTATATGAAACTTTATCCATAGGCTTGATGTGGTAACTTGTATTAAAGAAAACATTACATTATATTTTTATTATACTATAATGGTGTCTGTCGCAAAGGAACCATGTTCACACCAACAGACAAAGAACAAAATCTATAAGTATCGGCTCTTGAGGTATTTTTATCAGATGAATAATGAAGATATTATAAGAGTCTAAAAAAATAAAACATTGAATACCCCTTATCTAAATCCTTATCTTAGCTCAATAATGAGTATCTTCTGAGAGATAATGGGCTAGAGGTTATTAGCATTTGGTTCTTGTAAAAGTGGGAATTTGTTCGAGTTCGTACCATAGAAAAAAATTCATATACCTTATGATTAGCTATAATCAATTTTTTTAATATTAATAATATTTTTTATCACGTAATTTTTATTCTTTTTCATGACATTGTATGTGATAATTTTTTAAGAGTAATTGTTGAACTAAAAGGACATAGCAGTTTCATGCTTTGATGAGAACCCTGAAGGTCCATGATGGTATTCTTAAATATATGTTCTATAGTTGTATGATGTCATTTAATGGGATAAAAATTATATATGATTTCATGGATGAAGGATCAAAATAATTTTAATCACTTTCTCATGGTATACGACATTAATAATTTCCAGTCAATAAGATTATTATAACATAACCCTATTGTAACACACTATGATTCCATGTTATGCTTCTCTTTGAATAATACTGTAGTGTGTGTTGTACACAACATTGATTCTAACACACCGCAACCCATCAAACTAGATGTTATGAATAGTAATACCCACATTTTGAAATTTTATAAGGCTTATCATTCAAAATGGACTTCATATTTGGATTTCGAATATTAAATTTATCCTAGCGTGGATTTTTGGTATTTTTCTGAAAACATTCAATTTTTGATGAATAGTGAAGAAACACTAAGTTATAGTTTAAAAATGAATTTTTATTTAATTAATTATTTGTTTTATTTAAATTTAATTCTGGTCAAAATAGGTACATAATGCCTATATAAGTTCAATGTAATTCAGTTAAGTTAGTTTAGAATAATTTTAGATATATTAAAATTTTATTTAACATTTCACCGTCTTTTACCCACCTCCAAGGAGAATTTGGAAATTCACGTAAAACATAATTTTACCACTTCTATGAGTGGAATTTCGAAAATCTGAGAGAAACGGTTAATATCAAGGAGTAAATTGTGGTTCAATAAGATAAAAATAATTATTGGTGAATAGTAATAGTTTAATTTTATTTACCACAGTTAAAACTAAATAGGGTAATTAAGGGTAAAAATGATTTTAATTTTACCATAAAACATGTCCTAATTATATTAGAAAAGTGTATCTCGACCAAAAACAATCATAAGAATAAAATATTATCATTTATGACCACTTGGACTAGATTAGGACATTTATAATTTTTTAATTAAATGAAGAGTTAAAATAGATAAAATCAAAGTTTAATTACTAATTTTTTTTTAATATATGGTTATACATAAGATGAATTAGATTATATATATTAATTATAATAATAAAATTATTTCCTATATGACGGTATTTTATTTATATGTTTTAGACATTAAATAATTTAAATTATTAATGACACAATGGTGATGCAGTAATTACCTAATTAATGAAATGATAAAATAATTGATATTATAATTATCAAAATAAATGTAATTTCATAATTTTTGTGCATTAAACTAATTTTCAAGGTTAATATTACATATTATTATTGGTTATATAAAGTTTTTTTATGTAATAATGCTGTTATGAAATTATCAAAAACAAAATACCAAATAGTGTCAAAATTGACATAAATGAGTTTTTAAAACAAATATTATATTACTAATTGATATTCTCTTACTAAAAAACTAAGGTTTGGAAAAAGGACTTATATCATGATAGTTGTGTCATTAATTAAACACATTGGGGTACCTTGGTTGTATATAGTATGTTTATTAACTATATAATATAAAAATACAATGTGACATGGTAAATGTAAAATTAATTAACTAAGAGTTAAAACTAAAAGATACGTTTAATATAGTGATCCAAACATGTCTAAAATATATTTGTTGAAAGGATTTAGACCCATCCCCACCTTTTCCTATTAATAATCCACTTTTGAGCCATTAGAAACCGTACATGGATATATTATAAAGTAATATTTCTAGCTTTTCCTAAGGTGTCCCTCACCCCTCTTATAAAAGGGCACTCCCCCTTCTCTCCAAATCATACCCACAATGCCTTTTGGATCGGCCAAACCCTACCCAAATATTCTCTCAACTTCCCTGACATAGATCTAGTGGCCTTATTTTGATCAGAAAACCAACCTAAGTAGCCCTTTTGATCAAATCAAATGGAAGAACCCGAAGAAGAGGTAATGTTTTCACCACCCTCTTTCAAGTTCATTTCTTCTCCAACTTCTTCTTTCTTTGTTAATTCCATTATAAAATAATAACTCAAGTATATTCAATATAATATGATGTTATTATAAATATGGTACAACCATATTAGGCATTCTATCCATCCCTTTAATGACATGTCAACATACATGCGTACGTACGCCTTACCGTCTCCACGTCGTGGTGTAATTGTTAATCAATAAATTATAATTTGGATGGGTATAATAATGATGTGTAATTCATTTAAATAAGTAATATAACATGATAATGATTATAAATATATTATATAACATCCAATTATATATTATTTTAATATCAAAGTAATGATATTGACACTCATGCGTACGTACGAACTACTGTCTCCATGAAAGCGATGAGATTGATTCCCAATCGTATCAATACAAGTCTAATTATTATTTGATGATTAAAAATAATGTTTAAGGACTTGATATAATTCTATATATGAATAATATACAACCTATAGATAATGAACACGACATATGTAACAAAACATATAAAAAACCCGTAAGTTAACACCCGAAATGACGATTATACTAGGATTTTGTTAACAAAACAGTGTTAAAAGATCATATATGATATCATATTAATGTATATGATTCATTTATAATTTAATAAAAATTATTTCACAATTATACATGAGGTTAAAAGACCCTCAACGAAAGGGAAATAACAAGGTAAGGGGTTTTTTCCACAATCTCATCATTATTCAAGGTTGTTTATACGTAATTATTTTCTGGGACCTCTTTATCATCCACATCCATGTTTCATAAAAATGTATTTCAAAAAATTATTTCTATTTTACAGAAAATGGTTTAATGAAATTTATACACTTGTTTGACTTTTTATAAGAAGTTTATAAAGTACTCTTTCCGTCTTCTTCAAAACAAGGTAATGTTTAACCTTTTCAGCAGAATTAAGGTATGAAAGTACTTTTTTAACTTATATAGTGGGTGCTACTATTCTTGGCCATTATAAAATCATCAAATATTACCTTACAATATTATAAGAATATTTATAAAGTAAATTCTTTATTTTATAATTATTTTACTTTTAAATTATTTGAAAAAATGATATATTTCTCTCAAATAGTTTTGATTTCATCTATGTCAACATCCTTTGATGGATTTTAAGATTATTTGATGGTGATTTATTATGATACAAAACATCCACATTTTATTGAATGTTTAGGGATATGTTTGAATGTGCATGTGTTATTTTTATACCATTCATGGTTTATGGATAAAGTATTGAAATTTCGTATACTAGTTTTAATACAAATGTTTATGTTATGTTTAATCCTATTCATATGATGAATGCATTGGACTTAATAAGTGACAGGTGGATCCCGCTAAAGCTCGTCGATTCATTGGCGGGTCTCATTATACAAAATAGTGTCTTAGCACAAGGCCTTGAAAAATTTTAATTTGTAGTCTTGGAACGAGGAATTGACTATGTGATTATGATAGTCTAACATTATTCATTCCATCATTATGAAAGTTGTTATTGATATTGCATGTGATTATTTGACTATTATAAAATCCATCTGAATATGTAAAAGGCATCATTTCATTTTATTTCTGCCATATCATTCTGATGTTCAAGTATAAATGGCATTTGTATTTTTTATACATTGCCTTAAATGATTATTCTTATTTAAGAAAGATTCTGCTATATTGTTATCCTCACTAGGAATTTTTGCTCACCCCTTTCTATGTTTTATTTTACCCAGGATGTGATGAAGAATTTTATGAATGGCCTGCAGGGATAGTGTAAGGGGATTTGAGTGTGGAGACAAGAAGTTGTTGTAGTTTTCACTTTATTATGTAATGTAAACATTATGAATGTATCTAGTGTTTCAATGGCTACTAAACTAATCAGTATTTTGAGACATGATATTTTGTGATATTGCCAATGTTATGTAATATTGCACCGACTCTGGGTAACTAGGGCCAGGGCTTTACAGTCGGTATCAGAGGAAGTTTAATACAAAACTGGAAGCTAGATTTTGATAAACTCTGATTAGAGCACATAACCCTAAGATAGACTTTGTTGATTAGTATAGATGAACTTCGTAGAATTTTTTTATTGTAGAGATTTTGTGAGTTTTCTGAGCAATACATCCCTATATGGATACGAGCAGATAGAGGTGGATATGGCACAGATGTACCTAGGGGTAAAACCCAAAAATAGCGCTTTGAGCTAGTCTCAAATGGGAACTGGTGCACGACAACGGTCATTGATGCACTCTTGGTTATGACACTCCCAGGGGATATTCTTAGAATACTTCTCATTTTATTTATAAAGAATTATGAATGGTTTATGAGTATATACTTACTCAAAGAAAACATTTTTATGATTATGGATTATATCCATAAACTTTTCAATTCATGTTAAGTGTTTTACATTTATAGAATTACATATTTTGATTCATAAACTGATCTAGTTTTTTCCATGGTTTAGAAATGGCACCTAGTTGAAGGAAGTGAAACTGTATCAAAGCACGCGATATCTCTACTGCTCAAGATAATTATAGTGTATCTACTGATGCAACTGGTGCTGAGCAGCTAATAACCATATTGGGACAACTCACTCAAGTTATGAATAATAACCTTACCCATATAGAGCACCCTGATCCACAACATGGAGGATCAATGTTAGATCGCTTCATGAGGAAACAACCATGAAAATTAAATGGGAGTACAAATCTGTTGATAGCTGAGAAATGGATATGTTATTTATAAAAAATATTACATGCCTTGGGGAGTAGTGAAAGGGAAAAATTTATCATGGCAGTTTACCACCTCACTGAAGATGTGATCAATGGTGGTCATTGATTAAAAACAGGAAAGAAGATGATGAAGTATCAAGTATGGAATGGTGGGTGTTCAACGATCTTTTCGTAGAAAAATACTTTCCTCGTGACCATCGATCAGATATGGAAAGGCAATTTCTGAGTCTGAGACAATGGAGGATGAGAATGCCGAAAATTATGAGGCTAAAATTACATGGTTAACAAGGAGTTCAAAAACTTATATACGTCACCCAAAGAGTAAGATTGATTGTTTCTTTGATTAGTTAAAACCATTTATTAGTCGATAATTAGTCTCACAAGCCTTCTCATCCTACGATGATATTGTCTCATGTGCCATCAAGATAGAAGAATAATTCTAAATGTCTTATGAATTTAAAGAAAATCAAGAAAAGAAGAGATCTACTGATCACTCTGGAAATGGAAATAAGGGGAAGAAGGTAAAAGTTGAATATCATTCATATAGTAAATTTGGGAAGAAACACCCCAGTACATTCTTGAAATGAATGGGATTCTATTACAAGTTTGGTGAAAAATGACACCAAGATCGTGACTGCAAGGGGAAGAAAAAAGCTACCGATATTAAATTCCACAATTGCAGAAATATGGGACATTATGAAAATGAATGAACTAAGCGTTAGGGAAATGTACCACCGAAAAGGCCAAGGGATTAATGACAAGATTATGCTATCACTACTGCTATGGTAGAAGCTCCGGAAGAGGTGGTGCCAGGTAATTTAATGGTTTCCTTAAGTTTATCAAATGAAATATTTCATTCTAGATCATCGCATTGTTTCATATCATCCCAGTTTGCTATGAAAATTAGATATTTCCAATTTGATTTAAGAAGGGAGTTGTTAGTAAAAACTCCTAATGGGTGTATCATCGCAACAAGGTTTTGTGAATATGTAAACATTAGAGCACATAAATGTTACATATCTACTGATCTCATCGTCATATCCATGATTGAATTTCATATAATACTTGGTATGGATTGGCTTTCATACCATGATGTGAATATTTATTTTAAGAAGAAAGAGGTTAAGATTTTTGATGATGATGATATGGAACACCTTATCTTTAGAGTAGAGTCATCAGCACTTGATTCTTATCTTGATCAACCCCCATTAGCTCAACTAAAATAAATTATCAAGGAGGAAGAGAATGAAATAAATATGGGTGAGGAAAGGAATTTTCAAATAGAGGATGTACCTATTCTGAAGGACTATGTTGATGTGTTTCTAAAATATTTACATGGACATCCTCTAGAATAAGAAATTGAGTTTTCCATTGATTTAATTCCTAGTACAAGGCCCACATCAAAGACCCCTTATAGAATGGCCACTATGGAGTTAGTTGAAATAAATAAATAACTATAGAAATTTAGTAATAAGGGAATTATTCTCCCTATTGTTTTTCTATGGGGAGCCCATATCCGTCTTGTTAAGACAAAAGATGGATCTATGAGGATGTGCATTGACTACAGGGAGATCAATGCTATAAAAATAAAGAAAAAGTATCCCCTACCTCGCATTGATGATTTATTTGACCAACTGCATGGAGATAAATACTATTCAAAGATTGACCTTTGTTCTGGATACAATCAGTTGTGTGTGAAGAAAGAAGACATTCCGAATACAGCATTTCAAACTAGGTACGGGAATTACGAGTTTATAGTAATGCCTTTTGGACTGACTAATGCACCCTCTGTTTTCATGGATCTAAAGAACGGAGTTTTCAAGAAATACCGTGATGAATTGTTTGTGGTATTTATTAATGATATCTTGGTATAATCCAAAATCTTTGTGATAATAAAAATCACTTGCACATTATATTGAAGACTCTGAAAGACATGAATTATATGGGAAGTTTAGCAATTGTGAATTCCAGCTTCATGAAATTTCATTTCTTGTACATATTGTCTCTAAGGATAGAATTGTCATTGATATTTCTATGAAAATAGAAATCCAATAATTTCCATCACCGACGAGTATAACTGAGGTACGCGGTTTTATTGGTTTAGCAGGTTATTATCGACGTTTTGTCCAGAATTTTTTCCGGTTGGCTAACCCATTAACAAAGCTCACACGTAAAGGGGTTAAATTTCATTGTACAAAAGAGTGTTAAGAATGCTTTAAGGAATTGAAGATAAGATTAATCAATTATCCTAAATTGACTATAACATCGGAGAATGATGGGTTCGTTTTTTATAGTGATGCATCAAAGAATGGATTTAGTTATGTCCTTATGCAAAATGATAGAGTTATTACCTATGCATCAAGAAAGATGAAAATTCATGAGAAAAGCTATCCTACTCGTGATCTCGAGTTAGTTGCTGTGATCTTTACATTGAATATATAGTGACACAACCTCTATGGTGAAAAATGTAGGAATTATACGGATCATTAGAGTTTTAAGTATATTTTCTCACAGAAAGAACTCAACATGAGGCAAAGGCGATGGCCTGAACTACTCAAGGATTATGATTGCACAATACACTACCACCCGGGGAAGGAAAATAAGGTGGTAGATGCTTTGATAAGAAAATATCATGGAGTTTTGAACAATATGAGAATTGAATGGGATCCTATTTTCATAGATCTAGGGAAGATTGACATGGGAATAACCTTGGAAGGTGAATCGTCATTGGTTTTTTCAAAGGGTTTCCAAACCATCTTTACTAGAAAGTATTAAGAGTTCTCAGACTGATGATGAAGAGTTTCAAAAGAAGATTAATGCTGTGAATAATGGGAGATTAAGTGACTTTGTATATGAAGATGGAATTTTGAAATTTGGGAAGAGACTTTGTGTTCTCGATATACCTAATCTAAAAAGGGAATTTTTGGAAAATTCTCATAGTTACAATTTCTATATACACCCTAGGAGCACCAAAATGTATAGAGATTTGAAGGAACATTTTTGGATGGACAACATGAAGATGGAGATTGCTGATTTTGTGTCAAGATGAATGGTTTGTCAACAAGTGATCATTGGAATGCAACAGCCTAGAGAAGTCCTGCAACATCATCCCATAGCTATGTAAAAATGGGATAATATGATGATGGAATTTGTCATGGGACTACCAAAGACTCTTAGAAGGAACGATGAAATATAAGTCACTGTTCAGCGTCTTAATAAGTCAACACATTTTCTTGTTATAAGGGAAGATTTACCACTTGAACGTCTAGCAAGACTATATAATAATGAAGTTGTGAGACATCACGTAGTACTCCTATCAATTGATTCGGATCATGATCCACGATTCACATTAAGATTCTGGAAATGTCTTTAGAAAGCCTTGGATACTGAACTTCATTTGATCACTTCTTACCACCCTCAAATAGATGGACAATCAGAACAGACTATTCATATCATAGAAGACATGTTGAGATCATGCTCACTTGACTTTTAATGTTTGTGGGATCAATATTTACCTATGGTATAATTTTTCCTATAACAATAGTTTTAATTCAAGTATTTAGATGGCACTATATGTTGTGTTATATGGAATGAGATGTCGCACAATAACATGTTGGGATGACGTTGGTGAATGAAAACTCGTAGGCCCAGAACAAGTGGAGGAAATGATGGAGAAGGTAAAGGTAATCCAAAACCACTTCAAAGTAGCTCAATGTAGGTAGAAGAGCTATGCCAATAACTGAAGAATGTATTTGGAATTTCAGGTAGGAGATCATGATTTCTTGAAGGTATCTCTAGGGATGGGAGTTATACTTTTTGGTTAGAAGGGTAAATTTAGTCCTAGGTACATCAGACCTTTCAAAATTATAGAACAAATTGGGGTTGTAACTTACCATTTGGCAATTCCACCAAGTCTCTCTAATGCTCACGATGTGTTCCAGGTATCACTGTTGAGAAAATACATGCCTGACCCAATGCATGTAATCACCTATGAGGAATTAGAATGGGAAACCGATCTGTCTTATTTTTAAGAGCCCATCAGGATTCTTGATACAAGAGAACAAGTGCTGAGAAACCGGATGACTCGTCTGGTAAAGATTCTACGGAGAAACCATAAAATGGAAGAGGAAACATGGGAACCCGAGAAAGTTATGATGAAGAATCACCCAAGTATTTTCAAACAGTAGTATTCTAGAAATTTTGAGGATGAATTTATTTTAAGGAGAGGAGAATGTAACACCCTAAGCTTCCACAGTACACTTCTCTTTGAATAATACAGTAGCGTTTTTTGTACGCAAATTTGATTCTAACACACCGCAACCAATCAAACTAGCTGTTATGAATATTAATACCCACTTTTTGAAATTTTATAAATTTTATCTTTCAAAATGGACTTAATTTTTTTATTCGGAATATCGAAATTAGCCTAGGGTCAATTTTTGGTATTTTTCTAAAAACATTCAATTTTTGATGAATAGTGAAAAACATGATTTTATTGTTTAAAAATGAATTTTTTTACATAATTATTGACTTTATTTAAATTTAATTAAGGTCAAAATAGATACATAATACCTATATATTTTCAATGTAATTAATTGGAGTTAGTTTAGAATAACTTTAGATATATAAAAATTTTATTGAAATTTTCACTGTCTTTTACCCACCTCCTATGAGAATTTGATAATTCAAGTAAAACATAATTTTACTACATCTGTGAGTGGAATTTCAAAAATCCAACAAAAACGGTTAATATCAAGAAGTAAAATCTGGTTCAATAAGATAAATTTTTTTTTGGTGAATTGTAACTTTTTACTTTTATTTACCACAGTTAAAAGAAAATAGGGTAATTAAGGGTAAAATGATATTAATATTACCCTAAAAGATGTCCTAATTATATTGGACAAGTTTATCTCGACCAAAATGAACCTTAGGAAAAAAATATTATCATTTAGTTTAACCTGATTTTGATTAGGACATTTATTATTATTTAATTCAAAGAAGAGTTAAAAGAGTTAAAATCAATGTTTAATTACTAAAACATTTTTAATATAGTTATATACATAAGATAAATTCAATTATAAATATTCATTAAAAAGATAAAATTATTTCCATAATAATGGTATTTTATTTATAATTTTTAGACATTAAATAATTTAATTTATTTATGACACAATTGTGATGCAGTAATTACCTAATTAATGAAATAATAAAATAATTGATATTATAAATTACAAAATAAAGGTAATTTGAGACTTTTTATGATTTAAAATAATTTTATAGGTAAATATGACATATTAGTATTGGTTATATAAATTATTTTTGAATAAATAATTTTGTTATGAAATTATCAAAAACAAAATACCTAATACTTTCAAAATTGTCATAAATGTGTTTTTAAAACAAATATTATATTATTAATTGACATCCTATTGATAAAAATCTAAGGTTCGTCCAAAGGACTTATATCATGATTGGTGAATCCTTAATGGACCGCTTGGGGGTATATTGGAAGTATATAGTATGTTTATTAACTATATATTATAAAAATACAAAGTGACATGGTAAATGTCAAACTAATTATGTATGAGTTAAAACTAAAATATTAGGATAATATAGTGACCCAAACATGTATTAAATCTATTTTTTGAAAGGATTTTGACCCATACCCACCTTAACCTTTAAATAATACACTTTGGAGCCATTAGAAACTGAATAAGTATTTATTATAAAATAATATTTCTCGATTTTCCTAAGGTTCCCCTGTCCCCTCTTATAAAAGGGCACTCCACCTTATCTCAAATTAATAACCTCAATGCTTTTTGGATCGGCCAAACCCTGCCCAAATATTCTCTCAATTTCCCACAAATCAACCTAGATGCATTATTTTTATCATAAATTCAACCTATGTATCCTTTTTGATCAAATCACAAGGAAGAACCTCCAGAAGAGGTAATGTTTTCACCACCCTCTTTCAAGTACCTTTCTTCTTCAACATCTAATTTCATTGTTACATCCATTATAAAATTATAACTCAAGTGTAATCTATATGTTTTAATGTTTTTATAAATATTGTATAACCATATTCAGTATTCTCTCCATCCCTTGAATGACATGTCAACATGCGTGCGTACATGCAACTTACCGTCTCCACGTCGTGGTGTAATTGTTATTCAATACATTATTAGGTGGATGGGTATAATAATGATGTGTTATTCATTTAAATAATAAATATAACATGAAAATGATTATGTATATATGATATACCATCCAATTATAAATTATTTTAAAATCAAATTAACAATATTGTCGTTCGTGCGTATGTACGGACTACCGTCTCCACCAACGCGATGACATTCAATCCCCATCATATTCATACAAGTCTAATTATGATTTTATGATTAAATATACTGTTTAAGGACTTGATATAATTCTTTATATGAATAATATACAAACTATCCATAACAAACAGGGCTTATGTAACAAAACATATAAATCAAATGAGTAAGTTATCACCCAAAACGACGATAATACTAAGATTTTATTAACAAAGCAATGTTAAAAGATCATATATGATGTCATATTAATGTATATTATTCTTTTATAGTTTAATAACAATTATTTCACCATTATACAGGAGTATAACCTACCCTCACCCAAGGTAAAGTACAAGGAAATGGTTTATTTCACAATATCTTCATTATATGAGGTTGTTTATACGTAATTAACTTCTGGGACCACATTATCATCCACATCCATGTTTCATAAAAATGTATTTCAAACATTTTTACTATTTTTCAGACTATGGGTTAAAGTAATTTAAACCCTTCTTTTACTTTTTATAAGATTTTTATATATGAATTTTTTCGTCATTTTCCAAACAAGGTCTTTTTTATCCTTTTTGATAGAATTAAGGTTAGAATGACTTTTTTTAACTTATATGGAAGGTGCATCTATTATATGACGTTATAAAATCACTGAATCTTTCTTTACATGCTTATAAGAATATTTTGAAATTTAAAGTTTCATTTTATAATTATGTGACTTTTAAATGATTTCAAAAAGATGAGATATTTCTCTCAAATAATATTGATTTCATCTATGTCAACATCCTTATAATGGATTTTAAGCTTATTTGATGTTGATTTATTATGATACAAAACATCAAAATGGTAATGATGATATTTTTATATGTTTGATTGTGGATGTGTTATTTTTATACAATTCATTGTTTATGGATAATGTATTGACATTTCGTGTGCTATTTTTAATACGACTGTTTATGTTATATTTAAACCTATTCAAATGAGGAATGAATTGGACTTAATAAGTGACGAGTGGAGCCCACTATAGCTCATCGATGCATCGGTAGGTCTCATGAGACAAACTAGTGTCTTGTAACATGGCCTTGACAAAATCAAATTTGTAGTTTTGGCATGAGGCCTTGACTATGTGGTTATGATAGTCTGGAATTATGCATTCCATCATTATGAAAGTGGTCATTGATATTGCAGGTGATTATTCGACTTGTAGAATATCCATGTTAATAAGTAAATGGAATTATTTCAGTTTATTTATGCAATATTATCCTAAAGTTCATGTTTAAAAGGCTATTGTTTTACTTATACATTTCCTTAATTGTTTATATTTATTTATGAATGTTTCTGCTATATTTTTATCCTTTCTATAAATTTGAGGTTACCCCTTTCTATGTTTTAATTTTCCCATGATGTGAAGAAGTATTTTATGAATGACCTATAGGGATAGTACAAGGGGATATGAGTTTGGAGACAAGATGTTGTATTAGTTTTCACTTTATGATTTAATGTAAACATTATGAATGTATATAGTGTTTCCAAGGATACTAAACTAATCAGTCATTCGAGACTTGATCTTTTGTGATCATACCAATGGTATTAAATAATGCACTGACTCTAGGTAACTGAGGTCGGGTCGATACAGTTGGTATCAGAGGAAGTTTAGTACATACCTTGGAAACTAGATTTAGATAAACTCTGAATAGAGCACATAACTCTAAGATAGACATTGAGTATTAGTATAGAAGAACATCTTAATATTTTGGTATTATAGAGATTCAGAGAGTTTTCCAAGAAATACATCAATGTTTGGATTCGAGCAGGTAGAGGTGGCTCTGGCACAGATGTACCTAGGGGTAAAACCTGAAAACACAACATTGAGCTAGACATGAACGAGGACTGGTGCACAACAACGGGCCTTGCTGTACTTTTGGTTAGACACTCCCAGGGGATATTCGTAAGATAATTATCATTTTCATTATAAACCATTATGAAGGGTTTATGAGTATATACTTTTTTCAAGAAAACATTTTTCTGATTATGGAATATATCCCTCAACTGTTCAATTCATTTTAAATGTTTTAAAAGTATGTAGTTATGAATTTTGATTTATAAACTGATCTAGTTTATTCCATTATTAGAAATGGCGCCTAGTGGGAGGAATGTAAATAGTATAAATGAACACACTCAATGTATGGATTTCCCTCATACTCAAGATAATTATAATGGAGCTAGGGATGCAACTGGTGCTGATCAACTAATCACCATACTACTACAACTCACTCATGTTATGAATTAAAACCTTACCTGTATGGAGCACCATGATCCAGAACATGGAGGGTCAATGTTATATCGCTTTAGAAGGAAACAACCACCAACATTCAATGAGAGTAAAAATCTATTGGTAGCTAAGAAATTGACAGGTTATTTAGATAAAATATTTCACGCCTTGTGGAGTAGCGAATGGGAAAAAGTTGTCATGACAGTTTACCGCCTCACTGGATAGGCTGATCAAGGGTGGTAATTGATTCAAAACACGAAGGAAGATGATGAAGTATCAAATATGGAATAGAGGGAGTTCAAAGAGATTTTATTAGAAAAATACTTTCCTCGTGACTATCGAGCAGATATGGAAAGGATATTTCTGAGTCAGAGACAAAACGAGGATGAGAATGTTGCAAAGAATGAGGCTATCTGTGACAACCGGGTCCCGGTGACAGTACAACCACCCCACCTTAACATGGCCGTCAGGTCCTTGCCCACCAGGTACCCCCAGTTGCCCCGCAGACACGTGGGGCCCACCCCAGGGTCCAACCACATGCCTGAACGGGTCATCTGACTAATATGATAGTCCCCACAGGCCAACACGTGTCCTTTCCAGTGTGCTTTGTCCTCATTCACACACACCCTGGGTAACATCCCAGGAGGTCACCCATCCTGATCACTACTCCAGGCTAAGCACGCTTAACTGTAGAGTCCTAATCAGACAGGCTCCCGAAAAGGAAGGTTCACCTTGTTTACATGAGTCATATCATTTAGTCATTTAACCATTTATCATTTGAGGATGTTACAATCACCCCCCTTTAGAGCACAACGCCCTCGTTGTGGGCCCTACATCTCAACCCAGGCAGTGCACCGCACTTAAGGCTGGGTTCCTCCTCTGATACCAAATGTGACAACCGGGTCCCGGTGACAGCACAACCACCCCGCCTTAACATGGTTGTCGGGTCCTTGCCCACCAGGTACCTCCAGTTGCCCTGCAGACACGTGGGGCCCACCCCAGGGTCCACCCACATGCCTGAACGGGTCATCTGACTAATATGATAGTCCCCACAGGCCAACACGTGTCCTTTCCAGTGTGCTTTGTCCTCACTCACACACACCCTGGGGAACATCCCAGGAGGTCACCCATCCTGATCACTACTCCAGGCTAAGCAGGCTTAACTGTAGAGTTCTAATCAGAAAGGCTCCTGAAAAGGAAGGTGCACCTTGTTTACATGAGTCATATCTTTTAGTCATTTAACCATTTATCATTTGGGGATGTTACACTATCTTTATAAGGTTAGCGAGGAATGCAACAAATTATATCCGTAACCTATGGAATAATATTGATCATTTAATTTATGGGTTAAAATATTTTCATCCTCAAGCATTAGTATCACAAAGATTTTCGTCGTACGACGATATAGTCTCATCTTCCATCAAGATAGAAAAATAATTCTCTAATTCTTATGACTTTAAAGTAAAGAAATAGAAGAAGAGATCTATTGATCACTCTAGAAATGGAAATAAGGTGAAGAAGGGAATTGTTAAATATCAATATTGTAGTAAATGTGGGAAGAAACACCTGGTTACTTTTTTGAAAGGAATGTGAGTATGTTAAAAGTGTGCTGAGAAAGGTCACCATGCTCGTGATTGAAAGGGGAAGAAAGAAGCTACCCATGTTCAATGCTACAAATGCAGGGAGATGGGATATTATGAAAATGAATGTCCTAATCGTCAGGTTAAAATACATCATAAAAGGCATAGGGATCAGGGACAAGCTTATGATATCACTACTGCTGAGGTAGAAGCTCTGAAAGACGTGGTGGCATGTAATTTAATGGTTTCCTCAATTTTAAAAAATGCATTATTTGATTTTGGATCATCGCATTGTATAATATATTTTCAGTTTTCTACAAAAATTAGATATTTCCAATTTTATTTAATAAGGGAGTTTTCAGTCAAAAATCCTAATACAAGTATCAACACAACAATGTTTTGTGAATTCGTCCCCATTAGGGAACATAAATGTTCTTTATCTGCTGATCTCATCATCATAACCAGGATTGAATTTGATATAATCCTTGGTATGAATTAGCTTTCAGTCCATGATGTGAAGATTTATTTTAAGAATAAGGAGGTTATGATTTTTGATGATGATGATAAGGAACATCTTATCTTTAGAGCATAATCTTAACCACTTGATTCTTATCTAGATCCACCCCCAGTAGCTCAACTAAATTCAATTATCGGGGAGGAAGAGAATGAAATAACAATGGGTGAGGAAAGAAATGTTCAAATTGAGGTTATACCTATTTTGAAAGAATATGTTGATGTGTTTCTAGAAGATTTACCTGGACAACCCTCATAATGAGAAATTGATTTTTCCATTGATTTAATTCATGGTTCAAGGCCCATATCGAAGACACATTATATAATGGCCACTATAGAGTTAGATGAAATAAAAAACAACTAGAGGAATTGAGTAATAGGTGATTTATCCGACATAGTGTGTCTCAATGGGGAGCCCATGTCCTTTTTTATAAGAATAAAGTTGGATATATGAGAGTGTGAATTAAGTACATGGAGATCAATAATATAACAATAAAAACAAGTATCCCCTACCTCATATTGATGATTTATTTGACCAATGCATGGATCTCAAAAATTTTCAATGATTGACCTTCGATCTGGATACCATCCGTTGTGTGTGAAGAAGGAATACATTCGGAAGACATAATTTCTAACCAGGTAAGGGCACTATGAGTTTATAGTAATACCATTTGGGCTGACTAACACACCCTCTTTTTTTATGGATCTAATGAATAGAGTTTTCAAGGAATACCTTGATGACATTATAGTGTTATTTGTCTATGATATCTTGGTATACTCCAAAAGCTACAAAGATCATGAAAATCAGTTGCACAGGATATTGAAGACTCGGAGAAGACATGAATTATATGGGATGTTTAGAAAGTGTGAATTCTGGATTAAGTATATTTTTTTCTTTGGCCATTTTGTCTCTTAGGAAAGAATTTCTATTTATCCTTCTATGACAAGAGCAATCCATGATTGGCCAGCACCGATGAGTATAACTGAGGTACGTCGTTTTATAGGGTTAAAAGGTTATTATCGATGTTTTATACTGAATTTTTCCTGGTTGGATAACCCATTAACAAAGCTCATGCGTAAAGGGGTTAAATTTTTTTGGACAAAAGAGTGTGAGGAATGTTTTGAATAACTGAGGAGAGGATTTTTCAATGCTATAATTTTGATTTTACCATCGGGGAATTATGGGTTCATTATTTACAGTGATGCATCAAAGAAAGAACATGGTTGTGTCCTTATGCAGAATGATAGGTTTATTTCATATGCATCAAAACAGTTTAAAATTAATGAGAAAAACTATCCTACTCATGATCTTGAGTTAGTAGTTGTGATCTTTTGTTTGAAGATATGGAGACCCTACCTCTGTGGTAAAAAATGTGAGAGTTATACAGATCAAAACAGTTTGATGTATATTTTCTAACAGAAAGAACTCAACATGAGTTAAAGGAGATGGCTTGAAGTTCTAAAGGATTATGATTGAACGATACACTACCACCCAGGGAAGGAAAATAACCTGGAAGATGCTTTGAGCAGAAACGATCATGGAGTTTTAAAAAATATGAAAATTGAAAGGGATCCAATTATAAGGCCCCAGCCTTAAAAATTACTTAAAATTGAATTAAATGAATAATTCACATTGAGGATCTTTTCAGGTTTAGAGTTTAAGAGAATTAGGACATAGCTATTTCATCTCAAGAGATTTCAAAGTATCCTCTTCTACTAAATTTCCATAAAATAAAAATTCTTAAAAAAAATGTCTAGTTTCATGTTTTAGGTAGCATGACTTTCCCTTGATCCCATCCTTGACCCTATTCCATACTAAGTCCTATGAAAAACATTTCAAAAACTTGGGATGAGCATAAAAACTCAGTAAGGGATACACAAAGAATAAAAACAGTTAGTTTATCAAAACAAATAGTAAACCATGTATACATTATCAAGGTAATACTTTTCACCTTTATGAAGTATTAAAAACTCTTCCCTGAATAAAATATCATTACTTACCTTTTTGTAACCAAATTATTACCATAAAACCCATATAAAGAACACATAACATATATAAAGGTAACTTGGGACATAAACATACTTAAGTGGAATAACCATACGGTCGACTTCCACACATATCACTTAATGGAATAGCCATACGGTCAATTTCCATACATACTTAATTGAATAGCCATACGACCGACTTCCATACCCAATGCATTGGAGGTTATAACGTAACCACCCGTCCTGGTATTCACGGCACCACCAGTCATATGGTTTATAACGTAACCACCCGTTAAAATGTCCAAGTACCAGTATAAAATCATAAAACATAAAACCAATATAAAGGAAAGATAACATTTCCACATTTCAATCACAATATATCATAAATATATTGATATAATATAATCCTTTATCAAAACCATTTTCAATACCAAAATACATAAAAGAGTATATGGTATTTATTTTATTTTAAAAACATTATGGCTTGTTGAGGAAGCCAAAGACCAAATAATACTCGCGGCGGCGGAAAAAGTCGTTGTCACCGCGTACGTTAAAAAAACATTCATTTTTGTCGTTTAGTAAAACGCTTAGTAGAAAAAGATTACTTTTTTATAAAAGTAAAAGTCAAAGGGGTTTATACACCGTATAAATGAATGTTGTGTATAAAACGAAATATACCTCAATGAAAGGAGATTGAGACGAAGTCCCTTACCTCGGGTCCGACTTGACACGATCGTTCTTTAACGTCCTGAATAATAAACTTGAGTTAATTTCTACTTGATTAAGAACCTTTTTAGAGTTCATTATCCCTTTTATATCACTTATTTCAATGTAATAAACATTATGTAACCAGTTAAGTTAATAATGTTTGTTTTGTCGATATTTGGTTCTTAAGTCGAAAGTGGACTTCTTACAATTACATGTTGTTCGTGTGGTCAAAGGATATTTATATCTAGAATGAAATTACTGATTTGGATATCATATATATCATATATATCCAGCATATACATGTATTTATAATATTACATAATCATTTAGAGGTAAGAAATGAAATGCACCATTCATGGAGACGGTAAGTCGTACGTACACATGAACGCTACTTTCATTTCTTTCTCATATTAATGGAATTGAAATTAAATGAGAGGTATGTATATTTTAATTCCAGAATTATATTCATCATTTAGATGTATCATTCATTATATATATCCATTATATACATATACTTTTAATAGTACATTACATTTGGGGATAAGAAATGATATGCACCGTTCATGGAGACGGTAAGCCGTACGTACGCATGAACGCTACTTTCATTTCTATCTCATACTTTAATGGAAAGAAATAATAATGATATATAGGTATATTATAATTCCAATATATCATCATATATAATAACTTTAAATCCATCCTTTACATGTCCCACATATGGCATTAACGAATCACATCACTTTGAGGGGGCAGTAGTCCGCACTTCCTAAAATGAAGATATCGCGTATACCCATAATGGAAGCCATAATGGTAAGACACAAATGAAAAATACAGATGCATAAGTAAAACATAAACATATTATATATCATATATAAAAATAGTGACATCATAATGGCCACCTTTGAAGGTGTTAAACGAGTATTGAGCAATCATTGTTTCGGGAGGCAGAATTTCGCCATCCACAGAAACCGTATGTTCTTTAACCATTTGATGTAGTTGTGTGAGAGTGTAGCTCGAATAAATCTTATAACGACATCCTAGTATATTGAAGATACTGGTGTTGTTACAAAAGAAGTAAATAAAAATAGTTTATAGGGTTTCATAAGCAAAATAAAACAAATGAACAAGAGAGAATGAATTACCTTTAAAAGTGTAACTCCTTTTGATTTGAGCCTAAAGGCTTCCTTTGAAAAAATTCTGCCCAAAGGGAATCCTCTAGGATGAGGAGAGGGATGTGGATATAGTAAATGGGCATGGGTTGGTCGAACCAAAGGCTTGAGGAGTGTGTGAAATGAGGTAGAGGTGGAGGCCTTTTATAAGAGGAGAGGAGGGGCACTTTTGGAATGTAAAGAAATATTACTTTATTTGAAAATGTGTTTCGGTTTTAAAAGGTTCCACATTGATAGAATTCGTGGATAAGGTGATAAGGGTTAGAAATCCACTCATCCAATTGGTTTTGTACATGTTTATTTCATAGATGTTACATTATCTTTCCATTTTATTTAAATCGTGAAATAATGATGTCATCGCTGCATCATTATTATGTCATAAATAATTTAATTTTTTTAATGTAAAAAATTTATAAACAAAATACTATGATGTATGAAATATTTTTATCTTTCCAATGACTATTTATAATCAAAATTTGGACCTGTGTAACCCTACTTAAAAATTGTTTTAGTAAAACAACTCATGTTTGTGTCAATTTAATTTTAACATTAAATAAAAAGTTATTTATGTCATTTCCCAACCAAAATGTATCCATGGGGTCCCCAAGTTGGCCCATGGCTTGTCTTGGTCGGCCATGACTCACCCAATAGGTGTAGGACAAGTTTAATGGTGTTTTCACATTCTTATAATATCATTTTTACCTTAAATTACACTAATTACATCTAATCGCGATTAAGAACTTAATAAGTTACTATTCACCAAAAAATTATTATAATCTCATTGAACCAAATTTTACTTCTTAATGACAACCATGTATGTCGGATTTTTGAAATTAAAACACAATTATGGAAAAATTTCATTTAAACGGAAAATCAGTCTTTATAAGTACCACTTAGTGGTTTCACTATTCATCAAAAATTGAAGTTTTTCAGAAAATTACAAAAAATTCACCATAAGCTATATTTGATATTCCGAATTCAAAAATGAAGTCCGTTTTACAAAATTAATAACATATTAATCACATTAATTAATTTAATAATTAATTCCCGTTGTCAGAGCAAATAGCGTGTTTTTATAAAACAATAAGTATCAAAAGATTGACACTAGTTTAAGTCTGATTTCAAAGTGAAATTAATTCCAACGACCACTATTGGATTTAATGGTAAACATATTTTCTAATTTCACTATAAAACCAATTCAAAATATTATCTAATCATATAAATAAATTATATTAAAAAGAGGTTTTGAATTAAAACACAACATTTTACACTATTCATTAAAAAATGAACTTTATCGAAAAAATACCAAAAAATTACACAAAGTAAAATTTGATGTCGCGATTCTTAATAAGAGTTTTATTTGGTCCAAAAGAATGTATAAGAGTGATCAAAACTATATTTAATGACATTTCTCCATTAGAAGGTGATAAGTGAACCTTTAGTGAAAACTAGGGCATATACATCTAAAATAGAATTCTTTCCGTATTTTATGCCTTTATCTTTTATTGGGTAAATGTAAAAACATTTAAAAACATATATAATCATATTTTATTTATTTCTATCCATTCCCGCCAGTACAACGGCTTCTCTTTAACTAACATTTAAAATAATATTATTTTATTACTTGTGTGCAACGTAAGATTCCCAAGAAACTCGTTGTTGCGTGTTGGGTACGCCATCGAGCATAGCATCCCCTTTAAAGTAATATTAATATTTGATTCACAAATATGGATAAATATAAAGATGACATATTCTTTATTTACCTGGGGTGTTACATCCTTCCCCCCTTTTGGGAATTACGTCCTCGCAATTTTAAAATTGGGCTTGGAAACATCCTTGAAAGTCCCACATCGGAACAAGGATCGGTAAACAATCACTTTAAAATAAAGAAAGATAAGTACAAAGGTCACCCGAGTTATCCCATACTAGGATTCCAAGTATGAAAACATGGACATGGAGGAGAAAACTTAGGGTCATGTTCTGATGGAGAGTGATAGAAAACATGTTCAGGATAAAGTTAACCATGAGAGAATCACAAACTTGTGATGGGTTAAACGGTATTCGATTCCCCAGTAAAAAAAGTTAATAGACAACATTTTTGTTTTAAGTTACTTTTTATTGAGGAATTTATTCATAAGGAAACATAATCACTTATCATGTTGACTCTCAAATTTTATTAGATTCCTTAACCAAACTCATATTTTCTCCAAAAGGCGAGTATTTAGGAGGACTTGTTCAAATTAAGAGTACTATAATCAACTTCTAGAGAATCACCTAATCCACAAAAGAGAACTATATACTTCCCATATCTTTAGACCTTAACCATAACCAAAACCAAAAAGGTTAGTACAAGGTCAGATAATCCAGAAAAGGATAACCCTTTATAAAAAGAAAATCTATTCTTAATCTCCAAAATTTGTCCAACAAAATCCAAAGTTCAACGAGGACCATCTGATAAACAAATTTGTCCACAAAAATTCCTCAAAGTAAACCAATATAAGATTGAAACCCAAACTTTTTAAGGATTTAGTCACATAGTCTTCCAAGTTAAATCGTAACATTTATCTCCAAACAACATCAGTTGCTCCTAAAGTCCCGTATTGAAAAGTAATTAACCTAATCACATATCCTCCATGATAGGTTAATCATTTTCATAAATAACCCAAAATCATCTTACTCTTAATTCATAAAATCATATAACCAGAAATAATCATTCAAACTAACCAGGGACTTCACGTAGTCCAGTGGTAGGCGATAAATACCAGTCGCACTTTGGTTGTGGGTTCGATTCCCACAGCTTTGTCCGACGCGACGGGTTGTCACACGGTCTGCGTGTTGTCCTTTTTTCAAAACTATATAATTATTAAATCATTCCCCAAAAAGGGATAAAATCATCATAAATAACCATAACATAATTTATCCATAATTTTATCTCATGCCTTTCACTTCAATCATAACATATATTAACCCATAATTACCTCAAAAGTTAGGATCATATAAACCCAAATGGTTCTTTATAACTATGTCCACAAAAGAAGAGATAACTATTCCTTGAATAAAATTTCATATATTAAACATCAGGGTTACACATAATATAAAAAGTCTTCTAATGTAACCCCATCATCAAAAGAGACTTAATACTCTTAAGAATTTCACCATAAATCTTGATGCCCTTATAAGTTGAGATCTTACTTATTCAACATTCTTCATGATCCATTAACCATTCCTTTCCAACTTATTCTGAAATACCCCTTTCCTACAAACAAAATCATGAATCATATCCTACGATTCCAAAATAGGAAAACAATAGTCATGAAATAATACATACCTTTGATTGGTCATTGTCAGTTTCTTCATCCTCAATCGGAATGGCATTAGGTAGTGGTAAACAAACATTTGTACGCTCTTGGTGACCCCATTCACGAAACTTCTTCATAGGACATGTGTTTGCATAATGACCATGCACACCACATTTAAAACATTCAATTGATCCCTCAAAAAGAACTTCTTTTCATTTCCTCGAGTCAACTGGATGCTTCCTTTTTCCATGGAAGGTTCTTGCTTTATGACCTTCATTTCCACATCTATAGCATATTTTTTTCCCTTTGAAACATTTTCCTAGGTGTTTCTTTCCATATCTTTGACACATAGGTTTTTTAACACACTTACCTCTATGATTATTACCCGTAGTTACGTAGGGATTTGTTTCTTTCATATATGACGCCTTAGAGAAATCTCCAAGGTTTAGGTGGTCAATCATGACTCCAGATAGTTGGTTGAGGATAAACAAAAGAGTTCTCATTGTAGCTCCCATATCATTCAGTTGCCCGCTCAGAAAACTGTCACAGTTTCCTTCACATCCACCGTTACCTTGGTTCCTGCTAGATCCAGCCGTTTTCTAAAACCAAAAAGGGTCAGTGTGAGTATAACAACAAAACCATCATGTACTAATGAGGAAGGTAAACACTAAGATATTCTTACTCATTCACTTTATCTAAAACTAGAACTCTGTCTGTAATCCTAACCATTATGGTAATGTCACTTATGCTTAAAGAATACCCTAACCTCTAAAGTTATATAAACCGACCTTTGATACCAACTATAAGGCCCCAGCCTTAAACCTTAATTAAAATTGAATTAAATGAATAATTCACATTGAGGATCTTTTCAGGTTTAGAGTTTTAGAGAATTAGGACATAACTCTTTCATCTCAAAAGATTACAAAGTAGCCTCTTCTACTAAATTTCCATAAATAAAAATTCTTAAAAAAACATGTCTAGTTTCATGTTTTAGGTAGCATGACTTTCCCTTGTTCCCATTCTTCACCCTATTCCATGGTAAGTCCTGTGAAAAACATTTCAAAAACTTGGGATGAGCATAAAAACTCTGTAAGGGATACACAAAGAATAAAAACTGTTAGTTTATGAAAACAAATAGTAAACCATGTATACTTTATCAAGGTAATATATTTCACATTTATGAAGTAGTAAAAACTCTTCCCTGAATAAAATATCATTACATACCTTTTTTAACCAAAGTATTACCATAAAACCCATATAAAGTACACATAACATATATAAATGTAACTTGTGACATAAACATACTTATGTGGAAAAACCATATGGTCGACTTCCACACATATCACTTAATGGAATAGCCATACGGCCAATTTCCATACATACTTAATCGAATAGCCATACGGCCGACTTCCATACCCAATGCATTGGAGGTTATAACGTAACCACCCGTCCTGGTATTCACGGAACCACCCGTCATATGGTTTATAACATAACCACCCGTTAAAATGTCCAAGTACTAGTATAAAATCATAAAACATAAAACCAATATAAAGGAAAGATAACATTTCCACATTTAAATCACAATATATCATAAATATATTGACATAATATAATCCTTTATCAAAACCATTTTCAATACCAAAATACATAAAAGAGTATATGGTATTTATTTTATTTTAAAAACATTACGGCTTGTTGAGGAAGCCAAAGACCAAATAATACTCGCGGCGGCGGAAAAAGTTGTTGTCACCGCGTACGTTAAAAAAACATTCCTTTTTGTCGTTTAGTAAAACGCTTCGTAGAAAAAGATTCCTTTTTTATAAAAGTAAAAGTAAAATGGGTTTATACACCGTATAAAAGAAAGTTGTGTATAAAACGAAATATGCCTCAATGAAAGGAGATTGAGACGAAGTCCCTTACCTTGGGTCCGACTTGACTCGATCGTTCATTAACATCCTGAATAATAATCTTGAGTTAATTTCTACTTGATTAAGAACCTTTTTAAAGTTCATTATTCCTTTTATATCACTTATTTCCATGTAATAAACATTATGTAACCAGTTATGTTAATAATGTTTGTTTTGTCGATATTTGGTTCTTAAGTCGAAAGTGGACTTCTTACAAATACATGTTGTTCGTGTGGTCAAAGGTTCTTTATATCTAGAATGACATTACTGATTTGGATATCATATATATCATATATATCCAGCATATACATGTATTTATAATATTACATAATCATTTAGAGGTAAGAAATGAAATGTACCGTTCATGGAGATGGTAAGCCGTACGTACGCATGAACGCTACTTTCATTTCTTTCTCATATTAATGGAATTAAAATTAAATGAGAGGTATTTATATTTTAATTCCAGAATTTTATTCATCATTTAGATGTATCATTCATTATATATATCCATTATATACATATACTTTTAATAGTACATTACATATGGGGATAAGAAATGAAATGCACCGTTCATGGAGACGGTAAGCCGTACGTACGCATGAACGCTACTTTAATTTATATCTCATACTTTAATGGAAAGAAATAATAATGATATAGAGGTATATTATAATTCCAGTATAACATCATATATAATAACTTTAAATCCATCCTTTACACGTCCCACATATGGCATTAACGAATCACATCACTTTGAGGGGGCGGTAGTCCGCACTTCCTAAAATGAAGATATCGCGTATACCCATAATGGAAGCCATAATGGTAAGACAAAAATGAAAAATACAGAAGAATAATTAAAACATAAAAATATTATATATCATATATAAAAATAGTGACATCATAATGGCCACCTTTGAAGGTGTTAAACGAGTATTGAACAATCATCGTTTCGGGATGCAGAATTTCACCATCCACGGAAACCGTATGTTCATTAACCATTTGATGTAGTTGTGTGAGAGTTTAGCTCGAATAAATCTTATATAAACATCCTAGTATATTTAAGATACTGGTTTTGTTACAAAAGAAGTAAATAAAAAGATTTTATAGGGTTGGAGAAGCAAAATAAAACAAATGAAGAAGAGAGAATGAATTACCTTTAAAAGTGTAACTCCTTTTGATTTGAGCCTAAAGGCTTCCATTGAAAGGATTCTTCCCAAAGGGAATCCTCTAGGATGAGTAGAGGGATGTGGAGAGAGTAAATGGGCCGGGTTTGGCCGAGCCAAAGGCTTGAGGAGTGTGTGAAATGAGGTAGAGGTGGGGGCCTTTTATAAGAGGAGAGGAGGGGCACTTTTGGAATGTAAAGAAATATTACTTTATTTGAAAATGTGTTTCGGTTTTAAAAGGTACCACTTTGATTGAATTCGTGCATAAGGTGATACGGGTTCTAAATAAACTCATCCAATTGGTTTTGGACTAGTGTAGTTCATAGATTTTACATTATCTTTCCATTTTATTTATATCGTCAAATAATAATGTCATCGCTGCATCATTATTATGTCATAAATAATTTAACTTTTTTAATGTCTAAAAATTATAAAAAAAATACTATGATGTATGAAATCTTTTTATCTTTCCAATGACTATTTATAATCAAAATTTGTATCTGTGTAACCCTACTTAAAAATTGGTTTAGTAAAACAACTCATGTCTGTGTCAATTTAATTTTAACATTAAATAAAAAGTTATTTATGTCATTTCCCAACCAAAATGTCTCCATGGGGTCCCCAAGTGGGCCCATGGCTTTTCTTGGTCGGCCATGACTCACCCAATAGGTGTAGGACAAGTGTCATGGTGTTATCACATTCTTATAATATCATTTTTACCTTAAATTACACTAATTACCTCTAATCGCGATTAAGAACTTAATAAGTTACTATTTTCCAAAAAATTATTATAATCTCATTGAACCACAGTTTACATCTTAATGACAACCATGTATGTCGGATTTTTGAAATTCAAAACAAAATGATGGAAAAATTTCAATTAAACGGAAAATCAGTCTTTATATGTACCACTTAGTGGTTTCACTATTCATCAAAAATTGAAGTTTTTCAGAAAATTACCAAAAATTCACCATAAGCTATATTTGATATTACAAATTCAAAAATGAAGTCCGTTTTACAAAATTAAAAACATATTAATCACATTAATTAAATTAATAATTAATTCCCGCTGTCAGAGCAAATAGCGTGTTTTTATAAAACAATAAGTATCAAAAGATTGACACTAGTTTAAGTATGATTTCAAAGTGAAATTAATTCCAACGACCACTATTGGATTTAATGGTAAAAATATTTTCTAATTTCACTTTAAAACCAATTCAAAATATTATCTAATCATATAAATAAATTATATTACAAAGTGGTTTTGAATTAAAACACAACATTTTACACTATTCATTAAAAAATGAACTTTATCGAAAAAATACCAAAAAATTACACAAATTAAAATTTGATGTCTCGATTCTTAATAAGAGTTTTATTTGGTCCAAAAAAATGTACAAGAGTGATCAAAACTATATTTAATGACAGTTCTCCATTAAAAGGCGATAAGTGAACCTTTAGTGAAAACTAGGGCATATACGCCTAAAATTGAATTCATTCCGTATTTTAAGCCTTTATCTTTTATTGGGTAAATGTAAAAACATTTAAAAACATATATAATCATATTTTACTTATTTCTATCCATTCCCGCCAGTACAACGGCTACTCGTTAACTAACATTTAAAATAATATTATTTTATTACTTGTGTGCAACGTAAGATTCCCAAGAAACTCGTTGTTGCGTGTTGGGTACGCCATCGAGCATAGCATCCCCTTTAAAGTAATATTAATATTTGATTCAAAAATATGGATAAATATAAAGATGACATATTATTTATTTACCTGGGGTGTTACACCAATTTTCTTGGATCTAGTGAATATGGATATGTCAGTAACCATGGAAGGTCAAACATAAATGATTTTTCAAATGGTTTCCAAACCATCTTTACTAGAATGTATTAAGAGTTCTTAGACTGATGAGGAAGTGTTTCAAAAGAAGTTTAAATCTACGAATGATAGGTGATTGAGTGACTTTGTATATGAAGATGGAATTTTGAAATTTGGGAAGATGCTTTGTGTTCACGATATAACAGATCTAAAAAGGGAAATTTTGGAAAATTCTCATAGTTCCAATTTCTCTATACACCCTGGGATCACCAAAATGTATATAGATTTGAAGGAACATTTTTGGTGGGACAACATGAAGAGGGAGATTTCTGATTTTGTGTCAAGATGTTTGGTTTGTCAACAAGTGAATGTTGTAAGGCAACAACCTGGAGGATTCATGAAACATATTCTCATACCAGAGTTGAAATGGGATAATATCACGATGGAATTTTTCATGGGACTACCAAAGACTCCAAGAAGAAACAATGCACCATGGGTCATTGTTGATCGTCTTATAAAGTCATCACATTATCTTGCTATAAGGTAAGATTTACCACATGAACATATATCAATACTATATATTAATAATGTTGTGAGACTTCATGGAGTACCCCTATCAATTGTTTCGGATCGTGATCCACGTTTCACATAATGATTCTAGAAAAGTCTTTAGAAATTCCTGGATACTAAACTTCATTTGAGCACTGTTTACCACCCTCAAATAGATGGACAATCAGAATGGACTATTCAAACCATATAAATCATGTTGATATCTTTCTCAATTGACTTTCAAGTTATGTGGGATCAATATTTACCTCTGGTAGAATTTTCCTATAATAATTGCATCAATTCAAGTATTCGAATGGCACCATATGTAGCGTTATAGGCAATGAGATGTTGCAAACCAACCTGTTGGGATGACGTTGGTGAAGTTAAACTTTTAAGCCCAGAACTGGGGGAGGAAACGATGGAAAAGGTAAATGTAATCCAAAAACCACATCAATGTAGCTCAAAGTAGGCAGAGGATCTATGTCGACAACTGAAGTAAGGATTTGGAATTTCATGTAGGAGATAATGTTTTTTGAAGGTATCTCCATGGAAAGGAGTTATACATTTTTAGTAAGAAGGGTAAATTGAGTCCCAGGTATATCAGACCTTTCGAAATTCTAGAACGAATTGGGCATGTAGCTTACTGTTTGGAAATGCTGCCAAGTCTTTCAAAATCTCACGATGTGTTCCACGTATCACTGTTCAGAAAATACATTCCTGACCCAACGCATGTACTCACCTATGAGGAATTAGAATTGGAACCTAATATGTCTTATTGGGAAGAGTACGTCAGGATTCATGATACAAGATAGCAAGTGTTGAGAAACCGGAAGACTTGTCTAGTAAAAGTTCTATTGAGAAACCATAAGATGGAAGAGGCAACGTGGGAACTCGAGGAACTTACGATGAAAAATCACCCGAGTTTTTTTCATGGGGTAGTATTCTAGAAATTTCTAGGACGAAATTTTTTGAAGGAGGGGAGAATGTAACACACCATACTTCCACAGTACACTTCTCATTGAATAATATAGTAGCATGTGTTGTACGCTACATCGATTCTAACACACCGTAACCAATCAAACTAGTCATTATGAATAGTAATGCCCACTTTTTGAAATCTTATAAATTTTATCATTAAAAATGGACTTCATATTTGGATTCGTGATATCAAAATTATCCTAGGGTGAATTTTTGGTATTTTTTCTGGAAACATTAAATTTTTGTTGAATAGTGAAAAACACTGAGTTATAGTTTGAAAACTAATTTTTATTTAAATAATTATTCATTTTATTTAAATATAATTAAGGTCAACATAGATACATAATCCCTATATAATTTTAATTTAATTCATTGGAGTTAGTTTAGAATAATTTAAGATATATTAAAATTTTATTGATCTTTTCACCGTCTTTTACCCACCTCCAAGGAGAATGTGTAAATTCATGTAAAACATAATTTTACCACTTCTGTGAGTGAAATTTTGAAAATACATGACACATATTAATATAAAGGTGTAAAATGTTTTTCAATAAGATAAAAATAATTATTGGTGAATTGTAACTTTTTACATTTATTTAACACAGTTAAAAGCAAACAGAGTGATTAAGGGTAAAAATGATTTTAATATTACCATAACATGTCCTAATTCTATTGTACAAGTGAATATATACCAAACACAACCTCATGAATAAAATATTATCATTTAGGTACACTTGGATTATATTAGCACAATTATTATTGTTTAATTCAAAGAAGAGTTAAAAGAGTTAAAATCAATGTTTAATTATAAAATCATTTTTAATATAGTGTTATACATAAGATAAATTCAATTATAAAAATTTATTAAAAATATAAAAAAATTTAATACATAATGGAATTTTATTTATAATTTTTAGACATTAAATGACTCAATTTATTTATAACACAATGGTGATGCAGTAATTACCTAATTAATGAAATAATGAAATAATTGATATTATAAATATCAAAATAAATTTAATTTGAGACTTTGTATGAATTACACTAATTTTATATGATAATATGACATATTATTATTGGCTATATAAATTGATTTCTAAGTAATAATTCTGTTATGAAATTATCAAAAACAAAATACCCAATAGTGTCAAAATTGACATAAATGAGTTTTCAAAAAACATATTATATTATTAATTGATATTCTATTCCTAAAACTCTATGGATCTGTCAAAGGACTTATATCATGATAGGTGTATCATTAATGGACCACTTGGGGGTCCCTTTGATCTATATAGTAATTTTATTAACTATATTTTATAAAAACACTAAGTGACATGGTAAATGTCAAACTAATTAACTTAGAGTTAAAACTAAATGATAATGTTAATATAGAGACCAATAACTATCTAAAATCTATTTTTGGTGAGGATTTTGACCCATCCCCACATTGAAATTTAAATAATCTATATTGTATCCAATAAAAACAGAATATGGATTTATTATAAAATAATATTTCTATCTTTTCCTAAGGTACCCCTCACCCCTCTTATAAAAGGGAACTCCCCCTTCTCTCAAATTCATACCCTAAAACACTTTTGGTTCGTCCAAAACCTACCCCAATATTCTCTAAACATCCCTCAATTATACCTATAGTTCTCATTTTGATCATAAATCCAACCTATGGAGTCCTTTTGATCAAATCAAAAGGAAAAACCCGAAGAAGATGTAATGTTTTCACCACCCTCATTCAAGTTCCATTCTTCTTCAACCTCTCATTTCTTTTTTACTTCCGTTATAAAATAATAAATCATGTATATTCTATATACTATAATGATATTATAAATATGGTACAACCATGTTCAGTATTCTACCCATCCATTGAATGACATTTTACTATACGTGCGTACGTACAGCTTACTGTGTCCAGGTCGTGGTGTATTTGTTATTCAATACATTATTATTTGGATGGGTATAATAATGATGTGTAATTCATGTAAATAATAAATATATCATTATAATGATTCTGTATATATGATATAATATCCAATTATATATTATTTTAATATCAAAGGAATGATAGTGTCGCTCGTATGTACATACGGACTACCGTCTCCACGAACGCGATGAGATTCATTCCCAATCATATCCATACATTTCTAATTCTCATTTGATGATTAAAAATAATTTTTAAGGAATTGATATCATTTTTATATGAATAAGATACAACCTATCCATAAAGAACATGACTTATGTAACAAAACATAAAACATAATACGAGTAAGTTTACACCCGAAACGATGATAATAGTATGATTTTTTTGACAAAGAAATGTTAAAAGATCATATATGATATCATATTAATATATATTATTATTTTAAAATATAATAAAAATTATTTCACCATTATATAGGAGGTTAAACTACCCTCAACCAAGGAAAAGTACAAGGTAAGGGTTAATTTCACAATCTCTTCATTATCCGAGGTTGTTTATACATAATTATATTCTGGGACCTCTTAATCATCCACATCCATGTTTCTTAAAAATATATTTCAAAACACTATTACTATTTTACAGACTATGGGTTGAATTCATTTATAACCTTGTATGAATTATTATAATAGGTTTATAAAGGAAGCTTTCCGTCATTTTCCAAGAATGTCCTTTTTATCCTTTTCGACAGAATGAATGTAAGAATGTATTTTTTTACTTATACGGTGTGTGCGGCTATTCTATGCTATTAAAAAATCGACTAAGATTCCCTTAAAAGATTATAAGAATATTTTGAATGTAAATGTTATATTTTATAACTATTTGACATGTAAATGAGTTTAGAAAAATGATATATTTCTCTCAAATAGTTTTGATTTCATCAATGTCAACATCCATTGATGGATTTTAAGCATATTTGAAGTTGTTGTATTGATGATTTTGTGATATGTCTGACTGTTGATGTGTTATTTTTATACCATTCAAGATTTATGGATAAATTATTGACATTTCATATACTAGTTTTAATATGAATTTTTATGTAATGTTTAAACCTATTCATATGAAAATTTCATTGGACTTAATAAGTGATGGGTAGAGCCCTCTATAGCTCCTCGATGCATCGGTAGGTCTCATGAGACAAACTAGTGTCTTTGAATAAGGCCTTGATAAAATATAATTTTTAGTGTTGGAACGAGGCCTTGACTTTGTGGTTATGATAGTCTGGAATTATGTATTCCATCATTATGAAGGTGGTTATTGATATTGCATGTTATTATTGGACTTGTAGAATATCCATGAGAATAAGTAAATGATATTTTTCATTTTATTTCTTCCATATTATGTTGAAGTACTAGTTTAAAAGGCTTTTGTTTTAGTTATACATTGCCTTAAATATTTATACTTATTTATGAAAGTTTCCGTAATATTTTTATCCTTTCTAGTAATTTGAGGTCAACCCTTTCTATGTTTTATTTTTCCTAAGATGTGAAGAAGTATTTTATGAATGACCTGTAGGGATAGTATAAGGGGATATGAGTGTGGAGACAAGATGTTGTAGTAGTTTTCACTTTATGATGTAATGTAAACTTTATAAATGTATCTAGTGTTTCTAAGGCTATTAAACTACTCAGTCTTTCGAGACATGATCTTTTTTGATGATGCCAATGTTATGTAATAATTCACTGACTCCGGTTAACTGAGTTAGAATCATTACCCCTATCAATTGGAAATAAAAATTTATATATGTCATTGGATGTTCCTATCTTCAAACATATGTATTGATAATTTGAAATTAATATTATTATTAATGGATAATATAAGTGTCATAAAATTTTGTATTGATAAAAATGGTGACAACATATGTTCATAAAGAAAGAGGATTAATTTTGTGTGTTAGGATTAATATTGCATAAATGAATATTGTGGGAATGGATTGTTCTCTTTTTTATTTAACAGAAGTTCATATCTCAATATCATTTATGAGAATGAAATTCATAAATAAACTCATGGTCAGGTTATTATTTTAGAAGGATATTTTCTATAAAGTTATATAAATATACTTCAAACACAAAGATTAATTGAACCAGTATGAAACCTTCCTGATCAATGATATTTTTGATAAAGTGATTATATTACAAAGTAAGTGTTTGTAAGATGTTGTACTTCATTGCAACATAATCTCATTTTTTATATGGGTGCCTTGATGTGTTGAAAAATATTATGCTTAGACTTTGAGAATCTCTACATAATGCCACTAATAAAAGAGGCCAGAGGGTCAACCACAACGTGCATCTGTAACCTCAGTTAAATATTAAATATTATTTATTATTTAACATGTTGAATATAGATTATTCTCATACATGGAATAAAAATTATTCATGTTTTCTTAATTGAATAGATTTATTCATTAGTTATTCAAGAGAATATTTATGACAATAATATTTAATAATATTAATTTTCTATTTAGTGAATATAACATTTATGTATTTATTTATTAGTAAATAATGGTGTGATGTTTATTTATTAAATAAATAGTCATTATTCAATACTCAATAAATATTATGGACGAATGGTGGAATGATTATAAAGGTCTGGTATAGAATAAAATATATTAAATATTATTTGAATAAATCATAATCAATTTATACAAGAATTAATATTTAATTAATTCTATGGCTTTTCCCCATGTTAAGAAATATTATTATTAATATAAACATGGGGTTCCATAAATATTTATAAAATAATAATGCAGTATATGCAATTATTATTTTCTAACCATTTCACTATTTAGACCTAATTATATTATTTTCAACCCTAATACTATTAATTTGTTTTTGATGTAAACAACTACTACAAGGAAACCTTGAAAGACATAGAGAGATCCTAACTAAGAATGCTCTCAATAATGGAGATCGATCATCCTCCACCACCCCTCTTGATTCTATATATATTAAGGAGAGTAATTTTTTTATTTGATTATTGTTGAAATATTAGATGAACAATGCGAGATTTAGGATCTTCTATGCTAACACATGGAGTTTCCTATGATGCTGCTCATAGTTTTGTGGTACACATGGGGATCACTATTCGAGGGAATATACAAATTATTCTTATGATGAGAAGAAGTTATGAAATAGGTAAATTTTCATATTCTTCAACAATTACATAATTAAATTCACTATAATTATATAATTTATTAAATTAATCATAACTCATTATGTGATGATCATATTTTTTTCTCTCTATTTCTCATTTTAATTAATATTTGTTTCAATTTTGATGGTTATGAAATTATTTATTGTGTACATCTTTTATTAATCATTGATTATCAAATAAATCCCAGTTGATAATTCTCTTACTGATACATTAGTTTTGCCCATAATTTTCAACTTCTCCCTCTACATTACCATCATTATAACACACCCACTCATTAAGGCCCGACATGACACATGTAATAGGTTTCAGTCCCCACACCAAGACTAAATACCCTAAAATTCACCCAATGCCCCTAAATACAACCAAAACACCCAAAAAAATTCCCAAATATCTATTAGATATTTCCCAACTGAAAATATTAAAATCAAGAACCAAATTCCATAACACACCTTTCTTCAGTACTCAAAAATAATATTTTCATTAAATAAAATTAATTGTAATTATACAGTTCATTAAAATATTCCCAACAAATGTATTCTCCTACGTTATATTCATTTTGGATTTTTTAATTTATTACCAATCAACCATCATAATTTTATGTCATTGATCATTCTCAATTTTGATTGGCTACATATCCACCATGTGCATGCTCGATCCAACCCAGCTAAATTTTCAATAAAAATTCTTGGACTAATACTCCACCTCTATCAGTGTTTTTTTGAATAGAATATTTGATACAAAAACCACTTCCTCATAATCAATCTCAACTGTTAGTACATACTCGCTCTCCTATATAAAAACTACCTTAAAATTGGTATTTTCCTGACGTTATGCCATCTCCTAGTCCACAAATATAGTATTTTCCTAGAACTAAAAAAGATTAATCAATTATATATCCCATACATCATGGAATTTATGAACATATCAACAACACATGGCACTTTATAACCATATCATCAATCATTTAAAATATTAAATGAGGGATATCTCATCAAAAGATAATTATATTACTCTCCATCATAGGATTTTCTATTTCATTTTCCCACTGATAAAACCATACAAAAACACAACAATCATATATGAATTTTCGTTATGAAATACTTTCTAAAAAAATTTCAACACCCTTTACTCATGGGATGTACTTTTGGGTCCAACAATATCATGTTTTCCATAAACATATATCTCTAGAACCAACTTACCCTTGGTCAATACCTCCAAGAAATAACACATTTTAGAAATAAAGGGAATTCCAAACTCACCAATAGGGCCTAACAAAACATAGCTCAACAATCGCATGCCACTGTTACATAATCATAAGAGTGAACACAATTCGACATCACTTCTCTCCCAAATCAATCATACCAATCATAGTTTTACCTAACAAACTATCGTATACATACTATAATCCCTCATATACCTAAAATGATTTCCATCATAACCCAAAAAATACCACACTATCTCTCTCTCCATGAACCCACCACGAAGATATTAATCAATTCATAACAAACCTATTCCCAAGGTAGTTTTACCATATTAATACCCATTATATTTTTTCGGGACGTAACTTGGAATTCATGGATTAGCTAACTATAGATAATTTCATGTTAATTAAAAGTTGAATATCTGATTGTTATACCTTAATAAGTCATTCACAATTCCTCATCCCAAATATAAACATAAAAATATGGATTCCCCAAACCAATCACAGCCAAAATCCATTTCCATTTTAATTTAATCATATTCAATCAATTCACATTACCTCAACCTAATATTTGAGACATCATAATTTATTTCACTCAATCAAAAACAAAAATCTAGTCCTCATATTGGAATAATAATATAAAAACAACTTTCCCATTTCTAGGGATCACACACATCCCTTATAAAGTATCAATAGTGATATCATATCTATATTAACTAAGGATATGCCTAATCAAATCTGAACACTCTACAGCACACAATTCTCAAGTGTCACTCTAATATCAAAAGCCTCTTCCCATGATTCTATCAACATAGGTCATATCCTCTTATACACCTAGAATAATATGAAAAACTCTCTCTTCCATCCCTAGAAGAATGAGGATTAACCAACCCATAATAGCCAACTATAGTTGATAACGTAATAGGTGTATCTACAAATATACCCTGGTATTAACCAAAACAACCTCATCAACAGATATATAAACTATGAGACAATACCATGACATCTAATACTATGACTTACCAATAATTGGGCTATCATATACCAATATAATAACTATAAGGACTATAATATCAAATAGTGAAACACAAAAGTCAAAATAGTGGTCTCAATTAATTAATATGTCACCTATAAGTAATTTTGGAAAACACTGAATAAAATATTATTGAAGTTTTAGTTAATTAGATTTTATTTTCTATCAAATTTATAAAAACATCTCTTCCCTTAAATGATTTTTTGAAACCATTTACCCTCTTTTGAAAATAATTTTCCATCCATTAGAAGCCATACACATGACTAGGAACACATATATTTCTAAAATGATTCCTTAACTCATGCTCTATTTGCACATTATCCAATAGTAAATTAAATTAAAATTAAGTCCAACCATCACATCATTATATAGAAAAAATCATAATCATAATAGTGGAAAAAATGAACCAAAATTCTATCCATAGTAACTTGCACCTTCATTATAAATGGGTTACATAGTCCCAAGAATAAGGTCAATCCCCATCTCTAAAAAATTCTTACCTCCAAAACTAGTCCCAAATTTTATGGTGACATAATTCAAGGCTCTAATACCATTTTTTATACTCCTAGATAAAATCACATTAATAAAATTCTATCGAGAGAATCATAAATCCCCATGTGTGCCTCATCATATGTCAAAGGTTTTCGATCATTGGAGAATGCATGTACACAATAATGGGAGACTATATGCCCAGTACCATCACATATAATAAAAGAACCCACATACAACATTAGAATATGCACACGGATTTACATTTAAAGGTTAAACATTAATAATAAATAAACATCAATGTGATGTATGAGAAATATACCAACAATGATCATACAACATACATAAGGATAACCTACTAGTCGTATCAAATATATAATAAACAAGGAAAAGAAATATATGTTAGAGATGAAACTATAAAACATAATTCCCTACAAAAACTAGTCTCCCAAAACGCCATCAATCTACTCTAGATATATCTCCTACATAAACTATTATCTTAAATCCAATATAAGGTATTCAAGAACACTAGAGTTCCTGTCAACGGTGTGAGTATAAAATTTTATACAGTTCCACCAACAGTAACCTTTTATATTCCATCATATATAGTGTATTCATGTAGGTCAAATAAATAAAATATTAACATAAAAAATGAAACCAATCATGTAATGTCATAATGTTTTATCTAGGACACCATGAGACTTGACCCCACCTACTTCAGACAATGCAAGTAACATGTCATTCCATAATTCAACCTAGACCCATTCTCAATCACTTAGTGTAGAGACTTACAATTTAATCTAGACCACTACCCACTTAATCAGGGTGGGGGTTTTCTACAGATTAATGATCTCATATCTAGTCACACACCACTATCCTCTCACTCAAAGTGAGGTTACACCACACATATCATACTACGTCACATACCAACACCCTGTTAATCAGGGTTAGGCCTCATACCTCACATCCTATCACATGTCATACCACTACACTCTCACCCAGGGTTCGGACTCTTAATTAATATATAATATGGTCATATTTTGGTAACAAGGATAAACATGGAACAAATATCCCCAAGAATATCCATCAACTAGCCACAAACACATACATCCCCACAAAGTGATCTACTAAGTCATGGCTTATATAGGTTAATATAAAAATCCCTAGAAAACCTCACCATTTATGAAATAATTATAAATTGTGGCTAAAAAAACACTATGATCTTCTTGGGATCTTGATCCATGCTACCACATAGACCATCCATGTGTACTTATCAAGCCTTTTACACACTTAATTCAAGTATTATAACAATATTTATAAAATTTATAGATCCTATCCATAGATAGTTGTGTTTCACTGGACACATAGTCACCTTACCAATTAATTCAATACACTAAACCCACACTTGAACTAATCATAACCCCACTTGGGTTTACACATCGATAACTCATTCCATACCCCATCCATTCCCATAAAGTATTCCCATTAAGTTAACTTACATAATCCCCATTATGAACATTTTCACAATGGATTATCATGGTTAAATAATCACATGCTCGTACCTAAATATATCTAGGAGCCATTGTGTATACCAAATAGAGGGATTTCACACTCCCATAGCACAACCACATATACACCTCAAGTCTAACAATACGATAAAATCTATTTAAATAATTTATATATCCCTTTCATATAACTCAAGGAGTCTCAAGGTCTATAGACTATTTCTCAATACCTTATATATAGTTCTCAATACTCTACTTCAATTGATATATCTACCCCAATTCATAAACACATGCTAGGACTATGTTAATCTTATTAAGCTCGGCCCAAGACAAACACAATTTATCTCACATGACACAATCACTCATGAGACTATATAATTCACCTATAGAACTTCTATGTGACACATAGAAATCTTAATATTTATACACCATGAATAAACTAACCAAAACATTTAGAGAAGGATCTACCATGGAATATTTCACAATTTAGGACTCACTCTATCCCACTAATAAATTACAAAATCCAAAATCCATGGAAAATGCATGAAAGAAACATACATTAATTACATATATATATAAGTATTAATGCAACTACATGCCTCTATTATAGGGTTTCCATAATCGATCCAATCCTCATACTATACCTCACCAACCTCCAATAACTTATCATATATCACATGGATTGATCAATTAATTGTTAAAAATTATAATTAATTATCCAAATTAATAACATAAGTAATAATAATTAAAAAACATTTATAATATTTCTAGTATAAAAACCACAACCAAAGGTGTGTTTTAGGATCATTCAATTCCATTTGTACTTCTGAAAGCAATGTCCATTAAAACTTTCTCCCGAACAACCTCCAATTATAATCCAATTGGTAAACTCCATAGAAGAATAAACCAATTGATGTGCCTCTATCATAATAGTTTGAAATGAGTTGAATATATCCCCTTTAAGAGTTCTTATGTCTCGACCGTCCCCCGGGGCCCATGTCGTTACTTCCCAAAGCCCACCTTCCATAGGCTAGGGGCTGGTTACTAGCCCCAAACATGTATTCCCTAAAACTGGGAAGGAATTTACTTTATAACTTGTAAACACACACAACTAAACACATAGGGAGATAAGAACTCAAGTCAACTGTATTTTTAATAAAGTGATTACAATATATAAAAAGGTTCCATAATACAATCCCAACTGGAGAGTATAGGTATAACTGAAATTCAATACAACTGAAGAAATAGAAAGATGGCTAACAGATCATCCGTCGAGGTTCCTACCTTAATAGTAGGTACATAGATCCTCCTAAACACTCCACGTCCGTCTATCTCCTCCATGTACCGACATGCCAAATGGTCCACCTCTTGGCACCATACAGTCCTAGAACTCTCAGCCTCAGTTAGCATTGTCCATCATCCGTATCCAACACAACAAGGTGCGGGTATAGCCCGTGTAGGGGTGAGTATAACAATAATCAGTAGGGACACCAAGACCCTCAAGGTATCACAAAATCCACCAACGATAATCAAGAACGTTTGAAATCAACAGATAACCCCACTTAGTTATATGTCCGTACATATTCCTATGTAATCATGTAATCTATCTCAATCATGAGGAAAAAAATAGATAATGACTCATCTCACAACAGAATTTATTCTAGGGGTACTATTAAGTAGCATCCCCCGTCACATCGTCGAACACCCTAGATGCTGCAGAACTCCTCCTCTATCAAGTAAAGTGGTCCTACTACATCACACAAAGGCACTTCCCCCTAACTTTGGGCTACTGAGATACTCCTATTGTCGAGTAATGTGGGTCACATACGTCACCAAGGTGCTCCCCACCATGGTTCCGCCACGTCACGAAGTGACCACCCCCTCATAGAATGCTGAGGTACTCCTCCTATCGAGTATCTTCAGACTGATGCATCACTAGGTAGTTCCCCGTTGTGGGGATTACTCCATCACCAGGATGCTCCCCACTGGGCACGTCGAGTAACTCCGTGTCGAAATGTTCAGCAGTCATCAAGTCTCAGCCAGTCGTAGGGTTTCGTACCTATCACACTTGAGAAAACCGCTTCCCAACCCACAGGTCAATGCCCCATCTTCCATGAAGTCCCATGAAGAGTTATCTCGAACTTCTCTCACATCATAGGGGTCTCAACGCAGCAGACGGCCCGTCAAACTGATGCTCGGTCAGTGAGTTATAAGCCTTTTAGTCCCGGGGGCCCGGTTGGATTCGTGCTCGATCAAACCTAACCATACCTCAACTATACCCAAAACTCCATTGGGGTATACTCAAAGGGACCGTCATTCTACAAAATTTCAAGTTCCACTGACAGTTCATCAAACGGACTTCTCGTGCCAAATATATGGACGATAGAGCGTAAAAAGGGTCGTAGTGGGGTAAGGTCTGATCCGACCTGGTCGGACTAACTCGGTCGGGCCTGGCATGGTTCGGACTAGTTCAGTTTGACCCGGCCCGACCCGATGGGTCCAGCCCACCCTATAATGCATCTTGGTATGTTGGGCCGCGAGGGCTGCAGAGCCCATGGGTATTGTGGGGTGGCTTGGCGGCGGGGGTGTCACGAGGACGTGGGGCCGGTTCGGCTGGGGTGCTGTATGGGGCATGAGACGGTTCAGTTGGGGTGCCGTTGGGGGGCACGGGCCGTTGCAGCCAGGGAAACGTGATGGGAGTGGGCTGGTTTAGCCACGGTGCTGCGAGGGGAGTATGCCGGTTCGGCCAGGGTGTCATGAGGGGCGCGGTCCGGTACGGCTGGGGCGCCACAAGGGGCCCGTGTCGGTTCGGATGGGGTGCCACGAGGGGTGCCAGTCTGTTCAACAGTGGTGCTGCGTGGGGTGCTGACTGGTTCGGTCGGGGAACCATGAGGGGTTCCAGCCAGTTCGACTATGGAACGGTGAGGGGAGGGGGGCGATCCATCTGGGGCACCACGAGGGGCGTGGGTCGGTTTGGTGGGGCACTGCGTAGGGAGTGGGGAATTCCGGCTGGGACACCGCATATGGAGCGGTCCAGTTCTATAGGGGTACCACCTGGGGCATGGGACAGTTTGGCCGGGGCACCATGGAAGGTGCTGGCCAGTTCTGTCATGGCACTGTGGGGGGTTTGGGCCAGTTTAGTTGGGCGCCGTTGGGTGCGAGGGCCAGTTCAGCTAACTGTGTCCTTCATCGCCTTTGTATCCTTCATCACCTTCCTCCATTTCAAAGAACACCGTGTTTCAACATAAGGATTACGGAGAGGAATAACCATGTTAGTTTGACATGCACTCTCCGCATTAAATGAGTAGCAATTGGTTCCACAAGTTCAAGGATGGGTAAAGAGAAAATAATCAAACACCCTCCCCACATTCTTCTAAAAATTAATCATTACCAATCCCAGAAAAGGAATACATTCAAGGATCAATCCATAATAGATAGTTTATCCAATTTGTTTTTTTGGAGAGAAGAACATGAGAATATAAATTCACTTATAAATAAATCGCTACTTGGGGTCATTCGTTGATGTTGAGAGAAGTCCGAGTTGTCGACTTTAGTCACTCCTATCACACACCTCTGATCTCGAGTATGTTCGTCACATTAATTTTCTTCAATGGGTGTGATCCTTCGTTGTATAAGATATCAAACGATGGGGGATGTCTCATGTCGGAAGAAGTCCCGATGAAGAATGTCGAAGGAGGTCGGCATCCGTAGTTGGCGTTGCATTCTTCATTCAAAGACGTTCAATATGGGAAAGATTTTCTCTCAAAGCTCATCCTCTCCCCAATTCCACCAAAATGAAATTGTAGCCCAAAATAATAGATTGAAATATCTATTAATTCATTGGAATAATATTTAAAATGGTTTAATTATTTAATTGATGTGTTGGCTCAATTAAATTAAATAGGGTGGTTTGGCATAATTTAATGTATGTGTGTTGGAACAATTAATGTGGAGGAGGTCAAGAGTCTCCTCCACATTAATATGGGGAGTTGAGAGGGTTTTCTCCATAATAAGGGATGTTCAATAGGTTTTGGACTCGGGTGGTCACCACCACCATAACCTCTCATGGTAGGTTAGGTTCGGGTTGTCCCCACCACAATAACCTATCATGGGAGGTTATGGTATGGTGGCCCCCACTTATCAACATCCACATGGAGGATTAGTTCTGGTGGACCCCAACTCCTAACACCCACAATTGTGTTGAAAATAAAAATAAAATGTCACCGACTTTTATTTTTATTTTATTCATTCACGAAAAATGCAAAAACAAACATTCACCCTAGACCAACTACCATCGAGGTGAAAGTCTATTTAAGAGAATATTTGTGATGTGAGTTCAACAGTGCCCTTGGATTTCAATTCCGAGCGTGGGTTCAAAAATTATAATAACCTTCCCATACGTTTACTGAACGTACCTGATGAAAAGTTCAGAAATTCATTCTGGCCACTCTTGGCCTCAGAATCACACTCTGTCAATTTTCACAGACTCATAAAATTCCCATTTATTTAAAAAAATTACATTGAAATGTCAGGTCTTTATAGTCTCCCAACCTCAGGGATCTACGCCCTTTAAGAAACAACTCTAACTAGGTAAATAAGTGGGGGTATTGAGCACACATCTGAGTATCCCTCTCCCATGTGCACTCCTGGTGGTTCTCGTGCTGTCATTGAACGTGCTCCATAGGTATCGACCGTCCATGAAGGACCCACTCCTATCGATTCTCAATATCTACTAGAACCTCCATAAAAGTCACCCCATCGTCAAGGTCTAGCTCGCCATGGTCGATGATGTGAGAGGGGTCATGAACGTATATCCTCAACTGGGATACGTGGAAGACTACATGCACACATTTCAACTGAGGTGGAAGAGATAAACAATACGCCACCAAGATAACTCTTTTGAGAACCTGCAAACGTTCCATGATCCTTAGAGATAACTTTCTACCTCGGCCAAATCTCTACAAGCCTTGTTGAGGTGATACTTGTAGAATGATGTTGTCACCATAATCGAACTCTATAGGTCTATATATCTGGTCAGCATATGACTTCTGCCTACTCTATGTAGTCTTCATCCTCTCTTTGATGATCTTCACCATCTCTATGGTAGACTATACCATCTCTTGTCGGTAGGAAGTGGGACGACATGGTGAGTCGGTCGATGAACACCCAAATCGAGTCATGTCCCCTGGATGTTCATGGAAGTACAATCATGAAGTCCAAGGATATCTCAACCCAATTTCTCTCTAAGACCTCTAAAGGTTGAACCAAGTCTGCTGGTACCTGATTCTTTGACTTCACTTAATGACAAGTGAGTCATTGAGAGACAAGCTCTGTGATTTCTTTTTTCATTCTCAGCCACTAGTGTTGTCGTCAAAGATCCTAGTACATCTTCACCACTTATGGATATACCGCTAGAGGGGAAGTGTGGAACTCCCTCAAAACATCATCCTTAAGTGAAAATGGTACCATGGAATATCCCCTTAAGAGGATGATGTGTTCCACACCTCTATAAAATCCATCTGGTACATGTCCTATAGATATCTGAGCATGTCGTGTCTCGTGGTCAACGTCTCCATGATGTGCCTCCCTGACTCACTAAAGAATTGGGGGAGCGGCTATAGGATACAATAGAAAGGCTTCTCCGTGTTTATCATCAAAGGATATCTGTAATGTGGCCAGATGCTATGTCGCCTCACTTAAAAGTTGTATACCAGACCGCCTACTGAGTGCATCTTCAACAACATTCCTCTTCCCAGGAGTATAGACTATCTCGATGTCAAAGTTCTGGAGGATCTATCTAAGGATCATGTCTTTTGAGAAAAGATATACCTGAGAATATTATGATCAATGTACCTGGTAAAACTCTTTCCAAATAGATAGATCTGCCACATCTTTAAGACGAAGACCACTGCTGCTAACTCCAGGTCATGGGTTGTATAGTTCCTATCATGCTATCTTAGCTATCAAGACCCATATGAGATCGCTACTCGCTCCAGCATCCGGACACATCTGATACTGTAACATAAGGCATCATTGTAAAATACGTACTCTACACCCTCTAGAAGCCTCAATATAGGGGAACTAGTTATCTTCTACCTCAGATCCTGAAAACTATACTGGAATATCACCATTCACACGAAGGTTTTCCCCTTCTTCTTCAAAGATGAAATTGGTTCTGCAACTATGGAGAAATATTGCACAAATATCTGGTAGTATAAATCCAAATAAAACGTCAATCTCTCTATAGGGAGTTAATCCTAGAAACATCTTTTGATAAGAGGTCCCCATGCTTTGCCACTTTGGCTGCCACAAGGGTATGTCTGGTCGACTAATGAGTGATTGGCTACCCCCTCTTATGCATGAGTCCATCCTTTTTTACCCAAGATTCCTTTTAACCTAACACGGAAAACCACATTCCAATGTCTTAGAGAAACCAGAACCATTTTTTGCCTAACACAGTGATCCTCAGTATGAACTGTGGATGCCCAGTCCATACCCAAACCAACGTAGTAAGGCCTCCAAGATACCCCCAAGTCGTTCCAACAAAAACTCTCGCCTCAAGGGTCAAATCAGAGAGTTGGCATAAGTGTAATTATCAAGTATCCTCCTAAAGGTATCTCTTGATGTGAGGGTCATGTTAATGGATTAACCATAAACTCTAGGTATTGGACATGTTTTTTTGGAAGGAATGAATTATTGGTACTTATGTCTATTGATACGGCAACTAGTAGTAGACACAGACCGTACCTAAATTCATTCCTAGATACCTTGGTTCGCATCCATTAATCGCATGAGGCTACTCCAATCCCCTTATCTCCAGCTCCCTCAGCCTGGTGGGATCCACATAAAGGGGGTGGATAACAACAATTCGAAATTTACACCATCTCTTGCTGCTCTCCAAGATCTGCTTCCACATCTGCTGCCATACAGATTCATCAATACTTAACAAATTCTCTTCGAGAAACATTTTACACACCCATGTCTCTAAGACTGGGACTTGTTTCCTACATTCCCACTACTAAGATTCACTGGTTGTATCCACTGATCCAATGTACATTCACCTGCAAAGATTCTCTCTAGAACCCTTATATAAGTAGGTATACATAGAAGAAAAAGTGATGGCTCAAATGTCTCTAAAAAATATCACTTGGAGGTCTGAGCCCCAAAGCACTGATTGAATCATATTCCTCAAGTACGGGGAATTAGAGGTACCCCTCGATGAATACTCAGCTACCGACATGTTGTCATGTCGAAGTAGTGAAAGCTCTAGAAAACTATCATCCACCACCTCAAGCTAGTCTATAGCCACATGTTAGTCAGTCTCACCTTGTAACCTGAGATGTAATTGATGTTGAATCATGTGTAAGGCACTATGCCCATATGTGTCCTCTACCGGTACTGCCATTCTTAACTACTTCCCAATGGGGTGTGATATAGTTGACACACTACCCATTGGTATAATCTCGGGAAGTGGTCCACATTCCAGAGCCTCATCACAATGCGGACCATCCTCACAGTCACTCACTGGAAAAGACTAGAAGCTATGATCACCATATGCTCTACCGGTATCTCCACAAGGTGGAGAACTATAGACACAAGCTCCATCTAGTCTTCAGATGCCTGGGAATATGTCTCACCCAAGAGCTTCGGTGGCCTATGGCACTGGATCTTCTGAAACATTCTTAAGCGATGTTCACCCTCTACTATTGAGGCTGGTTTCATCGACTGCCTGAGCAGTAGTTGTGCTGCTGGTACAGACAAAATGGTATAACTTTCGTAAGGGGCCCCTGCACCGATGCCTCGTTGCTCGATGGGCTGCCATTGTGTACACTCTCGAAAATCCCAAATGTCTATCTAGGTGGGGGAATCCTAATAAGGAAGAGGTGTTTCATGGTAATTATGTTATACCTGGTAAGATAACTCCAAAGAAACCAAGGAAACAAATTCCCAAACCACACGCAATCAGTGTTTTCATGAACTGATTTAGAAGATATAATTTAGGGTCATAGAGTATGGATACAGCGGCCGCAGCACCAACACTGGACTCCCCGAACTGAAAACCACATTCAGAACACTTAACACTATTTATCCACACCTAAAAGATCAGTGTCCATATTTTTCGGTAGAACCAAACTCCTCTGATACCACTTTTTCATGACCCGTCTCTTGGGGCCCATGTCTTGACTACCCCAAGCCCGCCTTCCATAAGCTGCGGGATGGAGACAAGCACTAAAAGGCATACTCCCTAAAATGGTAAGACATTGCATTTATAATCTGTAAACTCACACAACCATGAACATAGTATGGTAGGAGCACAATGTAAACTCTACAGTAAAATGAGTGTGTACAGTATGTAAAGGGGAAATAATTCAAGACCAACAGGAATGTACAAGTAAAACCTAAATGTACAAGTAAAACTGTATACAAATCCTCTGAACACCCGCCAAGGATCCTACCTGAAGGGTAGGTACAACTCTCAAACGGTCTTCTTTTTTGTATTCCATGTCAATGGTACACCTCCGAGAGCCTCCAGTACTGGTACCCTCATCCTCAGCTAGCTCTATCGATCGTCTGCATAGACACTACAAGGTGCGGGTGAAGCCAGTGTAAGGGTGAGTATAATAATACTCAATAGGGACCTTGAGACCCCTAAAGGTCTATCAAAATTTAAAAAGGATAAACCAAAAAGCATGGAAACAATAGTCAACCCTACTTAGGAATATTTCCATACAGATACCTATGTTATCAAGTATACCCATCTCATTCATGAGGAAACACACGACAAAAATCATTTTATAAAAGCTCAAATGTTCCACAAAGTAAATAATAAAACAAAGGTAACACCACAAAGGTAAAAGATCATCTCACACTATGTTTTCCGTGAAGTATAGAAATACATATTATTATTCGAGAAGCTAGATCATCTTATTATGTCAATAGGAACTACTACTGATTATACAGATTCTGGCCCACACATGATCGATAAGTACTAACCCCCCCAGCAATGTACCATAATGGATCTGACCCACACAGGATCATTATGAACTAACCCACACAGGATCACTGAGCACTGATCCACACGAGATTTCTATGAATGCTGATAATCTATCATAGATTCTCTAGTCCTAAGAAGATGTAATATTCCCAGTCACAATGCCGAACACCTCAGATACTAGAGAACACATCTTTTAATGAGTACAATGGGAGTGTCGTGTCACACTGAGGCGCTTCCCCCTAATCTTGGACAACCGAGGTACTCCTCTTGTCAAGTACCGTGGGTCTTCCACGTCCACAGAGGCCCTCCCCACCACGGGTATGCCGCATCACACAGAGGCACTACCCCTCATGGCCTACTGAGGTACTCCTCCTATCAAGTTCCATGGGTCTGCTATGTCACACATAGGCTCTCCCCACCATGGATATACCGTGTCACATAGAGGTGCTCCGCACTAGGCCTTTCGAGTCATTCTAAGTCGAAATGGTCAGATATCGTCATTTCAAAGCCGGTCGAAGATTTTGGAATGTAGCACGGATGGGAGAACTGCTCAGTCAGCGTACACTCTCCGCTAGTGTGGCTGGTGGTATCTGCTGCCCAATGGGTGGTGGTTCTATTGGTACACCACCCGAAGGTGCCAATATAGTAAGAGGGACCTGCACCAGTGCCTCGTCGCTCAGTGGGTTGTCATCTTGTACTACTCTAGGAACCCTAGATGGATGTATATGTGGCAGTATATTGATAAGGAATAGGTGTTCCATGGTTTATATGTTATTCCTGGTGAGTTGAATCAAAGAGTTCACAAATAGGACTCATTAAAACACATAAGCAATCAGTTTTTTCCTGCATTGAGTTGGAAATCAGAAGTCAGGGTCCTGGTGTATGGATACATAAGCTACCACACCAACACTAGACTCCCTGAACTGAAAACCTCACTCATTAACCTTAATACTATTGCTTCACAAAAAATATTATATTCCTAGTTCTGTGGGAGAACCAACTCCTTTGGTACCAACTTGTCAGAACTCGTCACCTCGGGCCCGTGCTGTGACTACCCCAAGACCGCATTCAATAGGCTAGGGGATGGAGACTAGCCTTAAAGGTGTATTCCCTAAAACTGGGAAGACATTTCCTTTATAACCAATAAACACATGCAACCAAACACACAGAGAGATACGAACACATGTCAACTGTATAGTAAACAAGTGTGTACAAAATATATAATGTGGGCCAGAATACAAGCCCAACTAGAAAGTACACGTACAACTGAAATGAAATACATCTGAAGAAAGAGAAAGACAACTACTAGATCATCCTCCGAGGTTCCAACCTGATGTGTAGAAACAAATAGCCTCGTCAGCACTCCACATCCATCTGTCTCCTCCACGTACTGAAATGTCATATGGTGCACCTTCGGGCACCGTCTAGTCCTGGTATTCTCAGCCTTAGTCAGTGATATTTCTCATCTGTATCTAACACAACATGGTGTGGGCATAGTCAGTGCAGGGTTGAGAATAATGATACTCAGTAGGGACCTTGAGACCCTAATGGTCTCACAATATCTACTAAGGATAAACCACAAAGTATGAAATCAATAGGTAACTCCACATAGTTATATTTCCAATCATATACCTATGTTATCTATTAATCAATCTAAATCATGTGAAAGACAAAGAGATACTGACTCAGGTAACACAAGGATTTACTCTAGGGGTAGTATAGAGTAACATCCTCAGTCACGTCATCATACACCCCGGTTCCTAGAGAACTCCTCCACTATCGAGTACAGTGGGTGTTCCACATGACACAGATGAACTTCCAACTAACATTGGACTGCTAAGGTACTCCTCCTGTCGAGTACTGTGGGTCTGATTCATCACAAAGGCTCTCCCCACTGTGGGTATGCCGCGTCACCAAGAGCTCTCCCCCTCTTATACTACTAAGGTACTCCTCCTGTCAAGTATCGTGGGTCTGAAACTACACCAAGGTGCTCCCAACCATGGGTCTGCCACATCACCAAGGTGATCCCCACTAGCTAATCGAGTCACTCTGAGTTGAAATGGTCAGCAGTCGTCATGTCTCAACCATTCATAGGTTTTTGTACGTATCGCGCTTGGGGAAACAGCTTCCCAAGCCACAGGTCAACACTCCAACTGCCCTTAATTCCCACGAAGATGTATCTATAAGGTCCTCTATGTCATAGGTGTCTCAACACAATAGATGGTACGTCGAATGGATGCCCGGTCTATGGGTTATAAGCCTTTTAGTCTCGGGGGGCCGATTGTATTCATCCTCAATCCAAAAAAATTGTACCTCAACTATACCCAAAAAACTAGTGGGTTATAATAAAAGGGAAAGTCATGCTCCCTGATTTTTAATGCCTCTAATGGCTCGCCAAATAGACATCTGGGGACAAACATATGGATAAAGGAGAGTAAAAGTGTCTTAGTGGGCCCAGGTCTGGTCCGACCCAGTCAGACCGACTCTGCCTGACCTGGCATGGGTCGAACCGGTTCAGGTCGACCTGGCCTGACCTGTGATGGGGCCCATTCCATTGGGTCATGAAGGACATGTATCATGTGGGTCCTGCGAGGCGGCTCGGCTGTAGGGGTTCCACGAGTGTGAGGGTCTGTTTCAGTCGGGGATCCACGACGGGCGACAGCTGGTTCAACCGTGGAGCTACGGGGGGGGGGGGGGGGGCACGGTAATATTCGGTAGGGGTTCCATAGGGGGTGAAGGCTGGTTCGGCCAGGGCATCGCAGGGTGCATGGGACGGTTCAGGTAGTGTGCAGCGAGGGGCGAGGGCTGGTTTGGTCGGGACGCCGCGAGGGGCCCGGGTCGGTTTGGTCAGGGAGCCACGAGGGGAATGGGCCAATTCAATTGGGGTGCCACGAAGGGCACATGTTGGTTTTGTAGGGGCGACACAAGGGGTGCGGGCCAGTTTGGTTGGGGCTCCACGATGGGGGGGGGGCAGTTCATCCGGGGCGCCTCGAGGGGTGCGGGAAGGTTCATTTGGGGTGTGGGCCATTTCAGTCGGGCCTCTATAGGGGGTGTGGCCCGGTTCGGCCTGGGCTCTGATGAGGGCGTGGGCTGGTTCGGACGGGGCACCTTGGGGATGCGGGCCGGTTTGGCCAGGGCCTTGAGGGGTGTGGGGCCAGTTCGGCTCGCCTTGGCATTCATCACCTTCGTCTCCCTCATCACCTTCCTCCATTTCAGAGAACACCACGTTTCTACACAAGGATTTCAGAGAGGATGGTCCATGTTAGTTTGGTCCTCACTCTCTACATTAGAGTGGTATCAAGTGGTTCTAAAAGTTAATGAATGGGTAAAAAAAATAATCAAACACCCTCCCTTTAAGCTTCCACAATTTAATCATTCCCAATCTCGCAAAAGGATTAGATTTTTGGATCAATCAAAATTAGAGAGTTGATCTGCGTTCATTGTTTTTAAAGATAATAAAATGGGAATATACATTCACTTATAAATAAACCCTTACCTTGGGTTGTTCGTTGATGTTGAAAGAATTCGGAGTTGAGGACGTTTGTCGCGCCCGCCACAGTCCTCTTATCCCGAGATTGTTTTTCAGATTAACATTCTTCTATGGAGGTGATCCTTCACTGATGAAGATTTCCACTGGTGGTGGATGTCTTACATTGGATGAAGTCCCAATGAACAAGGTCGAAGGAGGTCATCTTCCTTCGTTTGAGTAGCGTTTTTCGTTCGATGAAGAAGTTCTTCGTTTGAGATATTTTCTCTCAAAGCTCCTCCTCTCCCCAATTCCACCAAAATGAAATGGTAGCCCAAAATAATAGATTGAAATATCTATTATGTCATTGGCATAATATTCAAAAAAAAATTATTAATTAAATGATTTGTTGCCTCAATTATTTAAAGGGGGTGGGTTTGCATAATGTAATGTATGTGCATTGGTACAATTAATGTGGAGGAGGTCAAGAGGCTCCTCGACATTAATGAGGGTAGTTGAGAGGTTTTTCTACATAATGATGGAAGTTCAAGAGGTTTAGGCCTTGGGTGGTCCCCACAACCATAACCTCTCATGGGAGGATAGGTTCGGGTGGTCCCCACCACCATGACCACTAATGGGAGGTCATGGTCTGGTGGTCCCAACTTCTTAAACTTCCACATGGAGTCTTAGTTACAGTGGAACCCACCTCCCAATAACTACATGGGATTTTCAAATAAAAGTAAAATTTCACACACTATTATTTTAATTTTATTCATTCACGAAAAACCCAAAAACTAACTTTCTCCCTTGACCAATTGTCGTTGAGGTGAAAGTATCTTTAAGAAAATATCCACGCTGTGAGTTTAACGGTGCCCTTAGATTTCAAATCCAAACACCGGTTAAAAAGTTATAAAAACTCTCTATTACGTTTACAGAATATACATGAAGAAATGATCAGAAATTCATTACGGGCACTCTTGGCCTCGGAATCACGCGCCGTCAATTTTCATGGACTCATAAAATTCCGATTTATTTAAAACAAATACATTTAAATTCCAGGTCTTTGCATCTCAATTAACCAAACCTTGAATCAATTACTTCTTAGACATATTTCTACATACCTAAAACATTCTGACATAAACCATAGATAAAAACAAATAAAATCAAAGGAAGAAGAACAAAAAACAAAGGGGTGGGGTTAACTCAATATGATGTGGTGAAAAGACCATCAAAAATCAAACAAATCAAGAGGGACATGATATATTAAAGGTGGGAATATGGGTGGAGGGTGGCCAAATATCCTGTTATGAGTGACCATCTAGTTAAATAATAGAAGGGTCAACCTAGAAATGATATTTCTACCCTCCAAAAAATGAGACATTAGATTCAATGTGGTGTGACCAATTGGGATGTAAATTTTGATATCTACCCAAAGTAACCGCCACATAATAGTATTCATTTCATATTTTCTATGCTCATCCCATGCCAACTGTAATATTTCTCACATGACACAATCACGCTAGGGACTATCAAATTCCCCTACACACCTTCTCGGTGGAATCTGGAACTCTCTGAATTTCAAAACCATGTATAGACTAACAATGACACTACAAGAGATCCCTACGATGGAATATATCACAATTAAGGACTCATTATTCCCCACTCATAAATTCCCAATCCCAAACTCCATGGCTCATGAATGAAGGGAATGTACATTCATTACATATAGTTTTGTATTAAATGGACTACCAACCTCTAGAATAGAGTTCTTGTACTCAATCAAGAGGGCCATGATAGATCCATGGGGGAATAGAGGGGTTCAGGTTGGCCAAATATCATATCTTAAGTGACCATCTGGTAAAATAAGATAAGGTACAACCTAGAAATTGTTGTTCAATCCCTTATAAATAATAGGACATTGGATTCAATGTGGCATGGCCCCTTAGGATGAAATGAAACATCCAACCATTATGTTTTCAATGTGGAATGACACAATGGATCATGAAACAGAACCCCTCATTATAATATCACACAAAAAACCTGGTTCATGCAATGTTGTGTGACCAGTACTTCACAGTCCCACACCTCTCACAATAAAACTGCTAAAAACCTACTAGGTGTTTCATGGTGAAATCCCCCCATGATTATGGTGTGAAACCTCCAACTCAAACAACCCTCATGGAAAAACACCTCATTATATAGCACAAAACTCCCCATTAAGGGGATATATTACATCATCACCCATGGTTTGTTCTGAAATACCATATACTATAGTAGACCCACGAACTCTCACCCATGAATTATGGTGTGACCAGAGGATTCAAAATGAAACCACACCCTCTATAAAATCATCATAGTGTAACCCCCAATAATTTTAGTGTTAGGTGCCACATAAAGTACATTTTCAACATAAAAATGGTAAAAACCTTTTTAACATCCACCAATCAAAATTGGGTTCCTCCAAAACACCCAAACACATACAAACTAATCTATTAAAGATTTACCAACCCTTGTGATAAAAATCTAAAACAATATTTTCCAAGAAACCCCTACATTGGAACATAAGATTTTAATTATCCATGAATTTTACAAACATTAATGACATGGATCATTATATTTATTATATAAATGATTCTTATATGAATTTTTAAGTGAACTGAAATTACTAAGATACTTGATGTTGTTAAGAAAATATCCAACAGAGGTAAGAGTCCTAGAAACAGTTTTCCCCTATCTCATATTATAGAAAAGGATGTATCATATGGGAAAATATATTTATAGTATCGTGTGTGGAAGATGATAGGCCAAGGTTATGTGGAGGGATTATTAAGGCTCTCAATCTCCATCGTTGAGTCATGTTTCATGTCAGATGGTTAAATTCCTTTCATGGTATAATAATGGAATCTAAGAAGATCCACCTCATATTTTTTTATTATGGGGAATCCTTCATATAATGGTTCTATTAAATATATAAAATATAGAACCATATGTATTTTATGAAACAACCACATCTTCCATATTACTATTAACACATAATTTTCAAGTTTTATGATTCAATGAAAATAGAAGTGGTGTTTATCTAATACTATTCTCCCTATATATGGTTATGCATAACTTGGGAATGTAAAGGGAGGACCAAAAAAGGTACTTAAATTAGATCATGAGGATGGTTTTAGGATGATGTTTGGAATGATACATGCTTATTTTAGTCACTTGGAAGATTATTCTATCCTTAAAAAAGAAATAGGTACAAAAGATCATCTCATTATGTTGAAGCCATATATTATGACTAAAGGTTCCAAAAATAATTGGGAATTTAAAACCACCTAAACATATGAAAGCAATATTAAAACACATAAACCAGTAGTTGAGGAGAATCTCATAGGGACTAATGTTATTCCTTATATCCATGAGATTTCTAATATAGATCCAAAGAGAATATATAACCTTTATTCTCATAAATAAATGATCATTAGAATATAGATAGGGGATTGTAAAACATCTAAAAAGAGAGGTGCATAAAATCCCCAACATTTAGATTTCATGGTCTATAAGAATCATCTATAATAAATGAAAAGTATTCTTAGTTAATTACTATTCTGTATAAAAGATCTCTAATGTTTGACTAGACCACATGATAGCATAAACATCCAAACAGCATTGACAAAAAAAGTTTCCATGTGGATTACTTCAAAATAAAAGGTTACTGGGTTCATCAAGAAGAGAAATGTCATTATCAATCTTCCATAAGTGATTATCTTTGAATAAATTAATTAATATTTTAAAAATAGTTTACTTCAAAGAACTATTTACATGAAAATGATGTTAGTGAAGGATAAAGGAAGACCTACCCAGTTGGCATTGCATAATAAGTTCATCCATCCCCAATGATCCATATATAATTAATTTTAACAGAAGGAAATATATGAAATATAGGTTTCAATATATAACAGGATATAGGACATGGTATCATGTAAACCAGGTCAATTAGGATCTAATATTTCTCTCATATATAATAATCTCAATGGTTGTTTCAATCCAAAAATAGTGATATGATACGAACATGGTCCAATTTCATAATATCTTCTAGATAGTATAAATCAAAGGCACTTACATTGTTGGGGATAGCTAGACTATTCCCGATAATCAAATTGACACATCATTATGAGAGATCATCTCGGGGGAGAAGATGAAATCTAAAGTTGGATATTGGATTTATTACAAAGTAATTTTTTTGGATAATGAGTAAAAAAAGAAAAACCAGTTATAATTAAATCATAACCTTTATTGATAATTTTATGTATTATGGTTATGGGTTTCTTATGAATAAAAATTTTGAAATATTTTAAAAGCTTTAAATATTCAATAATGAAGTACAGAATCATCTTTTAAGGAGAATTAAGAAACTTCGATAATATTTTGATGGTGAATACGTGATCCGAGTGTTTATCAACCATTTGATTGATTATGGAGTGGTTTTATAAAAAAATATTCTAGATACACCATTGTATAATTGTGTATATGGAAATAAAAATTGTAACATGTTAAAAATATTTGGATCAATAATGATTCAATATGATCATATAATATAAATTTGTGGAAGTTCACTTGAAATGGTCAGTTTAATACTTAACTCTATTCATTATGATACAGTTATAAAACAACATATAAGTATGAAATAGAAAACATCTAGACATTTATTTCATAAAAATTCAGTGTTGTGAATTTTATATGAAGTGTAATTTCATAAATAAAATTCTCAGTAAATCTATGAAGCACAAGTTTGTTATCTGTCCCCACGAATTAATGGATTACAAATTTTAAAATCCAAATTTAATAAATTAATTGTAGAAAAATATGGTATTTTACTTGATAGTGAATATATTACTTGAGTAATTTTTAGGGGGAAGATTGAAGTTAAATATTTTCATGACTAAAAAACATGAATAGTTATATATTTGTAAAGTGAGTTCGTACTAGGTGATGTTATAGAAATATAATCGACTCAGATATCACAAGAACCTCATAGTTCTAGTATTGTTTATCTAATGCCAGAGATATTTGGATTTTTTATAGATAATCATGATGAGGTTGTTTTCAAATAAGATAATACTATTAGATAAATTAACTATGTTATAAAATACAACATAGTGAAAGTCACCACACCATGGTTTAGGTTACGACATGATTTCTGTTTCATGCACTGGTGTATACCATTAATCATATATGATATCATCCAACTACTTCACTAATAATTACTGTAATATCATTAGATTGTAAAATAACATGATATAAATTTTTGATGATTAAGTGAATTTTAAAAGAGTTTATCAGTCACTTAAATTGCTTATTATAATTATTATACCATTAGTTTGAGATTTATATTCCATTAAACATAATAATTGGTTTTTTTAGACCAGAACTATGATAAATTATTTAAATTTGAAAATAATAATAATTGTTTTCTATTATTTATAATTATTAAGAGTTAGGATTGTATTGTAATTAATTTCTTTCTTGAGTATAGATATATGGATAGTGATAATTTATCGTATACTTCCCATAAGAAATGGAGCATATGCTTTATTCTATAAATGTGGGAATTGGATACATGTCTCTCTATAGTTTCTTTTTTAGTAGATTTTTTTTGTGATTTTAAATCATTACATGAAAGGGATTAAAATACCTTATGCATGAGATTAAATTTTAGGTGTTTAAATATAATTATTTTTTATTTTTGGGTACCAAATGAAAATAATTAGTTTTATGAAGTGTTATATAATAAAATATTTTGGATATATTAATTTTTTTATTTTTAGGATAAAAAACTAAATAGTCATAAGTATACATGTATACAATTTGTGAATTTGTATTAAATATATTCATGATATTCATATGGAAATTTTGAGACTGTGAAAACCCATTGAAATACTAAGTATAAGATTCTTTTAAAACTAAACACTTATCGAGACCTCCACCATTCAGTGGGTGTATCTTATCCATTATGTGAACATTAATTATCTTATATAATGTAAGAAAAATATAGTTAACCATTAATATTTGGTGTTTATATATATGATTATATTGGGGTTAAATTTATCAATGTGTCCCAAATAATAATATTCTTATAGTAATGAAATTGGTATAATTCATTTAATGAATTAGATAAAAAGGTTTGCGCCTAATTATTTTATAATAGTATATTATATGATGGAAATAATTATATTATGGACATAGTCATGGAGAAGAATATGAACTTGGATAAGTTAAGTCATGATAAAATATGGATCTTATGTCATTGATAGATATGACATACATGGTCACTATTTTACTGGGAGTACATTCAATAAAATTATATAGTGAATGGATATATAATATGAATCTTACCCTATATATATCAAGATATAGATTATAGAATGTATCATGATTATCATTTTCATATATTTTATATTTTATATTTATTATCTAATAACTTATTAAGTATGTTTGATAAGTATTTTAAAGGATAATTATTATAATTATGGGGATTTGAGTGTTATAGAAATCTATTTCTCTAATTCTAGATCATGGTAATTCGATACCAAATGTACATCACATATAGGTTTTGATGTAAATTGAATTATAAATTATATAGAAGTGATGATAATATAAGTAAATTTATGTGTTGGTAAAGAAGAAATATTTTCTACATTGTTTGTATTCCCATATGATATATATCTATATAATATATTAATTATAGAAATGAAAAATTATTACTATATTTAATCCATATAAAGATATATGAAATCACTATATTGTTTTGAAAAGAAGGGATTTTCATTCAAGATTAAGAACAATATATATTATATATAAATGAATGAAATGTTTAATGGTATTGGGAATGTGGTTAATGGTTTATATTTTTTATATATGGATAATAAAAATCATAAAATTTGAAATAATATGTCTATGTTAGTGGATTATAACACCACTTATCTTTGGAATTGTCATATTGGGAATATAAATAAGAAACAAATTCTAAGAAATGATATATATGGGTTGTTAAAACCATTTGATTATTAATAATTTGATATATTTTTATATTTTTCATTAGAAAAATATATAAATTTCCATTTAGTGGAAAATGATAGAGGTATAATTGACTATTTAACCTAATATGTATATATATATAACAATGGTAATATAAGAATGTGGTGGGTATAGGTACTTTTTTTTTACTGTAAATGAAGAATATTGTAATTATGGTAACTTTTTTCTTAGGAGAAATAAGTTTAAAACCTCTAAAAACATAAAATATTTTAAATATATATGTTTTTAACTTATTGAAAATATTAATATGATTTATGAATTGGGTGTTGAATACTAGATATAAGAGTGTACTGATCATTAGATATATTGTAGAATAGTTTCATAACTCACTCATTTTGGGATTACATATTATAAAAGGATTATATTTTCTAAAATGGGATATATTAATTTATTATAATATGTTGTCCTAATATAATATAGAGAGGATTCCAATTACCAATAAAAATATGTGGCCCAAATTGTGAGTAGATGTAATAGTGAGTAACCTGATTAAATGTTGGTAGTATTGGTCATCTTTATGGTTGTGTAACTTTTTGGACAGATCCCTTGGAGACTAATGTTATAATGATATCATGGTTCACATATTGTGCGAAGAGATACACATGAACAAGATCAATGTGGGACTTATGATTGTTGTGGTGAGGTGATAGGATATCATGATCATTGGGTGGAAACCAATGCATGATGAGAATTTTCAGATCGTAGAGAGGTGGAATGTGGGGATTATCTTTGGTATGTGTCACAAAAGGATTCAATCAGGTATTATCCTAAAAGATAAATCCAAAAAATAGAGAAATTTGTAGATAAAAAGGGTTAAATCATTTCTTTCTAGGATCCCTTCAAATGTCAAAAACCACTAGTCTATCTGCTCATTGACAAAAATGTTTGTTGGAAGGAATGATTAATACCTTATTAGACATGGTTTGGTCAACGATTGGTTAATATGATTTTATTATATAATTTTATGTACATTCACTTAATGAAAAAAAAACTTTATAATAAACTATATTTTAGATAATATAATTTTAAATACACATAAATAGATATAGACTAGAAGAAATCCCAATATGTTTTTATGAGCTTATGGGGTGCTGAAAAAAATTTATGATTATTTTCATCTAAAAACATGGTTTTGAATTATTGAAATTATGTTTAGTTGGATATACAAAATAAATGGTGGGATATTATGTTTATAACCCTAATGAATAAAATGTTTTTATAAATCTGTGTATTTCTTCCCTTACAAAGGATCACTTTCCTTTGGGATTCATTGGGAGAAATTTTTAACTTCTAAAAGTAATATTCTAACAACCCAGATCATTTTATGAGATGGAATTTGTGTTGAATACATAAGTAGTCATAGAAAAATCACCAACTCATTCCATACATTAACCATGAATGTATGGTAGTTATGATCCAAAATGATATAGATTTATTATAAATAATGTTCATGAAGTAATGTTCATAAAAGACGATCCTATGTATTATTAAGAATCCATTGTGTTTTTTGGTTCTAGGAAATGGTTATAAGTCATGAAATATAATATAGTACATGTATACAATATACAATTTGAAACATGGTGGATACACTTTAAGGTTTCAGTTCCATAGATTTCAAGCGTGTTTTCTATAAGTAAAATAAAATTAATGGTAATGTTTCATTATATAAAAATAATCTCATGGAAAGTTGTTATTAAAAAATTCATGGTATTTACTATAAAGAGACCTTTAACCAATAGTGATGATAAATTATATTCTAATTTTTCATTTCATATCAACTTTTTATTATTATGAGATATATCAAATAGATGTAAACCACACTTTTCCTAATTTTCATTTAGACAAGAACATGTTTGTGATATTTCCTAATGGTTTTGAGGATCTAAATTATAATTTTAAGGAATGAAATTTGCAATGATCCACTTTTTGTTTTAATAAGACATCTTAGAGTTAGAACATCAATTTTTATTATTAAATCAATGTGTTTAGATTCATTAAGAACATATAGAAGTATTTTATATACAGGAATGTTATTTGGAGTGTTATGGTATTTCTTTACTATATATAGGAAACATAGTAATTATTTGAAATTATCTCCTAACTTTATATTCTATAAATTTACAGTTTTAAAATTATTCTCAATAAAATACATGATTAAATTAGAATACACACTAGGTATGAAGGTCAATAGTGATGGATCAAATAGGTTACATGGTTTTTATAATAACATAAACGTTGTTAAAGTTATAAATATGTTTATCATGTAAAACATCAATAATAGTTTATTAGCAGTACTACATAATGTGAGCTTTATAAAGTCTTAATATTATTACAATGAGTTAGAATAGAAACACATGAATGATATTCCATATAATTTTTCAATTGAATCAATTATATATATATATATATCATATTTTATACTTTTCTGGATGTTTATTAAGTTGTGAACATAACTAGTATATAACAATCAAGTCCTATGGAAATTTACTAGATTATAGTGAATAAAATCTTTATGTACTTAAGAATAACAAAAAAAATTAATTGGTGTTTTGAGGTGAGGAAGATATCACTATCTTTTTTTATAATGATATTAGTATCCAAATGGAAATGTATGATTAATTATTTAAATAAGATTCTGATTTTTTATCAATAATAGTGTTATCAGTTGAAATACTTCAAAAAAAACCCCCTCTATGGAAAACTCAAAAGAAGAGAGAGAATACATTGCAACATAAAATACATTGAATGATTTTTTTTGTATTTATAAATTAAATTTTAATATTATGGTGGTTCCTAAAATTTTTGGGTATTTTATATGTACCATTAAAATAATAGGGAAATAAATATGTCATGAGAACTATAATCACAACCAGGAACAAACACATCCTTTAAAAATACAATTTTATTTTAGAAATCTTAGAGAGTTTTGATTTAACAATATTATTGTCGGATAAAAAATTTAATATAATAAATTCTCTAAAAAATCCATTAGAATCATGATTCATGAAATGTATATGGGTATTATATTAATTTGAGAATATATGTAATAGTTTTTTTCAATGTTAATATATCATGGTTTTGTAATAAATGATATATTTTTATATCATCCATTCATCTGTGTTGTTTATTTTAAATGGGTTTATAAATTTAAAACATGTAAAGCTATAAAATTGAGTTATCACTATTCAATGTTCATTATGGTGTATTACTAGTTATGATAATATGTTACAATTAGCATGAGTAGAGTATCATATGTGATGAAAAGTATACTCATGAGATAATAAGGGTGGGCTATTACCAAGATTAACCCCCCAAATTATATCACATGGAATGTTTAACATATAGATATCATTATACTTAGGGGTTTATAATTATGTCAATCCCCATTAACAAAGATAAACATGTTATCTCGAATTTAAAACATTATACATTGATATAGTTCTTATGTCAGTCTTGAAGATAAGCTACTCACGGTATAATTGGATGTGTAGATGATTGTGTGTAAGGGATTTGTTAACAAATATGGGTTTTTTCATGTTACATAATAAGTTATAATTTTGGGACCACCATAGAATAGTATTTAGGTAATTAACGACTATACGAGTTTAGAGAAATGTGAAGTGATCATCAATTTGCATAACTAATATGTGGTGTATCCTTAAATTCAAATCAGTCTATTTTGAGTGAATTAAGAATGTATGAGTTGTTCTATATTAATGTTTGACATATTAATATGGAGACATGAGTTTTTTTTCTGAGATATTACACATGACATATTTATATTTTTATAGGAAATGAAATATTCACAGTTGTTATTTTTTCATACAATTGTAGATTAGGTAATTTATGATTTTCATCAATGTTATAAAGGAGCGTAGAGTTCTAATATAGTCCATCGAATAAGAAATAATTTTTAAATACATTTTTTATAAATATGAGATATATTGTTTGATAATCATATCTAATGTTGCTTGAATGGATTTATAATGATTTTATTGTTCTTCATAAAGTATGTGAGTATTTAGTAAACGTGTAAGATTATACAATTTATGCACAAAATCATAAACAATTATCTCATTATTTTAAATATGAAATGTTTTTCTTCATGTCATGTTGTTCAATATAAATTATATGATATATAATTTTATTACTACTCCAATAATTATTATCATATTATTGGATTAGAAAAAAATCATGTTATGATTATATATTGATTAATTTAATCTAAATTTGTTTTAACAATCTCATAATGAATAAAGTAATTTATGTAAATGATATAATTGAGTAAATTCGAAAAAAAATATTTCATAAGATATAAAACGTGTAAAATAATATTTAATCCATCATTAATGATGGAGTTATATTTAATGGGAATTACAACACCTCATTTTATTAAATTAGATAATTTTAAAAGAAGAAGAATTTCTCTCTCATTTTTCTTCTCTCCATAACACAGAGGTTTTTTATCACAACATGGTATTTTAATATGGTCCAATCAAATCATTAAATATTTATATTAGAAAATTGGATGCCTATATAGGTTAGTTCATAATTATAGTCCCTAAAAGGTATTTATGAATTTCATTAATTAAGAAAGTGCAATGATAAAGAGTGAGGTATGAATGATTTGTTTTTTATTTTACTTACCTATTTTCCACCTAGGTTATGTTTTTTTGTTTTAATATATAAGATTTTATTTATAAATAGGTCCATGATGCATAATATAACCTATCATCTATCTGGATCATGCTGAGAGTTTGGATTTTATTGAATTTTAGAGGCTGTGAAACGAAAAATAGAATCTATGTACATGAATCATGATTGGAAAATTGTTGAACAATATAAATCATAAAACCAATAGTATATAATAAGGTATTAAAAAATTAAAATTAACATGGATTTTATAATGTCAACCTATAAATATCTCTTGGGAGAAAATGCTTATAAGAAAATTTACGGTGTGAATATTATGAACTATTTTCACCAAATCTAGGATAAATTCCTTTCAAATTATTCTTGCCATGAAATATTATTATGATTATAATATATACCAGATGTGTTTTAAAAATTCTTTCTATATTATGAACATATTTGAGTATGTGTATATGATACAAACCAAGAGTTTTGTAAGGTACTACAGACCTGTACTCTTAGACCTTGTGATAGAAACAAAAACATTAATATAAAAATTTTTAACCAAGTGAGATGACTCAAGAGAAACATAAATATATTACTAGAATATTATCCTTACATATAAAAAAATTATAACATAATAAAAACCCCAAAGTTGTTGTGTCTTTGACATTAGCTATATAAAACTATTATTTCAAATAATTGTGAACATTTCTCCATAAATTTCACCAAATTAGACCTCCTTATGAATGTTTGATATGTTATAATTATATTCAAAATTCGGGGAATGGAAAATTTAAAAATGGGTGAATTCAAATTATTGGTAAGGTAAAAACTTATCAATGAGTCATAAAGCATGATATATTTTCATGTAATTTCAAATAATGAAACGTATACCATGTAATAAGATAGTAGAATCAAGGGACATGAAGGATAATATTAGTATAAAACATATTAATGTTGTATGGAAATAAGAATAGGAAATTATAATATTTTGAACATATCCCAAAAAATCATTCCCATGCACAGTCTTGTGAAAATTACATAACCACAATTATGTCCATGCATAGTCTTGTGAACATAGTTTTACCAAAATTTTGTCTATGTGTAGTCTTATGAACATAACTTAAATGTAATTATTTTAATTAATAATAATAATATTTATTGATATATAAATATTTATCCATTAATTTTGAGGGATATATAGTACCACATCCATCAAATAGTGATAATCCTTATGCATGTGTGCCAAAAAAAAATCAATCATATAACAAATAATTATGAACCCATGGAAAAAATGGATTTTATAATATTTAAAAATGGTACCAAATAAAAATATTAATTTAATGTGTGATTTATCAAACATTAATCCGATGAAAATCTATATATTAGAGATAAATAGGAAAATAGAAGCTTAATCAAAAATGAAACTTCATAAAAAAATAACATTATCGTAAAAAGATGGATTTACTAGTCACATTCAAAATATGTGTTTGAGGATCCTAGATGATAAAAATTTTCAAAATTATTTCAAAAGAAATATCAAAATGGAACATTGAAACAGACGACATTGTATATGTAGAGTGGATGATAAAACATTTGTCCATGAATGAAAAAAATACTTTCAATATTCCAAAAATAACTTTATTGAAACACATATTTTAAAAGGATAAAAAATCTTATGTTAGGAGGGAAATAATAAGGTCACTTGATATAATAAATATTTGAGTTTCAAAAAAATAATGGAAAACATTTTTTTATATAAATAATATGGATATGGAGGGAAAATAGTCATTAAAGATGATGCGAATTATTCTTAACAATGTTATACTTTTATGAAAATTAAATTCATGAATGAAGATGATTTGGATTAAAAATGTATTTTTCCCAAAAAATAAAATAGATAATTTCATATGAAATAATAAATGGTAGGATATAGTTCACTTAGAAGAATGGAGTTTAGGATGTAACATTATAACTCAAATAAAAGAAAATTGTTTCAAAAAACCCCTATAGATTTGGTCACATTTAAATTCAAAATTAACTAATAGAGAAAGAATTAAATGGGTTTGTAAACCACTTTAAATTTTGTAAAAGTTTGATAAAATAAATCAAAATGAAATTATAGTCCCCACATAGAATAAAAAGGTGTTGAAAATGGCATATTTCTCAAAGAATAGAAGTTGAGGCAAGAAATACCTTACAGATTTAAAAAACCTTAAAAAGAGAATCTGTGATGGTGTTTAGATCCCTTAGATTTAATTAAATATATTATAAAAATTAATTTTACAGGAATTATATACACACAAAAAATAAAACAAATGGATAATATGGAATATGTCACAAAGGATAAAAATTAAAATGAGAAAAATTATTACCTTTACTCTCGACATCCAAAGAAGTGTTTTATCCTCAAATATAAAAAACATAATAAATTAAATTACTTATTTCATATCATTATTCATATATATTATCATTAATATTCGTTAATTATTTCCATTCATTATACATTCATTGGTTAATGTTTGTTTTCATCATTGGATGTAGGAAATTTCAGTTTTTTTGAACATGTTACATAATGGTGACGTTTAACCCCATTATTTGATACCATGTCCACAGTTAATAAACTATAAGATTTTGTTTAAATAATTTATTAATTATTTATTCCTCTATAAGTTCGTTTTACAGAAAATATGGTTATTGTTTTTGAGAAAAAAAAATTATGATGAGCTTATTTCAGGTAATTTAACGATATCAATGGATTACATTATAATGATCATTAGTTTCTGTTTAATTATTTAAACAAATATTCATAAAATATATTAAAAATTAATACCATCTATATTCATAAAATATATTATATAATCATCCATGTAAGGAAGTGATGGAAAATGAAATATGTCGTTCATAGAGGTGGTAGTCCGCATATAACACGAGCAAAATTTTAATTTTTCAAATTGTTTAGTGGAAGGTAGAAGATAATAACATTTAATTTTATATAAACTAATAATTTAATTGTGTTGGTATTTTTATAATTAATTCTGAGGGGGAATAATAATAAATAAAGGAATAAAAATAAAAAATTAGTGATTAATATATTTTACCATAATCCTCAGTATAGCTCCTTGAGCTTTCGTAGAATGGTTTTTTGTGGGGCCAAAACATATAAAACAATGAAAGAGGTTTGGGAATGATTTTGTTATTTTTTTCAATATAAATGTCTTTTTGTGTTACAATATTTGGTTGGTGAAGGGATCTTTTTATAAGTGAGATATGTGACACTTTTGTAATCATTCATAATTTTATATGAAGGGCATGGCACTTTTGAAATGAAATTGTCACCAAAAGTGGGTGATAATAGATAGTGGATGATTATTTTTCTATGAAACTCTCATAAAAAAAATAATATATAAATTTTTGGACATTTTATCCCCCTTTTCCCGTAATTTAACTTTTAACTATAATTTACTTTTACGGTATTATGTTAATTTTTTACCATGAAACATATTTTTATGCCTAAAAATAAAATTCACCTTCTTTAATAATTTGTATAAGTTGATTCAAATTATGAAAAATAGTTTATAATATAAAATTAATAAAAATTATTTCTAAAATAATATATTTATAATGATAGAAAGTAGTTTTAAAAAAAATATATTTTTGGTTTCAAAATTCCAAACATCGGTTTCTACTTGAATCATAATATTTATAAATGTATAATTTTACCTAATAAATACATATTTATTTAGGAAAAAGGTTTCATAAATTTTTAATTCAATATTATATCATGATGATGTCCTAGAAGTCATGATATGTATAAAAACAATGTTATTTACTATTCACATAAAAATCAAACTTTCTAGAAAAATATAAAAATATCATCAAAATATAATATTTTATTGTTGATTCAAAAAAAAATTTGTTCAATTTTTCATATTATAATTATAAAATTTGGGAATTTTATTTTTAAATAGTATCATGAAATATAATGAAGATTTATATTTATAGGAAAATGACTTTTTAAAATATTAATTTTTCTTATTCTTATTAATTATTAAATAAAAAAATTTAATATATTATTCATATTAAAAATATAATTTATCATTATTTTAATATAAAATTTTAATTTTCTTTAAATAAAAATTCATTGCTCAAAAAAAGTTCTTTTATTTATGACATATTTTTTTAAGAATAAAATGAATTAATTCTTATTACTTGCTTAGAAATGACTATCAGATGAATGTTGATTTATTATATTATAACTATAATCACCAAATTTAATTTAAATATTTCTTTTTTCCAATATTATCAAAAAAATAAAAAATAAAAAATAATTTTTCTTTTAAAAAGTGGTTTTATATTAAATAATATTCACCAAAAACAATGAAAATTAATTATTTATATTCAAAAAATTTATCTTTACTAATTCCTTAATATTTAAATATTTTATTAAATGTTTTAAATAATAACATGGGATGCATAAAAATGTATATTTATTATAGTAAAATATATTAATTAAAAATTGATTTCTTATTGCATTGATCTTTTCTCATAATGTATTAATATTTATATTTCGTTGTGATATTTTATCTAAATAAAATGTATAATGATTTTTTTATTCAGAGATTCATGTGAAATAATTTATTCAACATAGTAGTTATTTTAATGGATTGATAGTAAAATCTCATGGTATTACATCCTCTCCCTTAAATAAATTGTGACCTTGTATTTTTAATTATCACCTGTTAATAAAAATATTTTAGGGTGTCTACTATTTATAAATGACCCCAAATATAATCTCTAATTGGATATATATCATAATATTATAGGTAAGACTATAAAACTCATATTTTCCATCACAATGGGCATATCAGTAATTTTGGGGTTTCTCATTAATCATTTCAGCTTTATTCCCATCATGATTATGTATTAAGACCCATATAATGGAATAAATTTTTCATAGAGATGTAATTTTCAACCATAAATTTTTGGATGATCGTAGGTTAGTATGAAATATAAAATGTGATATTATTATTTCATTAATTAATATGATGTATATGTGGAGATATTGATTAAATTTTTCAAATATAATCATATCCATCTAAAGGAAGAACATTATTCTTTTCATAGATAACTTTCCAACATACTCTAACTTGGGAGAAGATAATCTTACAACTAGAAGCTTTCTTCAATAATTCGATATCAAAATTTTTTAGGTGATTTAATGATCTTAGAAAACTTCCTAAATACAACGGAGTGGATAGAACTGGAATCTATAGGAGAGGAAGTGTACCATAATTATCATGTTAGACTTCCGTGGTAGTCATTGAATAGGTCCTTCAATGTTCACTTTTCTGTGAAAGTTGTTGGTGTGTATTATCCTCATTATCCATTGGGTTAAGTAATCAATATTTATAATGCCCAAAATCCTTGCATTTGAATCACTGGAGTGTTAGTGGTACCTTATTATGAACATTATTTTCCTCCATTGTGTTAATAGAACTCTTCATTTATTCTCAGGGGTGGTATGATCAATTAATTCCATTAACACAAGTAAAACATCACCTATTTCAATTGAGATATGTCCCTGGGAGATTTATCGAACATTATTGACTTGTAGTATATTCAATGTTCTTTTCTCCATGATATTTATCACGTAAAATTCCTTGAAACTATGTTTTTCTATTATTTGGTTGGTTTATAAATTCAATAATGTTAAAATTAGTATTCATAAATCGATATAGTTATTTAGGAAAAACCATGATATTTCTTAGTCCATATCCTAAATTGTTCAGTTTTTATTTGGTACAATCTCTATATTTTTCATAACACCCATTATTAACTCGGTTCCTCCAAGATCTAACCATTACATAAAATAAATTAATGTTGAGATATGAGAATACTTAAATTAATAAAGTCATATAATGAAACTATAAACAATGAATACATAACTCATAAATTAAATTCATATCATATCTCATTAGTCCGTAGGATTTAATCTAGGTTATCCATGGTCATATTCATGTTTTGTTCTTCAACCTATCTAGTTATACATTATATCATTAACATGAATTAAAATCATTCATAGTCGTTTTTAAAGAGAATGTGAATCAAACAAACCATATACCTTGGGAGTGTTAGACTAGGTGTGCAGTTAGGCCAACTTTTCCTGCACTGATTGAAAATCAAGTTAATACTCAACCAACCTTTTTCATGATTATTACTCCTAGGTGAATATAATCTAGAGCCTATATCTTCTTTTTCATATCCATGAATGGATGACATTTATATGAAACTCACATTCTATTATTTAGGCAAATTTTTGGATGTTTTCATATATATAGGCTTATCGCTAGGATTTTCACCAATGCTATGCAGTCCTAATTCCCAAAAAATAACTAATAAAACCCAAAAAATAACTAAATTCATCTCTAATACCAACTTAGGCACCCCATACCCAAACACCCAGAGTTGGTGCAAAAAAAATAATCTACTTTATATCTATGATACTATGTGAGGTGACTCAATCCAAACATAATTATATTAATAAAAAATAAAAATTAAGTCTCACAACTTATTTTGAAATCCCTAAAACCCAAAGGATTATTTAATTTAGAGGTTGGATATATAAAAATATTATTTCACATATTTGTGAATGCTTCTCCATAAATCTCACAACATTGTACCTCCTTCTAAATAACCCATATTTTATACACATCTTCATAACGTGAGAAATGGGAGGCATAAGAAAGGGTTTCCTCAAGTGTTTAGTAGGGAAAAAGTTAAAAAAAGATTAATAAATAGTGATATAAGGTTATGTAATTTCAAATGATCAAACATATATTGTTGTATAAAGTGATAAATCATTAGATAATAATAATGTTCCATGGATCATAACATAAACATGTAGAATATAAATGTCACTTGTGAATAAGAATAGGAAAAATAATATAGTTAATATATTTTAACAAAACATATGTCCATGAACAATACTATGAAAAAAAGATTAAATGATATTATTTCCATGTATAGTCTTTTGAACATATCGCAACAACCATTATGTCTGTGAACAGTCTTGTGAACATAGTTGATCAACAATTATGTCCAGGTATAAGAACATTACCTCATGAGATATAAATCATTAACAAATGAATCAAAGAGATATATATGACCCCAACCATCACATAATTATAATAATTACTCATTTATTCCACAAAAAAATCAATCATATGTCAAATCATAAAGAACTCGTGGAAAGAAAATTGGGTGTTTATAATTTCCAAATGGTATCATAAAAAGTTTCCTCAAGATATATATTGGTTGATGAAAATAATTTAATAAACCGAATGAATTATTTCAAAAGGTAATTTATATGTTTATACATGATGAGTTACTCTAGATTTGATATATATTTTATAGATAAAGGGGGAAACTGATGTTAAATCGTAAAAGTGATTTTTGGAAAAAAAATTACATTATCATATAAAGGTGATGTTATGGGTCACTTTCAAAAGATTCTTTCAATGAATAAACATGAAAAAAAATAAAAATTATTTAAAAATTAATCTCAATAATGGATCTTTTACAAATAAATATCATTTTTATGTGGAAATGTTGAGTGGAACATAAAATGTATTACCCTAAAATGGAAAACCTTTTAAATATTTTGAAAATAACTTTATTTAAACCCACATAATAGAAGGGTAACAAATGTTTCTATTAGAAATATTTAAATGTAAATAAGAATGTCACATGGGAGAATAATTATTATTTGTTTCAAAATAAGAAATAAAAGTAATTTTGGAAAGAAATAATATGGATATGGAGGGAAAATAGTCATTATAAATGATGAGGATTATTATTAATAATGATATATATTTATGAGGGAGAAATTAATTATGAAATAATAGTATTTTTAAATTCTGATTTTAAATAGAATGAAAAGAGGTTATATAATATGAAATATGAAATTGATATATATAGGTAGCTTATAATAATGTATTTCAAGGAGTATCAATTTAACTCAAAGAAATGAAATTTAAGTTAACAAAATCCCTAACAGATTTGGAATCTTCTGGATGAAAAATACATTAATGGAGATAATGTGAAATGGTATTACAAACCAATTTAATTGTATAAAAATTATGATAAAATACTTTCACATGTTATTATATACACCACAGAAAATAACATGTTGTTAAAATTGCATATTCCCCAATGAAAGGAAGTTCAGATGAAAAATCTTTTATGGATTTAGTAACACATGAATATAAAAACCATGAAAAGTTCAATAAAAATGGATTTTAAAATAAATTAAATTTCCAAAAAGGATTGAAAAATGAATTCCTCAGTTATTATATACACCACACAAAATAAATCAACCCGTGAATATGATATATGTCTCAAAGGAAAAAAATTCTTAGAAGAAAAACCCTTAACTTTACTCTCAACATCCACATAATCACTTTAAATTCCATTATAAAATAAAAAAATTATAACTTATTTTATATACTTATTAATATCTATTAAATTATATATTCTTTAATTATAATAATTCATTATATATTTCTTTTCTAGTTAATGTTTATTTTCTTCATCGGGTGTTCGTAGTTTTGATTATTTTGCACATGTCTCCTAATAGAAATATCAAACCCCAATATTTGATATCAAATTAATAATTAATATGTATTTAAATATATTTAAATCATTATTTATCTATTATTTACACATATCCAGGTTCAGTTTTTGGAAATTGTGGGTATGGTTCTTCATAACATGATCCTTGAAGAACTTGTTTCTAGTAATTTACTAACACTAATAGATTTCTTTATACTTATAATTGTTTTTTTATTCTTTTAGAACCATATTAATGACATATAAAATTCTTTAATATAATATATATTCATATAATATAATTTATAACCATTCATGTTAGGTGATGATGTAAAAAGAAATACATTTTTTATGGAGGTGGTATACCTCATGTAATGCGAGAAACTTTTTCATTTTATGAAAATTTGGTAGTAATGTAAAAAATAAAATTTTTCTAGTATAATTATAATGATGATATAATTATTTTAACATTTTTAAAATATATTTAAATGATGTAGAATAATAACTATAGGAATATAAATGAATATAGAATGATTGTGAGTTTTTAACTAACTCCTCGATATAATTCTTTAAGCCATATTAGATTGTTATTTTGGAGAGAATAGTGCCTATTTAACAAGGTATATAATTGGGTAGTTATTTTTGAAGATATGGGTTGAGATTAAAGACTTATAGGTTGAGGATAATTGGGGTGGTGACGTGATCCTTTTATAAGTGAGAGATGTGTCACTATTATAAATATCCCCAAATATATTAAAGGAAAGTCACTTTCAGAAGAAATTATATCCAAAAGGGGGAAATAATGGTGAGGGTTTGATTATTTTTCTATAATGTTATCATTCACATAAATGAGGGATTTTTTCTAAGATATTTTTGGCCCTTTCCCCTAAATTTAAATTTTGTACTTTAATTAAAGTAACTTATTTTTTATGTCGGAAATTTTTTTATAAATAAAAAATTTAATTACCCTTATTATTTAATAGGGATATTTTCATTATAAATATTAAAACCATTTTTTGTTATTTAATTTTTCAAAGTTATAAAGATAATTCTAAAATAATTCATGTATTATGCAGAAAAAAATAAAAAAAAATATATAACTGAGGTTACAAAAAACCAAACATAGGATCCTATTTTAAATATAATATTTTAAAATTTATAATTAATATAAATAAAACATATATTTTAAATAAAAAAATTCATAACAATTTTATTCATTATTATGTCTTAATGATTTCATAAAATCAATAGTATTTGTAAAAATGGAAATTTATATTATTCACCTAAAATTAAATCCTTCAAAAAAATCTCTAAATTTTATCATAATATAATATTTTTTCTAAGTCCTAAAATGATGTTATTTTCTCATGATAAAATTCTACAATTTTATCATTTAACATTTAATTGGAAATAATAAATATAATGAAAAAATATATATAGGAAAGTGACTTTTTAAAATAATAATTGTTCTTGTTCTTATTTCCCATAAATTAAATAAAAAATTGGATATAATATATTATTCATATTATATATATTATATATAATAATTTAACCATAAGAAAATTAGTTTCATAATATAAAAATCAAAAAATCATAAAAATTGTTTTTTAGTAAAATACATTTGTATGAATACAATGAATTTATTCTTATTACATTTCTGGTAATAACTATTAGATAGATGTTAATTTATTTTTATATAAATATTATCAATAAATTTTGTTAAAAACATTCATTAGGTATGATTAATTAAAAAAATAAACAACACTTTAGAAATTCGTTATTTTAAAAAAATTATTTTTATGTTAAATAATTTTCACCAAATACTTTTAAAATTAATTATTTATACTCTAAAAATATTACATTGCTAATTATTTTATATTAAAAGAATTATTTTAAATTTATAAACACATCATAATATAATAATATGTTATGAATAAAAATATATTCGTTATAATAATTTCTATTAAATAAATATTATTAATTTGTTTCATTGTTGAATTCTCATAATGTATTAATGTTTACCTTTCATTGTAATATTTTAACTTATTAAAATTTATCACGGTAATTTTTTTGTTCAAATATGTGTGTGGAATAACCTATTCAACATATAATTTATTTAAAGGGAAATTGATATTGAAATCTTATGGTATTACATATTGAGTATCCAAATGGTGTTATAATTGTATGAAAGCATTAAAAAATCAATTGAAGTGAGAATATAAAATTTTTAATATGAATATTTTAGTGTAATAAAGTAATATAATCTAATTAAAAAGGTATATGAATATTTTTATATAATAAATCTAGTGGGATAATAGTCTTGTTTCAATTTTTTATATGTAGATGACATGATAATCATAAGAAATGATATATAAAATGTTATATTTGAAAATATTTTTCCGAGAAAATGTGTCTTGATGAATGATATGAGTGAAGTTTCTTAGATTTTGGGTATGAATATATATAAATATATATTTATAATTAGTTTCTTTGTTAAGGTTAGAACACATGTTTTGATAATGTGATAAAGAGGATTATCATGCTGAACTTTAAAATGGTATTTTTAACAATGATACATGGAAATAGTCATATAAAGGCTCAGTTTCCTTCTATATAGATACAAAGGAATCACATGAATGTGATAACTTATTCTTTAATAGTAGGTTCAATCATTATTTTCATGCCTTATACTCGAATTGATGTCTCTTGTGTTTTATGTATAACTAGTTGATACTAATTACATCATGTTGGATTTTACTATATCATGGTAAAGAATATCCTTAAGTACATAATAAAAACTAATAATGATTTATTAGTCATTGAACAAGTGCAATATATAATTATATAGGATTATATTTATTCTTTCTCCCAAAATGAAAATTTTTGATTCAATATCTAAACTTCTAATTTTTTCCCACTTAGTGGTGGAAATATAAGACGAGATACATTAATTTGGAGACTATGGTAGATTTTATAAGTGAATCATAGTATATCCTAATATTAGATTATATTATGGGATCTATCTTGATATTTTCATTCGTAACAAATCTACGGGTTGTTCTTAGAACAAAAATAATGTTGGAGGTGTTTATAGTTATAATAATGTTATTAGATAGTTTTAATAACCCTAATCTCACAAAAGGATTAAATATATACTTCAAAAATACCATCTCACTGGATAAATTATTGAGTGGGGAAATGTAATGATCTGTCTTGTGGATATAGAAGATAATTTAGTTAATCTATTGACTATAATGCCTCAAAACTAGAATATCAGAGCCGGTGAATTATTTTAATAAATTGGCATGATTACAAGGAATCAAATCCTGATGGACCTATCAGTTTAACATTCTTAGAAAATAGATTACAAACATAAACATTGCATTAAATTTTTGAATATAAAATAAAACATAGATAATATTTTCAGAACTTCAATATTATCCTAGATAAAGCCTACATATCAGTCATAATACACTTCATGGAATCCTGTGAAAATAAATCATATAAAAGGAGTGAGTTATGATGCTCAGTGTGGGTAAGCATAAAATAAAAGATATTATAAATAATTAATTATAAACATTATGGAAATATTTATAACTAAAAAAAATCCCTTTAAGCATAATCTTGATCATAATTTGGAATGATTAAATATTACCATATAAAATAAGCATAAACATGGATATTTGATAGCTCAACTAACCATATGGAATATCCATAACTAATATCATAATTATGGAATGCATAATAATGGGCATATGAACTATCAAGATATATCCTCAAGATAGCTACTGTCAAGATCTATCCTCATGGAAATTTATTAATGTTGGTAAAACCACATTTTATTTGATTCAATATTTGTCCTTCTGACAATGATAAACTTCTTAGAAAACAAAAACATAGGTTTTTTCGACAAATAATTTAATCTCATGAGAACAATTGATGCATTAAGGTCCTTTCATTTACCATTCCCCAAGCCCTAAAGATTTCATTAACTGGTCCCCAACCCATAAGGCTTTCATTTAATGGTCCCCAACCCATTTCATTATAATTCCAATGTATTCCTTATATGAAAATAATGAAACATAAAAAAAACATTTGAATTAAAATTTTCATAGGAAATATTAATAGTTTTACCATAAATCATGAATGGTATAAAAAAAAGAACTTGCATATTCACACATATCATAAAACCTGTAATAAAATATGAAATATAGAATCAAAATAAATTAAACATAATTAAAAATAAAATCCAAAAATTAATGTTGAAAGAGATAGAAATAATCTAATAAAATTTTTAATATTCATTGATAGAAATATCCCTTATTATTTGAAATTAAATTTAAATCTACTCAATTATAAAAGAAAAAATTATTTTGAAAACAACCTTGTAATATTTTAAGGAATGATTTAAAATGTTTTTCAATCATAATTATTAAAAATATCTGCTCGCACATATAATTTAAAAAAATCTTTCTTTAATTTGTCAAAAATGTCATAATGTACCTTATTTGGAAAACATTAGACAGATTCCGTTAAAAATGTTTTATATAAAAAGTCAATTATAGGTAAATATTTCATTAAACAAATGTCAATAATATTTGGAAATACATTTTATGAAACATGTACATAGATGGTAAGGATTTCCCAGAAGATACTTACATATAAAAAAAAGTCACACACACACACACATATATATATATATATAACCACACACAACACATAATTTTCCTACACCCCGACCTCATCATGATTAATCACATACCATAAAATAATTAGCATATTAAGGATGTCTCATATTGAGGACCCTCCCAACACACAATCAACCATCTAGGAAGGATAATCAACTCATGTTGGGGTTTTAAAAATTCCTTTTTTAAAATTACAAATGGTTCTTTAGCATCACAACATTCAACTATTTACAAACAAAACACTTTGAAATGATTTTCAAAACATTACCAAACACCATTTTTATATTAATGGGGAAAACGAGCCTTTAAACCATGATTTCATCAAACTATGCCCATGTGAATTTTAAAAGCCATGTAAAAACACACAATGTATACAAAAGTGGCAAACATGTTTAATACTACTTACATACTTACTCTCTTTTACAGACAACAAACGGGATAGAGTTACACAAAAACTCACCCATGAAAGTTTCAAGGCCAACCAGGCCAAACCTTAAGAATCATATTAAGAACCATTTTCAAACACAAGAGACACTACATCCCCCGTTTTTGAAAACATGGAGACATTTTTGGAAAATAGAGAGTAAGGGTATAGGAGATGTTCATGACGGAGATTAGATTTATAGTGCCACCTTCATTTATTTCACAAGCATGTGTATACCTATTGCACCCATGGATGTGCCTTCATCTAACAGAACACTATAAAACCAGCCAAAAAATTTTAACTGATTTTCATTAAACCACCATTCAAATTCAATCCAAAACAAACAAATTCACTCTTTTATAAAATGCCTCCCAAATTCACAACTATGAAACTATTCTAAAACCAAGTTCCAAACAACATAAAAATAAATAACCTTGTTTCACATATAAAATCCCGAAACACGATCCAAATATATTAATCAAGACATTTCAAATTGGAAAACCTCACACAACCATTCAATTACACCCAAAAATTTCAAAAAGTATTTTCTCAATCACCTGTGGCTCAAATACCGATCTAAATAATACATGATTCATGTAAAACCATATTTTTAGTCAAATATACCAACAAGAAATTTCTACCATAAATGATCTATGATTATAATAATGGTGTGAAATGGGTTTTAAATATTAATTAAGAAAACAAAAGCATAAAATGGATTGAAATTGAAAATAAAGGCGTAGAACACCTATCTCAACATGTGTGGATGCGATAAAACTCCCATGAAAGGGAGAGTGAAACCTCAAAGACCAACCATAAATCCAATACATTTATGAAAACATGGGAATCACAATCCAAGGCTTTAGGGTGTTGTTAATTTGAAGAAAAACAGTAAAATAAATGAGATGCAACCACACCTAAAGAGGAGAGGGCAACCAGTGAGGGAAATCACGGCTGGGAAGGGGAGGTTGGATGGAGAGCTGATGAAAGTTGGGGTATTAGAGGGAAATTGTTATATATTGGTTCTCTTCCAGGGATCTTCTTATGCCTGATGGTGGCCACATATAGGGCGAGTTGTGGGGAGGTTGTTCGAGGAGGGGCTCATGCTACCTTTGATGGGGAGTCGGATCCAGATTTCCCCTGGAAGGGGAGGTCACATGCGCTACATTGGAGGGAGTGGAGTTTCACGTAACACCATAAAGGTGAAAAGGTGAGAATGTCACACATAGGGGATAGGGAGTATGGCCCATGTGCACAGGCCAGAGCAAACCGTCAATTTTGTTGTGTAGGGAGGTGTCCATGTCAAGCTGGTGTGCTTGCACATTGGAGAAACCATGGGTGGTGTTGCACAATGGAAGGAGTAGGGGTGTGTGCCTCACCAAGAGATTATTAGGGGAGGAGGGTGGAATTAGGGTTAAAAATAGATTATAAAATTATAATATTTATAATAATTATATTAGTAAAAATAATAATAATAATAATAATAATAAAATAATAATAATAACCCCAATAATAAAGAAATAACAATTCTAATAATCATTTTTAAAATAATAACTGTAGTAGTACCAATTTAAAAATAATAATATTAATAACCATTTAATAATAAAAATATTTATAACATTTTTAATAATACTATTATTATCATTTATCTTAATAATATTATTACATTTATATTTTAATCATTTACCTTATTTTATTTTAATTAACAAATTTTTTTATTTTAAACATTAGGCTCCATCATGGGCACTTTGGCTGACACCACAGTTACTGCAAACTGTGTGGTTCCCCTGCATCGGTTTGAAACACATCAAATTTTCTATGTTTTTTAAAATTTCAAGTTTGGCCCCAAACCCAACGTCGTCCATGTCAAGTGAGACTGAGAAAAAAGTAAATTAAAAGAGTGTCTATGGTCGAGGTGTGGCAATTCTACCCACGAAAAACACTTTATGCCCCAAATAAGTCACCAATTCTATAATTAACCAAAACTCGAGTCTATGCACAGACAAACTCGAGGAAAACCACGAGTCATGGGATGACCTTACTCTCTACAAGTCACACCCGACTGATTTAGGAGGAACTAAAACCCAAGGATGAGAATAGAACATGAGGGGGGTTATCCCCACCAAAAGGGATCCGGTAATACAAAAACATCAAAACCAAAATAACAACACATTTATTTGAACTACAAACATTCAACACCATCCAAAAATGTCCTCAACACTAGGGGTTACATCCTAAAAGAAACTCTAACCAAATGATGAACTAGAAACATTATCCATCAATTACACCAAACATAAATATCTCCTAATGAGCACAACATAACCACTTATGTAGAATGAATGATTCAAAAGGGGTAACTTGTAAACAAGTACAATGGGTTATAATATAATGGAACAAGTCAATTACACTATTATAATGAAATAATGAAAATATAGTGATGTAAAAACATTAACATCATAAAAAAAGAAAAAAAAGAGCATTAAATGATCAAGTCCCAACAAGGATATCACAACCCAGACCAAGGCTTCACACTGATGACATTTCTAAATTCGTGCGAGAATCAACCTAATACCTGAGGTTGGGGCTCTGATTGGTGATGTGTCATATGCCTCACTGTTAGGTACTAGTTTCCCCCAACCATAACTCCTTCCTCAAATGAAGCTTCTTAAAAAAAATTCCCTAGTGACGTGAATGGACATAAAGACGGTGAGGCTATGGAGGGATGCGACAAGATGGCTTGGAATGACCGAACCATCCATACCGATGACACATCATAAAGTTGTCTGAAAAAATAGAAGTTTACATTGATGAAAGTTATTCTATAGAAACATGTTATTCTTGTACACATCGCTCTTCAGATGTGGAACCCTCACAAATTACGAGAGTCATTATTTTTCCCAATCTCTTTCTCTCTAGATTCCATCTCCTTGAATCAGCCGACGTAGGCCTTCACCAACCATTGGAATTGTTAACTATGGATTGTCTCTTACCTATTTATTCCTTCACCTCCTTATGTATTATCCATTAGGTGTAGACATACTTTAATTAAAAACAGAATTGGGAATGACTCATTAACAATTTCTGTGGATAATTTTGCACAGCATATTTAAAACTGCAAGAAAAACACAATCAAAACTATAATCAACCAAGAAATCATTCAAAATAAACTCCCCAATATCAAAACTATCAGCTCGTAATCCAAACAATCTCAATAAAAACAAAAAACATCAATTTAAAAAATCCCATTTTAGATTAATTTTCAAAATCGCCACATTTCCATGTGACATTAAAAAAATTGAAACCCTCTTTTTAAACCATATTCAATTCCCAAAATTTTATTTCCCATTTCAAAACCACCACTTCCTTTTTAATTTTAAAATTAACTTCTTCCAAGGTCACTTCAGAAAATCATCGTCCCATCCAACTCCACTTTAAATGATCCAAGTCAAACCATAAATTCCCAAACCCCACTCGTGGCATCCTATGAACAGTTACTTGTGTGCCCGTCCATTTCCATCCACATAATCAATGAACTAGTACCACCACACACTTTTTATATGTACACTAAACATATGAAAATGTCTATATGGATAACCAAGGGTCACACCCAATTTACATTCTCATACCCAAAATGCTTTCAATTTTAATACCCTCTTTAAAAATGTAATACCCTTTGAAGAAACACACAACCATTTTTAAATCTATTTTTCATTTTAAAATCCACTTTAATTGTCCAAATACATACTAAAACCAAAACCAAAGTAAAACACAACAAAAAATGAACTAATGGAATGAGGAACTATTTACTATGCCTAACCCGACAACATGGTAGTGATGTATACACCAATTAAGGCATGAAACTAAGGAAACCTTGATCCCGGTACTTGGACATAACATGGGTCACCACCCCATGTGAGGTCACAACATAAACCAATTCACATATATTTTTATCCCCCAATCCAAAACAACCTGACATAAATGACTCAAATCTAGGACTAGCCCTAGTGACTCGAAGATCAGTGCGAGGAAGAGTTTGTGATGCTCTTCCCAGTCCTACCTTCTGAGTCCAGAGAGTCCTAATATCCATCTACTAGAATCACCAAATATCAAGGTCCTCCATTGTTTTCATTTTTTCATGATCTATGATGGGTCAAACTAGTCTCGTTTTCCCGACTCGGTCTACAAAATGGCCTGAAAGATATTCTTGATCTCCATAGGTTGGGAACTAGTGTCGGGCATCAAAACTGAACAAGTGGGAACGATTTGGCCAAAAATGAAATAAAAATAAATAAACAAGGATAAACATAGTAATAAAACTAAAAACTAGAAGCAGGATGAGGATAAAACTACACATACTTCTATATGACCTCATAGGTCACCAACTAACACAAAACCAAGTTCACTCTGAGAGAGACCCAACAGAAGGGGATCATGAAACTGAAAAGATAAAGTATGGGTGGGAACCGAGATACTCGTAAGCCAATCAAATGTCAATACATTTATAAAATTAGATGTTCATAAACACTTTTAATGTTAAACCAAAAAACATAATACATTTCTCTCATAATTTAAACATAGCATAAGAAAGAAAAAGGTGGAGATGTGATTCTTCAAAAAAAACTATTAAAAATACTTTTAAACTAACCACACAATCACATTTTTCCAAAAATATACAAAAATAGATAAAATGATAATATTTTACACAACAAGGTCAAAAAATCTAGTAGTACTCGTAAGAGGGAAACCACGAGAAATCCTAAGATCTCAAAGGAGAACCAGAATATACTATACTTGTGTCTCATCCTAAATCCATTACCTACTCGATGATATCATAATGCCCTAATGCCTGAAAATTTCCCAACCTGGGCTAGTCAAGGGGACCAATCCCATTGCAATAATAACAAAATATCCCTCTGTTGTGGGCATGTGGCCAGTATGTAATCTAATTTAGTGAAACAATCATTATCTGTAAACCTTTTGAATATGCTAGGTTCCCATGTATATTTCACAAGGGTTGTTCTATATCATTTAAAAAAAAAGTCACATAAATATATATAATTACACACACCAGAAAATCCAACACCACCCCATCCACCTCACGATTAGTCCCATGCGATAAAATTATTACCATACAATGAATGTCTCATATTGAGGACCATACTAACTCACGATCAACCAACTAGGAAGGAGAATCAAGTCACTTGTGGGATTAAAAAATGTTTTTTAAAATTACAAACATTCCTTTATCTTCACAATATTCAACCATTTACCAACAAAACACTTAGAAACCATTTTCAAAACATTACCAAACACCATCTTTATAATCTTGTGGACAAATGGGCCATCAAACCAAGAATTCACCAAAATGGCCCCAAGTTCATTTTAAATCCATGTAAAGACAAACAATTCATATAAAAGTGTCAATAAAATTTAATACAATATAAAATCTAACCCTATTTTACAAACACCAAATGCAATATAGCTACACAATGACATTCCCAAGAATGTTTCAATGCCAATCCGGAGAAACCTTAAGTAACCTATTAGGAAACACTTTCAACCACAATAGACACCACTGCCCACATTTTTGAAAATAGAGATCCAGTTTAGGAAAATAGAAGGTAAGGTAAGAGGATATGTTCTCGAGGGAGATTGGTGTTGTAGTTCTAGCTTCATTTGAGTGTACATCCATGCGTGTTCCTACTGCACCTATGGATGTGCCTTCATTAAATGTAACACTCTAAAACCAACCAAAATAATTGAATCACATTTTCATAAAACCACCATTAGCATTCATTCCAAAACAAACCATTTCACTCTATTATAAAATGACTCTCGAGTTCATTGCCAAGAAACTATTCTCAAATCATCTTCCAACCCACATCAATGGAAATCACCTTATTTCACAAATAAAATCCCAAAACATTATCCAAATAAATTTAACAGGACATTTCAAATTGTTAAACCTCACCCAACAATCCAATTGTAGTCAAAAGGATTGAAAAACACTATATCAGACAACTACGGCTCAAATACACATGGGCATAATACAATATTCATTGAAAAAGTAATTTTTTTTCAAATCTACTAACAATAAAATGATACCATGAATGAACTAAAATGACAATAATGGTGAGAAACATGTTTTAAAAATTAATTAATAAAACATAAGAATAAAATGGATTTAAATTAAAATGAAAGGCATGTAACACCTACCAATGTGTGAATGGGATAAAATTCCCATAGAAGGGATAGTAAAATCTCACAGACCAACCACAATAGCTAGAAAATTATGAAAATGTACAAATCACATAATGAGGAATTAGGTTTTAGTTAATTTGAATAATAAACCAAAAAAATGAGATACAGTCATACTGAATGGGGAGTGGGAAGTCGGTGATGGAAATTGTTCTTGGGATGGGGAGGCTGGTCAGAGCGTCGGCTCAAGGAAGGGTCTATGAGGGGCATCATGTGATTTTGGTGATTTTCTAGGGATCCCATCATTATTATTAGAGTTTATAGCTAGGAAATGATGTAGGGAGGTTTTTGAGGAGGGTCTAATGCTACCATGCAGTGGGAGCCGGAGTCGGATCTTTCCTGGTAGGAGGTAGGGTGAGCTACACTGGAGGTAGGGGTTGTGCATCACACCTCAAATTGGATTATTGGAGGTCATAGTACACAATGGAGAGAGAGAGTGGGGTCATCATGCAAAGGCCAAAGTAGACCGATGGAGGTTTTGCGTTGGGAGGGGTTCGGGCTGAGCTGGTGCGCTTGCACAGGGGTGAAACCATGGGGTGGAACTACATTATGGGAGAAATAGGGTGTTTTTGTCACACCATGGTGATAAAAGGGGGTTTAAAGGGTAAAAATAGGTTCTAAAAATTAATAAAAAAATATTAATAATTATAATAATAATATTATTATTATTATTAGTTCCAATTATATAATAATTATAATTCTAATAATAATTTTATTTATTTAAATAATAATGGTAGTTGTAACACTTTAAATATAATAATATTAATAATCATTTATTTATGAAAATATTTATAACATTTTTAATAATATTAATATCATCTACATCAATATTATTATTAAAATTACATTATTTTATTTTAATAGTGAATTTTATTTATTTTAAAAAATGGGAAACAGTAAGGGTACATGGACCAACCGTACGATTACTTCCAATTGTGTGGTGCATGTGCACAGGTTCGAAACACATCAAAGATTATATGTTTCCAAAAATTCCACTTAAGCCCTAAACCCAAAAATCATCAAAACAATGAGAGATAGAGAATGGAATAATTTAAACGAGTGTCAACAGTCAGGTGTTAACTGCTTCATCTTCTCATTCCTGTTTGGTCACGTATGTCTTTTATTTTTTACATAGGATGTATTTTATTCATATACAGAATGGTATTAAGTTCATAATAATTATTTTTATTCATCATTAGTATTTTATAATCATTCATTAATGGTTAACATGGATAACAAATCTCACCGTATCGTATAGATGGTAGGTCGTACGTACGAACGAGCGACAATATCATTCCCTTGATGGTTAAATGGTATAGAATTGGATGGAATATTAATTATACAGAAACATTATAATTTTTTATTAATTATTTGAATAATTATTATTTGTCGTTATACCTATCAATATAATGTATAAATGAAAAATAGTTTGCACCATGATGTGGAGACGGTAAACTGTACATATGCACCCATTGTGATATTGTTTTTCATAGTATGGGTAAAATGAGAAATATGGTTTTCCCAAAACAATAATAACATATCATAATGTATATGATATTAATGATATTAATTTTTTATGTAAAAAACATAGGAATATGATGTAGAAGAATAAAATAAATTGAATTGAATTGGTAAAATAATTAACTCTTCATTGAGTGTCTCCTTTTCATTGGTGCAAAAAGACTCCTTGTGTATGATTTTCTCCCAATGTCTGACCACTAGGATGACGATTGGAAGGTTGGAAAGAGAATTGGGCAAGGTATGTTTGATTAAAAGGGGATTATATGTGTTATTCAAACAGAAGGACAGGTTCCATATTATATGGAAGGGGAGGGGCATGTATAGAAACACTCAAAGTACTAAATTATAATAATACTATTCTACATCCAAATTCTTAAAAATGTTCCATCAATAAAAATTAGAATACATTTTCAACCATATCTTATCCCATTATGATTATTTTATGTTTTTTATTTTTAAATAATTTAACAATAATTTAATTCAATAATATATCATTTTCACCAAATTTAATACTATTCCTTCGATTTGACTTAAAATACATTAAGATAAAGTTCTAATTCTAATATAATTGCATCACACATATATTATATATCTTATTGATCTATAAAATACATTTTACACATCTTCAAATTAAAATTATATCAAAATTAATATTATTAAAATCATTTATTCTATTTTTATGTTTTTTAAATAAATATTGTTTTATAAATGAAATGACTGTTATGGAAATTAAATAACTTCTTAAATTAAAAAAATTAATGAAAAATATTTCAATTTTATCAAAATTACCCTTTTTATTCGTTCATATCATAATTTTTCCCCTATGTAGACAGATAATATATATTAAAATAAAAGATAGTGATATTTTTTTAAATATATTTGATTACAATAATATATTATTTATTTTCAAGGACAAGTATACACTATATAACTCAAAATATATCTTCATATTGTAAGGATAATATCTAATTATTAAAATAATTTTTAGACATGTTTTGATTTTATTTTAACCCTTATAATTTTGATTTAACCTTAATTAATGTAGATAATTTCATTTATTATATTAACATTTCAAATATGAAAATGTTATAAATTTTTACTCATATTGTGTAAATCTTCCATAAATGTACATTTTTTGAAATTATAAACCATATAATAATAATTTTGTATTTTTTAATGATTTTTATGATTTTAATATAATTTAATGAATATTATTTTTATAAAATATCAATACTGTCAATTTGACAATATTCATAACATTGTCCCTACCTAAAATAAAAATAGAAAGATAAATTAGATCCAAACCATTCAATGTACTTATAACATGTTTTAAGCACCTGTAAAATTTTTTATCACCATAATTAATTAATATTGTACATCTTTTAATGTTTTTAAACCTATTTATTTGATATTTCTATTAATAAAATAATTTTTGAATTACTTTTATGTCACCATTGAGGGTGATTATATTATATCTAAAAAATAGAAATAAATTTCGATGAGGTAGTTAATTCTTTTATCATTCCAAATATAATTTATTATTGATGTTATATCTTGATGATATCTATATTAAATTTATTATACTTATAATAATTGAGAGTGTGACATTTTGTAACATTCATTAATTTTAATAATATTCATGTCGTATTCATCGAAAAGGGTACATTAAATGATTTTATTTAAAAACATAGATGATAAAGGTCCAATTTAGTCATCTGATAGAATTTTTACATGTGTTAAATTAATTTTATAAAATTATATTTTCCCATATTTATCTGATTTACCCTTAAATGCGGTAATAAAAAAATAACTACTGTTACTATTCATAATGCCAAAAAAATAAAAGGAACATATTCACCTAATTTTGACGGACTAATTACAAATATGAAATAAATTTTTCAAAATATTAAATATATAAATTTTAGTAAATAATTTCAAATTATTCCCATTTTTGGAATGTAAAATTGGTTCTTAAATGTTAAAATATTTAAAAAAAATTAAAATATTTTTACAACAAATTTCATGGTAAAATTAATGTCAATTACAGTCATTAAATTAAATATTAAAAATATATTAAATTTTAATTCTAAAACCATTTAGTAATATAATTTATCACCATTAATTTGTTTTATGAAAAACATTTTTTCAATTAAAATTTAATATATTTATATTATTCATCAAAACATAAATCTAATCAGAAAAATATTGTAAATTCAAACAAAGTGGATTTTTATATCATGCTTCCAAATAAAAAGTTTATTATTATAAATAGTATATATAAAAGATTCAAAAAATATGTTTAAAATCGGTGCAACATCAAAAGGTGATAAAACTATATTTTTTTAAAAATACTTCTGATATCCAATAAATAGAATCATTTCATTTAACATTTCTAGAAAATACATATGATGAATGTTAATATAATATGGAATATATAAAATTCAAAATGTGGTTAATATTATTCATAAATACTAATTTAACTACTAGCTTATATATTATAGTAAATAATAATATTTTATTAATAAATGTTTGTTCGGTAAAATTGGGTCATGCATATAGCGAAAGCCAACTCATTGATATTCGCATCACAAGCTTAACATGGTGTTTCATTAAAATAAAGAAAGAAACAAAATTAAATTTATTCAAAAATCAAAATATTGTAAATTCTTTGTCTGTTAATTCTACCCTCCTTCAATAAACTATGTCCTCAAAATTTGAAATTGCACATAGAAAATTAAAGAATGATACTAAAAAATACCTTTTTTGAAAACCCACATCAGAAAGAGAGTTAATAAAATATACTCTTAATAAGAGGAAATGGTACATTTAAAGGTCACCCCCAAATTATGCTTCTGAATAGGATAACATTTGTGCCCATTAGAGATACGTACTTGATTGAAAAATGTAAATATTTATAGGGAGTGACTGAGGTCATATATAACAAACAAGTGAATAGTTAATATAAAATTGATGCCCTCAAAGCCATAAATATATGATTATTTAAAATACAATCTATTCGACATAAAATTAAGGTTTTAGTATAACACATTTTTTTGATAATCTTTACTATAGTTGAGGGATTATTTTATTATCTAAATGAGAAATCAAGAAAAGATACTTAATTTCATCAATTTTATACTTTGTATGTGCTTTTAACTATTTTCACTTCATTTCATTCACCTAGAGATGGATATTTAAGATTATTCATTATGAATTAATCACTTTTAATGAATTTTATGATCGATGAGTCTTTTGTTCCTCCTTTAAATAATTACTAAAAACAAAGAGTTACACTTAATATCGCATAAATCATACTTAAACCACAATCAATAATTTATATGGTTCAAATTAAACCATTATGGCCTTAATGCTAATCCAAAATACATCCATCCAAAATCATTGTCCAAAAGGTCTCTTCATTTTAAAAAAATAGATTCTCTAAAAAAAGTACTATAGATCTTATTTTTAAATTCATATATATCATTAAAAATATAATGAAATCATTCAAACATCCAAATCCCTAATTAACAAGTATTGAAGTACAACCCATACATATATTATGATTCCTATAACTAGAGCACCAATGATGAAATAGTTCTTGAATACAAATACAAAATAACAGTAATTAATTCACTTCAATGTTAACCCCTTTACTACGCTTCAACATAGTATTCCTTAATACCTTATTCATTTAATTTTTCTTCTATAATCTCATGATCATCAGTAGTATAACCATTGTATCTATAACTTTCTTGATTCTAATAAATTACCAAAACAGAAAACATAATTCTAGAAACAGTAATCATAGTGTTGTAGTCATGAAGAATAATTTCTAGGATCCCTAAATGGTTAAATATTCTTCCCAATCAAAATTTTCACTGTATTATCCAAGGATATCCATTACTAAATCTAATGGATGATATCATAATCATAGAATTATCCTCAAAGTCATAAATAGGGTTATGTTTTATAATCTATGTATTCTATATCTAATTTCCATGTTTTTTTATAATAATTTTCTGGTACCAACTATAATTCCCCAACCCCAATATCCCTGAGCTAGTGTATTATTTAAATAAACCGACATGGTTACATGGAATCAAATACCGAATAACCAATCAGTTTAGTAGTCTTGGAAAATTGATTACAAATATAAAGGTTGCATTAACATTTCAAACAAAAAATATAGCATAGATACTCCTTTGGGTAATACCATTATTCGGATAGCTTAACCCTATATATCAGTCAAAATACACATCATGGAATCCTTGGAAAAAGTAATAATAAGGAAGGGGTGAGATAAAATTATAAGTAAGGTTAAACATACAATAGAAGAAATTATTAATAAACAGTCATAAACTATAATTTATGATTTATAACTGAAACACATTTCTTTTAAAAATAATCTTGATCATAATTTGGAAATAATAAATAATACCATATAACATAAGCATAAACATGGATATTCTGTTAGATGAATAATCACATGTAATATACATAACGAATATCGTAATGAGGGAATGTATAATGTCTAACATATTCACTATCATGATATACCATCATGATTGATACTTTAATGGTATATCCTCATGAAAGTTTTTGTCAGTGGGTAGAAACTCTTCTGATTCATGTCAAGACCTATCCTCCTTCTAGTGTTTAAATTTATAGAAATCAAACATGAAGGGTTATTCAACACATAATTTTTTCTCATGAGAGCTATTGATTCATTTATAGGCTTTCATTAACTGATCCCCATCCCCTATGGATTTAATTCACCGGTACTCAACCCATTTCCTTCTAATTCCAATTCATTGTTCATATAAAAAATGTGAAAAATAACATAAACCGTCATATTAAAACTAGAATCTGAAATGATAAAAATCTAACCATAAACCGTGAATGGTATAAAAATTACATATCCATTATCAATAATATCATAAATATTATAATACAATATGGAAGATTGCATCATAAAAAATCAATCACAATTGAACATAAAATCTAACAAAGGATGTATGTTTAGATTAAAATAATTTATTATAATCGTTAAAACTCTTCATGGGAAATATCCCTTTTTACTTTTAAATTCAATTAAGAGCTTGAAAATATATAAAAGGAAACGTTTAAAAAAACAAGTGTAATATTATAAGGGAAGTCTCAAAATGTTAAGGTGTTATAATGGTGGAAAATATTTGTTAGTACTGTATAAGTTAAAAACACATTTGTTTCTTAATTTGTTAAAAAGGACTGAAAAATTTCTGTTTGGAAAATAATGGAATGATTCATTCCAAAACATTTTATATAAAAAGAAAAACATGGTTAAATCATTCTTCAAGAAAATGCTGTTAATATTTTGAAATACATTTTAAGAAACTTGGACATTGATGATATGGATGTCCCATTAGATACTTATAAATAAATAACATTGGATAATAATGATATTGTGAAATTAATCCTTACATTGTACATTCCTTTAGTCGAGGGTGTTTCAACGTCCTATATAATGGTTAATGAATGTTATTAAATTATAAAATAACCATATCAATAATTATGATACTGTATATGATCTTCTTATATAATTCTGTTAATAATATTTCAGTATTACTATTGTTTCAGATGTTAACTACTTTGTTTTCCCATTCGTGTTTTTTTACGTATCTTGTGTTTGTAATGAATATGATGCTTTTATTCATATTAAAAATGATATTAAATTGATAATAATTATTTTTAATCATCATCCAAATTTTATTATCATTCTTTAATGGTCAACATGGAGAATGAAACTCATTCTGTTGGGGAGACAGTAAGTCGTACGCACGCATGAGCGACGACATCATTCCCTTGATGGTTAAAGGGTATGGATTTGGATGGAATATGAATTATACTGAAACATTTTCGTATAATATTTATTATTTAAATCTATTATATTAATCTTTATAACCATCTAAATAAATTAAAAATGGAAAACAATTTTCACCATGATGTGGAGATGGTAAACCGTATGTATGAAAACATATTGATTTTGTTTTTCATAGGATGGAAAAAGATAGAATATGGTTGTACCATTATAATAATAACCTATAATCATGTATATTATAATACTGATATTTTTTATTAAGTAGAAAACATAGGAATAGTAAGTATAAGATGATAATAAATTGAATTGAATTGGTAAAGTAATTACCTCTTCTTCGAGTGTCTTCTTCTAATTTTTACAGAAGGAGTCATTAGGTTGAATTTTTTTTCCATAGCGTGGACACTAGGATGAAGTTAGGGAGGTTTTAAGGTGCATTTGGTAGGTTTTGGTTGAGCCAAATAACTTTGTAGGAGTTATGAAAATAGAAGGAGAGATGCCCTACTATAAGGAAGGGTAGGGGAACATTTGGAAACTCTCAAAATATTAAATTATAATAAGACTATTCTTGAACAAAATACTTACAAATGGACCATAAATTTAAATTAAAATACATTTTAGACTATATTCTATCCTATTGTGATTATTTAACATTTTTTTAATATTTAAATAATTTAAAAATAAATAAATTCAACAGGATATCATTATTACCAAATTTAACACTATTCATTTTATTTGACTTTCAATACATTAATATATAGTGAAAATTTTACTCCAATGATTTAAAACTTATATAAAATATATTATATATCTTATAAATTTTTTAGACACATTTATTAACTCCAAATATATTAAAATTAATATTATTTAAATCTTTTATTATATTTTTATGTTAGTTAAATAAATATTTTTTTTAATTGAAAACACTTTTAAGGTAATTACATAACATAAAAAATTAAAAATAAATTTATTTGATGAAAATTATTTAATTTTTATTAAAATAGTCATATATATTAGTTCATATTTTTTTCCCATATCTGTACACATAAAAAATATCTTAAAGTATAAGATAGTGATATTTTGTAAATATATTTAATTTAAATAATATACAATTTATTTTCAAGGTTATGTGTCAATTAAAAAACTGAAAATTGATACTAATGTGATAAGGATATAATATTATTCATCCTATAATTTTTTGACATGTTTTTATCTTATTTTATAACTTATAATTTTGATTTACTCTTAATTAATCAATTTTATTTTAATTGGGGTAATAATATTTCAAATATTAAATCTTTAATTTTATTTACTTATATCTTATTAATTTTACATAAACAGATATTTAATGACATTTTACACCATATAATAATTAGTTTGTATTTTTTTAATGATTTTTTGTATTTTCAAATAATGTAATAAAATTTTATTTTTTAAAAAATATTGATAGTGTCAATTTGAACCTATTCACAACATTGACATTAATTTAAATAATAAAATATAGATAAATTTAAACAGAATCATTTAATATACTCCTAAAAATTAATAGTCACTTAAAAAATATGTGGAGGACCTTAATTAATTCAAATTATATTTCTTTTAATTTTTTTATACCATTTAATTTATATTTCTATTATTAAAATAATTATTTTATCACTATTGTGTCATCAGTAAGGGTATTTATTTATTATCAAAAAATTATAATGAAATTTTTATGAGTTATTTAATTATTTTATATTTTTTATATAATATTTATAATAAATTTTATTTCCAAGTGATCTCTATATTAAAATTATTATACTTATAATAATTGATAGTGTGACATTTTATCACATTCATTAATTTTAATTGTAGTCATACCGTGTTCATAGACAATGGACCATTAAATGATTTCATTTTGAAACATAGATGATAAGTGTGGAATTTAGTCATCCAATAAAATTTTGACATGTGTTATGGAAATTTTATAATATTATTTGTATCTTTAATTACCAGATTTACCCTTAATCGTCGTAATAAAAAAATTATAATTTTACAATTCATAATGCCAAAAAATATAAAAAACCAATTTACATAATTTTGGCCTACTAATTCCAAATATGGGATCAATTTTTCAAAATTCAAAACACTAGAGTTTCAATAAATAATTTAAAATTAATCTATTCTCAAAATGAAAAATAGTTTATTAAAAGATAAAACATGGCAAATGAATCAAATGTTTTTACATAAATAATCATGGTAAAGTTAATGTCAATGAACAAAATAAAATTAACTGGTAAAATATATACTATTTTTTCTCTAAAATAATTAAATAATATAATTTATCCACATAAATAATTTTGATGAAAAACGTTTGTTTCCAATTAAAATTTTGTATATTTTTACTATTATCAAAACATAAAACTTATCATAAAAAAACAAAGATTTATCCATAGTAATATTTTATATCCTGATTAAAAAGGGGACTTTTATTTTTTAAATAGAATATATAAATTTATCAAAAACATTATTTCAAATTGATGTGCTATCAAAAGGCGGAGAAACTTTATTTTTTGAAAAATAAATCTTTTATCCAAAAAAATGAATCATTTCATATATCATATCTATAAAATACATAAGTTGATTTCTAAAATTATATGGAATATATAAAATTCAAAATTTGGTTTATTGAATTCATTACCGTGAATTTAACGGTTAGGTTATATATTATATTAAATAATAATATTTTAGTAATATATTATTCTTCTACAAAACTAATCAATGTGTATAACGCAAGACAACTCATTTTTGTGTGAAGCATAATCTTAACATGGAGTTGTGTAAAAAAAATAAAAAAAAAATAATTTAATTTATTAAGAAATAAAAATATTGTAAATTCTCAAGGTGTTGGATTGACAAAACTAATAACACAAAAAACATTATGGGTATATAAAATCCATGTTAATTAGATTTGTTATGGATTGGGTATAATATATTTATTTTTTAGTCCAAAAACAAGATCATGTAATGGAAATATTGGGATTATAAAATGTATCATGGTTTTACTATTAATAGAAATTTCCAAATATCATATTCACATGGGTCACATTTATTTTAGGATAATTAAATAATAATTAATATCTAATGGGAAACATTTTAGTTTTACATAATTTATGTTTTCAAAATAACTCATGGGATATGATAAAATAAGATGATTAGAATGAGTAAGCACTCATTTAGATATACAATGTTCATTCATGAAACACTACTGGATATCGAGCCTATTCCAAAAAATTGTTCAAAACAGTTTACAAAACTCGTTGGAAAAAAGAACCAATAACAACAGTTTTATTAAACAGTTGGCGTAAGGTATTTTATGTTGGGTTTTCCTAACGGTTTAAGAAAAACTTTGGGAAATAGAACTATTACCCACGGTCTTTATTAAACTTTGGTAAAATTATACCCAATTTAGGGCTCCCTTCCTCACGACATTTCATCCCGGCCCACTCCTCCCCTTCCCAACCTTGACCTCCTCTTGGCTCCCACCTCAACCTCCCGACCCCCTCCCTTTCATCTAGTGATGTTACCCATCCCCTCTCAGCTCCTTCTCGTATGATGACATCCCCCTCCCCTCTCATCTCTCGACGACCTTCCCCCTCCCCTCTCGTCTACCTCTCTTGGCGGCATCCCCCTCCCCTCTCCACTCATTCTCCTCCTATGACGTCCCCTGACCACCTCTCCAGTCATGCGAATGACCCCCCATGCACGAACACTTACCATGATGTCCCCCTCTCTTGGCTCCCTCTCCTCCCTCCTGGGCAATAATATTGTCGAGGATGACCCTTACCCACTAAGAGCTAGAGGATAATCTTTTCCAAATCAATGCATTGGACTGCCCATCTGAAGTAGACCTGACCTCTCTTGATGTCTAATATCTTGGTTTATGTGTTTGTGGATATTTAGTTGATGATTTTATTATGGTTTAGGTGTAATCCAAATTTTCCATTATTCCATTTGTTTGTTTATTCTGAATGGAAATTTTTTTTCATATGTTAATTCTTCACAGGTCTAGCTCAACCATGTATTTTTTCTTTTCGATCAAATGTGAAATTAATGGTTTAGTTGTTCCAATGATACTTGTAAATGAAATACATGGATTAGGGAACTGCATTTGATGAGAGGTATAAGAGTAGGGGAATCTATTGCACTGTAAATAGTGAAAAATGTCTTTTTAAGTTCAGTAAGAATTTGGAATTGTTAAAAAATTTGGATCGAAAATCAACATAATGAGTTCTGAGTGGCCTATTTTCAGTAGTCTATTGGTTATAAAAAAAGAAAATTTCTGAATTTTGGTTTTATATTATCGATCATAAATCCAAATGAAGGGAAAAAGATTCATTGTCAAGCATTAATGGGAATAAGTATGAAATTAAACAGTTTGGTGTGGTTGGAGAGGGGGGTGAAATGAAAATGAATTTGACCCAATTGCAGAAAAAAATGGAAAGGGATGGTTTGTGATGTATGCTGTGATACAAATTACTGAATAGTTATGTAATGAGGAATCGTATATATCAATAGTTTGGGCTGGGTCCCGATCCAAGTCTTTTAAAAAATGTAAAATGTAAAAAATAACATAAATTATCAATAATAAATATAGTAAACATACAATTCATCAGACTAAAATAATATTGAACTAAATTATCAATTGGGATAGGCCAAGCGTGGTCTCAGCATGGGTTTGGTTTGGCTTTGTTGTGCCTTTACTAGTCCGAGTCCAACCATAAACACTACTTAGGATGGGCCCATTGTAATAAATATGTCCCACTAACTGTCTAGGTCCACGCCATGCATCAGGACATTTTTACACCACTATTGTGTTTAACAACAAAGTTTTTATGTTATTTTTTTTATATTCAAGATTATTTTTGGACTCTAAACTTTGTGAAATTATATTTTTGTTACTTTAAATAGATCTTTTACATAAATAAATGTTGCAATGTTAGATTTTTTCTAATCCCTATCACAACAACCACATTCACTACAATTATTTTACATTATAACCACTAAACAGGGTAGTAAGATGGGTATTTGAGAGTGATAATTCTTGGATTGATATATGTATTTATTTTGATTGAATTAATTATATACTGAGTTCACAAATGTCTAGAGAATGGTGGATGCTAGAAGGAGAGATATTTAACACAAAAGGGAAATCTATGCCGAATTTCATTTTATGATGCATCAGTTATTATTCACCATAGTAGTCAATCTAGGATCGCAGTGTGATTCGGCAGAGTTATAGCAGGGTTTTATGCAAAATATTCAACTCAAATAATGTAGAATAAGTGCATATTCAATGGCTAAGTGTACATGTAAGGTTTTTCTAACAACGTTCTATATAAAGAACATAATGAAAAATGTAAAGATTATTAAATGGAACTATTTCCCCCTTGCTTACAAGAAAATGATTTTACCCATGGGGCGTTGTGGTTCTTATATATTGGGTGGTGACATGGAAATTTAGAGGATATAGGTATGTGTTTGAAAAGTTTTTAAATTATTTTCATTATCGCATTGGACACATAGGTATTTTACTTCATTCTACAGATGAAGGGTAGTGATGCTATCCATACTAGTTGACATTGATCACTTGTATATTCTAATACCATGAGGTGTGAGTGGGAGGAAACATTGGAAGAGAGAGGAGACTTGTGGTCTTCTATAATTTGGACTTGTTTTTCTATAACATTGTGTAGGTACATTTATAGAGTATGTTGGAGTCATAAAATAACCACAATTGTCTCCATGAGATAGCATAAATAACCCCAAGTGTCTCCAAGTGTCTCCATACATCGTATCATCCTTGCATTGGTTGTACACTCACCCAATTCTATAAACCTATCATAGTCTATCCTCTCAGTCACATAGTCTAGATTCATCTCTCGAGGATTATCCCATGCCTTGATGCACATCTCTTCATCCAACAAGATAAAGAGGATTATTCACCTTATGATTGTCCTTGTCACAAAAGCACACCATTTGGAACACATATACATTATATTCTCAATAATATGGTCAATAACTTCATCAAATCATGTATTATAACATAGCCCCACTAACCAGGTTTTATCCTAAGATAGGTCACACTACGCCTCTTGGCATTATAATGAAAATCTGTCTGACAATACCCAATACCCACAATAGCATCTTTTCCTTCATCTCTTTAGTTGAACTTGTTAATCATTAAATGGTTTAAAAACATTCATAATATAGTTTATATACTCATAGAGGACCATCCCACTCTAATAACGTACCGTGATTCCAATCCATCCCCATATGTATTTCCACATCAAACGCTAGATGTACAATTACCACACCTATCACTATAAGGCCCAATCCTCTTAGGAATATTTTACAAGATGAAAATCTTCATTGTTAGTGACATAAATCACATTAAATCACATAAATTTCAACAGAACCCTACATTCCAAGAATTATTCATGTGGATAGCACCCATAGCTACAAGCTAAGAACTAAACCATAAATAATAATGCCAAATACATGCATCATTTTAAAACAAATATCCCATGTGTAAACATTAAAACCCATAATAATAATACCGCATCCCTTTTATGAAACAAAACCAATTTAAGTTGGAACTAGGGCCAAATTGATTATATACCATTAATAGTAAGAGTAATTGATAATTAATAATAATGTACTATTTGATAGTATCATTTTGAAACATTGATTTGTTTCCCAATTGCTTGGAGGAACATTATTTCACCCGTGGGGTGTTGTGGTACATATATTTTGGGTGGTGATAGGTATAGTCACAAGATACAGGTATTTTTTACTTTATTTTTTTATTTTATTTTCTTTATTGCATTGGTCACATAGATCATTGACTGCTTTCTATGGAAAAAGGGTAGTTATATTCTATGAAGGGCTCCAGAAGGAGTTCAGATTGATTCAGTCCACCGACATTGATATGAGGTATGATTCTATGGTTACTACTTGTCTCTCACCTCATGTATTTGGGGACTTTTTGTTTTTGACTCCATATAATGTTTTTGGTAGGGCATTGGATCGTTTTGTGTTTGTTCAGGTGGATTTGGTTCTCCGCTGCCAATATAGGTTAGAATTCTTTAAATTGAATTTAGATTCTTTCTTATTTATGCATACTTTTATTTAATTTCATATTTGAATAAGTTTCCTTTAATATAATTTATTCATTCGATAAATAGTGTCATCTTTTTATAATATACCCCCTCCAACGAAGGTGCGCTGTCTGCGAAAACTCACACTGATAGTAAAGGGTGTATGATTCTTTTCTGTCATTTCGTTTCCTGTTACACATTGTGTCATTGTTCTATTCATTACAACCATCCGATGATCCCTTGTTATAACATTTAAATTGTTTATTTGTTCTATCTTATCTGTTGTGTCCTTACCATATGGTGAAATACATTTTGTGTGTTTTCTTAGCCTCTTGACCACCCCTTTGGGTGTTTACATGAGCCTATATATCTAAAAACACTGATTGTTTCATTGTTTAACACCTGTCAGGCTTATGGTAGTCCCATCCATAAGCTTCATCTTAACAATGTTTGGGGTGTTTTTTGGCCTCCATGCACATCAAATTTCTTTACATATATGAATTATCCTATAATATTTTTGATGCATCCTGAGTTGTAAAAACAAACTCAAATTATATTGTTCTCAAGTTGACTGTTGTTTTATTATTAAATTTCCAAGAAATGAATATACCATTGATAAGTAACACACATGCATAATTTGTGTCTCAATCAGTAGTTTCAACTACGTAGTACCACTTTTAAAACCAATGAACATAAAATATATATATTTATCATACCACAATCGCGAATCAGGAGTCCGTTTTTTATAACATAATATTGGTTTCTATAATGTGAATGAAAACTACATAGTTTTTTTTGGAATCCTAGATGGAAGATGTTTCCCCATGGAGGTCACTGGATAGGGCTTACACGCTGTGGTCACACCGTGGTTACGTTGCGTTCACACCGCTGTAATGTTGTGATTTTTCCCTGCGCTAAGACAACACCCCATTGCAATTCGTAGTACTATCAGAATTTGATGTATTACACCTAGATAGTGTTTTAGATACATCACCCACCCATTGTTAATGTGTAGGGAGGTGATGACCGGAATGTTGCCCTGCTTCCTCCTGCTACCATCACTCATCGCCAAAAGATGATGCCCCACGTATGTCACTGGACCAGGCCAACACGTTGCGGTCACACTGCTCTAATGTCGTGATTTTGTCCTGTTGCAAGACGATACCCTGTGGCGATTCACAGTCCTGTCGGAATTATATATATGATACCTAGATTTAATTTTCGATACAATACCCACCCCTAGTTAATGGGGAGGGATGCGATGACCGGAATGTATCCCTGCTTCCTCTCGCTCCCTTCACTCCTGACTGGAAGATGATGACCCGTGGATATCGCTGGACTGGGCCAACACGCCTCAGTCATGCTGTAGTCACAATGTGGTCACACCTTGGTCATGCAGCGGTCACGCCGCGGTCACCTCGCGGTCACAGCGCGGTCATGCCGCATTAATAATGTGATTTGGATGTCCTCTAGGATGACAAACCGCAGCGGTTCGCAGTCCTGTCAGAATTCGATATATGATACCTAGATAGAGTTTTAGATACAATACCCACCCCTAGTTAATGGGGAGGTAGGGGACAACCAGAATGTTTCCCAATCACCTCCTGGTCTCTTCACTCCTGGCCAAGAGATGTTGCACTGTGGATGTCGCTGGATCAGGCCAACATGCTGCGGTCATTTTGGGGTCACGCCATGGTTATGACAAGGTCACACCATGGTAATGATGTGATATGGACCTGCTCAAGGATGACACCCCACGTCAGTTCGACGTCCTGTCAGAATTCGATATATGATACCTAGATAATGTTTTAGATACATTACCCACCAATAGTTAATGTGGAGGCTGGCAAATGCTGGAATGTTTCCCCAACTCCTCCCCCTCCCTTCGATCCTGAATGGTAGATGATGCCCCAAGAATGTTGCTGGACCAGGCCAACAAGCTGCGGTCACGCCGTGGTCAGGTTGTTGTCACTTCGTGGTCACGTCGAGCCAACATGTCGTTGTCACACCTTGTTCATGTCGCGGTCACGCCATGGTCACGCTGTAGTAATGTCTTGATTTAGCCCTCCTCTAGGACGACACCCCACGACATTTCGCAGTCCTGTAGGAATTCTATGTATGATATCTAGATATAGTTTTAGATACATTTCCCAACCATAGTTAATGGAGATGAAGGTGATGGCTGGAATGTTTCCCCACCTCCTCCCTCTGCCTTCCCTCCTAACTGGAAGATGTTTCCCTGTGAATGTTGCTGGACCGAGCCAACCTGTCACGGTTATGATGCGGTCACGCCGCGGTAATGCCGTGATATGGCCATGCTCCAGGACAACCCACCATAGTGGTTTCCAGTCCTATCAGAATTTGATGTATGATACCTAGATAGAGTTTTAGATACATTACCCACCCTTCTTCTTGTACCCTATAATGCAACCCCACCCCCACCCTGGACCACGGACAACCCATTGGACAGCCCCCCACCCTCCTCCCTGGACGCTGGGCAGCCCCCCGGATAGCTCCGTTGACAGCCCCCCCCCCCCCACCATCCTCCATGATCCCTGGACAGCCCCCCAGATAGACCCCAGACAGCCCCCCCCCCCCCCCAACCGTCCTCCCTGGACCATGGATCCCAATATAAGCTCCCATAAAGATTCACCCAAAATCCCAATGGAAAAGTGGGTTTTATAGCATTGGAAGAAGATGAGAGAATATTGAAAACCCTAATTTAAATGAGAAAGGAAAGAGAGTATCAAACTCACCCAGATCATTAATCCTCACATGATGGTACTCAAAAAACCATGTGATGTGTATGAGTCAACCACGCATCAAACCGAGGATCGTTGTGGCCAGTACCACTCCAAGTGTCTCTTTTTTTTGAAATGGACAACATTATAAATGAAAAGAACAACTGATATATGGAAAATCATTCAAAGGGATTCAGACTATGTTGATACATTATCACAATTATCCACGAGTCATTTGTGATAGGTACGGGTCAACCACACCTAAATTAGAGGAATGGTGTGGACGATACCACTCAATGTGTTTCACTTTTATTTGAAATGGACAAAATTTTAAGTGAAAACAAAAACCGGCATACGGAAAACTGACCAATTGCATTCAGATTCTATTGATACTTTAGAAATATGATCCATGGGTCATTCTGGATGTGTACGAGTCAACCCATCCTCAATCTGAGGCACGGTTTGGCCGGTCTCACTCGAATTGTCTCACTTTTATTTGAAATGGATAAAACTTTAAGGGAAAACAACATCCGGAAAACAGAAAAATGACCAAATGCATTCAGATTGTGTAGATACTTCAACAATATGTTCCATGGGATATTTTGATGTGTAAGAGTCAACCCCTCCTCTATCTGAGGCAGAGTGTGGCCAGTAACAGTCCAAGTGTCTCACTTTTCTTTGAAATGGACACATTTTAATTGAAAACAAAAACTAGCATATAGAAAACTGATCAAATGGATTCAGATTATTTTGATACATAAAAAACGATAATTGGGTAATTTTAGATTTGTATGATACAACCATGCCTTAATCTGTGGTGTGGTGTGTCTTTCACCACTCAAAGTGTCTCAATTTTCATTGAAATGGACCAAATTTTTAGTGAAAAAAACAACTGGCATACAAAATATAGAACAAACGCATTCATATTCTAATGATACATTAGGAAAAGGATCCATGGTTTATTTCTGATGTGTATGAGTCAACCCTGCCTCAATCTGACACATGGAGTGGCTGACACCACTCAAAGTTTCTATCTTTTGATTAAAATGGATACTCTTTTAAGTAAAAAAACAACTGGCATATGGAAAACTAACCAAACACATTCAGATTGGGTTGATACCTTTGGAAAAAGATCAAAGGGTCATTTTTGACATGTATGAGTCATCCCTGCCTCAATTCGAGGAATGGTGTGTCCGGCACATCTCAAAGTGTATTTCTTTTGTTTCAAAAGGACATCATTTTAAGTTAATAAAACAACTAACATATGGAAAACCGACCAAAGGCATTCAGTTCTTTTGTAAATTTAGGAAAACAATCAATGGGTCATATGTGACCTGTACGAGTCAACTCTGACTCAATATGAGGAATGGTGTGGCCAGCAACACTCAAACTATCTCACATTTATTTGAAATGGACATGATTTTATGTGAAAACAACAACTAGCATACGAAAACCCAACCAAACACATTAGGATTATGCTGATACTTTTTTAGAACAATCCATTGGTCATTTTTGATGTCTATGGGTCAACCCCACCTCAATATGAGGCTCGGTATGGCCAAAACCATTCAAAGTGTCCCCTTTTTGATTAAAATGGACATCATTTTAAGTGAAAAATACAACTGTCATATGAAAAACCAACCAAATGCATTCATATTTTGTTGATACTTTAGAAAAACTATACATGGGTCATTTTTATGTATACGAGCCATCCCCACCTTAATCTGAGGTGCGGTGTAGTTGGCACCACTCGAAGTGTCTCAAATATATTTGAAAAAGACAATATTTTAAGTAAAAACAACAACTAGCATATAGAAAACTGACCAAATTCTTTCGGATTATGTTTTCACATTATTACAAGTATCCACGGGTCATTTGTGATGTGTATGAGTCAACCCCACTTCATTCTAAGTCATGGTGTGGCTAAAACCACACAAATTGTCTGTCTTTTATTTAAAATGGACAACATTTTATTTTAAAACAAAAACTGACATAAAAAAACCTACCAAACACATTTAAATTTTGTTGATATCTTAGAACAACGATCCATAGGTCATTTGTGATGTGTACAAGTCAACCTCGCCTCAATCAGAGGTGTGGTGTGGCCGACACCACTCAAAGTGTCTCACTTTTGTTTAAAATGGACAACATTTTATGTGAAAACAACAATCAACCTATAGAAAACTAACCAAACGCATTTGGACTATGTTGATACATTAGTAAAACAATTCATTTTTAAAATTTACAAGTCATCCCTTCCTCAATATGAAGCATGGTATGGTCAGCACTACTCAAAGTGTCTCACTTTTCATTGAAATAGACAACATTTTAAGTTAAAACAACAACTGGCTTATGAAAAACTATCCAAACTCATTCGGATTCTATTGATATGTTAGAAAAAGGATAAATTGGTCATTGTTTACGTGTAAGTGTCAAACCCTCCTGAATTCGAGTCACGGTGTGGCCTGTACCACTCAACGTGTCTTTTTGGTTTTTTTCAATGTATACTCTTTTATGTAAAAACAACTTGAATACGGATTACCAACCCAACACAATATTATTTTTTTCATACATTCGGAAAATTATCCATGGGTCATTTGTAACATATACGAGTCAATATAGCCTCAATCTGAGGTAAGGTGTGGTCGGCACCACTGAAAGTGTCTCTCTTTTGTTTCTAAAGGACATCGTTTTATGTGAATACAACGACCGACATATGGAAAACTAAACAATAGCATTTTGATTTTGTTGGAACGTTAGTAAAACTATACATGGGTCATATGTGATGTTTAAAAATTAACCTCACCTCAATCTGAGGGCCGATGTGGCTGCCACCACTCAAACTGTCTCACTTTTATTTGAAATAGACAAAATTTAAGTGAAAACGACAACTGGCATAAGGAAAACTAACCAAATGCTTTAGGATTGTGTTTATACTTTAGGAAAACGATCTATGGGTCATTTTTGATGTGTAAAAGAAAACCCCGGCTCAATATGAGGTACGGGGTGGCTAACACCACACAGAATTTCTCTATTTTGTTTAAAATGGACATCATTTTAAGTGAGAACAAAAACTGACATACGGAAAACTGACCAAACACATTCAGATTATATGGAATCTTTAGGAAAAAAATCCATGGGTCATATGTGACATGTATGATTGAATCCCACCTCAATCTGAGGGATGGTGTTTTTGGAACCACTCAAACTATCTCACTTTTATTTGAAATGGATAGGATTTTAAGTGAAAACAACAACTGTCATACAGAAAATTGACCAAACACATTTGGATTCTGTTAAAACAGGTTGAAAATGATCCATGGGTCACTTGTGACATGTACAAGTAAACACCACCTCAATCTGAGACATGGTGTGGCCGACACCACTCAAAGTGTCTCTCTTTTGTTTAAAATGTACATCATTTTATATGAAAACAAAATCTGAAATACGGAAAACCGACCAGATGCATTCAAATTGTATTGAAACATTAGGACAATGATACATGGGTCATATGTGACATGTAAAATTCTACCCTTCCTCAATCAGAAGTGACGTGTTGCTGGCACCACTCAAAAGTGTCAATCATTTGTTTAAAATGAACATCATTTTTTGTGAAAACAAAAATTGACCTACGGAAAAATGACCAAATGCATTCGGATTCAATTGAAAATTCATTAATATGATCCATGGGTCATATGTGATGGGCACAAGTCAAAAGTTATTCAATATGAGGATCGGTGTGGCCGACACCACTCAAAGTGTCTCTCTTCTATTTAAAATGGACATCATTTTAAGTGAAAACAACAACTGACATACGAAAAACCAAACAAAATCATTCATATTCATTTGAAACATTTGGAAAATGATCCAGGGGTCATATGTGACGTGTACGAGTCAACCCTACTACAATATGAGCCGTGGTGTGGCCATTACCACTATAAAAGTCTCTCTTTTATTTAAAGTGGTAATCATTTTAAGTAAAAAACAACTGCCATACAAAAAACCAATCAAACGTATTTGAATTGTGTTGATAAATTAGCACAATGATCCATGGGTTATATGTGATATTTACAAGTCTACCCCTCCCTAATATGAGGTGTGCTATGGCCAACACCACTCAAAGTGTCTCACCATTATTTGAAATGAAAAATATTTTAAGTGAAAACAACAACTGGTATAAGGAAAACAGACCAAACGCATTCAGATTCTGTTGATACTTTATGAAAAAGATTCATGAGTCATAAGTGAGGTGTACGAGTCAAACCTACCTTAGTACGGGGCATGGTATGTCCTACACTACTCTAGGTGTATGTATTTTGTTTAAAATGGACATCATTTTACGTAGATACATCTAGTATACGGAAAATAGAACAAACATATTCGGATTCTATTAATACTTTATTTTGGGTTTATTATTTACTAATTTTTGAATTCAATTATTTATGTGTTATAGAAAATGAAATTATATATGTATTCTTAATTTTGTATAACCCACCCCCTAGACGCCCCCACCCCCATGGACAGCCCCTCACCCCTGGAAACCCCAACCACCGGGGACACCCCAACCCCTTGTATGTCATATTATGTATGTGTTATATATAATTCTGAATTCATTATGCAACATAATTCATTTTTTGTGTTATTGATACATAATTCAGAATTCATGTATTCAATTTAGAATTCAATTATGAATTATGTATTTCTTCTGGTTATTGGGTTCATATACATGATTATAATTGTGGTACATTCCATGGTTATAGGTGTATCCTAGTTTTATGTGCTTTTGTGTTCTATAGAAGCTGTTGGTTGTTGTAAAGAGTGTATGCTGGTGTATGTAGTTATGTGTGTAGTGGTTTGTTGCTGTTAAGAGTGCGTGTAGTTGTTTTCTGGCTGTTAGGAGTGTGTGCAGTGGTTTTGTTACAATTAAGAGTGTATGTAGGTTTATCTGCAGTGGAGGAGAGGATTTTTTAGGTGGATCGTCTACCAAATTCTGGTAATACACTATACCAATGGTTTACAAAAACCGTTGGTATACTCTGGTACATATTTTTACTTACGGTTTTAGTAAACCATTGTTAAAATAAGAAAATGACAGTATTCCCAATGGTTTTAGAAACTCTTGGGAATTATCCTATACACTACCAGTATTGCCAAAGGGTTTAGAAACCCTTGGGAACACTTCTATATAGCAACAGTTATTTAAACCGTTGGGAACCTCTAGGATTACACTACCTTTCCCCCTAGTTATATTAAAACCATTGGTAATGGGCTTTCCCTACACCTTACTTGCCAATGGATTTCCAATCCGTTGGTATATCGTACACCAACGATTTCTAACCATTGGTAAAGCCATAGTTTCTAGTAGTGAAACACATATATGACTTGTTTACATTATTTTTCTTATAATGGATATCACATGGAATGTTATTCAAAATTTCATTAATAAACTTAGGGGTGTATAATGTATATAAATATTAATTACATGTGGTTAAAAATGAATATTCATGTGAATCTTCATTCATTGATATATTTCTATACTAGCCTTATTGTTGAGCTAATTTTAGGGTGATTGTGTATATTATGAATCATTGGTCGGTTTTCTTAACCAATATAGGATTTTTATTACTATATGATATGCATAATGTTTTTTCCTCGATTAAATTGCACTGTGTGAATTCAAGTCAATGCTGAGTTGAGTGACATATGATGTGATCATCTACATAAATGTCTTAAATGTTATATATTCATTAGGACAAGTCCTTATATTTTAGGATAATCAGGATTTTATGAGTTTGACTATATGAGATTGAAATGTTCCATGTCACTAGGATATAATTAATTTCATGAATAAAATTATTATAAATGTATTCATAGTTTTTATGAAGGTAAATATGTTTGATGTATTCATATTAAGATACAAGTGTTGATTGAGGTAAATCCAGATCAATTTGTAGCAAGATTATCATTAACAATTTTCTATAAGGAGATATTTAATTATGGTTATAATTTTTGAATTCATACTCAGTTCCAGTGCTACGATGGCCTATAAAGTCACATATAAGGCTATATAATGAGGAAAATTTTTTAGGTTATGTGTTTTCATAAAATGATAGATATTATTATTGTTTATCCAAAGGGGTTTAGAGATGATCTCACAAGTTACAGTTAAATTTTCATGAAGAGTAGTTGGAATTAGTTTAATGGGTTATTTAAAAGTTTTATTTGCATACTGTTTCATACCCTATAAAATTATATGGGATATATCCTTTTTGTAATATGGGTTTCATTAATGTTTATATACATAGAATATGTGATATTTTAAGTGTTTTTTTGTTCTATATTCATAAAAATATTTGTTTCTTTATCTTATTAATCATTTGATGGTGTATTTAATGTGAAATTATCATTGTAGAGTTTAGAAATCATTTTTTATAAATGAATAACACATTATATTATATAATATAAATGTACAAAATTTTAATAAATCATTTATTAAATGCTCAGAATTAAAGAGGCTTCATTATTAATATAGGTTTCATATAAAAGGGATTTTCATGAATCATTTTTTTAATAATAGTATGTTGGTTTTGAAACTAATTATGCAATTATCTCTTCTTCCTATTTATTAGTTGGATGATATAGAAAGTTCATCCAGTGAATTTTGGAAATTCTATTGGTGGTGTATTGACTTTGGAGGCTAGATCGAGTTGATCATTTTTGAGTAGTTATTTCAAACTACACTTGTTGAGGCTCAAATATAAAAGGTATTTTATTATTAATATCCCTTATAAATTCTTATTTTCTATCATTCAAATTATTATAGATATTGGGTTTTATTTTTTAAATTAATTAAAATATACTTGATACCCATAAAACCATTAAAAAATTTCATGGTGTTAGTATAGTCTTTGACTTATCACTAAAACAACTAAATAAAAATGAAAATGATACATTTTATAGAAAAAAATGTTCTAAGGATGCGTTCTATGAATAAAAAACAATAATTCCATAGTGTGTGAAATGTCATGTTTGATAAAATTTTATAAAGAAAAAATAAAAAATTTGTGTTGGATTCCTGATTTTTTATGGTTAAAAGATTATGGTTAATCAAATATTCTATGATATACATGGAATATATGTTTTTAATCATGAAATTTCATTTCAAAAAGTGGAAACATAATGGTTTTAAATGTGTTTGGTATAATTTATATGAAAACACTATAGAAAATATTTCATAAGAGAATCATGATTAATATATATTGTATAAATGTGATAACAAGAGTGTTAATTCATTGAGTGTCTATAGCAGAACCAACCTGTTCACCCGGATCTGATGCAAAATAAATAATGTCTACATACTAGTTGTGATACCAACACAAGTGACCTGTCACGACCCGTCCTCGGGGCCCGTGCCGTGACTACCCCAAGCCCGCCTTCCATAGGCCAGGGGCTGGCGACTAGCACCAAAGGCGTAAAATCCCGATAACTGGGAAGGCATTGCCTTTATAAAAGAAAACAAGCACCACAGAGTACAAGCGGAAGTAAAACACTAAGTACAAAAGAAGAGCTGAAAAGTAAAAAGGGGCCGGAAATACAAGCCCAACTGTAAAGTACAACTCGAAAGGGAAAACAGCGACTGAAAAGTAAAGCTGCTACGCTGAGATGTCCACTGGAAATCCCACCTGAAGGGTGGGTACAGATAGCTCCTCTGCTCCTCGGGTCCCGCCATCCGCTCCGAGAATGTCCCGCCCAGTGGTCCACCTCCGGTTACCGCCTCATCGAATAGTCCACCTCCAGGTACCGTCCAGTCCTCGCACCTTCGGCTTCTGTCAGCACTGTCCGTCGTCTGCAACCAACACAACGAGGTGCGGGCATAGCCCGTGCAGGGGTGAGTATAACGATACTCAGTAGGGACCCCGAGACCCTCAAGGTCTCACTAAAACCAACAAGGATAACCACAAGAAGATCACAAAAGATAAACTCTACTTAGGTATATTCCCATACATATACCTAAGTTATCAAGTAACCCATCTCAGTCATGAGGAAGCACAAGGATCATGAGATCAACGGATAACAACTACCCAGGTATATGCCCATACATATACCTAAGTTATCAAGAAACCCATCTCAATCATGAGGAAACACAAAGGTCAAAAGTCTCAGCTCAAACCAGGATTTTCATTATCGAAACCGTAACTGCTGAAGAGCTCCGTCTCTAGAGTGTACAGTGGTCCTGTCACGACTCCGAGGTACTGCTCGCTAACCTAAGACTGCTGAGGTACTCCTCCTGTCGAGTACTGCGGGTTTGCGGCCAACTACCGGGCGCTCCGTCCGCTGAGGGTCTGTCGCCAAATACCGGGCGCTCACCCAGATATCCTACTGAGGTACTCCTCCTAATGAGTACCGCGGGTTTGCTGCCAACTACTAGGCGCTCCGTCCGCCGTGGGTCTGCCGCCAAATACCGGGCGCTCCGTCCACTGGGCTAGTCGACTCACTCCAAGTCGAGTCGGTCAAGCAGTCGTCAGGTCTCAGCCGGCTACACGGTCTCCGTACTCTGCACGCTCGTCTCCACCGTCGCGGGTCTGTCGCTACAACCAAGCGCACACACTCCGTAGAGTATCGCGGGTTCGCCGCTACAACCAAGCGCTCCACCGCCAAAGGTCTGCTGCTGCATCCAAGCGCACCACCACTGTCAAGTACCACGGATCCGCTGCTACACCCAAGCGCTCCCCCGCCCGCTCGTCTCCGGAAGGGTCCACTCCACGAGCTACTGGCCGATACTCCAAGTATCTCAAAGTCCCACTAAGAAGTGTCTCAAGGTCCGTCTTGTCACAGGGGTCTCAACGCAACAGACGGCGCGTCGATCGGACGCCCGGTCTGTGAGTTATTAGCCTAACCGTCCCAGGGGCCCGGTTGGTTTCGTGAGCGAAACCAATCCCGGCCGTATCTCAACTGTACCCCGAACTCCCATAGGGTAAACTCAAAGGGACCGTTACTCAACGTAACCACCAACGCCGCTGACGGCTCGTCAAGCGGTCGTCCTGTCTGTAAGATATCAGCTTTTCCGTTCCAGGGGCCCGGTTGGATTTCGAGAACAATCCAACCCGGCCATACTCCGACTGTATCCAAAACTCGGGCGGAGTATGTCAAAAGTTCCGTCTCATCAAGAGGAAGTCAACGAAACAGACGGCGCGTCAATCGGACTCCCGGTCTGTGAGTTATTGGCATTTTCGTCTCCGGGGCCCGGTTGGTTTTTATGGAAAAACCATCCCGACCGTACTCCACCTGCGTCCAAACCTCGGGCGGAGTATGCCAAAAGATCCGTCTCACTAAAAGGAACACAACGCGACTGACGTCACGTCAATCGGACGTCCGTAGCTCAAGAAATGAGCGTTTCCGCTCCGAAGGCCCGGTTGGTTCCGTGAACGAACCAACCCGTCCGAACTCAAAGTAAACCGAAACCTTGAGTGCGATATACTGAAACGACCGTCTCGATCCAAGGATCGCGTTGCCGCAGACGGTTCGTCATTCGGAGGTCCGAGGCTCAAGTTATGGGCCATAAACCAAATCTGGTTCGAAACGGGGGGGGTCCGGGTCCGGGCCGACCCGGCCCGACCCCCCCCCCCCCCCCCCCCCCCCCGGGGGCGGCGCGGCGGCGGCGGCGGCGGCTGGCGGCGGCGGGCCGCGGCGGCGGCGGCGGCGGGCCGCGGGGGCGGCGGCGACGGGCCGCGTTGGCGGCAGCGGGCCGCGGCGCACGCGGGGGGCTTGATTGCCCCCGTGGTTCTGGATGGGGCGCGGCTTTGCCGCGCCGATTTTGACAAACGGCCCCCCCCCCCCTTCCAGGGGGCCCGCTAATTGGAAAACCGGGGGGCTGCTGCCCCCCCCTCCTTAAATGAACCGCCCCCCTCATTAAGAGGGGGGTTTGCTGAACGGTCCGGGGGATTTATTCCCCCGGTTTTCAGCCATCGGGCCGGCCAGCTGGCCGGCCGGTTTTTACTAACGGGACCGGAAATTCCGGTCCCGCCTTCGACTTCCGACGCCGGCGGCCCGGCCGCCGGCCTTCTCTTCCGCCGCGGCCCGGAACCGGCCGCGGTCTTCTCGTCCCGCTGCGGTCCGGAACCGGCCGCAGTCTCCTCGTCCCGCCGCGGCCCGGAACCGGCCGCGGTCTTCTCGTCCCGCCGCGGCCCGGAACCGGCCGCGGCGTTCGTCGTCCGGCGCGGTGCGACGGCACCGCGCCCCTTTGCCGTGCTTTGATAATCATCCAACGCGGCGCGACGGCGTCGCGTTTCTGTTGTTTCTACCATGGTGCGTGCGACGACATCGCGAAGATATTTGCACGTTCATCCGCGTGGTGCGACGGCACCACGCCACTTGCTTCCTCCCGCAAGATAAATCAACATAAACGTTGGAGGGGGGGGGGGGGGGTTCGGCCGTGTTCATGCGGTCCGGCCCCCCTCACGTTAAATAAAAACTCAACATGAACATTCAAAGCCTCATGTTAGACATGCCAAATCCACGTTCAAGAAATGGAATAATTAAAGAATGAAACAACAATCCCCTACCTTGGGTTTAAGATTCGAAGATTCGGTTACGCTCCGCGGTAGACGGCGTCGCGGAGGTCGGGTGTCGCGGTCGTCGTTCATCAAATCCGTTGACGAAGAGTTATGCCCGAAGAGACACGTCGTTGGCGGATCTTCGTTTGCCGACGAAGAAGGTCTGAGAAGGAAGCGGCGTTCCCTCTTGTTGACACCGAGGACGAAGAAGAGAGGCGTCGTTCTTCGTCGGAGTTTGAGCGTTCTTCGTTCTTTGTCAGAGCTTGAAGATGAAGAGGAGCTCTCAAAAAGCTCTCAAGGGAATAAACAAACAACCCTTAATCAAATAAGATTACATCTTATTTTATTAACACCTAACTCAAAAGAATTTCAATGTTTTGAAATTCTAAAAGGGGTTTAACTCCCTTAAATTAATTAAGTAACTCAAGTTATTAAAATAAGGAAGAGTTACATAATTAAGAGGGGGTTTAGAGGGGTTAGGGAATTTGAAAAGAAAAAGGGGTTCGTGTGGGCCCCACCACACTTAATCCTCCCAAGGGAGGTTAAGTGGGTGTGGGTCCCACTTCCAACCTCCTTTGGTAGGTTTTTAAAAGTTAAAAATAAAATTTGTCTTACACAATTTTATTTAACTTAACTGAAAAACCCCAAAACTAACTTTCAACTCGCAACAAACGCAACTCCCGAAAAGGTCTCTTTAAGCGAATATCGGCGCTGCGAGTTCATCGGTGCCCTCAGATTTCAATTCCGAGCACCGGATCAAAAGTTAGGAATTCCCGCTCGTTCGTTCACTGAACGTACCCGAGCCAAACTTCGAAAATTAATTCCGGGCACTCCGGGCCTCGGAATCAGGTGCCGTCTGAAACCGCGCTCTTGTAAAATTCTAAAGAAAATTAAGAAAAAATTTCTCTTGAATTTTACGGGTCTTTACATTACTCCCACCTCAGGGCTTTACGTCCCCGTAAAGCTACATCAAAAACTAGGGAAACAAAAGAGGGTACTGAGCACGCATCTGAGCCTCCCGCTCCCATGTGCTCTCCTGGAGATTCCCGTGCCGCCATCTGTTGCGCCCAAGAGGAATCGATCGCCCATGTAGGACCCGCTTCTGTCGATCCTCTATCTCCACCGGGACCTCCGTAAAAGTCGCCCCATCGTCAACGTCAAGCTCCCCATGGTCAAGGATGTGCGTCGGGTCGTGCACGTATCTCCTCAGCTGAGATACGTGTAAGACGTCGTGCACCCGGTGTAACTGAGGTGGTAGAGCCAGGCGATAAGCCACCTCACCTACCCTGCTGAGGACCTGAAAGGGTCCGATGAAGCGCGGAGATAACTTGTCGCCTCGGCCAAATCTCCGAATACCACGTCGAGGTGAGACCCGCAAGAAGACGTGGTCACCATCCTCGAACTCTAGTGGCCTCCGCCTCCTGTCAGCGTATGACTTCTGCCGGCTCTGTGTTTTCCTCATCCGCTCCTGGATGACATGGACCTCTTCTGACGTGGCCCGGACCATCTCTGGTCCCACAAGAGCTGCGAGATTTCTTCTTTGCCGATAAGAGAAACCTGGTCTCATCCCCTGGATGAACCACATTCTTTGCCTAAAACAGTCAATCCTAACATGGATAATACTAATCCATACCAAGGATGACGTCGTAAGGCCTCGACGCTACTACTAAGAGATCCAACCGTTACTCTCGCCTCCAAGGGTTGAGTCACACTGTCGGCATCAGTGTGTGGTAACCGGTCTCCTCCAGTAGATGTATCACAAGTGAGGGTCAAGTCAACAGTCAACTGGAACCTCTTAGTAACATCACAAAAGAGGACAGGAAAGAAAACATTACAAAGGATGCGTCTTTATTATTGCAGCTCATAATACAAGACGCTACACAAAAGCTACATCAACATGGAACTAGAAGTACAAAAGACGTATCCACTAGTTCCTTCCCTGTCCACCTGCTCCCAGAGCTCCATGATCGTAAGCTTCAGCTGCCTGAAGCTGTGCTCTCGCATGTCCACCTACTCCCTGTGGTCGGGGTGGACCTCCTGGTGGTGGTGGTGGTAGAGCCTCAAAGCGTCGTCCACCACCTGCTGTTCGGCCAGCTCCTCTGCCTCGTCCGCCTCCTCCCTGCGGACCGCCACAGTCGAACCTCTGCCTCTGCCTAGGTGGTTCCTCAACCGTCTGCTGCTCCTCCGCATGGCGGGTCGGGCAGTCACGAGCCATGTGGCCTTGTCCGCCGCATGCAAAGCACTGTCTTCCACTCAAAAGACTGACTCCGCGCTGTGTGCCCTGCACTGCTGAGCCAGTGCCCTGAGGTCGTCTGCCTGAAGGTCTGGTCTGTCTGGACCCCTGAGTCATCTGTCGGCTACCTGCTACCGAAGACTCCGCTACGTGCCGCCCTGCGGTGGGTCGCTGCGCTGGTGAAGACTCAGCAAGGAAGCTCTCAATCAGAAGGTCCCGATCCAGTACTCCTGTCTGAGTCGGTAAGCTGAGGGAGATCAGCGATGCCCTGATCTCGTGTCTCAAACCCTGCTCGAAGGTCCGGGCCCGGAAGAATGGGTCCCGTACCATGTCGGTCGAGTAGCGCGAGAGATCGGTAAATCTCGCCGAGTACTGAGCGACCGTCATGCTGCCCTGCCGCAGCTGTAGAAGCTCCTGGATGCGCACCGCTCGGAGGGTGGCCGGGACGAACTCTGAGCGGAAGAGGCTCTCAAAGTCCGTCCAAAGTAGAGATGCCTCATCGTGCACCTGGAGCATCAAGCTCCACCATCGTCCTGCTGCTGCGTGTAGTAGGCTCGCAGCGAGGATCACCATGAGATCTGCTGGTGTCCTCACTAGCCTAAACACTCGTACCACTGCCTCCAGCCAGTCCTCTACAGCCTGGGGATCTGTCTCCCCGCGAAACCTGGGCGGTCGCTGGCGCTGAAACTCATGCAGTGCGCTGAGGCGACGTGCATCGTCAGCGGCTGCTGCTGGAAGCATCGGGGGCTCGGCGGGTAGAGCTACCGCCGGTGCCACTGCTGACAAATGGCCCTGCACCGAGGCCTCGTCGCTCGGTGGGCTGTCGTCACGTTCGATTCTCGGAACCCAAACTGGCTGCCGTCGTGGGGCCATCCTGAAAGAAACAACGTAACACGATCAAACGATTATACCTGGTGAGCTGACCTGGTTTGAGCTGTTTTAAGGGGAAAAACTTTTGAAAACACACACGCAATCAGTGTTTTCGTGCACAAAGTCGGAAATCAGTTGTCAGGGTCCTGGTGTATGGATACGTCTGCCGCCCGCACCAACACTGGACTCCCTGAACTGAAAACCACACTCGGTACCCTTAACACTATTGATTCACAGAAAGAAAGATCAGAGTCTGCGGTAGAACCGAACTCCTCTGATACCAATTTGTCACGACCCGTCCTCGGGGCCCGTGCCGTGACTACCCCAAGCCCGCCTTCCATAGGCCAGGGGCTGGCGACTAGCACCAAAGGCGTAAAATCCCGATAACTGGGAAGGCATTGCCTTTATAAAAGAAAACAAGCACCACAGAGTACAAGCGGAAGTAAAACACTAAGTACAAAAGAAGAGTTGAAAAGTAAAAAGGGGCCGGAAATACAAGCCCAACTGTAAAGTACAACTCGAAAGGGAAAACAGCGACTGAAAAGTAAAGCTGCTACGCTGAGATGTCCACTGGAAATCCCACCTGAAGGGTGGGTACAGATAGCTCCTCTGCTCCTCGGGTCCCGCCATCCGCTCCGAGAATGTCCCGCCCAGTGGTCCACCTCCGGTTACCGCCTCATCGAATAGTCCACCTCCAGGTACCGTCCAGTCCTCGCACCTTCGGCTTCTGTCAGCACTGTCCGTCGTCTGCAACCAACACAACGAGGTGCGGGCATAGCCCGTGCAGGGGTGAGTATAACGATACTCAGTAGGGACCCCGAGACCCTCAAGGTCTCACTAAAACCAACAAGGATAACCACAAGAAGATCACAAAAGATAAACTCTACTTAGGTATATGCCCATACATATACCTAAGTTATCAAGTAACCCATCTCAGTCATGAGGAAGCACAAGGATCATGAGATCAACGGATAACAACTACCCAGGTATATGCCCATACATATACCTAAGTTATCAAGAAACCCATCTCAATCATGAGGAAACACAAAGGTCAAAAGTCTCAGCTCAAACCAGGATTTTCATTATCGAAACCGTAACTGCTGAAGAGCTCCGTCTCTAGAGTGTACAGTGGTCCTGTCACGACTCCGAGGTACTGCTCGCTAACCTAAGACTGCTGAGGTACTCCTCCTGTCGAGTACTGCGGGTTTGCGGCCAACTACCGGGCGCTCCGTCCGCTGAGGGTCTGTCGCCAAATACCGGGCGCTCACCCAGATATCCTACTGAGGTACTCCTCCTAATGAGTACCGCGGGTTTGCTGCCAACTACTAGGCGCTCCGTCCGCCGTGGGTCTGCCGCCAAATACCGGGCGCTCCGTCCACTGGGCTAGTCGACTCACTCCAAGTCGAGTCGGTCAAGCAGTCGTCAGGTCTCAGCCGGCTACACGGTCTCCGTACTCTGCACGCTCGTCTCCACCGTCGCGGGTCTGTCGCTACAACCAAGCGCACACACTCCGTAGAGTATCGCGGGTTCGCCGCTACAACCAAGCGCTCCACCGCCAAAGGTCTGCTGCTGCATCCAAGCGCACCACCACTGTCAAGTACCACGGATCCGCTGCTACACCCAAGCGCTCCCCCGCCCGCTCGTCTCCGGAAGGGTCCACTCCACGAGCTACTGGCCGATACTCCAAGTATCTCAAAGTCCCACGAAGAAGTGTCTCAAGGTCCGTCTTGTCACAGGGGTCTCAACGCAACAGACGGCGCGTCGATCGGACGCCCGGTCTGTGAGTTATTAGCCTAACCGTCCCAGGGGCCCGGTTGGTTTCGTGAGCGAAACCAATCCCGGCCGTATCTCAACTGTACCCCGAACTCCCATAGGGTAAACTCAAAGGGACCGTTACTCAACGTAACCACCAACGCCGCTGACGGCTCGTCAAGCGGTCGTCCTGTCTGTAAGATATCAGCTTTTCCGTTCCAGGGGCCCGGTTGGATTTCGAGAACAATCCAACCCGGCCATACTCCGACTGTATCCAAAACTCGGGCGGAGTATGTCAAAAGTTCCGTCTCATCAAGAGGAAGTCAACGAAACAGACGGCGCGTCAATCGGACTCCCGGTCTGTGAGTTATTGACATTTTCGTCTCCGGGGCCCGGTTGGTTTTTATGGAAAAACCATCCCGACCGTACTCCACCTGCGTCCAAACCTCGGGCGGAGTATGCCAAAAGATCCGTCTCACTAAAAGGAACACAACGCGACTGACGTCACGTCAATCGGACGTCCGTAGCTCAAGAAATGAGCGTTTCCGCTCCGAAGGCCCGGTTGGTTCCGTGAACGAACCAACCCGGCCGAACTCAAAGTAAACCGAAACCTTGAGTGCGATATACCGAAACGACCGTCTCGATCCAAGGATCGCGTTGCCGCAGACGGTTCGTCATTCGGAGGTCCGAGGCTCAAGTTATGGGCCAAAAACCAAATCTGGTTCGAAACGGGGGGGTCCGGGTCCGGGCCGACCCGGCCCGACCCCCCCCCCCCCCCCCCCCCCCCCCGGGGGCGGCGCGGCGGCCGGCGGCGGCGGCGGCGGCGGCTGGCGGCGGCGCGGCGGCGGTGGCGGGCGGCGCGGCGGCGGCGGCAGCGGGCCGCGGCGGCGGCGGCGGCGGGCCGCGGGGGCGGCGGCGACGGGCCGCGTTGGCGGCAGCGGGCCGCGGCGCACGCGGGGGGCTTGATTGCCCCCGTGGTTCTGGATGGGGCGCGGCTTTGCCGCGCCGATTTTGACAAACGGCCCCCCCCCCCCCTTCCAGGGGGCCCGCTAATTGGAAAACCGGGGGGCTGCTGCCCCCCCTCCTTAAATGAACCGCCCCCCTCATTAAGAGGGGGGTTTGCTGAACGGTCCGGGGGATTTATTCCCCCGGTTTTCAGCCATCCGGCCGGCCAGCTGGCCGGCCGGTTTTTACTAACGGGACCGGAAATTCCGGTCCCGCCTTCGACTTCCGACGCCGGCGGCCCGGCCGCCGGCCTTCTCTTCCGCCGCGGCCCGGAACCGGCCGCGGTCTTCTCGTCCCGCTGCGGTCCGGAACCGGCCGCAGTCTCCTCGTCCCGCCGCGGCCCGGAACCGGCCGCGGTCTTCTCGTCCCGCCGCGGCCCGGAACCGGCCGCGGCGTTCGTCGTCCGGCGCGGTGCGACGGCACCGCGCCCCTTTGCCGTGCTTTGATAATCATCCAACGCGGCGCGACGGCGTCGCGTTTCTGTTGTTTCTACCATGGTGCGTGCGACGACATCGCGAAGATATTTGCACGTTCATCCGCGTGGTGCGACGGCACCACGCCACTTGCTTCCTCCCGCAAGATAAATCAACATAAACGTTGGAGGGGGGGGGGGGTTCGGCCGTGTTCATGCGGTCCGGCCCCCCTCACGTTAAATAAAAACTCAACATGAACATTCAAAGCCTCATGTTAGACATGCCAAATCCACGTTCAAGAAATGGAATAATTAAAGAATGAAACAAGAATCCCCTACCTTGGGTTTAAGATTCGAAGATTCGGTTACGCTCCGCGGTAGACGGCGTCGCGGAGGTCGGGTGTCGCGGTCGTCGTTCATCAAATCCGTTGACGAAGAGTTATGCCCGAAGAGACACGTCGTTGGCGGATCTTCGTTTGCCGACGAAGAAGGTCTGAGAAGGAAGCGGCGTTCCCTCTTGTTGACACCGAGGACGAAGAAGAGAGGCGTCGTTCTTCGTCGGAGTTTGAGCGTTCTTCGTTCTTTGTCAGAGCTTGAAGATGAAGAGGAGCTCTCAAAAAGCTCTCAAGGGAATAAACAAACAACCCTTAATCAAATAAGATTACATCTTATTTTATTAACACCTAACTCAAAAGAATTTCAATGTTTTGAAATTCAAAAAGGGGTTTAACTCCCTTAAATTAATTAAGTAACTCAAGTTATTAAAATAAGGAAGAGTTACATAATTAAGAGGGGGTTTAGAGGGGTTAGGGAATTTGAAAAGAAAAAGGGGTTCGTGTGGGCCCCACCACACTTAATCCTCCCAAGGGAGGTTAAGTGGGTGTGGGTCCCACTTCCAACCTCCTTTGGTAGGTTTTTAAAAGTTAAAAATAAAATTTGTCTTACACAATTTTATTTAACTTAACTGAAAAACCCCAAAACTAACTTTCAACTCGCAACAAACGCAACTCCCGAAAAGGTCTCTTTAAGCGAATATCGGCGCTGCGAGTTCATCGGTGCCCTCGGATTTCAATTCCGAGCACCGGATCAAAAGTTAGGAATTCCCGCTCGTTCGTTCACTGAACGTACCCGAGCCAAACTTCGAAAATTAATTCCGGGCACTCCGGGCCTCGGAATCAGGTGCCGTCTGAAACCGCGCTCTTGTAAAATTCTAAAGAAAATTAAGAAAAAATTTCTCTTGAATTTTACGGGTCTTTACATGACCTAATTTATACCTTTCATAATTAAAAAATAAAATAAAATATTAATTCAATTCCATGCTCATTACCTTTCTATTTTAGAGATTTACAGAATTAGGTTAATCATTACATAAAAATTAATATCATTCGCATCCAATTGACATGTTTTCCACTATAATAATATTTTATTATTCAATAATAAGTCTTAAACTTCTCCCATAAAATCCACCACAAATGATACCTTTCTTAATATATCATAACTATTACTCTTTTTCATAAGATTGGTAGATTAAAATATAAGAGTGGTGATATCAGATGCTCGGTAAGGTAAAGTGTATTATAGAATCTATAATATAATAAAAAAACAAGAATAATATGGAAGGAATACATAATAATTAAAAAATTTCATATAACTAATCATGTGATCTTGTAATATATCCATGTATGGCATAGGAATATAAATAATAATGTGGATAACAATAACAAATGTAACAATAGGGCCCCACTGAAAGCACAGACACCCCACCCTAACATGGTCATCGTGTCCTGGACTAACAGGTACCACCATTTTACCCAAAGAAATGTAGTCCCCTCTCTAGGGCCCACACATGTGACTGAAGGGACCTTCTGGATATTGATTGTCCCCACATGCCAACACATGTACTTTCCAAATCTGGTAGACATCTGAAAAAAAAAGATTCACCTTATTTAAATTAATCATAGCATTTATCCATTTAACCCTTTATTATTTCAGGGTGTTACATTCACCCCCCCCCCCCTCAAGAACAAAATCCTCATTTTGGGAAATAACCCATAAGTCGGAGGATGGAGTCCACTCATTGATAGCAAATGTAATTATTGGGCCTTTTTAACAGCACAAACACCCCTCCCTAACATGGTCATCAGGTCCGGGTAGGCGTAGAACCACCGGTTTCCTCAATGTTGGACATCATAAACAAACTATCAAGGAATCTTGTAAAGACATAAAAAATAATTGAACATGTATTAACTGAATACATAGGCTAGTTTTTCTCATGATACCTATAGATTCAATAAGGGGTTATCTAATATCAACCTCCACTACCCCCTTACTAATTTTTATGAATTAATCATATGATAAATATTAAATAATAAATAAATTACATTATCAACATAAACATATATATTAAAAAACTAGCATATGAAATGAAAATATTTCCCCCCCATTAATAAATAGAACAACATGATAATAATACACCCTAATAAATATGGTGGATGATATAATTTTAGTATACTAGCACTAAATCATAATAACATTTAATATAAGTTTTCATGGATGAAAATACCAAAATAAAATCATTCGAATGTAACTTTGAAAATATGCTGAAATACCGAATTATTTTGAATGAATTTAAAAACTAAAAATTCTCAAAATAATGGGAATACTATTTTTTTTGAAAACCCATGGAAATTTATATAATAATATTCATAAATAATCATGTTTATGATGATTGGAATAGCTGATCTTGTGGTAAACGTAAAAACACATTCTTTTCCCACTTAGTAAAAAATAAAAAATTTACTTATATGGAAATTTAAAATAAGATTCTTTTTAATTTTTTTTCAATAAGACAAATATTGTATAAAAATACATTTATAAACCATTTAAAAGTAAATAAGATCTCCCATAATTTTTTTAAGAACATGGATATAGGGGAAAAATTTTCCTAACCCAAAAAGAAGAAATATGTGTGTCTTTTCATATAAACATTCATTAGGTTTGTTTTTGAAAAACCAAGAGGTAAAATGGAAAAAAGAATAATAACCCCATAAATAAAAACAATATAGGGAAATATATGTGTTTTATGATAGAAATAATATCTAAATTCCCCAATTTAAATTTTAACATAAACAATATCTATTAAAAATTAGATTATAGAATAAACCCTTACGAATTCTATAATACTTGAATCATGACATATTGAAAGAGATAACATGAAATGGAACATTATTTACCATTATTAAAGAGTTAAATAAGATATAATATTTCGAAGAGGTGTAATATAAACCATATAATGGAAATAAGTGTATAATTCCAAAACATCTTTCTTAGAATGAGGTTTGAGACGCGAAACACTTACGTTGGATTCTCGTGTCCTAATATGCATTCCAACATCATGTATAATAAATTAATATTTATTATTCATATTTATAAGATATATATTTATATATATCATTCTAGATATAATTTATTCATAAAATATTTAACAACAGTAATCATAATTCATTATTAAAATATATAATTTATGTGTTAACTATTTCATTTTTAGGCATGTTTTGATATAGTGGTTAAGAACCATAATCCATTATCATGATTGAATCACCACTATAATATTAGTAATGTTATGTATATATATATCATATTTACACATTGAATAAATTTTTGGAATCATTTATGTAAGTGGTTATGAAAAATGAATTGCATCACTTCATGGTGGTGGTGGTCTTCATGTACCCACGAGTGGTGTTTTCATTTTACAATGGATGGAATGAAAGGAAGGTAAATAATGATTAATTTTTTTTGAAAACTAATAATGTAATATATATAATATATATTTTTTAATTATATCCATATAAACTTTCTAATGAGTTGGTAATGGAAAATGAAATTTGTCTCTTTGTGGAGGCGGTATTTCACACCTACACACGAGTGATGTTTCCATTTACCAATGGATGTTTCGGCAAGAATTTGAATAATATATTATATTTTAATAATTATAATTATTTCATAAATATAAAAAATATATTGATTAATTTTATCTTTATAGGAATCCATGTGAGTTAGTGATGACAAATGAAATGCATTATTTCCTCAAGTTGGTAGTTAGTATGTTACCATGAGAGATGTTTTAATTTACCAATAGATAAAAAAGGGATATAAAATATCTACCCTTAGATATAATATCATTTTAGAATATTAAATTTAATGATTTAATTATATTATAATGGTTATGATACATTTTATGTAGGTAGAAGAAGAAAAAATCATGAAAGAATATGGTTAAGACTTATACCTCCTATAATATCATCCTTTGGCTTGCATCTTATGGATTCATGGAAGTTTATTTTGCGAATAACAAAAACTATAGTTCATGGATAGTGGTTTTTAATGGTATTTTTGAAGATATTGGTAAAACTATTTTATCTTTGTTTTTTTCCTATGTGAGGATAGGATGTTTCCTTTTATATGTGATAAGAGTGGCACATTTGTAAGTATTCAGAAAAATAAAATATAAAAAAAGTATTTCACATTAAAGGATTATCCAATTTAGAAACAAAATTTAAGCTAGAATAATATATGGTAAAAATAAACTCAACTAATCACATGATTAAAATTTTTAGAGATATTTTAATCCTTATCCCTTACTTTTACTACCTTATTAACTCTTTTAACATTTACTATAGAAACAAATGTTTACCATGCAAGCCATTAATTATGAATAAAAATGAAATTGATATTATCATGAAATTAAAACATTATGATCCCAAATATATAATATACTTTCTAATATCCAATTTTTATAAGTTTTTGAAAAATAATTCTCATATATATTTTCAAAAATCAATGTAAATCATTTTTACATATTTTTGGGAATGAATATGATTTTATATCAAAATCATGTACAATGTCGTTTCTCATGGGAGTAATTTGATAATTTTTAATAAAAATGGATTTATTTTAGTTTAAAATCAAACAAAAATCAATATTTACAATTTTAATACATGATTAAAAGAGATGACCAAAAAAACATTTAATTTTAATAAAACAATTTCTATGAATTCTAAAATGTAAAACATATATTTATGATTATATATTTTTATTTTAAAAGTATTATTTTACTTATTATATAAATGGTATATTGAAAAGTCTCATAAACTTTCAATTTATTATTATATTATGAATATCCCATCAAAGTGATTGTATTTGTAAAATCCGTATTTTCTCTATTTACCCAAAAATCATCTTTTTCATTAAAATTCCAAACAAAATAACTTTAATATAATTATGCAATTATGAATTAAAAAATTATGTTCATTTCATCATATTAAAATAATAAATTTCGTAAATTTATCTTTTAAATGAAAATAAAAAAATATGAGAATAAGTATATTTATAATAAAAATGACGATTTAAGAGTTCTTTGATACAATTTCTAACAAGTTGAGTATAAATAAATTTGTTCATATATTGAAATATTACATTTTCTCACAATAATATTTTAAAATTTATAAATTTAATTTATTAAAATAAATGCACAATACATTAAAAATATTTCTTGTTAAAACATCCATTTATAACATTGAATAATTTTAGTCATATCATATTAATTTTTTTTCAGACATTAACATTCATAAATCAAAAGAATATAATTATATTTACGTATCATAATTTAGTACTGTATTTAAATTTACTAAAGTGTTATTTTAATATATCCTGACTCATATTAGTTTGATGTTAGGTGTAACATAATTTGTCGAACATAGTATTATTTTAAATAAATTTTTATTTTGAGATCTCAAGGTGTTTCATCCCGCCTAAATAAAATTTATCATCCCAATTAAATCATTTTCGAAATAAAAATGAGTATATAATAACGTAAAACAAATCTCATATCTATTTTTTATCATGATAAATAACTTATATGTTAATACTATGAGACATAGTATTTCTTATTTTAAATATTTATAAAATCACATATATACCATTATAAGACTCATAATTATGAATGGGTTTCTAGAAACATACCTCAATAATTGACAGATAGTTTCCAGATAATACTTAGTATATTTATCTCCCTCATACTTGAGTTTGAATAATTTTTTACCATCAATGATGAGAATATGAGAAAATATACTTACATGGTTTCTTTATATTCCATAAGCATAGTTTCATCGTTTGGTCATATTTTGAGCAGTTTTTTCACCTCTAATTAATTGTATGTTCTTAATGATAAAACTTTATGATTAGTTTTTATTGTTTGAATCATTAAATTAAATTTTAGTAGAACAAAAGATCTATAAAAGGGATAGTAAGTTAATCATATTGTCTTTAGAAATTTACTAAAATCGTGAATAGTAAATACAAGTAGAGATAACACCCAAATGAATGATGATTGACCATTTTATGAACAAATAATACATTAATAACCAAATTATAAATAATAAAACCAAAATATAAAATCAAATATAACACTAAAAATTTCGAAAATATGCTTAACAAAATTCAAAACATAAAATAAAAAGTAGTTGATCACACATTCTTTCATGATAAACTTGATTTATCTCTAAACAATAGTAATCACTCAAGAAGTCACATATGGAAAATGTATATACCCTAATCTTATATTCTCCATAATATACAAGTATTTTCCAAAAATAACATAAATAACCACAAACCCAAAAAACATTTATACTTCTACAAGTTTACTCAATATTTATTTATAAAATAATTTTAACCAATTTGACGAAAAAATAACATATTACAAAACAATTTCTCATTTACCATAATTCTTATAATGTTCCAAGAAATATAATAAACGTTTTAAGAAACAAAATTACTCACCTATTCAAAAATTCTCTTTTTTAATCTCACAGTTATATATTGGATAAAACTTATGTTCCCAAAAATATAATAAACGTTTTTCTCAATTAACCAAAATTACATCAAAATCAAACAAAATTTAAATACAAATGGGTTTATATAAATAAATCATGAATTGTTCTTAAATCCCAAGAAAAATCCCCCAAAATTTCATTAATCACATTTGAATATTATGACATAAATCCTCAAAATGTTTTCTCATATTTTTAAATTATGATAATTTTCAAAGCTTATCAATCCTTTAATAAATACCACTATATCATATCTCTTGAAATCATTTACATATACACATCAATTATTCATCTTCTTTCATAAAATTTAACTTAAAATTTCAATATTATTCCTTAATAATTACTTCCTATAAAAAATGTGATTTATGTCCTGTGATTCATCAATATAAATCTAATCATGATTCCTTCTTTAAACATAAGAACAAATGATAAAATAATTTATTCATTTTATATGTTATTCACAGTTTCTTAATATTTAGTATATTATCTTGATAAACCTTAATATATTTTTTTGAGACCCATCTGGATCTTTCCACTAAGGTTATCAATTTTAATAATCCTAGAACTCCACACATTTAAAACATTTAATTGATACCTAATGAAGGATTATATTCCCCTAAATTGTGTTAACTAATCACTTTATTTCTAATTATAATTTTATTTTTATATTTACACAATTACAACATATGAATCATCTTCTCAACCTTTATTTTCATTTGGATAGGTGATTCTTCCCACATTCTTGACATGTAGGAAGTTGATTATTATTATCGTCAAGATAATTATCACCTAAAATTACAGAAAACTATATTTTTATCTTATTTTATGTGGTAGGAAGCTCACCTAGGAATATGTTATTAATAATAAATTGTGATATCTAGTTATACATAACCAAAAGAGTTTTCACTCAAAAACTTATCCCATTTGATTTCTTGTTTACGCAACTACTTTGTTCTTACTCATTCCAACCATTTACGAAAACCTAAAATAGTTAGTGTGAGTATATCATATAAAATAATAATAAACCATCTTAGAGTGAGGAAAAATAAAAAAATATTCTTAATAATTTCATATTTTATTCAAAATATTATATTTATCCAAAAATAATTACATTTATCAATAACATATTAACTCTTAAGGTTATATAAAACATTTAAAATATGACCCCAAAGCATCACATTAATCATTGAAGTTTTCAAAATATTTTAAATTATAATTATTTAATAACATTTAACCAATATATTTATCTAAACCCTACTGTGATACAAACTATAGTACTCCAAACTCGTACACTCGAATTTGATACTAAAATCATAATTGTTACATACTAGTTTTGATACAAACTCAAGGGACTCAATATTGAACTTCTATAATTATATTATCGAATAAATATTTTTTTATTAAATAACAAATATCTTTTTAGGTTTATAAAATTAAAGAATTATTAAAATCATTACTTAATGAAACCTATATCTTTTTTATCTAGGGGACATTTTTTCTACCATACCCATATTTACGTATTTTGTATTAACTCTTCAAGATGTCACATAAAATTCAAATCACATGATTCCATTATAGATATATAATATTAGTTAAACTTATTTATAACCCAATTAATGATAACATAATATGAGTGAGATGATATGATTGGTAAGGTGAACTGAATGGTGGAATCTATCATAGAGTAAACAAGACATGAATAATATGGAAAAAATAAATGGTAATAAAATAATGTCATATAATTAATCACATGAGCATGAAATATATACAAGGATTATATAGAAACATAAATAATCATGTGTATAATTATAAATTATTTCATAATTACGGAATGCACAATGTCAGACATCATAAAAATATAGTCGGTGCCTCATTCCATGATATCATAAATAATTGGGAAGATATGTCCCAAAAACATATGCTAGTTTGTGTCATGAAACCTATAGATGTATGTAATTGATATATAATACAAGGTGTCTACCACCACTTACTAAGTCAAATGAATCCATCATATTAAAAGAGTTAACAATCAAGAAAATCCATATCAATATAACCATTAATATTGAAAAAATAACATAAGAAATGTCAATATTCTTCCCAATAAATTTATATAACAACATGATCATAAGTCATTAATAGAAATAAGATGGATGGTATCATTATATATTATAAAAAATTAATTATAATAATATTTAAACAATGTTTACATAAATGAAAAACACTTTCATAAAGAATTTATAAAGTCACCCTAAAAATAAGAGGGAATATAATTTTATTATGAAATCATTTTAAACCAAAAAATTCCTAGAATAATGAGAATGGTATTTTCATTAAAAAAAGAGAAATTATAGAGTAATCTTGTTAATGTATAATAATTATCATTACGAAAAATTGATCATGGAGTAAAAGTAAAAAAAATATTTTACCATTTTAAAAGAAATAAAAACTGACTCTTATAGAAAACAACAAGAAGGTTCATATAAAGTATTTATAAATAAATTAAAATATAGTATAAAAATACCTCTAAAAATAATTTAAATTTTTACATGATCTATCATAAAACAAATTTTATGTACATGGATATCGATGAAAAATAATCCTGACCCCAAGTGGAGAAACAAGTTTGAATTTTTTTATGAACATTATTTTATTGATTTTGAGTACTAAAAGAGGTAAAATAAATTTAATAAATGAAAAGAAATAAATAACATTACTATATTGAAATATATAAATGTTAGGAGATAAATAAAAATTATATTTAAACTAAATCAATATTGAATAAAAATGGAATTAGAGTATAAACCGTTAATGATTTAAAAATACTTGAATCAATAACTCTTGAATGAGATAATTTGAAATGGAAAATTAATTACCATTATTAAATATTTTACTATGATATAATATTTAAAATAGGAATCATATTGACTATATAATATAAATATGTCAAAAAATCAAAAACATGTCTCAAAGAATGATGTTTGAGATGAGGAATACTTACTTTTGATTCCCACTTGATCAGACGTGTTCCAAACTCATGTATAATAAATTTATATTTATTATTTATATATATAAGTTCCATATTTATATCTATATTACATTATATATTTAATTCATCACTTATTTATATACATTTACTCATATTTAATTGTTAAAATCAATAATTTAGTCGTTAATTGTTCTATTTCTCATTAATTTATTGATTCAGCGGTTCCATCCCTTTCACCTTGTCCACAATTTTATCACCTATGTAATTTGAATTATTTCAAATATATAATTTTTATAAATTAAATATATTTTTATTTTCATCCATGTAAGGTGATTATGAAAAATGAATTACATCTCTTTATGGAGGTGGTAGTCAATACGTACATAGAGTGATGTTTTTTTCTGTTGATGGAAAGAAAGTAGGTAAATAATAATTTTTCATTACATAAATTCAATTAGGTAAAAAATATAATATAATATATATATTCATTAAGTTCTTTTTTTAAAATATCCTTGTGAGGTGGTGATGAAATAATAAAATACATCATTTCGTGGAGGCATAATTTTGCACATACTCACGAGCGACATTTCCATTTTCCAAAAAAATTTATAGTAAGATGGTAGATAATATATTTCCTTAATGAATAATTATAATTTTATAAATATTATATTTATTAAATAATTATATATTTATAAACATCCATTTAAAATAGTGATGAAAAATGAAATATATCGCTTCATGGGTATAATAGAGCATACGTGTGAATGAGCTATGTTTTCACTTCTCATAAGTTTAAAATGATATAGAAAATAGTTATTCCATCAACATAATAAAATTTAAAAATATTAAATATAATAATTTAATTATATTATCATGGATATAATTTTTTTGGAAAAGTTAAAATAGGAAATAAACTTCAATGAATTAGGTTAAGACTTATACCACCTTATAGGAAATCTTCTTTGGGGTTAAAACTTAAGGTTACTTGGCTGGGTATCTTGAGTATAAAAGAAACTAAAGATCTGGGATAAGGGTATTGGAAGGGTATTTTTGCAGATATTATTTTATCCAATGCTTATTTGGTTGTGTATATTAGTGAGTAGAGGATGATCCATTTTAACGTTATAGGAGTGAGGCCTTTGTAAAATTTAAGAACTTTAAAATATAATAAATATATTTTTCATGAAAAGGGACTCCAATTAAGTAAAATTTAATATATAAGATAATTTAAGGTCAAAAATAACTCCACTAAACACATTTATATAATTTTTCAGTGTATTTTAGTCCATGTATCTTATTTTAACCCTATTGTAAATCTTTTTAATGTTTATCATGGTGAAATTGTTTTACCATGGTACTATTTATTATTACTAAACATGTAATTGGACTCAATATAAAACTAGATCATTTAGATAATAAATATGGAATCCATTTTCTATGATGCAATTTATATATATTATTAAATTATTTTTAATTTATGTTTTCAAATCACAAAAAAAATAATTTTTAGAAAAATTCGTTCTTTATGCATAAAAATTATTTTATGAAAAAATGATGTATAATGTTGATTACCATAGAATTAATTGTTTTTTGCTTAAGAAAATATAACTTATTTTATTTTAAAACAAAAAAAACTGAAAAAAACCTTGTGAATACTCGATTAAAAAAGAATAACCAAACTAGATTTTATTGCGTTAAAAACATTACTTGGATTTCCAAAAAAATCAAACATAAATTTATAAGTAAAAAATTTTATTTGTAAATTCACAATATAAATTATATAATATTTATTTTTTCTATAAAATTTTTTTCATAAACTTTCATTTCATTCTTATATTAAAATAGTGTCATAAAAGTGACTATATTTTTTAAATCAATATTTTTTATTATTCACATAAAAACAAATCTTTTTGGAAAAATCAACCTTTTTGTGTTATTTAAACAAATTTATAATTAATTTAATGTTAATATATTATTTCACAAATTTAAATATTACATATTATCAAAATAATCTTTTAAAAGTGATCTATTTAATTTATTAAGATAAAACACACAATACTTTAACAATTATTCTTTAAAAAATGTCTCTTTTTAATATTGAACAAATTTAATAATATTATATTAATTATTTATTTTATAATTTTTAGATTACATCAATCTAAAAAATAATACAATGTATGCATCACAATTTATTACTATCTTTATATTTTTAAAAGTTTATTGTAATATGTCTCAAATCATTTTATTTTGGTGTTTCATGTAAAGTAAGATTTCAAAAAATAATATTATTTTGAGGAGAATTGCATTTTGAAATATTGGGGGTGTTAAAATGTGATATATGATGATTTTGGAGATACCAACATGTGAAGGTTTTGTTTTAAATGGCTTAACCAGCTAGAGATATCATATTTCATGTCGTGGTCTAATGACATACTGAAATAGATCTATACAAAATGTTGTGAAGAGGGGAAACAATTATTCTTTTTTGTGTTTTCATTATCCACGAATAAAAAAACAATATTTAATTTGAAATAAATATTTCATTTGAAATGGGAAAAATTTGAGTAGAATTTAAAATTAATTTATTAGTTTTATAGTCAACATGATGTTGTTTAGGAAGGCAAGTCATGTTTTTTTAGTCATGCATTAGATATATTTTATGTTTTGTTTGGTTTTTTTTAAAATGGGGTGAGATTATATTTGGATTAAAAGAAAGAGGATGTGAGAGTATAGATGAATGATACATGATATCCTAAAGGAATAATAAATTCACACACATGACTTAGCTATATATCATATGATGAGTGATGACTCAAGGAAAAGGTATAGGGATTATTATGAAGAGTTTTAAATGAATACTGTTAAAAATGAATTTTCCTTTGTATCATATCCTTTTTTGACGGACTATGATGAAAATTTGTTTCATTGGTTGTTTTATATTAATTTAAGATATTTCATCCTAGTTTTTCATGATAATATTATATGTAAATTAATTTAATATGTTTGAATTTTATTAGTGGATGAATAGAAATTTGACTCATTTTTATAGAAATTATTCTGAAAATATGCTTGTAATTAAAATGTTTAAAATTGAATATATTTTTTGTAATTACATGTATAATCATTTCTTAGAAAAAACTTATGAAGCGCCCTACCCATTATGGGGGGTCTTTTGATCAATCCCTACAACGTTCGGATTTGGTGATGGCAATTAAGGAAGGTCCATTTTAATCCCACTACATTGAAGACCATTGATTGACATATATAATGGAATTGGCTCAGTTTTATTAGTCACCTGATCATTTTGGGTAGCCGCATAACCATTAATCTATAATGATAATCACATAAAGCTCATTTTTACTCAATTTGATGGATATTTGTGTGATTATATCAATTAGAGGGTATGTCACTGTTATTGTTCATGCTGCTCAGAATACTCGCCCTTCGATGCTATTGTTAGTCTAGGTCAGGTGCTACATAGGGGGATTCAGCTAGGATGTACTATCATTGATGCTCCTATTAAATGTTTTTGGTTATTTTTTGATTTGCTGATAATGAAGATATATGAATGGGGAGAAAACCAATAATTTATTGATGTAATAAAAAATTTTACAAAATTCACCCTCCACACACCTCCCTTTCTTTCTCAAGAATTAATCTCTCAAGGCCCTATTTAGATAGAAGAGCTCTCATTGATTGAATCTGATGATTATAGGAATCTCCCCAAGGACTCATGATATTGACATGGTGGGAGGTGTAAGGTTTTAAAAAAATGTCACCAACCCCCCACCTACCACTGAAATTTCCAATGGCTTCCAATGAAATAGGGACTGTAAATGTATAATGTCCAACATCAATGATGCAATTCATGGTGAGGTAGGTGCGCCAACCACCTATAATATAGCCATGCAACTCCAATTCTACCGATCTATATAAAACCTGTTGGAGAATCTACAAAGTTATATCTTCTCCCGACTAACAACCATTCTCAAAATATTCGTTGGGTTTCACTTTTTTGTGGATCTTCACATGTCGCAGCAGCTTTCAATCTATCACTTCATGTATCCAATGATAGAGAATTTCGATGTGCTTTGTTTGGGAATGGTATTTTGGGTTCATTATCATATCCAAATCACCTTGAATATCTCAATGAACCCTATACTCCTTCTGAATACATCTAGGCTCCTAGAGAAAATTCCCTACCCACAACTTCTCTATACTAGCTTCCAAAGCAACAATGTACTCTACTTATATAATGGATAAAGTGATATAATTTTTCAACCTTAACTTCCATGATACATGTCCCCATGAAAAATGTAATTGTATCATGATGTAGAATTTTTTCTAGGAGGATCACCTACCAAATCGATATATATCCCTTTAAAAAGGGATCAAATCATCTATAGAACAAACATAGATTTGTTGTACCCACAATATTCCTCTACATCCACTTGACTGCATCACAGTGCTACTTCAGAAGATTAGGACATAAATCAACTCATGATCGCCACTTCATGGGATATGTAAGGTATCATAATCATCATAGCATACATCAATCTTCCAACTGATGAGGATTATGGTATCATCTCCCTTTCCTTGAATTCATTGATTATGAAGGACATTAACTCTTGCTTAACCACAAATGGTTAAGAAAAGAAATTCTAACTATTTTTGTTTTGTCCATATTTAATCATTTATGAACACATTTAACATATATCTCATGAGATAGCCATAAAAACCTCACCTTTTTATCATGAATGATCTACATTCGTAAAATATGTTGAGAAACCCCAAGTACTTCATATTAAAATACTTGGATAACTCTTTCTTTGACTGGATAATCATCACTGCATACTTCCCAATGATCAGTATGTCATCAAAATAATGTATAAGATCAATAATTTTACCATCCTGAAATCTCTGGAAGTAAACACACTGGTCTGCATGTGTCTTCTTATTTCTATGTCCCACCATGAATGAGTCAAACTTGTTGTTCCACTTCTTGGGAGCCCATTTCAGTCGTTACAGTATATTTTTCAATTGAAGATTTTTTTTTTCATGTTTAGAAACCTCAATACCCTCGGGCTATTTCATATATAGTTAACCATTGATTTCACTATTAAGAAATGTTTTCTTCACATCCATATTTTGAAGCTGAAAGTCCATGCTTTCCACAAATATGAAAGAGGATCGGATTTAATCCATTATTACCAAGGGTGAAAATCTCTCATCAAAGAAAAATCCTTTTTTCTAAATGAATCCCTTTACTACTAACAGATCATTGTTTTAACCTCCTTTTTTATCGTACCTCTTTAGCATAAATTCCAATTTTTTCATTATTTACCTCATACCATTGGGTATTTACACAAAATGAAATGTCTGGTTTGTTGTCAAAGACTCTATCTCATCCTCCATTTCATATATCCACAAGAGCTTTTCAGGATGATACCACATCCTAGTAACCTTTTGGCTCTCCTGCATTAGATAGTAATAGTTACACCAACTCTAAATATGTATTTTATGGAATCCTTCCCCATGAAGATCTTTGAACATGTAAAATGATATTTTTATTTGGGGAAACATTTCCTAGCACAAGTGATAGTTATGTAACTTCTTATAGAGAGGATTGACTCTCCACGTACTTAATATCCTCCTCTACTTCCTCTTGTTCTGATTCCAATGAGTCTTGTTGTACCTCATCCACTTCATCGATAGGTGGTGTTGGTATATGTGTTGGATCATGAATTGAGCCTTTGACACCTTCCCTTCAAGGCATTCTAGGATTTTGAATTTCCTTGATCGTATGGTTATCATAGAATGTGGCATCTATTCATCAAATCACCTTCTTCTCCTTTGGTTCCAGAATAATGTATTTTAACTTCTCATCTCTATAATCGATGATGATACATGGATTTGATTGCTATTCTATATTTTTCTTGAGATCCTTGAATACATGTGAAAATGAAAAACAATTGAATACTCAAAATGAGAGTAAGAGGGGTGTTTACCAGACCATCTCTTTTGTAGAATATCAAAATTCGTTAAGCCCAATTATGATATGATGATGAGATATAATGAAACATGAACAATGTATCCCCATAATGGATTAGGAATCTTAGCCAAACTGATCATTTTCCCACCATTTCTATTATGGTTTTGTTCATCCTTTCTACATCTTAGTTGTATTGTGGGGTGCATTGGACCATCCCCTAATGTCGGATTCCCTGAATCCTGAAATGGGCACCAAATTCTTGTGATGTTTTCTCTTCTCTATTCTCTAAATTATGACACTTAAAATTCATTCCAGTTTCACACTCCACCATGCAATGGAACATCATGACATAGTCTTGTAATTATTCCTTTATCCAGAAAAAATAACAATTACACCATTCAGGATTATTCAAAAATAAAGTATATAAAATATTTATTACCTCCCAATAAATCCACCTTTATGGGTCCACATACATCATAGTCCACCAGATCCAGTAACATTGATCTCTTGGATGAAGTAGCATTGAATAAGACAATTTGATTCTTCCCATTCAAGTATTATTTTTAAAGATCAAGTGATGCATCCTTCTTAACAAAGGAATACTTCTTATTTTTAAAGGGGGATATCCCTGTTTCACACATTTGGTTGAGTATACTATTCCATATATTGAATGATTTCTCTACTTTCACTATTTTGAGGCTATCTGCATGTACCTTATGTGAGTTTTGTATAATATATTTTATATGTTTCATTATGTGATAACAATATCTCCTTTTTTCATATTCCATGCCCCATTGCTGAATATTTTTTCAAAGCCTTGTTGGAAAAATTCCATTCAAGATAAAAGGTTAATATTAAGGCTTAAAACATGTCAAAAATCATTATGAATTGGATATAATCCATTCCAACAATATCAGCGGAACTAGTATTCCGCATATTGACTTTAATAAATTCTGCAGTTTGATAAGTCAAGAAATACTCAATATGAAGAGGTATGTGGTAGGATGTTTCAGTGTCGATCACCCATTATATGTCCTATATTGAAGTGTAATATAAAGCCTCTTATTTATATTTGATAAAATCACAACTTCTCTAGTGACACTCACAAGTGCATATCCATTCATTCTTTCCAGATTTCTAGTTTGTCCCTTTTCTTGTAGAAGCCATCAGTAGTTCTTCTTCATGTGTCCCTCCATGACACAATGGTAACACTTGTAAAATGTTCTCCTTCTATCTTTGGACGATCCTCTAATATTTCAGACTCTAATTACTTCCACATGTCCTCCTCTTTATTGTATCTCGCACTTATGTAGGGTGAGAGCATGTGTTTTGTTGTAACTTATGTCCTTCCATTGATCTTCCTCAATGAATAGTGCTCCACATAACATTGCCTTGTTAATATCGAATTTGAGCATTGAGTTACTAGGTTAGATGAAAAGTGTGTCCCAACTATCATGAAGTGTGAGGAGTAGGTGGTTCACATGATCTTCATCAGTTAGAGTCTTACATGCAACTTCCAATTGATTCACTATGCTTTGGAACTCATTGGTGTGTTCGCCTATAGAGATTCCAGTTTGTGGTTGAAGATGCCTCAATGATCATTATTTGAATAGTACTTATTTTTTTACATCATCCAATTTTCATATGAGGTAGTCTCCTATTGAACATGGTTGAAAAAGTTGTGATCGATCCATTGGAGGATTTGACCAATCATCTTCATATTTAGATTCTTCAAATCAACTTCCTTAGTGGATTTGGGGATGAATCCATCATTCCCAATGGGGTCAAAAATATCATTATATTATGTATACCTTCTATTTGAGACTTCAAAATGGATTAGTTTGATGAATTCAATAGGATCATCCCTCCTGTGGATGGTCTAACCATTGAATTTCAATTATTTAAAATGGTGTAGAATATAGATATGTTGAGCTCACCTTTGTGACTGGAATGGTTGAAAATTGTGAAATCGACTACTTGATCATCGACACCAAACACTAATTGATCAAGATATAACAAAAAAAATTCAATTTCCAAGATCAATAGATGATGTGGTGATGACATGGTACTGATGTTTCCATCGGATCAGCTTCTTGAATCTCAATAAAAATGTCACCATCACTAAAACAATACATTCTTCTATGGAAAGGGGGTATTGTTGCTCCTGAAGTTTGACAAGACATTGACTGAGCCTAGGGAACTTTTTTATATCAATTTATGATTCCATTTGCGCTGTTGAAATTGTCTTGACATGAACTACTAGAATATTCCATCCAAACATGACTACTGGTAACTTTATTTTTCCAATCATTATAGAAACTCCATTACTCACTGTTGTTTCACCACAAATGGCTCTAATACCACTTTTTGTGAATAAATAATCATTATGAGAGTTGAATGGAGGGATAAAAATAGAATTTATTGCAACTAGAAAAAATGTTACAAAACACCCATCCCACACACCACCCTTTCTTTCTCACATGTGGAGATCTCAAGCCTCTCTCTAGATATAAGAGCTCTCTTTTCTCAAATATATTGATATTATAATGCTCTCCAATTCATCATTTTATACCCACAGTGGGAGGTTTCATGGTTGACACAAATCAAAAAAATCCCCCATATATAATAGACTTTTCTCATGGAATCAAACGAAACAGGGACCACACATGTAAAATGTGCAACATATATGATGGAAGTCTTGGAAAGGTTGGGGCACTTGACACAAATAATGTTGCTCAACAACTCCATCTGGGTCATGGTTCATGGATTTATGAGCATTGTTTCTTCACAACCACTATTAATTCCTATCGATTTATGTAGATAATTTAATTTTTTGAATGTTCTAAGTATAGTGTTTTTTTACTGAAGTCTACAGTTGGTGGCATGGATTCATTCACCAATACTTCACTCTGGAAGTTATAATGACGATTTCCAATATGATTGAACTACATTCACCATATGTATTATGATTAAAACCTTTTTCCAAGATAGTACGTTTCATGTTATACTCGAGATATCATTTTTACAACACTAATTTCGTTAGTTCAGAACTAGTAAGTTGGGTTAATTGATGCATAGCCAATGTTCGAAGTATGGACCAACTTCTACTAATTAGAATATGGACCTAGGATGAAATTTTTATTGGGATATGAATATTTGAAGCCTATCCCGACATACACATACATTATAATTCCATCCAATCATCCAATGCCAATAGGGTGGACACAAGTTGGGCTAAAGAGGAGAGGCGCAAGATGATAAAATTGTTATATATTTGTTGTTGAGGCCATTGAAAGAGACGAACTAGAGGCTTCCACATGTTCCAGACCATACATACCTAAGGTATGAAATTTAATTATAAATTTTATATAACAATTTGGGTCAAATCATAAAGTGAATAATTCCCTTTAATGGGATTCTTTTTCAAAAAATACTCTTTTTCCATTATACTAAATAGAAATTCCTAATAATTGTGCTTATTCCATTCTTCTACTCTTATTCTACAGTAGACTTTTACTATTAATTCCATTGTAATGTTTTTTTTATGATTAATGTTTTTATGATTTTTCCCCCATGTTTGATTCTTCTTATATTTAGGTGTTGTGTGTTTCTCTCTCCCTCAATTAAAATGATTCTTTTTCTGTTTAGTGTATTTTATTCTCAATTTTATGTCGTGATCATTTTTCCTTTGTTATTGTGATCATCCTCTATTTTAGTGTTGAATTATGATTTTGTAATTATTGTTTTCATATTCCCTATGTATGGTAATTTTTATCTCCTTCATCAATATAATTTCATTTTCTAGTATAATTGAGTGAAGCTATATTTTTTGTTTTGATTTTTTGGGGAAACAATTGATTTTTATTCACATATACTCAGATATTTCAATGAATGGATTCAGGGGTGAGGTCGCAATCAATGAATTCCAATCTAATATATTCTTCTTATTCATAATAATTAATTTATTACCTTCACTAGATATTGTTCTTGGTAGTGTGAGATATGAAATGAATAGTGAAGTGGTAAATTTAAAGAAACATATAGGATTTCACCACTGCACTAAGTGGAAAATTTTCACTCCAGTGGTGTTCCATTGAAGAGTTTATTAAATTTTATTAGGTGAATATAGTTGAGTGATGTTATAAACAACTCATTCAATTTAATTAGTTTGAAAGAAATAAATAAACTATAATTGAACAATACTAAACTAACTTTTAGTGCAATTCCTTGGGACTAAATTAGTTCTTCAAAATTTTCACAACACCAACTGCATTTCAACCTCTATCTCTTTTCATTAAATTTATTATTTTGATCTTTATTTGATTTCATCTATATATTTTCACCGTAAAACCATTATATCCATTTTTTTCAAAGTATAGAAAACTAAAAAACATTAAGAACATAAAAAAATTGAATTAAAAATAAATTGGTCAATCATATTGATATATTACCACCTTGATATATTATCCCATTGGTTAAAAACTATGTTGTATTTGTGAGATTTATAAATTAATATTTATTAGGACTTTATAAAAACATCCTACATCAAATTTTAGCACCATTGTTAAAGACACATTTATTTCACAGTGATTTCATTATTTTTTTCTTAAAAATACATAACATTTTTATAAGGAAAAAAATTGATATTTTTCATCCCTAAAATTGTTTCAATATGCTGGAAACCTACTTGTTTTTGGTGTTGTTTATAGAGTCTTCGCCTTACAAGAAATGAAAATTTTTCTTCATCTTATTAGATTATGTATTTTACATGTTGTTTATTCTCTTTGAAGTTATTGTTTAAACCTAAAAATATTTATTGTTATGTGGTAACCTATGTTTTCTGATATTGAATATCTTTTTAAGGATCTTTTAACTAAATAATTAATTATGGATGTCTATGATAATTGTAATCATCATCATGGGGTTCTCTACACTTTTTGTGGATATTATGGGTCCAATTTGTTCTAATGTGTACATAATCATCCATTCATACCTATATAAATTTTGAATAACAAAATTATTTAGGGGAAGAAAATAAAAATATATTTTATTTGGAACAATCATAAATAAACATAATTGTTATGACTAATCATGATAATGTTTCCATCCATAGATTACAGAATCATATGTGGGAATTTAATTAAAAATTGAAAAAAAAATGCAATTATAATTTGAAATACAAGAGATGGAAGAAGAGGGATCTACCACAATGATCAATTCAATAATATATGGGGATAAGATATATGAATATTTTTTTAATAGTGGGTTACCTAGATTCAACATGAATAATACTTATAGATTATCATATCAACGAGATTTAATTTTATCATAATAGTGTTGATATTTCTGCATCCACTATTTCTTAGTAATGATCGTAGATTATTTTTCATATCAAAATATCATAGCTCTTTAGATACTGTGACATTAATCTTATATGTATTTCTTATAGTCTATATACATCAATATGAGTGGACATAGATGATGTCTGATGATCATGTGATGGGGAATCATAAACATTGTGACTTTTTGTCAGTAAGTTCGCACTTGATGATATCACAAAGATGAAATCATGATTACCGAACTACCAATAAGAACACCATGAATTTTAGGTGTCATTAGTTTCTCCTACATGTCAACAAATGTAGTGGTCTCTTGATGTGTGATAATTATCAGTGTATACTATTTGATCAAATACTTTGATGTAAGACAAAAATCATTACACAGAAGTTGTGATGAGGTAGCTTGTATTGGGTGCATCATTGTTAGTATGACATCAGTTGAATAGTCAAGATAGTGTTTTTTGAGTATAAAAGGAAGTGATATATCAAAAATAATTTATTCAGGAGATAGTATATTCACTAAATCCATAATCATTATAGAATAAGGTAAATCAATTCAATTAGGTAAATCAATAATAAAACAATAAACAATGATGACATAAAGTGTTTGTTCTACTTTACCAGATATCGTGAGAAAATAGATTTTATTACATGGTGTGTGTCTGAATGGAATGTTTTCATTGGTATTATGTTTTCTTATATCATTAGGGGTGCTAATGACTTGTTATACTTTGCTCCTAGTCTATGAATAACATCCACTATAATGGAGATAAATGCCTAGAGGGTCACACACTAAGAGTATTCAAAAGATTGACATATTCTAATGAATAGGTGTTTTAGACATGGTGAGCCCCATCAATGTGGTCCGAGTGATTTCTAAGGATATACAATCACCAAGAAATAAATAAATTCATTTTTATTTGAGTATGTAATAATTGGAGTTTGATTTATTTATTTATTGTATTTTCATGTGTTAAAGTAAATACATGGAAAAAAATATTATAAGATCAACTATTGTTATTCAAGGTTCATTAAATATTTTTGGGAATATTTAGTAGAGTTAATGATTCATTTTATCCCATAATATATTTATTTTATTACAAGTAAGTGATAAAAATATAAATGATTTTTATGCCTCAATAAAACAGTCATACGATGTCGTTTATAACTTATATTTTGGGAAATATATATTTATTGGTCAGGGAACCAATTCCAGATATTAAATATATTTCAATATATAACGAAGAAAGACTATCGTGCAATTCAATATTCATCGTACAATGAAAGAGACCTTTTATATCCTCTCCTGCTTCATGGGGAGAGAAGTATACAATCTAAATAATGCATCGATGTTCTACTTCATAGATTTAAAGATTGTCGCTATGGTGATCATCGGGAGGTCAAAAACATCATCAAATAATGGAAATAATAATTGAAATTTGATGAAAAATCTTCTTTGGGAACTTTCGAAGAATGTGTGGATGATATAAAAGGAATCAAATTCAGTTCCTTCATGAAATGATCACTAGCGACAAGCGGATGTCGAGCATAGTTTTAGATTGAAAGAGGTAATTTTTTACTTTATTGTTGGGGCTTAAAACCTACATGCGAGATTCTTAGGCCCTCTTACCAGGCATTACATCACCAGTGATAATGTAATTGCATCAATAACTGTAGAGAAATTTAATTGCTCAGTACATCAACTTCTACTGTGCATCTGAATATGTTCAAATGGTATTAAAAATATCACGTGATTTTTTAACCCGATGAAAATTTATATTTACAGAAAATAAATAATTATTTTTTTCACAATGGTCTCAATGTTGCATATGGTGATTCAATATGATATCTTGTGACCTATAATTACCAATAAAAAATCAAAGGTCATATTATAATCATTTTTCGAATTATTTCTCAAGGAAATATATATATATATGTAAACTTTTTTTGTTTTTCTGATGAAACAGCATGTTCATATGGTAATGCGGTGGGCTATTTCTCATAATTACACACATTTTGAATTCAACATTTTTTCAAGTACAAAAATTATTTGACTTGAAAAATTATAAAAGGATAACTTGGTGAAGTCTCTGACAAAGTCTCTGACGAGATCATGATTTGAAAGTATATAAAGGATGAAAAAATCACAAACAACAGTAAAACATTATCAACAAATAGGATAATAACTATCGTCAACTATGCAGGATCATTTTGGGAATCACATCGCACAATGAACACAACGACCTATAGAGAATTCAGAGATAGAATATCTGAAATCATTATGATTTCTATTCAAAATCACCTCTCCGAATAGAAGGGTCAATAGTCTCTAATATAGGTATTTCAAAACCAAAAATATTAAACTACACACTTCATACTAAAAACAACATACATAATTGACATTTCCAATTTGATCCTATTGTCCATCTCGGATATGAATTATGTCTCGATCAGTGCATAAAATCCTTCCAAGTCGTATATATTATCGATCAATTTCCCAAATGAGACTTCCTTTTCAAGCACTATCGTTTTAATAAATTCGTTTATGATGCATCAGATCTGATCTTTGAAAAAAAAGATATCTTATTTATGTCTGCTCCATGCCTTTAGTTCTTCAATAATCATGTCTGCATCCACCTTGATTTACGTTAGATGTTCTATTTCGGAAGGATGAATGTCTATGGAGTTGATAAATACTAACGCATTGTCTCCTACAAAGAATGTACACTATTTTCTTGTTGATCATGATTTAATTAAATAAATACTCCTTGAGATTTGGATACAATAATATTGTCTCTTATTCAAACTAGACTTTATCCATTCTTCATTCCTAAACTGTGAATCATTGAATACTTTCTAAACATGTACTTTATTCCAATGCCCTAGGTACAGATTCCATTTCATAATCACTCAATCATCTAATCTGATTGGTTTAATAAGTGTAACCCACTATAGAAAACATGGATATGAATTGTTAAGAATGTTTCTCACCATCCAAAGGAACCAATTGAAAGAGGGATTTATTTTCATAAATCCCTTGAATTGTACTGCTCCCATTCTGAAAGATTTTTGGAATTCAATGAACTGTTAGGGTTATAATGTCATGTCTAGTATGTGGTGATTTGAAATCCATGTTCCGTAAATTATCCAATTACATTTTAAAACTAGATATTCTTCCACAAAATTCTCATTGATTCATCAACATTTGATAAATAGATAAGAAACATTGACATTCATCATGATCTCTTCAGTGATGTTCATACTTATCGTATCTCGATCAATAATTTTATAATACTCTATATGATCTTTGGATTCATCTAGCATGACCAAAACATGGTTTAGACCTATTTTGGGTATCCGACCATCTTTACATTTATGGATCATATTATAAATGGTTGTGGATTTATTACATTTAATATTTTCTATCTTCTTAAAATATTTCAATACCTCCTTTGCTGGATTGGGCTCTTTTTCTTGATCATCATCTATATTTTCTTAATCTTGTTCTTTCTAAACATTATGTCGATGCGGTTCTTCCTGAGACCTTTGCTTCTTTTCAAGTTCATCTTCTACATGATCAACCCAACTCTTAATGGTTTTCTATTTTCCTTTAGAGCATCCATTCGTGTCAATCTTCTGGCTCATTTGTGAATTTTTTTTTCTCATATTATCTAAAAATTGAGTGTCGTAATATCCTTTCTGACCACATACAAATTATTAAATAGGACATTTATCCTTAGAATTGCAATCTTGGGGTCTCTTTGAATAATTTCATGGAACTTCAGACATTCTATCTGAGGATCATGTTTTTTCTCATCTTTCAACCATATTGGATGAATATCCCTTCTTTTAAAGGAGATTCTCTGCTAGAATCCCCTTTCTCTATTCAAATCTATCAACCCTATCATTCATTGCATTCATAACTAGGAATTCATCCACATAATTACTATCAATAAAAACATGATATCTTCTTTATATTCTACATTTTTCAATTACACCATTATGAGTCAAAATAGAATGTTAGTGCATCTAGAATGAAATTATCCACTACTGGAAAACTTCCTTACACCCATGGTTCTAAACCATGGGTATAGCCCCCAAAACCGTGCGTATAGGTTATACCTAGGGTTTTGGGAACCGTGGGCTGGAAAGGTATTGGGATAGGGGGGTCCTCCTCTACCCATGGTTTGAAAACGTGGCTATTATACAGGAACAACGTGGCAGGCCCCTGAACATTCTGGAACAACATTCACCCCACGGTTTCAAACCGTGGAGATTTAATCTTTAAAAAATGATGTTGCTGAGACTCGACTACGGGACGTGCTAGCAACACTTCTACATACACTACCAACCGTGCCACATTCATCAATGGTATAGAAAGATATATCTTTCTAAATATATTAATAATATTTTGTATCGAAAAATAGTTACACCCCATGAATCGAAAATGGTAGACACAGGGACTCAAATGGTTGACCTGCCGAAGGAAGAAAGCCCGCCGAACCAACCACCCTACGGAGAATTCTGTTAAATGTATATATATTAGTCTACTTATATTATTATTAGTTATTTATTAGATGAAATATTATGACATGATTTAAACCGAGGACTTATACATATGACAGAAGACCGCCTAACCAACTAATCTTTAATGAGTTTATTACTTAGAATTTATATCCGCCTAATTATATTAATCCTGAATGTCTTCCCACCAATTTATTTTCGTTGTCCTGCATAATTTTTTTTCCCGCCTTATGGTGGGAAACCTATACCCATGGTTCTCTATAAACATGGGTATAATTTATCAAAAAACCCCCCAATACACACGGTTTTGACGAACCATGGGTATAGGTCTTCGAAAAAAACTCTATACCCATGGTTTGGGAAAAACCGTGGGTAAAATCTTCAAAAAAACACCTATACCAACGGTTTTGAAAAACCATGGGCATTGATCTTTAAAAATAATCTATACCCATGGTTTTGGACAAAACTATGGGAATAGGTGTCCTTTACCAATAGTTTTCTGAAACTGTGGGTAGGTACCCATATTATCCCTATACCCACGGTTTTTGAATACCGTGGGTATAGTCCCATTTTCTAGTACTGATCCTTTTCTTTATAATTTTCTATATTAAATTTATTTTATTTTAATTCATTCCTCCCCCATAAAAGACGTGAAATAGTAGTCCTTTTTAGTTTAATTCTCATAAAAATATTTATATAAGAACTATCTATTCTTATAGTAAAATTTTATCATAAGAAAATCCCATTAGCCCTAATTTCATTAGGGAATTCATGATATTATGTTTCCGGGATAGGGTTATTCTTCTCTGACTTATTAAAAAATCCACTCAAGTATTTAATAATTCTTTCATTATGGGTTTTCCTTATATTTAGGATACATCCCCTTGCTATTTCTCATTCATATGATTCTATGATAAACTGGTCTTCACTCTTATATGGGTACTCCAATTCTAGGAGATTCAGTTCTTTCTGCTTCAGAATTTTGTTTACATTAGAATATTTTTTTGTTTAATCCCAATGTACCTCACTGGATACCTTTATCTCAATTGGAACTAAGATATTTTCTAAATATATGATTTATACTCGAGCATAACTTAGTATAAAGAGTGACACATATATCTGCTTACGATCTATAAGCTCATCAGGGAATGTTTGTATCTTTAATGTAATATGTAGTGGATGATTTTCTCTACATCCTTGGATATGAAATCCTAAGAATTCAATATTTGGTTGCATCCATATGATTTTCATTTTCAAAGTCCAATCCCTTATTCTCTAAAGACTTATGTAACATGTTTTAAATGTTTTATATGACTTCAGTATCTTTACTAAATACAAGAATGGCATCAATATAGACTGCCACATACTATGTTAATCTAATGAATGATTTTTTCATTCTTCTCTGGAATATTCCTGGTGAATTCATGAGTCTGAATGGCATATCTAACCATTAAAAAAGGACAACAATCATTGTAAATTCTATTAATGATATATCATCTAATTTGATCATTATCTACTAATATCATGACATAAGATCAAACATAGAATATACAATTGGCCTTTGATTTCTAATCCCACTTCAATGATATTCTTTATTAGGAAGATTTTATCTATAATACATTATAGAAAAATTAAGACAATGATAATATATTTCCTTTCCGGCCTTACAATGCTACATTTATCCACGGTTCATTAACATAAATAATATAATCTTGTGAGAACTTTCACTATGTCTGATTACTCCAAGACTGATTAGTTCTAGAATTTGTTTCACAAATTCCATAACCATCTCATCTAGATAGGCAATTCCATTACTTCTGTTCACTATATTTGTAACTTTGAGTGTGATTGTATCTTCTATCATTTCCTTCTTCCATATTTTCGTAGGGTTTTTTGAAAACATTTCTGAGAAATAATCTTTTATCTTTGCCGATTCTTGTTCTTCATTAATCCTCAGAACATTAAATCCAACTAGATAATTTCACTCAACAATAATTCTATGGTATTATCTATATTCATCTGGATAGTTTTCTACATTAATAGTAAATACTTTATTATATGGAACCATTCTATTTTTTCTAAATGTAGTTGGAATCAGACAATTTTAGTGGATAATTATTTTTGAATATAACGTTACAGGATGATATAATCTAAAATATATATTTTTAATCAAGAAGTAATCTATAAATTGAGGAATAAAACAAAGCATCTACTCTATAAAATATCCTTCTATTGAGTTCAATCTGAACATCCTTGGATACTTCTTGAATCAGAACTATTGAATTGTTAACAACTGTAACTTGTAACTCTAAAGATTGTCATATTACTCTTGAAAATTGGATTCTTATAAAAGAGAATGTATATCATGTATCAACTAGTGAAATAAAATTAGTTTTATTAATACATAATTTTAAAAATGTAGCCCACTCCTCTATCTTTGAATTGAGTAAGGAAGATCACATATATCCTACCTGAGATTCTTTATCTTCATAGATAGATAGTAGAACTATATTTTGTCCAACGATATTTTTGGAAAATGATGTTCTAGATTCTTATACTAATGTACATTCATATTTTCCATTTCAGATCCTTGGATTTTACATAGGGTTCTCTAATATTTCTAATTTGAAAGATTATATCATTAAAATTGATCTAACTACTCTTGATCATGTTGATGTAAGATCATCTTCATCTTCTCTAACTCCAGAGAAGAAAAGTATCTTTCTGACTTGTTTAATAACATCTGGAAGAATATTCTTTGGACATTGTTCTTCCTTTGGATCTGGTGAATCCCATACTGTAGTCCAAGTTAGACTCTTAAGGTTTATCAACATTGGTGTCATTACTCTAATTTATGTTCCATCATATTGAAAAAGATGTGTAAATATATTGATACCCTTCATAAGTGATGGTTATCCATTATTGTAGAACATTACATAAAGACCACTCCAACACATGTTTTTTCAGGTGTAAATCCAAATACCTTTTTTCAATTCTTATAATTTATATGTACTTTAAGAGTTCTAATAATACTTATTTCCATAAGAACTACATGCATGTCTTGTATCACCATTACACATGCTACTCCTGCATGGATATTTGACAATGCTCCTACAAATAGTGCATTGTAGATATTGGATAAACTGTCATTCACAAATGCAATTACGGTTGGTAGATCTTTTCAATTTATGGAATGAATATCTACTCTTATCTAGAGTATTAAAAATTGATCATACTTATCATTTTCATGGATTTACAGGTTACTCTTTTCTGGTATTAGAAAAATTCATTGTAAATAATAATTTATCTATTTTATATCCATTAGTTCTCTCTTCATTTTAAAAGATCATGGTTACTTATTGATATGTTACCCAATACTTCTGGTAAACCTCAAACCAATCAAATATAGGAATCATCCATTTTTCACAATCTCTTCCTTCTAAAGGGGTTTTAGTTTCTGGAGAATGAACCAGATATCCTTCCATAGAATCTAGTTTTACTTATTCTGTATAGTCATCAAATTCACTAGCCCCTGTTTGAATTATTGCTATCCACGACTGGCTCAAATTATGGTTATTTCCTTCTTCCTCATCTAATACAGAATCTTCTTATAATAAGTTCTATAGATATAATGAATATAAAATTTTATCATCTAAGTCTATATCTTCTCTTTAGATAGGCTCAAACAATTTCAATGATAAATCTTCCATCACTATTTCCTTGATCCTTCCGCTTCATCTCTCTGCATCTGGGAAATTGTCAGCTTTGTGACCATTCTTGTCTCATAACCAACAAAATTCACAACTAGATAGTGAATGTATTTTAGGGAATCTATGATCCTTCCCATATTTGGATTTAATTTTTTCTCACATATCCTTATGGATTCTATTTGGTCTAGGAAATATCATAGTTTTTTCTGGATTTCTTCCTAAAAATATACTTGATGATTCTCTCTTCCCAAAACGTTTATAAATTTTCTTGAGTGATTTTTTTATTCCAACTGGCCATCCTGACACTATGTTTTCAATTATTATTGTTGAGTTATTCTAAGATCCAACCCACTTTTACCGCACCCATATCTTCCTGTAACACCATCTACTTTTGGGAAACATGTAGAAATCATGTATGGTATATTTCTTGCATCCTGTAAGACTTGAAACTATATAAAATAGAGTCTTCTCACCGACATTATTTTTTCTTATCAAGATCATAGAGTTTCTTGTAGATCATCACTCTTGGAAAGAAGATTATTCAACGCTTTCTGAACAATTTCATGCCAAATACCTATAATCCTTTGGATAAATACATATAGAGCATATTCTTGATCTCCTTGACAATAAAGATACAAACAATGCTGAAAATCACAATAATATTTTCAAAGTAACACATGTCACAAATTTGGATACTTATTAATGATGTTCTATCTTTTTCAACCAATTCTTCATCCCAATCTACAGGTGAATTTTCTAAAAACTCTTGTTAAATTAAATCTGTTAATAATATTATAATTTAAATTGGTAATGTAACATATTATTATATAGTTATTCTCACTTCTGAGTGTCTCATCAGCACATCCCAAAATCTCACTACATTTCCACTCAAGGAAGCTCCTGAGAAATTAAGTGCACTATATATATTCCATGACTGTAAACTAACTCATATCATATAATATTGAAGGTCTAGATCCCATTAATAAATGGATTTACCAAGATCCTTTTCACAGTATAAAATTAGGATAATCCAATATTTATAAAAACCTTCTTGATGTGTTTTATTCTACCTATATCTTTTCGTAACAATAGATCAATTATGAGGGATTGACATCACTATTGATATACTGAATCTTATCCTTGAATGATCATTTCTATTGTTTCTAAGGAATAGGTTTCTGGGATATCACTTGTTATCCTTTCCTGTATTCCCATGGTTTTACACCTTGTATTTCAGAGGGAGGCAACTTATACTCTTTATTTTCCTCTTCTCTATGAGTTTGGCTTATATGTCTTCAAATATCAGGAGTTTTTCTTTCACACTAAAATAATGGGTGTAAAACCATGGGAAGACAAGCCATTATGTCAGAAGATCTCCCAAAAACCAATTCCTTTGGAATGACAAAAAAGAAAATTTCAATGATTGTTTTCATGAGATCAATAGGGATGTCAATCAATTATATCCCAACTATATTTAGGAATAATACATTCCAAAGAAAACCCCTACATAATGTGTTTATAAATATGGGATGATCCTAAACCTAAATTGGAAAAATTCTCTGGGTGAATCCATAGATGAATGGGTTCTAAAACATAGATATTATATGCTAGTAATTGTATTATAGTGGTTGACCATAGATGATGCACATAATTTCACAAGATCTACATTTAGTGAAAATATATGGAGATTTTGGGATATTATTCTAAGACACTCAGATGTGAGAACATCTATCTAATAATATGTTACATTCCCATTGTAGGTTATACTAGTAGTAGTTGATTTTGTAATATAGGATTTTGTAGGAATGTCACTGGTAGATCCGGATGAAGAATTTGTAGAATAATCTTGAACATCTTTCACCTATCACTAAATTTGTGACACGTGTTTCATTGAAGAATATCATTGCATGTTTCAGCATTGGTATTATCTATTTAGACCAAGAGATCAATAACATATTCTATATTTCTTTATCCAAAATCATGTAGGTAGTTGGCCTGAAATTATTCAGCAAGCATTGAAGACACACACTAGGTGTCCAAGATGAAACAATAAGGTATGTGATAAGACTCTATTGTATGTAGAGGCATGTCTTACAGGATATTCAAAATATGATATAAATGAGTTCTTCTTACTTCACAAAAATAGAGGGTGTTTCAAGAAGATATGGTTGTGGTCCAACCATGAAGGAGCTCAAAAAAACTCAATAAAGATCATTCAAAACATTTCATCGGGATGGACAATGTGAACAAAATAAATAAATCAAGAAAATTTGTATACAATTTGGGACGACAAAATCATCATGTATATTTTTAGGTAGAAATCCAATATAAATCTATGAGATTTGTTAAAAAAAATAGAAACCAGAAGGATATGAGAGAAAACATTACAGCTAAATAAGGAATGTATCCCAAATTCCCTAACAGAAAATATCTTAAGAGTTTTCCTTGATGTTGGTTCCGCAACATGAAATTTCATAGAGCTGAATTTTTCCCATATGAAAATAGAATAAAGGGATGTCTAAAATCTATAATGTCGGAAGATTCATTAGAGATGTTGTTTGATCCTATATTGGGAGATGATATATAAAATAAAAATAAAAATTTATATTCATTGTATTAAGAGTATTCATACGAAGAAAAATATGTATCATATGATGTAGAAGGAAATATCCTTATTTTGAGCCATCTTCAAATAAGCATAATTGAAAACATGGGCTAGTGACTCTCTAGAACTACTAAAATTAGAGGATTTGGAAGGAGATCTGGTACATTTTTCATAAAATAAAATCCCTAAAAAAGGATGATATTTTCAAGAATGGAAGATTCCCATATTTGATTGGTCTGATGTTTACCAGAAATCATGGGTACCATATCGAGAAATGATCAAGATCATTGAAGATGAAGAGATAACTGAAGTCTATATAACAAATACTTTATTATTTACAATTCCTTTGATAAAACCAGAAATGGATAACAAGGAAATACATAGAAATGATAATAATGTGCATTTTAGAATAATACAAATAGGATTATATTCTATTTTCAGAAAAGGACATGATCTATAAGTACTAATTGTAGTCGTGGATGGCAGTTTATCCAATTTATTCAACGCAATATTTTGGAGGAGCATAATAATATCATCATAAAGGATTAATATGGGTAATATTTATACCAGACATTCATGTAGTTATTATGGAAATAATTATTAGTATGAAATTTTAATTAAAGATCAACACAAGGAATTGGTAGAAGGCATCGGGATGTCCACCTGACAGAAGATGTGTTAGAGTAATTGCTTGTCTTTATGTAAATTTATATAATATTGGAAGACAATTTCTATAGAATGGTGTTGAATTATTTAAACATATAATTCATGATTAGGGAACATCAATTAGGGTAATGACACTACAAGTGATAAACCCCAAGAGGCTAACATGTTCTTGAGAATGGGTCTCACCAGATCCAAATGAAGAATGAAGATAAAAGAAACTTATTCTAGATGTTATTGAAAAAGTCATAAATACACTTGTAATTACTATAGTCATAGAAGATGAAGTTGATCTTAGCTCAAAAGTATTAGTTTCATGTATATCATATTTTATGATAGAAGATTTCAAATCAAAAATATTAGAGATCCCTTTAGAAAATACAGGTATCTCAATTGGAAAATATGAAGGAACATCAGTACAAGAACCTAGAACATAAATTTCAGGAAATATAGTTAGACAAATGACAATTCGACTACCTATATATTAGGATGAAGAAATTAATATAGGATATATGGGATCTTCATTAACCAGGGATAAATAATGGAGTGTTCTATAGTTGTAAAATTAACTATTAACAAAACATCATGTGTTTCCCTAATTGATAAAGGATGTATATTCTCTTGTACATGAATCAGATCTTCCCGACTGGCCTAATAATCATTACAGTGACATGTTATTGTTGGTAACAATGCAATAGTTTTGATTCAAGAAGTATCCAAGGGTGTTAGGATTAAACTCAATCAAAGGATACTTATAGAGAAGATTCATTTTTTTATTCCACAATTTATAGATTACTTCATGATGGGAAATATATTTATTAGAATATATCATCATTTAATGATATTTTGAAACAGAATTACCCTCGATAATTATCGGATTCCCACCACTTCTAAAAAACCAGAATGGATCCATATACAAGACTATCTAGTGTTAAAGTGTAAATCTATCCAGATGAAGATATAGAATACCACAAAATGATTGAGAAGTATAATGATCTAGTTGGATTGAATTTTTGTAGGATTAATGAATAAGAGACATTGGCTAAGATAAACTATTATTTATCAGAAAATTTGTCAGAAAACCCTCTAAAACTATGGTAGAAGGTAATTCCATTGGCTCCAATCACCCTTAATGATCCTAGTAAAATGATCAAAAGTATGGAAATTTCTTCTCAAGATGATATGGATAATGAATTTTAGAAACAAATTGTAGAACTAATTAGTCATGGACTACTCAGGCATAGTGATAGTCATCACATGAGTGCAGCATTGATGGTAATGAATCATGTAGAAAAATAGCTTGATAAGGCCAGAATGTTTATAGATTATCGTTATCTTAATTTTTTCACAAATGATGATGTATAAAATATTCCTAATCAAGAATATTTAAGATAATGTATTAGGAATGAAATGAAAATGGAATATTCTAAATTTGATCTCAAGTCAGGATATTGGCAGATAAGGATCATAGAAGAGGCTATACAATTGACATCATTTACAATGCTATTTTTATTTTATTAATGGCTTGTTATTCCATTCGGACTCAAGAATACACCAAGAATATTCTAGAGAATTATTGAAATGGAATTCAGTAGATAAGCAATTTTTCTGGCAGTCTGTCTTGATGATGTGATCATATTTAGTGACTATATATAAGAGCATATAAAAAATTTGTAGTAGGTTCATGATGTTTTCATAGAACATTGGATGATACATTAAGAAATAAATTTCATTTGTACGAAACATTGTATTGAAGTATTAGGATTGTAGATCCAAGTAACTGAAGAAAATATTCAACATCATATTGTAGAAATGATTCAAACTTTCCTCGATGATATTACAGATTGTAAGAAAGTGTAGGCGATTAGTGGTATACAATGTTATGTCCAAGCATACATTATAGATTTAGTAAAAATCTCAACTACCATATAGAGAAAGGTGTCCAGTAAGGTACCTTGGGATTGGAAAGAAAAATATTCTTAAGTAATCAGAATTTTGCAGCATAAATCATAGATACTCCCAGAATTAGAGTATCTAGATGGGAGTAAATATCAGCATATCTTAGAAAAAAAATGCACCAAACTCAGCATTGGGGATGTATCCTAAACATAATGAAAAATATAATGATAGTATTAGTAGATAATGGATTTGATGTTTAAATAAGGAAGATAATGATTATATTATCTATGAAAGATAATTTCATGCAGTCTATAAAGGAATTATGGCTAAAGATATTTTCATGGGAAAATCATTTACTATAATAACATATTGATCTTATATAAATAATATTATGATATTTAAATTACAATTTTTTTTCCTTTGAACAACTTTTATGGTGGAGGAATGAACTTTAATACTATAACATTATGATAGAAATATTAGAAGAAAATATAATGTCATCCAAATACAATAACACAATATTTTCACTCTTTCAGTTGAAATGGATGAAAGTAGAAAATTAGGAAGATTTCATCTTTGTAATGATAAAAATTCTATGGAATAATGCTTGATTATCAATGAAGTGAATTATAAGGATGATTGACTTGAATAGAGAAGGGATATTCTAGAAAAGAATCACATTCTGAAGAAGGAAACTTCATCTAGTAAGGTTGAAAGATCAAAAAGCATAGGTTCCACAGCTTAAAAGGATAAGAAACCAATAAACTCTTTAATGAGACCTCTATATGTTATGTATAATGTTAAAAATTATATTAAATGATTTATATGTGGCTAGAAAGGCCATTATATCACTCAATGTGCATATAATTTGAGAAATAGAAAATCATAGAAGAACCAAAATATGGACACGAATGGAAGCTATGAAGGAAAATAGAAACCCATTAAGAGTTTAATGATCACGTAGATGAATAACATGAAAAGAAACAAAGAACTCAGAAAGAACATTAGTGATAGAATGTTCATCAAGAAAAAGATCAAGAAATTATGGATGATGAGATAGATTAAGAGAACAATATAGAAAAGGAGATATGGAAATATTTTCATAGGATTCCAAATATTTCAAGGAATAAATCCACTTTCGTTTATACTCTTATCCAGAAAATTAATGATGATTGGATATTAAAAATTGTTATGAATCATATTTTGGAAGTTCATGAATAATTTGATGATCTTGTAGAGTATTATAAAAAGATTGATCACTATATGATCAGTATAGTCATCACTGAAGAGATCAGGCTAATGGATCAGGGTTCTGGTCTCCTTGATAAAGTTAGAAGAATCAAGGATATATTTATAGAATAATATCCAGTACTAAAAAGGTTTTGGGGTATTTTAGGTACATGGATTCCAAAAATACACATATAAAACATGGCATTAGAACCATAAGATTTCAATGAATTCTAGAAATTATTCATCATTGGAGTAGTACAATTCATGGTATTTAATAAAATTAATTTCACATTCAATTCGGTACCTTATATTGTGAGAATTTTTGTTAAGGATTCATATCCTCATTTTGTAGGTTATTTAGCTCATTTTGATCCAATAATATTAGAAGATTGAGTGATCATGTCATGGAATCTGTACCCAGGCAACTGGACTAATGGACCTATCCAAAATGTGTTCGAGTATTCATAATTTAGAGGTGATGATTAGCTAGAGTTCAGTTTGAATAATATCCATTAGGAATGTATCCAAATCAGATGGGGTATTTATTTAATCGATTCAATATTAAGAAGCAAATATTGTATATTATATTCACGAGACAATGTGTTATTCCATATCATCTCTAGAGACATTCATCATGCACAAATGTCACATCTAATAGAATTCACGTTGGAGGCAAACACGATTCATTTATAACTCAAGGTGTGGATAGGACATAAAGAAGATAACATTATTTTCCAAGATAACATCCATTGATCCATCATAGAATTTATGAAAATTAATAAGTCATAGAAGGAAGTCTCAATTGTGGAAATATTCGATGCTCCATATCACTTGGAAGGATTCTAGGAACAGATCTAGAGATACGTCATATCTGACATCGATTATAAGATCAAATCAGACATGTCAATTATGTAATTTTTTTTAGTATGAAGTGGGTGGTGGAGGTTTTTTAGTTGTGTGTACCACCCTTTTCTTTTTCATTTTCTATTCATATTGTCATTTTCAAAAGGCTTCTCATCCAAGTTAATCACAAATCCCTATATAAGAGACCTCTGACCCAGTTTCCATAAAGGTTATTTTAAATAGAAATCAACACAATTTTAGACAATCTATCTCAAAATTATCTCTAATACATAGTGTTACTTGTGTGAAGAGATTCCCAAAATATTCTGATGATGTTAAAGATTGGTAGTCCCTTTATCCTCATTGTGATAATGTTTTGCGAATGTTTGTGATATTTTCACCCTTTCTAGACACCCAAATTTGGATCTCGTCAGAAACCTTATCAGATACATCACCCACTAGTTATATTTGGTGTTGAAAGTATTATATGAACCAATAATGTTATATTTGTAGTAGAAAGTATCTTCTAATTATAGAAGAAATATTGGATTTGGAAAACGAACCCGAAGTAATTGAGTTTGGGATGAAATCCCAAGAAACACATGGCAAGATTGAGTAATTGAAGGTAGAAATGAGGCGTGAAAAATCGTAGCTTCAAAAAGACATGTGGTTATTCCAAAACCTATAATGGACACCAGTAGATCCATAAGGATATGTATTTTTTATTGAAAACTAAAATATGGAGTTATAAGGATCTAGTGTCGAACCAAATATCTGAGATATTTGGTAGAGACTTGAAGGGAATGTTTCAGGAGAATCTTCCAATCATCATGATCCCACTATCATTGATATACATCCACAAAAAGATACAGAAAGATCAAGCATATTCGAGCAACATAATACATAATATTATGCATGGTCTTTAGTAGGAGAACCTCAAGAATATCAGAAAAATGTTTTGACTATTTCTCAATGTGTCCTAGAATACCAGAAATAGATCAATGATATTATTACTGAGGAAAAATGTTAACATGGGGATATAGAATGTTTCTCCAAAAACAAAAATGAAAATATAAACAAAATTGAATACGTACAAGCAAAAAATTGTGGGAATAAAAAAATAGACTATATAATCTCCCACTTAAAGACATAGTTTAAAAACATGGGAACCCAAGCCAGTATGGAAGTTGATCACCCAGAAACCAATTCCTTGGGAACTAAAGAAAGGATCATTAAATGATTTATTTAAGAAGATCAATAGGGAATCCAATTCCTCATATCCCGAAAATATTCATGAACAATATAGGCCAATTAAAATACATCTAGAATGTGTTTCTCAACACGGGATGACCCTGAAGCTATAATGTGAGAAGTATCCAGGAGAAGCCAAAAAAGAATGGGAACTCAACCTTCCATGTTTTATGTTGTCAGTTGGTTTATAGTTGGTGACCATAGATAGTGCACTTAATTTCACAGGGTCTACATTGAGAGTAAATGCTGAGAGATTTTGGGATATACTGTTGAGACATTCAGAAGTGAGAATAGCTATCCAGGATTATATTACATTCCCAATAGAATTTATACCAGTAGTAGATGATTTCCTTAAATAGGAGTTTGCAAGAAATTCATTGGAATATCAGTATGTATAATTGGTTAAAAAATATAGAACAACTTTAACGAAGATCGAAATTTGAGACATATGTTACTTTGACGAATATTGTTGTGAGTTTCAGAATTGGTATTATCTTCTCTGGTCAGGAGATCAAGCATATCCTCTAGATGTATTTGTCCAAAATCTTCTAGGAATTTGGCCTAAAATTATTCAGAAACCAATAGAAGAATCATCATTCTCAGAGTGATGATCTATAAGAAACTCAAGGAGTTTGGTTAGAAACAATAATGCATGTGATAAGACTCTATTATATGAAGATTCATGTCTTAATGGATTTATGAATTATACCATATATAAATTTTTCTTGTTTCCAAATGTAGATGGTGTTCCATGAACATATAGGTGTGGTCAAACCATGCAGGAGAATTGAAAAATCTCAACAACGATCATTCAAAACATAATGTTATGATGGACAGTGTGAATGAATGAAATTAGTCAAGAAAATTTGGAAACAATTTGGGAAGATAAAATCATCAAGAAGATTTTTAGGAATAAATACTGAAAATAGAAGAGATTTCATAGACTAAATAGAGTCCATTAGAATATGAGAGAAAACATTAAGGAAAAATATAAGAAGTATCTGAGATTCCCAAAAGGAAAATATATATCTAGTTGTGATTATTGTCGGTTCTACAACAAGAAAGGTCATAGAGATAACATTTTCCCAGATGTATATAGATGAAGGGGGTTTCTCAATGAAATAATGGTGGACTATTCATTAGAGATATTGTTTTAGACGATCTGGGGAGAATATATAGACTCCGATGATGAAAGTTTATATTAATTATATTCATATTATTTAGAGGTAGAGGATTCTATCTTATATTATGAAAAAGGAAATTACCCTATTTTGTTCCATGTTTGAATATCCATGATTCAAATAGGGGCTAGTTCATCTAAATACTCTCCAGAACTATTAAAAATTGAGAAGTGTGAAGAAGATCTGGTTAATTCTTTAGAAACTGAAATCCCTTTATAAGGAAGAAATTTTCAAGAATGAAAGATGCCTAGAGTTTATTGGTCTGAGGGTTACCAGAGGACATGGGTACTGTATTAATAAATGACAAATATAATTGAAGATGGAGAGACAACTAAAGTCTATAAAACAGATAGAGTATTATTTGCAATTTATTTGCTAAAACTAGAAATGGTTTACAAGGAAATCCATTAAATTTTTCTGCATGTGCATTTTGGAATAATATAGATAAGATTATATACTCTTGTTTGAAAAGTGAAATATCTAACAGTCATAATTGCAGTTTTGGATGGAATTTTTGATAATTTCTGCAATGAAATATTAGGGAGAGCATGAGAAAATCATAATACAGGAGTAGTATGGGTAATGTTGATACCTGACTTGCATGTAGTTCTTATGTAAATTTTTATTAGTATAACTCTTGAAGTAATGATAAAAATGGGGAACTGGTGGAAGACATTGGGATGTACACCCAATAGAATTTGTTTTAGGGTGATTATTCATCTTTATGTGAAGTTCTACAATACTAGAAGACCATATCTAAGGATGTGTGTTTAAATATTTACACATATTTTTCAGGATTAAGGAACATAAATTTGAGAAATGACACCACATGTAATAAACCCCAAGAGGATTACATGGCCTTGGGAATGGGTTTAACCAGATCTAGAGGAATAATGAAAACATAAGCAACCTCTTATAAATGTTATTAAACATGTCAGAAATAGACTTTTCATATCTGAAGCCAGAGAAAATAAAGATGATCTTATATCAAAATGAAAAATATCAGGAAAATTATATTTTAATAGAGAAGATTTAAAATCAAAAATATTAGAGAACCCTTTTGAAAATACAAGTATCTCATTTGAAATAGATGATGGTACATCATTAGAATCCCCTAGACCATTAATTTTTAGAAATATTGTTGGACAAAGGACTGTTTGACTACCTATATATAATGATGAGGAAACTCATGTAGGATATATGGGATCTGAATTACTCTGTGAAATGATAAATGAGTGGGTTAAATTGGAAAAATTAAGTATTAATGAAACTTCTTGTGTTTCCATAGTTGATACAGGATGTATATTATGTTGTAAAAGAATCTGATTTTTAGGAGTATCTTTGGAATGTTCAGAGTTACAAGTTATAGTTGGTAACAATGCAACCGTTTTGATTCATGATGTTTCAAAGTATGCTCAAATTTAACCCAATTTCATTATATTTATATAGAAGATTCTTTGAACCTCAATTCCCTTAGGAAATCATGATTAGAAATTGATTTATTAGAAGATATCATCTTGTAATGTTATTTTCAAAACGAATTAACCTCTATTATTATCTGATTCCAATCGCTTATAGAAAAAACCATAATGGTTCCAATAATAACGTTTCTACTCTTGAAGTGAAAATCTATTCATAGGAAGATAGATAATACCATAGAAAAATTAAGATATGAAAAGATCTAGTTGGATTGAATGTTTTGAGGAATTATGAAGAAGATTTATTGGCTAAGATAAAAGATAAGTTATCAAATAATTAGTCAAAAACTCTCTGAAACATTGGAAAAAGGTAATTCCAGAGGCTACAACCACACTTAAAGATCATAGTAAAATTATAAAAAGTAAAGAAATATCCTATCCAAATGATATGTTTAATAAATTAGAGAAACATATTATATAACTAATCAGTCTTGGATTAATATGGCATAGTGAGAGTCCTCATAGGAGTGTGGCATTCTTGGTAATGAATCATGCATAAAAATAGCGTTGTAAGGCCAGAATGGTAATAGTTTTTTTGTGATCTTAATTGTGCCACAAATGATAATGGATACAATATTCATAATCAAGAATCATTAATAATCATAACTATGAATGAAAGTCCAATGGTATATTATAAGTTTGATCCCAATTAAATATAATGGTAGATAAATATCAAAGAATATGTTATACAATTGACATCATTTATGAAGATAGACAGCTTGTTTTAATTTATAGTTATGCCATTTGGACTCAAGAATGCATCAGGAATATTCCAGAGAAGAATGGAAAAGGCATTCAGTAGATGAGCATTGTTTTTGGTAGTCTATATTGATAATGTTCTCATATTTAGTAAAGATATAAAAGTGCATATAAAACATTTGTAGATGGTATCTGTATTGTTTATGGAATAAGAGGTGTTACTTTTAGAAATAAATATCATTTGGATGCAACCAAATATAGAATTATTGGGATTTCAAATCCAAGGATGTATAGAAAATCTTCGACTACATATTGTAGAAAATATACAAACATTCCCCAATGAGATTATAGATCGTAAGAAGATATATGTGTTTCATGATATACTATGTTATGAAAATTCATACATTAGATATTTTGAAAAAAAATATCAATTAAATTATACAGAAAGGTGTCTAGTAAGGTATCTTGGGATTAGAAAAAAATTTGATTATTATGTAATCATAATTTTGAAGAAGAAATCATGTAAACTCCTAGAATTGGAGTATCGAGATGGGAGGAAGACAAACATATCTTAGGAACATATGCATTTGACAGAGCAAGGGGATGTATCCAAAAGATAAGGGAACACCAAAATAATATTATCATTATATACTATAGTTTATGTCTTAACAAGGTAGATAGGAATTATCCTATCCATGCAGGATAATATCTTGCAGTCTTTAGAGAAATTAAGTCTAACGAGCTTTTCATTAGAAAAACATTTACTATAAGAAAATATAGTTCATATATATTAAATTTTATATTAATAAACTCAAAAACCTTTACCAATTAATGACATTTATTGTGGAGGAATCAATATAAATAATATATCATTAACATAAAAAATTAAAGGAAAATATAATGCCATTCCAGATGCACTAACATGGTATTCTGAAACATGTAGGTGTAATTGATGAAAGTACCAAATCAAGAAGATGTGATGTTTTCAATGATAATAATTTTGTGTTAGAATAATCATTTATCAATTAATTGAATGATATATTTGATAAATGTTAATAGATATATGGGATTCTAGCAGATAATCGTCTTTAGAAGAAGGGATCTTCATCCAGTAAGGTAGAAAGACCATAAAGCATAAGTTCCTCATCTAGAAATACTAAAAAACCTATAAATTCTTCAAAAATACCTCTAAATATTAATCCTATGGATTAAAGTCATATTTAATTCATTATATGATGTCAGAAATGATGTTAAAGCCCTCAATGTGTAGATAATCCAATAAATAGAAATGATTAGAAGAACTAGATTATTAACATGAATGGAAGCTCTAAAGAAAAGAGAAAACCATTATGAGTTGTGCTGATCACAGATAATAAGAACATGAAAAGAAGAAAATTATTAGAAATAACCTCAATGATATAATTATTAGTATGAATAAGATCAATAATGTCTGGATGATGAGCATAATGAAGTGCCCATTCTAGCAAATGAGATATGGAAATATTTTCAGATGATTCCAAATATTTCCATTAATAAATCCACATACATTTGTAATATTTTCATGAAATGTAAAGATGACCAGTTATTCAAAAGAGGTCTGACCCATATTTTTTACATGATTGAAGAATCTGATGATCTTATGGGTGATTATAGAAATATTGGTCGAGATATGATATGTATGATCATCACTAAAGAGATCAGGTTGAAGTTCCATGTTTATTGTCTCCTTGATAAAATTTATAATAATCACAGAGATAGCTATGGAGGAATATTCATTATTGAATTGGATTTTGAAAATGTTAGGAATAGGGATTCAAAAACTCCACATACCTAACACGGAATTAGAACCAGAAGAGGTTATTGAATTCTAAACAGCTTTCAGTATGGGATTAGTACATTTTTTGGGATTTAAGAAAATAAATTCCACATTCAACTGGGTACCTCAGATGGGGGGAAGGATTATTAACAATGAAAATACATGTTTTCAATACTAGGTTTAAGACATTGAACCTATAATATTTCTATAAATAGTGATCATTTTATGGAATCTGTACACAGGGCAGTGGATTGAAGGACATATCCAGAAAGTATTCGAAGATTTGATGATTATCATTGAATATTGTATAGTGTTCAGTTTGAATAAGATTCATTATGATCGTATCCAAATCGCATGGATTGTTTATTTAATTGAATCAATAACAATAAAAAAATATTGTATAATTATTGAAGGTGGTGATGTGTTAGTCTCTATCAACTCTAGAGACATGCAGTATGTTGAAATAGAACATCTGACAAACTTCATGATGGAGGCAGATGTTATTCATGAAGAACTCAAGGCGTGGAGAGGATATAATGAAGACATCCTTATGTTAGAGATCATATCCAACATGAAATAAAAAAAATTATGAAAATGAACGATTAATAGAATGGAGTCTCAGTTGGGGAAAAATCGATGCTCTGTGTGACATGAAAGGATTCCTAGTGATGATGCAGAAACGCTTCATATATAACATTGATGATTGGATCAAATTGAACATTTCAATTATGTAATTTTTTAGTATGATTTTTTTAGTGGAAGGGTCACGGTTGTTCATACCACCCTTTATTTTTTTTTCCATTGTTGATATTCTTTTTGGGAATGCAGAGACTAAAGCCCTATATAAGGGTCCTCAAACACTATTTTTAAAGAGGTTATGTTTTAATAGAAATCATAATGATTTCATATGTTATCTCTATAAATTATCATTAATCCTTTGTGCTCTTCATTCAATGTGTTTCCCTAAATGATCATGTGAAGTTGATGAAAGGTAGTCCCCTTATCATCTTCATGGAAAATGTTTTGATATTATTTGTGATTTTTGTAGCCATTCAAGATGCACGAATAGGGATCTTGTAGGATACCTCATCTGAGATAGAATATAATATGATTGATATCATGATCTATGATGATAATAACAATAATGAAACTCGTAAATATATTCTTCAAAGTAACACACGTCCCAAATTTGGATCTTTATTAAATCGGTTGTAGCTTTTTCTACCAATTCTCTATCCCGATCTACCAGTTATTATCCTAAAAACACATGTTTAATAAAATTAGATACTACTAGAATAACATTAATTCATAATGTAACATATTCCAAGATAGTTTTCTCACTTTTGAGTGTTTTAGTAGCATATCCCAAAATCCCCCTACATTTCCCCTCAAGGTAACTACTTTAAAATTAAGTGAACTGTATATGGTTTACAACTCTAAACCAACTGATAAAATATTATATTAATGTTCTATATCCCATTCATCTATGTATTCTCCCTAATACATAGTTATATCTAGCATTAGGAACACCCCATGTGAGAAACACATTCTGGATCTATTTCTTATAGCATATATTCTTTCTGAATATAGCTGGGATATGATGGATGGGCTTCTCTATTGATCTTCTGAAACAAATCCATGAATGATCATTTCTATAGTTCTTAAGTAATTTGTTTCTGGGAGAATATCTAAAATTCCGGGTTAGCATCATAAGGTTTTATACTGAGTCTTTTGGTGGGAGATGACTTAGTCTCTTTCTTTTTCCTCTTCTCTATGAGTTTGTCTTATAAGTATTTATCTTTATTAATCTTTTCATTAACATTTCAAGAGACATTTTCTATATCAACAAGTTCAAATTTATCACAATTAATAATATCATGGATCTATTTCTGGTATCCCTATATAATTTAAGGAATACATGAAACTTCTTCATGATATTCTTGAGCTTCTTCTTCTAAATTACATGTGTATCTTATGTATTATAATGTCCTGAAATACTTTCTCTTTCATGGTATATATATAAATTCATATTTGAGATAGTGACATCAGGTTGATTGGAAGCTTCTCCTGAGTCTTTCCCTTTAAGCGTATTCTAAATATTTCAAATATTTTTTCCAACTCTAGATCCTTCTACAACAATATTTTACTGTTTAAAGAAAAATACTTCTCCTTCTATATATCCTAGTATTTTTTCCATGTTTTTGACTACCCACTTGTCTTGTCAAAGCTGAGACTATTTATGCTTCATTTCTGAAAACAATACCTCAAGCATAACATGATTTTCCTTTTATTTCTTCCATAACTTGAGTATGTTGAGTTCTTTTTCCAAATCAAATACCACCTCAAGAATTTAACATTACATTCTAAGCCAAATATAACTGGACATGTTCTCATAAAATAGTATCCTCCCTTCTAGCCAATTCTAGTCATAATAAAGACCTTTGAACATGGGATCTAAAAATTCCTTAATGGGAAATCCATTTAAGTAGTTCTATGGATGGCTTTGTCCCCCCACCCCCACCCGTTCAGATACAATTAGTGGGTGAACTCAACGATGTGATTTTCAATGAGATCCCAATCTAGGCATCATGAAAGGCTGAAAAAATCAAAAATATAAGTAAAACATTATCCACGAAGAGGATAAGGGGGATAACTTTTGTCAAATATTTTGGATCTCCTTGGGAATCACTTCTCATGAATAACACAAAGGATTAGATAATATGTAGAGAGAGAATTTTTGGAATTGATTAGATTTATATTCAAAATCACCTCTCTGAACAAAAGGGTTAGAGGTCCCTTATATTGGTAATTGGGCTCAGATTTCTAGATAATCCTTTCAACAATAAAAAATTGAAAGAAAAATAAAAAACTGGGAAACAAAATCTTGAATCTGACACTAAAAACTTCATGATAAATAAAAATTCCATAATTGACATGTTTGATTTAATCCTATCATCCATGTCTGGTATGATGCATGTCTGACTTAGCACCTAGAATCCAACAAAGTAATACAGAGAATTGATCATTTTTGAAACTTAGTCTTACTTCTATAACTCTTTCATTATAAAAACTAATTTATTGTCATGTTGGATCTAATCTATGAAAATAATTATATCTTCTTTATGTACTCTACATGTATTATGTTCTCAAAAAATCCTGTCTGGCTCCACTGAGAAGTCTGTCAGATGTGTCATTTCTACACATTGCATGTATCTATAGTTGATAAAGACTAACACGTTGTCTCATACAAAGAACATAAATTTTTTCAGTGATCATGACTTAATTAAATAAATACTCCTTTTGATTTGGATGTGATCATAATGTCTCTTATTAAACCTGAACTCTAGCCAAGCATCATCGCTAAACTGAAAATCATAAAATGCTTTATAGATAGTTCTTTTAGTCTAGTTACCTATGTATAGATTATATAACATGATCATTATGTCTTCCAATATCATAGGTTCAATATGTATAACTCACCATAGAAAACATGGATATGCATTGTTAAGAATTGTTCACACAATATGAGGTACCGAATTGAATGTGGAATTTATTTTCTTAATTCCCATTACTTGTACGTATCACTTGTTGAGTTATTTTTGCGATTTAATGAACTCTTTTGGTTCTAATGTGGTGTTTGGAATGTGGAGTTTTGGAATCCTTGTTCTTGGAATTCACCAAAACATTTTCAATACTTGATATTCTTCCACACCTATCTCCATGATTATTCTAACTTTTTCAAGGATACCAGAAACACAGACATTCACCCTGATCTCTTCAATTGTGACCATACTGATCATATATTGAAAAAGAAATTTATAATAATCATTAAGATCTTTGGAATCTTTATGTATGTATAAAACATGGTTTAAATATTTTTGAATATTCGTTCATCTTTACATTTTTTGATCAAATTATAAATTTCTATGGATTTATTCATAGAAATATTTGGAATACTATGAAAATATTTCTATATCTCCTTTATTATATTGGTATCTTCATTTATATCACCATCAAAACATTCAAGATATTGTTCATGTTGAACATTAGGTCGCTGAGGTTATTTCTGAGACATTTGCTACTTTTCATGTTCTTCTTCTCCATGATCATCTAATCTCTTAATGGTTATCTCTTTTCCTTTTGAGATTCCATTTGTCTTAGTCTTATGGTCCAGCTATGCCATTATGTTTTTTAGATTATATGCACATTGAGTGTTATAATGGCCTTTCTGAACACATACAAAGAATTAAATATGGCATTTATCCTTAAACATTATTCGGAGAGGAATCTTTGATGAATTTTGTGGCTTTTCAACCTTTCTAGTAGATGAACCTATGGTTTCTAATATTTCAACATTAATGGATAAAGATACCTTCTTATTAAGGTTATTATCTTCTAAAATTCCCATTCTATATTCATGTCTATAAGCCTTATCATTAATTGAATTGATAACCAGGAATTCCACCATAGAAAGAATATAAAAGCAAGAATGAAATATTTTTTATTTACAACATTCTGTCATTACACCTACAAGATTCAATATAGTGTATTAGTGCATATATAATGGAATTATCTTTTCCTTTAATATTTTTTATATTAATTTTATAGTATTGTAATTCATTCCTCTATCATACAATCTGTGCCTAGGTAAACCTCTATAATTTAGTTCTCATAAAATTATTTATATAAGTAATATATGTTATTATTGTAGATGTTTTTTCCAAAATAAGTTCATTATCCCTAATTCCATTGTGGACTGAAAGCAATTCTCTTTCATGGGTACGATAATTATTCTCTACTTTATTAAAATATCCACTCCAATGTCTGCTGACACTATTATTATGGCATTTCCTAGGATAAATCCACATTCTTATTATGACACATATATTTCCTAAATAATTTGACATACGCTCCCATCTAGATACTCTATTTCTGGGTGATTCTATGCTTTCAGTATAAAAATTATGATTACATCAAAATATTCTTTTTTCTAATACCATGGTACCATATTAGACACCATTAATTTTATTATAATTGAAATTTTTTATAAACTTCTGATGTATTCTCTATCATAACATAGTACACTAGAGAACACATGTATCTACATACATTTTATAAGGTCTTCAGGGTATGTTTGTAGCTTTTCTGCAATAATCAGTTTGATATTTCTATACATCCTTAGATATACAACCCCAATAATTATATCACTTGTTACTTCCAAATTATCTTTATTTTTTAATGTATCATCCCTTTTTCTCTGAGAACATCATCAACATGTCTCAAATTATTTCTATTCACTTATATAAATTTAATAAATACGATCATATCATCAATATAGACATCCATAAACTATGATAATCTACTGAATGCCTTGTCCATTCTTCTCTAGAATATTTCAGGTGCATTATTGAGTCTGAATGGAATAACTACCCTTTAAAAAAACCCAAATGGAATTGTAAATGCAGTGAATGATATAGCCTATTATTTGATTATTATATGCCAATATCCTGAGATGAGATCAAACATAGAATATAACATTGGTCTGTCTTTCATAATCAGACTTCTTAAATAATCTTGATTAGGATTTCATTCTTCATCCTTTGTGGAAGACTTAAGATCACACTAAAATATAACCATTCTAGATTTACCATGATATTGTTTTACATGATTAATGACCTTGAATTCTGCACTCCTATGAGGACATTAACTATACATTATTAGTCCAAGACATATTAGTTATGGAATTATTTTCCTAAAATTCTACAACCATATCATCTGTATAAGAAATTATCTTACTTCTTATCACTATAAAACATTCTCTAAGGGAGATTGTAGCCTATGGGATTTCCTTCTACAACAGTTTTAGAATGTTTTATGACCAATTTTATGATAAATAATATTTTATTTTATTAATGCCACTTCATCATTAATCCTTAAGAAATTAACTCCAACAAGCTCTTTCCACCACTATATCTTTCTATACTATTATATTTTTTCATCTAGATAGTTTTCCACTTAAGGAGTAGAAACATTATTATCTAGATCCATTCTGGTTTTTCTAGAAGTGGTTGGAATCAAATAATTATTGAAGATAATTCCTTCTAAAAATATCGTTATAGGCTGATACCTTCTATGAAATATATTTCTAACCATGATGTGATATGGAAATTGAGAAAAAAAAGAAGCATCTTCTCTATAAATATACTTCCATTTTGATCAATCAGAACATCCTTTTCTACTTCATGAATTAGAACTATTTCACTGATACCAACAGTAACTTGCAACTCTGAAGATTCCTAGGTTACATCTAAAAATCAGAATCTTGTATATGTGAATGTACATACTGTATCAACTATGGAAACACATGTAGTTTCATTCATACTTAATTTTACCTATGTAGCCCACTCCTCTATATTTTCACTATGTAATAAAGATATCATATATCCTATATGAGTTTCTTTGTTCTAATATATGGGTTGTTGAACCATCATTTTTCCATCTATCTTTATAGAAATTGATGTTATATGTGATTCTGTAGTTGTACCTCTTTCTTTCCCAATTGAGATCCTTGGATTTTATAAAGGGTTGTTTAATATTTATATTTTGAAAACTTATATCTTCAAATTTGATCTACCTGATGTTGATCCTTCGGATCTATGATCATCTTCACCATTATTGACTTCAGAGATAGCAAGTCAATTTATGACTTGTTTAATAACATTTAGAAGATGATTCTTTTATCTTAATTCTTCCTTTACATCTGGTAAAACCCATTCACTATGAAAAGGTAGCCTTGTTGGGTTTATCCCATGTTGTTTTATTTCTCTAATTGATTTTCCTTCACCTTGAAAGGGATGTTTAAATATTTAAACAATGTTTCATTGAGATGGTCTTCTATTATTATAGAACATTACATAAAGATGATTAATCACTCTAATAATCTTTTGTTGGGTAGAAATCCCAATGTCTTCTACCAGTTTCGTGTGTTTATCATTAATTATAGAGTTATACTAAAACTTCTGTCCATAAGAACTACATGAATGTTCGGTATCACCTACACCCATGTTGTTGCTGCATTAATATTTAATATTTCTTTTCATAATAGGAAATTGGAGAAATTGGGTAAATTTCCATCAACAACTTCAATTAGGACAGGTAAATCATGTCTTTTTCTGATAAGAGGATCCACTCCTATCAGGATTTTATCAAAATGAACATACATAGAATTTTTATAGATTTTCTTATTAACTCTTACCAGTTTTGGAAAACCAACTGTAAATAATCCACTATCTATTTTATAGGAATTAAATGACTCTTTATCTTTAATGATATTGGTCATTTCATGATATGGTACCCAATAATTCTAGTAAACCTCCAGACCAATAAACACTCAGAATCATCCATGACTAAAAATCTATTAGTTATGAATGGATTTAGTTTCTAAAGAATGAAACAGATCTCCTTCCATATCCTCTAGTTTTACTAGTTATGGAGAGTCTTCAGATTCTCTGGCCCCTATTATAATAATAGATATTTGAAGTTAGATCAAAATAGTATTATTTATTTCATCCTCATCTGAAACAATGTATTATTCATCTATGTACTTTGTATATAAATAATATAATCTTTCATCATATGAGTCTATAACATCTCCCCGTATAGTCTCAAACAATATATATGATGATTCTTCCATCATTATTTCATTGAGACTATCGCTCCTTCTATCTGCATCTGGGAAACTCTCATCTTTGAGACCTTTTATGCTGCATAACAAACAACAATCATAACTAGATAGAGATTTTCCATTAGGGAATCTGAGATACTTCCCATATTTTTCATTAATGTTTTATCCCATTTCCTTTTATATTCTATTTGGTCTCTGGTATCTCTTAGTTTTTTATGTCTTTCTTCCTGAAAATATACTTGTTGATTCTCTCTTCCCAAATTATTTCCAAATTTTCTTTACTGATTTCATTAATTCACACTGGCCATCCTGAAACTGTGTTTTGAATGATATTTGTTGAGTTTTTCCATGCTCCTGCCTGGTTAGACCTCACCCATATCTTCCTGCAACAACCTCTACGTTTGGGCAACAATCATAACTCATGAATTGAATATTTCATACATCATGTAAGACATGCCTCTACATAAATCAATGTCTTATCACCTATATAATTGATTATTCTCAAAATCCTAGAGTGTCTTGCAGATGTTCACTCTTTGAATGCAGAGTCTTCAATGATTTCTAAACTATTTCAATCTAACTTCCTAGATTCTTCAGAAACTCATAGAGTGTCATCTAGACATTATTTCACTACATTATCTCTAAGAAATTGTGTTATTTGTTTTAAGTGATTCCCAAAATTATCATATGAAGTTAAATATGGTTGGTCCCCTAATCCTCTTTTTTGATAATGTTTTTCTACTATTTGTAATTTTTTACAGCCTTTCTATACTACAAAATCGTGATCTCATCATAGACATCATCAGAGACATCACCAACTAGTGGTAGCAGAGTGCGGGGGGGGGGGGGAGATAGCTAGAGAGGTGCTTCAACGCATTTTGTGTAAGGAATTTTTGGATCCCATGGTTAAGGGTCTATATTTTGAGAATACCCGTCTATAAGGATGTGTATGGTATTACGAAAACAAAGACAGTTATATTTTACTTAGAAATTATCATCAAATACTAGAATCCATATTTTCTTCTGAATGTGAACCTAAATTAATCGAGTTAGGGAAATAATTCCCGGAAAATCATGCTAAACTTGAGGAATTGATGGAAGAAATTTGGAATATGGACTCTTAAAATTGAAAATCCATGTGGTTAGTCCAAAACCTAGAAAGAACAGTAGGAGATATAGAAGGAGGTGTATTTTTATTTGAATTGTAAAATATGGTCAAAAGAGGATATTTTATCAGACCAAATATCTGAGATATTCGATGGAGGCTTGATGGGAAAGCATCAAGAGAAGCATCCAATTAGCTTGATGACACTGTCTCTGATATGAAACCACATAGAGATAGAGAAATATAATATATATTAGGATGATATAATTTAAAAGATTATGCATGTCCTTTGGTAGTAGATGCTCTAGAATATCTGGAAGAAGTTTTGAGTATTCTTAAATTTATTTAGGAAAACGAGAAATAGGTCTATGATATTATTACTCGGGAGAAATGGGAAATTTGCGATATAGATAATGTCCCCAAAAACCAAAATGAAAAGCTCAACAAATTTTAAGAACTACAAGACAAACTCAAAGAGAAGAGGAAAAACAAAGAGACTAAGGCATCTCTAACAAAAATTCTCAGTGTAAAACCTTGGGAAACCAAGCGACTATGGCAAGTAATCTCCCAAATTCCAATTCCATGGGAATGAGAGGAAGGATTGTTTAAAGATTTATTTTAGAAGATCAATAGGGAATTCAATCCCTCATATACTATCTATAATCAGGAAAAATATGGGCCAAAAAACACCTCTAGAAGGTGTTTCTCAACAATATATCATCTAAAAGCTAGACTGAATAAAGGATATGAGAGAATTCATAGATGAATGAGCTCTATTAATTCGATATTATTTGTTATCATTTGGTTTACATTCATGGACCATAGATAGTGCACCTAATTTCGCATTAGCTACCTTTAGAGAAAATATAGGGAGATTTTGGGATATGCAGCTGACACACTCATAAGTGAGAACAACTATCAATGAATATGTTACATTCCCAATTAACTTAATACTATTAGTTGTTGATTTCCTTAAACATGGGTTTGAAATAAATTCACTAGTATATTGAGATGTAGAATTAGAAGAAAAATCTAGAACAACATTATCCAAGATCAGAATTTGTGAAATGTGTTACTTTGAAGAATAAAATTGTGAGTTTCAACATTGGTATTATCTTCATGGAATAATATATCGAGAATATTCCCTATATTTATTTATTCATAAGCTTACAGGATTTTGGCCTGAAAATGTTCAGTAAGCCTTGAGGACTCATCTTTCTTAGAGTGAATATTTGATGGAAACTCTAGGAGTTAGAGTAGAAATAATATGTTAGGTGATAAGACTCTATTTTTTATAGATTTATTTCTTACAAGATATATGAAATATTCCATACATGATTTATTCTTGATGTCCAAAAGTATAGGGTGTTACGGGATGATATGTTTGTTGTCCAACCATATAAGATCATGAAAAAACTCAACAATGATCATTGAAAACACACTGTCAGGATGGCTAGTGTGAATAAAATAAATCACTCTAGATAATATGGAAACAATTTGGGAAGATAAATTCATCAATTATATTATCAGGATGAAATCAAGAAAATTCTATGAGATTTCATAGAATAAATAGAATCTAGAACGATATGAGAGAAATCATTATGGAAAAATATGGAAATATTGCCAGATTCCCTGAAGGAAAATATCTATAAATTTTTTATTTTTGTTTTCCATTCAGAATGAAAGGTCATGGAGATGACAGTTTCATAGTTGTAGATATAAGAATGGGAAGTCTTAAATTAATAATGATGGAAGATTTATAAGAGAAATTGGTTGAATATATCTATGGAAAAGATATAGGCTTGGATGTTAGAAGTTTATTTTCTTTATATTCATAGTACTCATAGGAAGAATATTCTGTCTCAGATGAGGAAGATGAAAATATACCTATTTTTATCCAACATAGAATATCCATGATTAGAACATGGGATAGTGCATCTGAAGACTCTCAAGAACCAGTAAAACTAGAGGAGATTGAAGTAGATCAAGTTTATTCTTCAGAAACTAAAATCCCTTCATAAGGAAGAGATTATCAAGAATGGAATATTCCTAGAGTTTATTTTTCTAAGGATTACGATAACTATTGGTTAACATATTGAGAAATTACCAAGATCTTTGAAGATTAAGAGATATTTATTGTTTTTAAAATAGATAGATGGTTTTTTACAACGCCTTTTCTAAAACTAGAAAGGGCTAACAAGGTAATCCAAAAAAAATCAATGTTTATTCATATAAGAATAATAAAAATAGGAGTAGATTATCTTGTTAGAAAATTACCTGATATATCAAACCTAATTGTAATTTTAGATGATAGTTTAACCAGTTTCTATAATTCACTATTACAAGGAGCACAAGAAAATTGATATATAAGAGCAACATGGTTAAAGGTGATATAAGACATGCATGTAGCTATTATGGAAAAATGTATTAGTAGAACTCTTTAATTAAATATCATCATTATGAACTATAAGAAGACATTGGGATTTCCAGCTGATAGAATATTTGTTATATTGATTACTTATTTTTTATGTAATTTTCTAAAATACTGAAAGATGATCTCTAATTAAGGTTGTATAAGGATTTACAAAACTTTTTGAATATGAATAAACATAAATTAGAGCAATGAAACCATAGGTGATAAACTCCAAGAGTCTAACATGGACTATATAATGGGTTTCAAAAGATCCTGAGGAAGAATGAAGACAAAAACAACTTCTTCTAGATGTTATTAAATAAATGGAAAAATAGACTTGTCATCTCGGAAGTTAGAGAATGCGAAGATGATTCTAGATCAAAAGGATAAAAATCAGGTAGATCATATTTGGAGATACAATATTTCAAATCAGAAATATTAGAGAACGATTTTTAAAATCCATGCATCATAATTGGAATATATTATGGTACTTTAGTATAATCACTTAGAACAACAATTTCCAGAAAGATGGTTGGAAAAATTATTATTTGACTACATATCTATTAGGAGGAAGAAACTCATGTAAGATATATGGGATCATCAATACTCAGTGAAAAGAGATAGGAGTGGACTACAATAGTAAAATTAAGTATTAATGAAGCTTCATGTATTACCTTAGTTGATATAAGATGTAAATTATCTTGTATAAGAATCCAATTTTCAATATTAACTTCGAAATATTCAAATTTTCAATTTACAGTTAGTAATAATGCAATAGTTCTTATTCAAGATGTATCCAAGGATGTTCACGTTAAAATCAATGGAAGAATATTTAAATAGAAGACTCTTTGTTTTTTTCCTCAATTTCCAGATGAAATCATGATTGGAAATAGATTTCCTAGAAGATATTAGCATGTAACAATATTTTTAGAACGAATTATCCTTGATAATTATCTTATTCCAATGCTTCCAGGAAACCCTGAATGGTTACAGATATAAAAGTATATACTGTTAATATGGAAAACTATCCAGATGAAGATAGATAATACAATAGAAATACTGAGTATGTGAAAGAGCTAGTTGTATGGAATGTTCTTAGGATTGATGAAAAAGATGCATTGGCCTTGATAAAATATTATTGGTTAAACAAATTGATAATATACTTGAAAGAAATTCCTTAGGTTAAAATCACCTTTAAATATCCTAGTATATTGATCATAATTAAGGAAATTTCCTATATAGATGAGATGGTTACAGATTTGAGAAAGAAATTCCAAAACTAATCAGTCATGGACTAATCAGAAATAGGGAATTACTCACATGAGTGAACTATTCATGGTACTGAATAATGCAAAAATATAACATGTTAAGGATAAAATAGTTATATATTATCATGATATTATTTGTGCCACAATGGATGATGGATACAATCATCATAATCATGAATCTTTTAGAAGCAGAATTATTAATGAAAGGATAGTGTTATATTCTATGTTTTATTTAAATCATGGATATTGGTAGATAATGATAAAAAAAGAGGCTATACCATTGAAATAAATTACCATAATAGTTGTCTTGTTTGAATGTCTAGTTAATCCATTCATACTCAACAATTCACATGGAATATTCTAGAGAATAATGGAAAAGGCATTCAGTATATTATCACAGTTTGTGGTAGTCCTTGTTGATGATGTGCTTGTTTTTAGTAAACATACATAAAAGAATATAAAACATTTACTACTGGTTGCTGAAGTATTCAAGGAATATGGGGTGATTCTTTTAGAAATAAAGGTCATTTGGATGCAACCAATAATAGAATTCTTGGGATTATAGATCCAAAGTAGAAGAGAAATGCCTCAAACGCATATTGTATAAAAGCTACAAACGTTCCCTGATGATCATATATATTGAAACCAGATACAGGTGTTTCTTAGTATGTTAAGTTATTATAGATAACACATTAGATATTTTTCAAACATCTTAGTTCCAATATAGAAATAGGTGACCAGTAAGGTACATTGGGATTAGACAGAAAATGATTCTGATGTAATCAAAATTTTGATGCTGAAAGCATAGAATCTCTCAGAATTAGAGTATCCAAATTGGAGTGATGATGAAAATATCTTAGAAACAGATTCATTAGACTCAGTATGTGGATGTATCCTAAATATAATGAAAATAATCAACTATAGTATCATTAGATATTAGTGTGTATTTTTGAACAATCCAAATAATAATTATACTGTATATGAGCGGTAATTGCTTATAGTCTTTAAATCAATTAGGGCTAATGATCATTTCATTGGAAAACCTTTTACTATAAGAATTAATAGTTATTATATAAAGGATTATAAGAGAATTAAATTAAAATTAATTATCGATGAATTAATTTTATGGTGGAGTAATGAATTGAAAGACTATAACATTAATCTAAAAAATAATAAAGGAAAAGATAATGACATTATAGATGAATTAACATGCTATTTTTACACTTCCAGGTGAAATTGAAGAAAATATCAAATCATGAAGATTTCCAGTTTTCATTGATAAGTATTATGTGGAAGAATGCTCGGTTATCAATGTAGTGAATGAAAGGGTTGATAGACTTGAAAATAGAAATGGTAATCAAGAAGAGAATCAAATTTATTATAAGGTATCTTCATCTAGTAATGCTAAAAGATCAGAAAGCAATGTTTCCTTTCAAAAAAATCTGAAAAAACTTTAAAATTCTTTAATGATACCTCTAGACAGAAATAATGTAGATAAAAGTCATATTGAATGACTTTTATGTAGTTATAATAGCCATTATAGCACTCAATGAGTAGATAATTAGTGAAACTAAAAAGCTCAGAAGAACTAGAAGATTGACACGAATGGATGCTTTAAAGGAAAGGATAATCCCATTAAGAGTTGGGATGGTCACATAGAAGAAAAAATCAAATAGAAGCAAAGGTTATAGAAATAACTTCAGGGATAATATGTTCATTAAGAATAAGATCAATAAAGTATAGATGATGATCTAGATGAAGATCTAAATCCATCAAAGGAGATATGGAAATAGTTTCATAGAATTCCATATATTTAAAGGAATAAATCCATAGCCTTTTATAATCTAATCTAGAAAGGTAACAATAAACATATATTCAAAATAGGTCTTAACCATATTTTTGGACCTTCATCATTATCTCTTCAGTGATGATCATATGAAGCATATCTCAATAAATATTTTTATAATCCTCCTTTACATAAAATTTCGAAGAATCAAGTTTACAGGTGTAAAAGAATATCAGGTATTGAAAATGTATTATAGAATGTTATGAATAGGGATTCCAAAAATATACATACTATACATGGAATTAGAAGAAAACAAGTTCATTGAATGCTAGGAATATTTTAGAATGGGAGCAGCACAATTCTTGGGATTTAAGAAAATAAATTCCACATTCAATTGGGTGCCTCAGATAGTGAGAATGATTCTTGGAAATTCATATCCATGTTTTCTATGGTGGATTTCACATATTGAACATATCATATTGGTAGACATAGTGATCATTCTATAGAATCTATACCCAATGAAATGGACTAAAGACCTGTCCAGAAAGCATTCGAAGAATCATAGTTTAGCTATGAAGATTGGATAGTCTTTAGTTTCAATAAGATCCACTATGATCATATCCATGTCAGATGGAATATTTATATAATTGAATCAATATAAACAACAAAATCTTTTATATTCACTGATGGAGACAATGTGTTAGTTTCTATCATCTCTAGAGAGATTCATCATGTAGAAATGGAACATCTGATAGACTTCACGGTGGAGGCAGACACGATTCTTGAAGAACTAAATGTGTGGAGATGAAATAAAGAAGATATATTTGTTGTCTGATATCACATCCAATATTCCATCAAATAATTGATAAAAATAAAATAATTATAGAAGGATGCATCATTTGGGGAAATATCAATTCTATGTACAACTTGGAAGTATTATTAGCACTTATATAGGAACACGTTATATCCGACACGGATGATAGGATCAAATCAGAAATGCCAATTATGTTATTTTTTTTAGTATGAACGGCGTGGTGAATGTTTTAGAGTGGTTCATCCCACCTTCTTATTTTTATTTTGATTTTTTCATAGAATAAATACTTCTCAAGAAAACTCATCCCAAATCCCTATATAAGGGAAATCCAATCCTTTTCTTCAGAGTGGTGATTTTGAATATAAATTAGAATGATTTTAGAACTTCTCTCTCTCCATTCTATCTAAGAATTTTTTTATTTGTGTGAAGAGATTTCCAAAATGATCCTACGAAGTTGATGACAGGTAGTCCCCTTATCCTCTTTGAGGATTATTTTTTATACTATATGTAATTTTTTCATCTTTCTAGACTCCCAAATTGGGTTCTCATCGGAGACCTTGTCGGAGACTTCACTCACTAGTGGTATCAGAGAGTGGGAGGGATAACAAAGCCATCCAGAGTGCTACTTTAATGGATTTTATAGTAACTAATTTGTGGATCGCATAGATATAGTCTTTATTATGAGAAAAAACATCTTTATGTTAGGGTATGGTATTATAATAATAAAGGGTGTATCATTTGGCTTGTAAAGTATTGTAAAATTCTTGAATCCAGATTGGATTTTGAAAATGAACATGACGTAATAGGGTAAGGGATGAAATCTTAGACAACTCATGATAATTTTGAAGAATTTAAGGAAGAAATTAGGGATATAGAATCACAGATTTGACAATACATGTTGTTAGTCCAAAATATAGAATGAACACTAGAAGATTTAGAAGGAGAATTATTTTTATTTAAACAGTAAAATATATATATAAAAGGATCTGGTGTCATACCAAATATCTGAGATATTTGGTAAAGGCGAGAAGGGAAAATTTCAGTAGAAGCATCCAATCATCCTGATGCCACTATATCTGATATTAATCCTCACAGAGATATTAAAAGAGAATATATATGAGGATGATATACTGTCGAAGATTACCCATGGACTTTAGGAGTAGAAACATATGAATATCAAGAAGAAGTTTCGAGTATTCCTCAAAGTATATAGGAATATCAAAAAGTGATCCATGATATTATTATTCAGGAGAAATGGGATATTTTGGATATAAAACATGTATCTAGAAATCTAAAATGAAAATACCAGAAAATTTGAATACCTATCAGCCCAAATAAAAGAGAAGAGGAAAGAAGAAAGATACTAAGTCATCTCCGACCAAAATACTCAGTGTAAAACCTTGGGAATCCAACCATTATATCATGATATCTCCCAAAAACCAATTCCATAGGAACAATAGAAATTGAAATTCAAGGATTTCTTTCAGAAGATCAATACGAAAACCAATCCCTTGTATCCCCTCTATATTTACTAAGAATATAGGCTAAATAAAACATATCCCTATTGTGTTTCTCAACATTGGAAGATACAAAAGCTAGACTGTGAAAAGGATCTGGGACCATCCATAGATGATTGGTATATAGAACATTGATAATATATTATATTAGTTAGTTTATTGTCATAGACCATAAATAGGTCAATTATTTTCATAAGAGATACCTTTAGATGAATTACAAAGAGATTTTGGAATATTCTATTGAGAAAATCTAAAGAGAGATCACATATCCATGAATATATTACATTCCCAGTTGAAGTTATACTAGTAGTAATTGATTTCCCTAAACATGATTTTCCAGGAAATTGACTAGTATATTGGGATGGATTTTTGGTAGAAAAAGATATATCAGATTTAACCAAGATCTATATTTGTGACATGTGTTACTTTGAAGAATATATTTGTGAGTTTCAGTATTGTAAGTATCTTCTTATACAAGGATATCATACATATGCTCTAAATGTCTATATCCAGAAGCTTCATGGATGTTAGACTGCAATTGATCAGCATGTGTTGATGACTCTTCATTTCTAGAGTGAATATCATTAAGACAATATTGAAAATCATTAAAAAACAATAAGGTGATAACACTCTATTATATGCAGATTCATGTCTTAAAAGATGTATGAAATGTTCCATACATTATTTTTTCTTGTTTCCAAAAAATAGAGGGTATTGTAGAAAGATATGGGTGTGGTCCCACCAGGAAGGATCTTTGAAAAACTAAAAAAAATATCATTCAAAACACAATGTTGTGATGGCCAGGGTGAATGAAATAAGTCACTCAAGAAAATTTTTAAATGATTTTGGAAGAGAAAATAATCAAGTATATTTTCTGACAGAAAGATAGGAAAATATAATATATTTAATAGAAAAATAAATCTGTAAGGATATGAGTGAAACTTTTAAGGACAAATATGGGATGTGGCCCAAATTCCCTAAAGGAAGATCTCTATCATTTTTATTATTGTTCGTTCTGTGGAAAGAAAATTCATATATTTGATAGATGCCCAGATATAGATAGAAGTGGGGGAAGTCCCAGTGCAATAATGATGGGAGATTTATCAGAGATATTTTGTGAGCCTATCTTGGGATAAGATATAGACTTGGATGATGAAAGTTTATATTAATTATATTTAGATTATTCATGGGAAGAAGGAAAAACCCTTTTTTGAGCTTTCGTTGAATAGCCATGATTTGAACATTGGCTAGTTCATCTGAAGAACCTCTAGAAATAGTAAAACTATAGGAGATGGAAGGAGATCTGGTTCATTGTTCAAAAACTGAAATCCTTTTAGATATACGTGATTGGTAAGAATGGATGATTCTTAGAGTTTATTGGTCTATGGTTTTCCAAATCACTTGGGTATCATATCATGAAATGACCACGGTCATTGAAGATACAGTGACTGTTGATGTCCATAAAATTGAGAGAGGATTATTTAAAATGACTTTGCTAAAACCATATTAGGTTAATAAAGAAATATATAAAAATACTAAGTACGAGCATTTTGTAATAATCCAGACAGGAGTAGATCCTCTTTTAAAAATAGGACAAGATCTATAAGTCTTAATTGCTGCTGTGGAGGGAATTTTACTCAATATATCGTATGCACTACTATATAGATCATGATAAAATATTCATGTAGGAGAAACATGGGAAAAGGTGATTCCATACATTCATTTAGACATTCTGGATAGAAGTATTAGTATGACTTTAGATGTAAATATCAATATTAGTAATTAGAAAAAGGAATTCAGATGTCCACCTGATAGAAGATGTGTTTGACTGAATACTCTTCTTTTTGTAATGTTCTATGATATTGGAAGACCAGCTCCGTATAAGGGTGTTAAAAAATTTAAACATCCATTTAATGATGAAGTAACATCAATTAGAGCAATGAAACGAAAGTTGATAAACCCTAAAAGGCTAACCTGGCCTAGAGAATGGGTTCCACGAGAACCATAGGAAGAATGAAGTGAAAAGAAACTTCTTCCATATATTATAAAACAATATTGAAATAGACATGTCATTACTGAAGTCATAGAAGATAATGATGATCTTAGATCAAAATGATCAAGACCGGGTATATCATATTTGAAGATAGAATATTAGAAATTGAAAATATTAATGAACCCTTTGGAAAATCCACATGTATTAACTGGAAAAGATGAAGGTACTTCATTAAAATCACCTAGAACATCAATTTCAATAAAGATATTTGTACAAAACACTATTAGATTTTCTATCTATGTGGATATATTAACTCATGTATTATATATGGGATCTTCATTACATAGTTAAAAGATAGAGGAGTGGGATACATTGGTAAAATTAAGTATTAATTAAACTACATGTGTTTCCCTAGTTGATATAGGATGCAATTTCTCTTGTACAAGAATCCTATTTTTAGGAGTAACCTGGGAATCCTCATAGTTTTAACATAGTTGGTAACAATTGAACAGTTATGTTTCAAGAAGTATCCAAGTATGTTCATATTGAACTCAATGGAAGGATACTTTTGAATAATATTATTTTTTTTATTCCTCAACTTCCAGATGACATTATGATTGGAAATCAATTTCATTGGAGATATTTTTCTGTAATGATATTTTCAGAAGTAATTATCATCAATAATTATCTAATTCCAACCACTTATAAAAAAACAAGAATTGATCTAGATAAGAATTTATATACTATTAAAGTGGAAAACTATCTATATGATGATAGAAAATTCAATATAAATATTCGGTAGTGGAAAGAGCTAGTTGGATTGAATGTTATGAGAATTAATGAAGAAGTGGCATTGGCAAATATAAAAGATCATTTATTAGAAAATTGGTAAAAATACGCTCTAAAAATATAGTAGAAGTAAATTACAGAGGGTACAATCACCCATAATGATCCTCGAATAATGACCAGAATTATGGGAATTGCATATCCATATGAGATGGTTCAAGATTTTGAGAAAAATATTCCAAAACAAATAATTCTTGGTCTAATCAGACATAGTGAATGTCCTCAAAGGAGTGTGGAATTCATGGTAATGAATCATATAGAAATATAGTTTACTAAGTCTAGAATGGTTATATATTATCATGATCTTATTTGTTCTATAATGGAAAATGGATATAATCATCCTAATTAAGAACCTTTAAGATGTTTGATTAGGAATAAAAGGCTGATGGAATATTTAATGTTTTCCTTAATGTTATGATATTGGAAGATATAGATCAAACAAGTGGATATACCATTAAAACCATTTAAAACTCCATATGGATTGTTTAAATGGGTAGTTGCACCATTAGGATGTAATAATTCACATGGAATATTCCAGAGAAGAATGGACAAGGCATTCAAATTATTAGAATAGTTTTTGGAATTATATATTGATGATGTACTAATATTTTTTAAAGATATAGAAGAGGATATAAAACATTTTCATCATTATGATAAAGTGCTCAGAAAAGAAGGTATGATACTTTCGGAAAGAATGATCATTTTGATGCAACCAAAGATATAATTATGGGGATTGAATATCCAAGGAATAAGGGAAAAGCTTCAACCTCGTTTTTAGAAAAGCTACAAATATTCCTCTGTATGCTTACAGATCGTATGCATATATAGGTGTTTCATGGTATAGTAAGTTATACTAGAGTATACATCAATGATTTAGAAAAAAACATCATTCTAATATAGATAATGGTTTCCAGGAAGGTACCTTGGGATTGGATCAAAAATTACTCTGAAGTAATTAGAATTTTAAAGTGGAAAACGCAGAATCTACAAGAATTGGAGTATCTATATGGTAGTGAATATTATCATATCTTAGAAATATATTCATCCTACTCAGTATGGAGATGTATCATAATGATATGAAAAAACCATAATGATTGTATCAATAGATACTAAAGATGATGTTTTAATAAGGCAGATAATAATTATCCTTTCCATGAATGATATTTTTTTACAGTACTTAAAGGAATTAGGGCCAATGATTTTTTCTTCTGAAAACATATTTCTATAAGGAAATATATTTCTTATATAATTACTTTTATAAGAATTAAATTAAAAATGATTATCCAGGAACAAATTTTATAATGGAGGAATGAATTTCAATACTATAACTATATGGGAGGTGCATAATCAGGTTCATCTAGAAGTCCAACGTTCTCTGTGGTCCCTACATATTCAGCTCTGTTCTCTTCTTGTGGATCTTATCTTTCTCATCAAAGTTGTTCTTGTGTTTGTTATGGTTTTCAAAATTGTTAATCGCCCTTGCATGCAGAACAGGGGAAGCAGATCCTGGGTGAATTGGCAATCACTGAGTCATTGTTTAAAACTGAATATTGAGGGATCATATATATAAGGGGATATGAGAGGTTGTTGACTGCTTAGGGACAGCTGGGGCCCTGTTTTTGTTGCCTTTTTTTCCTTCTATGGTCCATGTAGCTCTTTGGGTGAGGAGTTTTGTGACCATCATTCAGGGCATATGGTTTGTAGAAGGAGAGTGTTACAGGTCACTGAGGTCGAGTCCAACTCTAGAGTGTTAGTAATGGCGGCTGAGGACAGTCGTGGGATCCCATGGGATATGGTCTACCTCATCTGGAGATGCATTGTAGAGACTGATCAAGGAAGAACTATTCACCATAGTTGGAGGATGTTGAACTTTGCGGCCAATAGGCTTGCCCATTTGGGTTGACGGGGGGAGACGCTTATGGTTTATGACAGCCTTCATTCTCTCCCCCTTGAGTCTATCAATGTGGTTCTATGGGATTCCCTTGGCCTGCATTTCATTCGAACTCCCTAATTAATTTCTTCCTTTGTTTTCTTTTCAGGCAAATTAATAAAAAAATAACTTTCATTAATTGATATTAATTTTTTGGTAGAATTTCCAGTTTTCAATATAATGAATGATAGTGTTGATAGACTCGAATAGTGAAAAGGGATTCTATTAGTGAATCACCTTCAGAAGTAGGGATCATTATCCATTAAGGTAGAATGATTATATGTGAGAAGTTCCCTAGATTAAAAGGCTGAAAAAAATTGAAATTCTTCAAAAAGACCTATAGAAATAAATTCTATGGATAAATTTCATATTGAAAACATTGTATGTGGTCATAAAGTCCATTACAACACTCAATGTGCAGATAGTACTAACAATATAAAGGATCAGAAGAACCATAAGATTGGAAAAAATGTAAGATCTAAAGGAAAAGAGGAAAGCTTTATGTTTTTGGTGGATCACATAGAAGAAGTACTTAAAATTCAGTAAAGATCTTAGAAAGAAGCATAGTGACAAAATGTTTTGCAAGAAAAAGATTAAGAATGTATGGATTCCAGGATAAATGAAGAGCCCAATCTAGAAAAAGAGATATTTAAATATTTTTTAAGGAGTCCAAGTATTTCAATGAATGAATCCACATCTATTAGTAATCTAATCAAGAAATGTAAATAAGATCAGGTATTCAAAATTGGTCTGAACCATGTTTTGGACATGCTTGAAGAATATAAAGATATTATGGAGGATTATAAAAAGATTGACCAAGATATGATTAGTATGAAAATCACTGAAGAGATCAGGATGAGTGTCTATGTTTCTAGACTCCTTGACAAAAGCAAGATGAATCAAGAAGATAGGTATTGAAGAATATCCACTATTGAAATGGTTTTGAATAACATATGGAATAGTGATTCGAAAATTCTACATACCATATAAGGATTTATAACTAGAAGAGATCATTGAATGCTAGAAATAATTCATCATGGTAGAGATATAATTATTGGGATTTATGAAAATAAATTACATATTCAATTGGGTACCTCATATCATGTGAAAGATTCTTAGCAATGCATATCCATGTTTTCTATGGTGGGTTTCACATTTTGAACCAATCTTATGATGAAATTATATCAATATGTAAATAATGTATAATCAATGGAGGAGATAATGTGTTATTTTCTATCAAATCTAGAGATATGAAACATGCAGAAATGAAACATCTAAGAGACTTCACATTGGAGGTAGAGATGATTCATTAATAAATTAATGTGTGGAGATGACATAATGAAGATATCATTGTTGTCATAGATCACATCCAATGCACCATCAAATAATTTATGAAAATTAATGACTTAGAGAAGGAAGCCTCAGTTTTGGAAATGATCGATGCTCTATAAGACTTGGAAGGATTCTAGGTGTTGATACAATCATGTATCATATGTAGAGACCCCACAATTGATGTACATGGACTTTACATAACTTTTTCGGAATAATTAATATGTAACAAAAATAGGCACACAAGGACCATAATAGTGTAGTGTATATGGAAACTCGGAATATAATCTTCTATTCATTGTGAAAGATCTTCAACATATCACATAAAGATCTTCCCCTTTTTTTTCTTACCTAAAACATTTTTTATATCTTGGGGAAAATAAAACATAAAAAGGGTGGGCTCAAATGCTCAGTAAGGGTAAACATAGAGAACATAAGTCATAGATCATAAAGGAACATTGATCATGACAAACTAGAATGGGAATAAAACAAGTAATTCTGGAGTCCATTAAGAACTTGTTATGATATCCATAGTATCCAAGGCATTGTTACCAAGACCATATTAGTGGACAAAGTCACTTACTGAATCGAGTTCACTCCTCATTCCAGTCCTGTATCACTGAACCGGAATAACTTTCTGTTCCAGCCATGTCTATCTCATGAGATATAAATCTTTACCAAATGCATTGGAGGTAGATATAGGTTCCACCCATCTCATAGTGAAATCAATCTTATGTGTGGTACAACATAAACATAAATCATTCTTCATAACACAAAGAATAAAATGGGTTTCATAAACATCATCTCATCATAACATAATCCATATAAATAAAATGGATATCATATCATCATAAGATAAGTGGAACCATGTAAATTATAGAGTCATTATACTTGAAACAGTCACATATTGAATAATTCCATCTTAGATGGAATATGGATTTGATTAAACACTTGAAATAAATTCTTAAGGAAAACATCCTTTCTTATTCAAAATCATTTTATTTTCACAATATGACATGAAATTTTAAAATAAAAGGTTTTTTTTAAAATATTCATGAAATATTGTAGAGTAAACTTCATAACAATAAGGCGTTATGAAACCATAAAGTTCGTTCATGCCGTATAAGTTAAAAAAAGATTATTCACGTACTTTTTCTGGAAAAGTAATAATAGTACAATGTAATGCTAACAAAAGGATGATTCATTACATACCATGTAGTGAAAGGAAAAATTGATAAAAAGTAATTTAAACATACATAAAAATACTTTTAGAAAAGATGGACAATGACGATAATAATATCCCTAGTAAATACTTATGAATAAACAATCTGAGATTAGAACGAGATTGGAATAATTATCCCTTACCTTATATCCGAAATTCTTCGTATGTTTCTGAAACTCCTCTATAATGATATAAATAAGGTAATTGACTTATTAAATAATCATATTCATTGTTATGATATCATATATGGTTCACTTATGACTTTATATTACCCGTTCTTTTTTAAATTCCATGTTAAATTAATGGTTTGGGTTAAATCGTTTCATTTCTCATATGTGTTTTGACTTATTGTTCTTAATATTATTACTTATAGCCGGATTTACATAATTCCAGAATGTAAATCATGACTTAAATTTTATATATATTCATCATATAAATATATATTATAGATCGATAAATTAAATGAAAAACACCGTTCATGGAGACGGTAGGTCGTACGTACGCATGAATACTGTTTTCGTTTCCTTATTAAATTAAATGGAATTAGGTAATGAAACTTATATGTAAATAAATATAATATAATTATTATTTAATATCAGTAATGATTATTTATTATATATACTTTATATTCATACATGAATGGTTTATCATGGAAAATGAATCTCATCGCGTTAGTGGAGACGGTAGTCTATACGTACGCACAAGCGATGATATCATTCCCATGATCATGGAATTGTATTGAAGTCTTTGTATAATATTTCATAGTCAATATCACTTTAGAATAATAATATATAGTTATTTATTTACACAATTATACCAATCCATGTAATGTGGTGGTGGAAAACTGATTACACCATGACATGGGGATGGTATTCTGTACGTACTCTTGCGCAAGGATTTCATTTTACATAGGATGGATAGAAGGTGAAATATGGTTGTTTCATATTTATAATAAAATATAAGTATATGAGTGATACTTTTGTTATGAATTTATGCTGAAACAAATAAAGAAGAATAATTAGAAGAAGAAATAAATTGGAAAGCATCTCTAAATGATATTACCTCTTATTTGACGTGCATGTTCTTAACCTCCTCTTAGGGAACTAACGTTGGCCTTTTGAGGAGAATAGAACCTCTATATTAATTCTATGAAATTTCAGAAGGTAAATTGGCAGGGGTAGGCTGAGCTTGAATGCTCAGAGTGGTGTCAGGAGGAGAGGTAGGAGGTTCCCTTTTACAACAGAGAAGAGTGGCACCTTTGGAATTATAAGAAATATTAATTTATAATAAATTCCAACCCCACCTAAAAATGACAACAAACTAACTCAATTAGAAGATGATATGAGATAGGGTTTTATTCTAATCAACCAATAAAATTTAGACATGTATTGAAATTATTGTAAACCTTATCAAATTGATTTATCGTTATTTAATCTATTTGTGGTAATAATATTCTAAATTTTAAATTGATATAAATAATTACTTATGTGATGTTAATTATCCATAATTAGATTTTTAATGACATTTTAGACCATATAATTTTAATTTATAATTTATAAATATGTTTGTGATTTTTAATCAATTTTATAATATGTTATTTTTATAAAAAAACAATATTGTCAATTTTGACATTATTCATTTATTTGAATTTGCATAAAATCTACATGGATGATATATTCGAACTAAGAGTTTTAATAGAATCATATCATGTCATATTTACCTATAAAATTAGTGGATCACATTAAATTTTTCATATAATATTTAATTTAATATTTTTAAAACCATTTATTTGATATTTCAATCAATAAAATAATTTCAACATCACTATTGTGTCACCTTTAATGATAAATATTTAATCCCTAAAAATTATAAATAAATTTAAATGATTTAGATAATTGTATTATATTTATGGATACAATTAATGATTTATTTTTAATGAAGTTTATCACTAAATTAATATTATTATAGTTATATGATTTAAGAGAGTGACATGTTGTAACTTTCTTTGGTTTTAATAATACATAAATTATTTTCAATTTAAAAAGTCCATAAAATGAATCTATTTCGACACTTAGGTGATATGGGTCGACATTTATTCATCCAATAGAATGTTTTCAGGGGTTAGGATAATTTTATAATCTTATTTTCCCCCTTAATTACCTGATTTACCTTTAACTGTAGTAAATAAAAATTACCGTACTTACTATAAATAATATCAAAAAAATAAAATTTACTTATTAACATAATTTGGACCCACTGAATTTAAATATGGAATCCATTTTTCAAAATTCAATATAAAAAGTTGCAGTAATTAATTTAAAATTAATCCCATTATTAAGAAAACGTGTTTTAAAAGTTATAACATTGCCAAATATTGAAAAAATGTTACCTATGAATTCAATGTAAAATTAATGGCAATGACATAAATTATATTAAATGGTAAAAATATATTATATTTATACTTTAAAATCATTCAATATTATAATATAACTATATAAATTATTACGATTAAAAAAGTTTTTTTTACTTAAAATATAGCATGTTTTTACTATTCATTAAAATGTAAAATTTATCAGAATAATATGAAATATTTATCCAAAGTAAATTTTATTATCCTTATTAAAAATAAGAATATTCTTTTTGAAATTGAACGTATAGACCTCTAAAAAACTATATTTATAGTGGGTGTTCCATCAAAAGTCGGCAAAACAACATTTTTTGAAAAATACTTATTTTACCCGAAAAATTTATTTTGTTCACACAACATGTTTTAGAAAATGTGTAAGATGAATTATAATGTAATAAAATTCAAAATTAAGTTAATAATATTCATAATGACTAGTCCATAATAATATTATAACAATATATTGTTGTTTAGTGAAACCCGGTATTGCGTATTACAGACGCTATCGAGAAAGGTCACGATTGCGTGTAACGCAAACCATGCCAATGTTGTCTGTAGTGAAATATTTTTTTGGTGTTACATATAACAGAAAACAACCATATTCCTTTTATACATTGAATAAATATATATATACACTCAATGTTGCATAGAATAACATCTATCAAACAAACTTAAAATTATTTGTAACAGGATCCAAGAATAGTGTTGCATATACTGCATGCTAATATGGTGTTTCATATAGTGAAAGATAATCTTTGTGTAGCATACAACACAGGATAAAAAATAAATTAAAATGAATACTTATAATAAAATCTATGTGTGTTACATTCTACCCCCATTAAAATGAATTTTGCCCTCGAAATTCATGGGGGTTATAAATGGTTTTCCACATGAAAGTTTCATTCGTAGAAACCCACATCATAAAACAAATTCAAAAACATAATTTTAATAAGTAATGTAAGAAATGTAACAGTTACCCATATTAACTCATCATTGGGTTTCCACATAGGAGAACATATGTGGAACTATGGATATAAGATAAAAATCTAACCATCATGTTCTGATGGAGTGTGGTAGATGACATGTCTATGAAAAAGCCAACAATCACAAACCCATAAATCTTGATGATTTATGGTACCATCTGATTCATCGGATATAAGGACACTATGATAACATTTTATGTTTTCATGACCATTTCCCAAAAGTTGAATAATTTTTGAATTAAAAGAATTACTAACTTGATTTTGATACAATCTTACTATTGTTTGTGCCTTGAACAATTTCCACTTCATCTCTTACAGAAATGAAGTTGAATTTGACTTTTGTGACGTATTCGTAGATCATTCAATAGAATGATAGGTCATTCCATCTATCTCAAAAATAAGTTTCACTAAATATATAAGTCCATATTATGGTGAGATTAATCATATATGGTTCTAAAAATGGACTTATACTTCATCTATCATTGCACTTAATAAAATAAAACTAGTTTCTACTATCCAGGGACTTACTATAAGCCAGTGGTATGCGATAAAGGCATGTCACACATCAGTTTTGGGTTCGATTCACGTATCCTTGTCCGACACAATGGGTTGTCACCCGTTCTATGGGTTGTCCTTTTTCAAAATATATACTATTATAACATTCCAAAAATAATATAAAAAAGTTTTATCCTTAAACAATATTATCTGATGTTTAACATAATATATTCCAATCATTAGGCTTACCCAAACTCACAGTTGAAAGAAAAATATTGATAGAGAGGCCATATACCAAGCATGTAAATACCACCATTTATCCCTATATATCATAAGATATGTCTTGTTGGTCACAGTCCAAACATTCAAATGCCTTAATCATGTATTCTATTGAAAAATGGATACCCATTGAACCTCAGTGAAAACGTGAATGCAGTTTAATGTTAACTCTTTCCACATACCAAAATCCCAAAAATTCTATATACTCCAACCAAGATATCACTTAGTCCTTATATCAATCATGAGCTCAGGAATACTACAAAACATATTATTTTCTCCTTATCCATTCATTATGCGCATATCATCTACTTTCCAAAAATATTTCAATCACTTTTCATGGTTACATGTACCATATAATTATTGAAAACCAAAATAAAACATTACATTGATATTCCAATGTTCCAAAATACTATAAATGAGATTCCACAACATTATTTTGTAAGCCCTCTTCAAAGACACATAATCATTCCACCACATCGTTGCCATACTCAACATTGCTAATAATAATCTCATGTGACATCCCTTTTTCATTTTCCTTTTGAGTATGCTCACGTCGATCCTCGTTAACCCTTGGATTAGGGAATTGATTATCATAATTCCCCATTTCCTTGCACTTGCATCATAGAAGTGTTGGTGGAGCGTTATCTATATTCTTTTCTATATTCACGTCATTAGAAACCATTTTCAAATTACTTCGGCACTCAGCTGCTAGATGACCTTCTTTTTCCACATATGAATCATTTTCTATTAACTTTTAGACAATATCCACTATTCTTCTTTACACACTTTGATCATAAAGGAACATTCATATTCTTTTCACCATTTCCCTGAGATTTTTCCTTGAACTCCATATTTCGTTTTTGCAAAACCATGAGATGGATACGTAACACCGAATTCCAGTTCTACCTTGACAGCACAACGCACAATTTCTTCTTAGATACTGACGTCTCTTATTGCTAATTCCCTTTGAATACTTGGTTTTAAGCCACTGATGAATCGACCAACTTTACATTCATATTAGATATTAAATCCCAATGCATACTTTGAATTCCTTGAAAAATCCGCTTCGTATATACCAATAGATTCATCATCCTTTTTCTTAAGCTCAAGGAACTCCTTCTATATCATTGTTCAAAAGAATTTCATGGAAGTAAATGTTGAAAAACAAGTTCTTGAACTCATTCCATTCCATGGATTGAATTTCAACTTGGGGCCTTTTATTCTTAATTAGAGTCCACCACTAGTCTGCTTCACCTTCTAAACGGTAAACAACACAAATTAATTTTTCATGTTCTGAACAACGATGTATTGAAAATATCTTCTTCAATGGTACTGATCCATTGTTCATCAACAAGTGGATCAGAAGACCCATTGAAATAATGTGGACATTTCCTCATGAAGGAATAAATAGAATATTGTTCCCTTCTCTCCTCATTTGGAATTCCAAAATGATTCATATCTTGTGTAAGTATAGAAATAATCTTTTTCATTCAATATCCCATAACTTTGGTTTCTTTCGGATGAAAATAATTGCATCATCCCTTACATTGATCAACACGGTTCTTTCGATTTCCACCCATCATCTAAAACCCAAAAAGAAAAGTTTGAGAGACAAAATAATGATAGGAAAACAATGTAATAAAGGGGGAGTACCTTGAATATCAAACAAATTATGTTTAATTCTAATATTAGTTTTGTAATTCTACCACTATAACCTTTAATTATACTTAACCTTAGGGACATACCAAGACATAGCTTAGAAATATCTCTAGGGATCTCACTAATGTTTTCACATCATAGTTTCCAATGGATAACTAAACCTTTCCTCTGATACCAATTGTAGAGTCCCCAAACATGACCCACATGTACATTACATTACTTTTACAGAATACATAATACATAACTAAAATATTCTCACAAGGACCGTAATAATTTAGTGTCATTAGAAACTCAGAATATCATCTTCTAATCAGGGTGAAAATCTTCAACATATCTCATAAAGATCTTCCCCTTTTGTTTTCGTACCTAAAACCATTATTTATATCCTGGGGAAAAGAAAACATAAAATGGGTGAGCTCAAATGCTTAGTAAGGGTAAATATAGAGAACATAATACAATCCATAAACATTCTAATGTAAAAACATGAGCATAAAATCTAAAAATCAAAATCTTGAGCAATGACATAAAACATTGCAGTACATATGGAATAGATCATAAAGGAACATTAATCATGAAAAACTAGAATTGGAATAAAACAAGTAATTTTGGAATCCATTAAGCACATGTTATGATTTCCATATTATCCAAGGCATTTCTGCCAAGACCATCTTTTTGGACAAAGTCCCTTACTGAATCAAGTTCACTCATCATTCCAGTCATGTATCACTAAAATGGATTAACATTCCGTTCCGGCCATGAATTTCTCATGAGATATAAATCTTCACCCAATGCATTGGAAGGATATATAGGTCCCACCCATCTAATAGTGAAATCATTCTTTCGTGTTCCACAACATAAACATAAATCATTAATTATAACCCAAATAATAAAATGGGTTTCATAAACATCATCCCATCAAAACACGATCCATATGAAACAAATGGATATCATTTCATTATAAGATAAGTGAAACCATGTAAATCATAGGGAAATTATATTTGAAACATACACATATTTAATAATTTCATCATAGATGGAAAATGGTTTTGATTAAACACTTGAAATAATTTTTTGAGGAAAATATCCTTTCTTAATCAAAATCATTTTCTTTTCAGAAAATTCTAGGCAATATTAAAAGAAAAGGATATTGTTGAAAATAGTCTAGATAACTTATAGAGTAAGATTCATAAAAATAAGGTGTTATGAAACTGTAAAGTCCATTCAAGTCGTATAAGTTAAAAAAACATTCTTCTCGTACTTGTTACAGAAAAGACATAAAAGTAACTCTTAACATAAACAAAAGAAATATTCCATACATACAATGTAGTAAACGAAATAAATGGGTAAAAAATATTTAAATATATATATAAACACTTTTAGAAAACGTGGACATGGATGATAAGAATAACCCCAGTAAATACTTACAAACAAACAATCTCGGATAAGAACGATATTGGAATAATTATCCCTTACCTTAGGTCTGATATGCTTTGTATGTAACCGAACCTCATCTATAATGATTTAAATAAGGTCATTGAATTATTAAAGAATCATATTTATAGTTATAATTTCATATATGTTTCACATATGACTTTATATTACCCGTTTTTTTTAATTCCATGTTAAGGAAGCGTTTTGGGTAAAATCGTTTCATTTATCTTACGTGTTTTGACTTGTTGTTCATGATATTATTACTTATATCCTGATTTACGTAATTCCATAATGTAAAACATGCCATATATATAATATATATTCAGCATATAAATATATATGATAGATTGATAAATGGAATTAAATACACCGTTCATGGAGACGGTAGGCCGTACATGCGCATGAACGTTGTTTTCGTTTCCTTATGGAATTAAATGAAATTAAGTAATGAAACATATATGTACATAAATATAATATCATTATTATTTAATATCTTTCATGATTTTTTATTATATATATTTATAATAATATTTGAATGGTTAATCATAGAAAATGAATCTCATCGTGTTCTTGGAGGCAGTAGTCCCTGCGTATGCACGAGCGATGATATGATTCCCATGAACGTGGAATTGTATTTAAGTGTATTTATAAAATTTTAGTATCAATAACACTTTACAATAATAATATTGTGTTATTTATTTACACCATTATATCCATCCATGTATGGTGGTGGTGGAAAACTGATTACACCACGACGTGAAGATGGTATTCTGTACGTACACACGCGTGGTGATTTCATTTTCCATTCGATAGATAGAAGGTGAAATAGGGTCTCTTCATATTTATAATAAAATATCAGTGTATGAGTGATACTAATGTTATTAATTAATGAATACACAAATAAAGAATAAGAAGTAGAAGAAGAAATAAATTGGAATGAATCGGTAAATGATATTACCTCTTCTTTGACGCGCCTTTTCTTAACATCCTCATAGGAAACTAATGTTTGTATTTTGATGAGACCATAACCTCAATAATATTTCTTGGGAAGTTGAGAAGGAAAATGGGCAGGGTTTGTCCGACCATGAGGGCTCAATGTGGTGTGAGGAGGAGATGGAGGATGTTCCCTTTTATTAGGGATAAGAGGGGCACCTTTGGAATGATAAGAAATATTAATTTATAATAAATTCAAACCCCACGTAAAAACCTCCAAAAATGACTCAATTCAAAGATAATATGAGATTGGGTTGTTTTCTCATCAACTAATAAAATTTAGACATGTTTTTAAATTATTGTAAACCATATCAAATTGATTTATCCTTTTTTAATATATTTATGGTAATAATATTATAAATTTTAAATTGAAATATATAATTACTTATTTTTTTGTTAATTATCTATTATTAGATGCATTATGACATTTTAGACCATATAAATTTAATTTATAATTTTTAAATATTTTTTGTGATTTTTAAACAATTTTATAATATTTTATTTTTGTAAAATAACAATAGTGGCAATTTTGACAGCATTCATTTATTTGAATTTAAATAAAATCTAAATAGAAGATATATTCAAAATAAAAGCTTTAATAAATTCATAACATGCCATATTTATCTTGAAAATTAGTGGAACACAGTAAATAGTTCATATAATATTTATTTTAATATTTTTAAAACCATTTATTTGATATTTCAATCAATAAAATAATTTCAACATCACCATTGTATCACCTTTAATGATATGTATATAATCACTAAAAAATATAAATAAATTTAAATGATGTAGATAATTTTATTATATTTCTAGAGACTAGTCATGTTCGATGGTTTGTGATGTTTATCACTAAATTAAAATTATTAAAATTATATTATTTAAGAGAGTGACATATTGTCACTTTCTTTGGTTTTAATAAAACTTAAATTATTTTCATGGTCAGAAGTCCATAAAATAAATCTATTCCAACCCTTAGGAGATATTTGTTGACTTTTAGTCATCTAATATAATTTTGGTAGGTGTTAGGGTAATTTTATAATCTTATTTTTACCCTTAATTACCTTTTTTTAGAAGGTTGGGGCCGAAGCCTCATTTTGTTATTAAAGAAAATCAACGACCTCTTTTAACTGGGTAGAGGGAGACCCATTACATAGCTCAAATGTCTAGTGGTCTTGTATCCCATTACATAGCCCATATGCCCATTTTTATGGCCCAATTGCAATTCTGTGAATTGTAACCCGGCTGCTACAGTACCACACATTTCTGCCGCTGCTATAGTACTGCTACAGTACCTGCACCCAATGGGTTTAAAACCTCCATTTTTCATGTACGATTACGAGTTTCTTACCACTAAGCCATACCCCAACTAAATTTACCCTTAATTAAATAATTTACCTTTAATTGTAGTAAATAATAATTATCGTAGTTACTATTCATAATATAAACAAAAATTAACTTATTAAAATTATTTGGACCCAACGATTTCAAATATGGAATACATTTTATAAATTTAAAAGAACATAAGTTGTAGTAATTAATTTAAAATTAATCTTGTTGTTAAGAAAACGTGTTTTAAAAAATAAAACATTCCCAAAGATTGAAATGTTTTTGCCTATGAATTCTATGTAAAATTAATGGTAATGAAATACATAATATTAAATGGTAAAAATATATTCTATTTATACCTTAATACCATCAAATATTATAATCTAACCATATAAATTATTTCAATGAAAAAAGTAGTTTTAAATTTAAATATAACGTGTTTTTACTATTCATTAAAATATAAAAGTTATCAGAATAATATGAAAATTATATCTAAAGTAAATTTTTATATCCTGATTCCAAAGAAAAATTTTATTTTTTCAAATTGAACTTATAAACATGTCAAAAACAATATTTAATGTGGGTGCACCATCAAAAGGTGGAAAAACATCATTTTTTTAAAAATACTTATTTTACATGAAAAAATTATTTTGATCACATATCATGTTTTAGAAAATGTGTAAGATGAATAATAATGTTATAAAATTCATAATTTAGTTTATACTATTCATAACAGCTAGTCTATAATAATATTATAACAATATATCGTTGTTTAGTGAAACCCGATATTGCGTACTACACACGCAATCGAAGAAGGTCGTGATTGCGTGTAATGCAAGCCAAGCTAGTGTTGTGTGTAGTGAAAGATTTTTTTGGTGTTGCGTATAACAGAATCCAACCATATTTCATTTACAGATTGAATATATATATATATATATATACACTCAATGTTTTGTAGATTAACTTCTATCAAACGAAGAAAAAATTGTGTGTAACACGATCCAAGAATAGTGTTTCATATACTACAAGCTAATACAGTGTTTTGTATAGCGCAAGATAATCATGGTGTCGCATACAACACAAGAAATAAAATAAATTAAAATTAATACTTATCATAAAATCTCGTGGTGTTACATCATATCTGACATGGACGATAGGATCATATCATACATGTCAATTATGTAATTTTGTTTAATATGATGATTGTGGTGAATGTTTTCTAGTTGTGGATCCCAACTATTACATTTTATTTTTCCATTGTCGAAAGGATTCTTAGACAATCTATGACAAACCCCTATATAAGGGACATCTGACACTTTTGTTCGGAGGGGAGATTTTTAATATAAAATAGAATAATTTTAGACATTCTCTCTCTAGATTCTCTCTCAGACTTTTTTTCATCCTGCAAAGAGATTCCCAAAACAATCCTGTAGAGTTGACGATAGTTAGTCCCCTTATCCTCTTCCCAGATAACGTTTTGATATTATTGTGATTTTTTTGCATTTTTGGACTCCCAAATGATGATCTTATTAGATAAATCATGAGAGACATCACCCACTAGTAGTATTACTGTGTGGGGGGGGAGAACAAAGCCATCCAGAGCATAGCTTCAATGGATTTTCCAAAAAGGAATTTCTAGATCCAATGGTTAATGGTCATTATTATGGGAGGAACCATCAATAAGGAATGTTACAATATTATGATAACAAAGACTGTTATATTTTTCTTATAAGGACCCAAATAGTATGATAACTTAATGAAAAATTTGGCTTTTAAAAAAGCTACAAAAATCACAAATAGCAGTAAAACAACAGCAAAACATTATCTACAAAGAGGGTAAGGGGACAACATTACGTCAGCTTTACATGATTTTTTCCAGAATCGCTTCACATGATGAAAAAAAGGATTATAGAGAATATACAAAGATAATGTCTGAAATAGTTATGATTTTAATTCAAAATCACCTCTCTGAAAAAAGGGTCAGAGGTACCTTTTATAGGTATTTGGGCTCATCTTGATTGAGAATCCCTTCAACAATGAAAAAATTAAAATTAAATTTAAAATTTTTATGAAAAACTATGAAACATCTACCACACACTTCATACAAAAAACAAATTACATAATTTACATGTCTGATTTGACGATATCATCCATGTCATCTATGACATATGTCTAGATCATCGCATAGAATCTTTCCAAGTCATACAGAGCATCGATCATATCCCAGACTAATACATCCTTTTTTGGCTCTTTTATTTTCATCAATTAATTAATGGTGCATTGGATCTGATCTCTGACAATAAAGATATATTCTTTATGTCCTCTCCTTGCATTGAATTTTTTCAAAAATCGGGTCTGCCTCAACCATGAAGTCTGTCAGATGTGTCATTTCTACATGCTACATGTCTCTAGAATTTATAAAGACTAACAAATTATCTCCTAAAATGAATATACAATATTTTATTGTTGATCTTGATTCAATTAAAAAAAATACACCATGCGATTTGGATAAGATCATAATGGATTTTATTCAAACTGAACTCTAGGCAATCTTCATTGTTAAATGATGATCCTTTGAACACTTTTTGGATAGGTCCATTATTCTAGTTCATATAGTATAGATTCCATAGTATGATCAGTCTGTCTACCAATTTTATAGGTTCAATATGTTACACCCACCATAGAAAATGTGGATATTCATTGTTAATAATCATTCTCACCATCCAAGATACCCAATTGAACGTGGAATTTATTTTCATAAATCCCATGAGTAGTAGTGCTCCAATGTTATCTTTTTGGAATTCCATAAACTCTTATCATTCTAAATCCATGTTTGGTATATGTAGTTTTGGAATCAAAATTCCTAAAATTCACTAAATAAATTTCAATACTGCATATTCTATCATACCAATCTCTTTGATTCTTCTAACATTTTTATGCATACTAGAAACATGGACCTTCTTCCAGATCACATTACTGATGATGATACCGATCATATCTTGATAAATATTTTAATAATCCTCCATATGATCTTTTGATTCTTCAAGCATGTACAAATCATTGTTCATACAACTTTTTAATATCTTTTAGTCAATAATTTTTAGGATCAGATAATAAATGGTTGTTGATTTATTCCTTGAATTATTTGGAATCCTCTGAAAATATTTCCATATATTTTTTGTCAGAATATGATCCTTATCTAGCTCATCATCCAGACATTCATGATCTTATTCTTGCTGAACACTCTATCACTTAGGTATATTTCGTGACTTTTTCTTCTTTTCAATTTCCTTTTCTACGTGATAATCCCAACACTTAATGGTTTTCAATTTTATTTTATAGCTGCGATTCGGGTCAATCTTCTGGTTCTTCTGAGCATTTCTATTTGTCTTATTATCTTCACCTTAACTTCTACAATGACCATTATGACCACATACATAGAATTAAATAAGAATTTTAAACTATGAATTTCTATCTAGATCTCTGTTTGATGAATTTACTAGTTTTTCATCCTTTGTAGTAGAGGAAACTATGATTTCTGATCATTTAACCTTAATAGATTAATATCCTTTCTTCTGAAGATGATTTTCTTCTATAATCCCCTTTCTATGTTAAATTCTATCAATCTTATCATTCATCACTTTGATAATTTGGAATTCTTCCACATAATTATTTTCAATGAAAACTGGATATGTTCTTTATTTTCTACTTACATCCATTACACCTATAAGAGTAAAAATATCATGTTAGTGCATCTATAATGACATTATATTTCTCTTTAATGTTTTCTATATTAATGTTATAGTATTGAAATTCGTTCCTCCACCAAACAAGTCGTTCCACGATAAACCTTTTTAATTTAATTCATATAGAATTATTTATATAAGAACTATATATTCTCACAGTGAAAGGTTTTACCAAGGAATGTACATTAGAACTATATCATTTCAGGACTACAAGAAATTCTCTTTCATGGACAAGATATTTCTTCTCTATGTTATTAAAACATCTACTCCAGTATCTACTGATACTATACTTTTGGTTTTCCCTTATCTGTAGGATACATCCCCATGGTGAGTTTGATGCATCTGTTTCTAAGATAAGTTGATCTTCACTCAGATATGGATACTCCAGTTATATGAAATTATATTATATCTTATTCAAAATTCCTCGTACATGATAATCTTTTTTTGTCCAACCCCAAGGTACCTTACCATACACCTTTCTATCTATTAGAACTGAGAGTTTTTCTAAATGTTTTATGTTTTCTCTATCATAACATAGTATACCAAGTAGCACATGTATCTTCTTATGATCTTTATTATCATCGTGGAATGACTATATCTTTTCTAAAATATGCATTTGAATCATTTATCTACTTCCATAGATCTATAATCCCATGAATTCTATCTTTGGGTTCATCAAAACGGTCATTCATTATGAAATTAACATCCTTCTCATCTAAAAACATCAGAAACCTATATAAAATGTTTTATATGCTATTCTATATAATTACTAAATACAATCATAATATCAATATAGATTACCATAAACTATGATAATCTATGGAATTCCTTGTCCATTATTCCCTAGAATATTCCTGGTGAATTCTTGAGTCTGAATGGAATAGATATCCATTCAAACAAGCCAACTGGAATAGTACATGATCTCAATGGTATAGCCTCTTCTTTTGTATTTATCATCTAGTATCTTGAACTGAGATCAAAATTATAATATACCCATGGCCATTCCATCCTAATCCTCCTTAAATATTCATTATTAGGAAGATTATATACATAATCCATTGTGGCACAATTAAGATCACTATAATCTATAACCATTCTAATATTACCACGCATTTCTTCTGTATTATTTATTACCATGAATTCTGCACTCCAATGAGGACATTCACTATTCTGGATTAGACTAAAGCTAGTTAGTTATAGAATTTTTTTCTCAAAATCCTTAACCATATCATTCGTATAGGAAATTCCTTTACTTCTTGTCACTGTACTATGAACATTATGGGTGATTTTAGCCTCTGATATTTCCTTCATCCATAGTTTTAGAGGGTTTTATGAACAATTTTATAATAAATAATCTTTTATTTTAGAAATTTCTTCTTCTTAATTAATACACAAAACTTTCAATCCAACTAGATCTTTTCCATGATCAATAATTTTATGGTATTCTCTATCTACATCATAATAGGTTTTCACTTTAACAGTAGATACATTCTGTTTTGGAACAATTAATGTTTTTCAAGAGGTAGTTGGAATCAAATAATTATCAGGGAAAATTCCATCTAAAAATATCATTATAGGCTGATATCTTTTATCTAATCTATTTCCAATAAAAAAATTATATGGAAATTGAGGTATAAAAAATTTAAATTTCTCTATAAATCTCCTTCAATTTACTTCAATCTTAACATCCTTGGATACTTCATGAATCAAAACTGTTTCATTTTTACCAAATGTAACATGAATCCCTAAAGATTCCCATGTTACTCCTAAAAATTGGATACCTATACAAGAGAATGTATATCCTCTATCTTGTAGTGAAACACATGAAGTTTCATTAATACTTATTTTTAACAAATGTATCCCACTCCACTATATTTTCACTGATTAATGAAGATCCCATACATCCTACCTATGTTTCTTCATCCTTATATATAGGAAGTTAAAATGTATTTTTCTAGCTATTTTTCTGGAAATTGATGTTCTATGTGATCTTACTAAGGTACCTTCATTTTTTCCATTGAGATCCATGTATTTTCTAATGGGTTCTCTAATATTTATGATGTTAAATATTCTATCATCAAATATGATCGACATGATATTGATGCTTCTGATCTATGATCATCTTCATCTTCTATGACATTAGAGATAATAAATCCATTTCTAACATGATTAATAACATCTATAATAAGTTTCGTTTGTCTTCATTCATCCTCTATATTTGGTGAGACTAATTCTGTAGGCCGTGTTAGCCTCTTGGGGTTTATCAGTTGTAGTGTAATTGATCTAATTTATGTTCATTCATCTTGAAAAATATGTTTAGATCATTCCACACCCTTCCTTAGAGATGGTCTTCTAGTATTGTAGATCTTTACATAAATATGAGTAATAAATATAACACATCTTCTGTTGGGTGCTCATCCAAAAGTCTTCTTCCAGATCCTCATGTTGATATTTACATATAGATTTCTACTAATAATTCCTTTCATAAGAACTAAATTCATGTCTGGTATCACCATTACCCATGTTTCTCCTGCTTGAATATTTACTCATGCTCCTCCTAATAGTGCATTGGATAAAATTTCTAAACTTCCATCCATAACTTCAATTAGGAATGGTAGATATTTTTCTTTTTCTAACAAGAGGATATACTCATATCAGGATTATTCCAAAATTCACATATATAGAATTTTTCTTGATTTCCTTGATAACACTTTCTAGTTATAGATAAGTAATTTAAAATATTCCAAAATATATTATATAAACATCAGTTGTCTCTTTATATTCAAATATCTTGTTCATTTCTCGATATGGTACCCACGACTTCTGGTAAACCTCAGACAAATCATATCTGGGAATCATCCAATTTTTATAATATCTTCCTTCTAAATGGATTTTAGTTTCTGAAGAATGAACCGGATATCCTTCCTTATCCACTAGATTTACTAGTTCTAGAGAGTATTCAGATGCACTATCCTCTATTAGAGTCATGGATATTCGATGCTAGCTCAAAATGGGGTTATTTCCTTCTTCCTCATCAGAGATAGGATCTTCTTCCTCTAAGTTATATGAATATAAAGAATATTAAATTTTTTTTATCAGAGTCTATTTCTTCTCCCCATATAGACTCAAAAAATATCTCTAATGAGTCATCCTTCCCTATTTCTTTGAAACTTCCCCTTATTCTATCTGTATATAAGAATAAGTCATCCTTATGAACATTCTTGCCGTAGAACCAATAACAATCAGAACTCGATGGATATTTTCTATTATAGAATCTGGGATACTTCCCATATTTGCCATTAATGTTTCTCTCATATCCTTTTGGATTTTATTTTTTCAAATAAATATCTTATATTTTTTGGATTGCAGCCTGATGATCTACTTGATGATTTTCTGATCACAAATAATTTCAAAATTTTCTTGAGTGATTTCATTCGTTCACACTGGCTATCATGACACTATGTTTTGAATGATCCTAGTTGAGTTTTTTCAGGATCCTGCCTCATTTTATATCACCCATATCTTTCTTCAATGCCCTATACTATTGCGAAATAAGCAGAGCACATGTATGTAATATTTCATACATCCTGTAAATCATTACTCTACATACAATAGAGTCTTATCACTTACATTATTATTTCTGCTCTAACTCCTAGAGTGTCTTCCAGACCATCACTCTAGAAAACATGAGTCTTCCACTCTTGATGAACAATTTCAATCAAACTACCTTGATGATTCTATATAAACACACCTATAACATATTCTTAATCACCAAGTCTATGAAATAATACCAATAGTGATACTTTGAAATATATTCTTGAAAGTAACACATGTCATAAATTTGGCTCTTACTTAAAGTTGTTCTAGATTTTTCAACTAATTTTCCACCACAATATACTAGTGATTTTTTATGAAAACTCAAGTTAATAAAAATTAGCTACAACTGTTATAACTTGAATTGGGAATGTACCATTTTCCAATATAGTTGTCCTCACTTCTGTGTGTCTCTATAGCATATCCGAAAATATCCCTGTATTTCTTCTCAATATAGCTCCTATGAAAATTTGTGCACTATCAATGGTCCACGTCTGTAAACAAACAAATAGAATATAATATCGAAGTCCTACAGCCTATTCATATATGGCTTCTCCCAGATACTTTTCACCTCCTAGAGTTAGGATCATCCCATGTTGAAAAACACCTTCTAGATGATTGTTCTTTGTCCTATATTTTTCCTTAATATAGGAGGGATATGATGGATTGGCTTCCTTAATGAAACTATGAAAAAAAATCCTTGAATGATCTTTTCTTTTATTCCCATGGAATAGGTTTATGGGAGTTCTCATGCCATACGGGCTTGGCTTTCCAAGGATTTACACTGATTCTTTTGGTGGGAGGTGACATTTTCTCTTTCTTTTTCCTTTTATATTTGAGTTTGTCTTGTAAGTCTTCAACTTTTTTGAGGTTTTAATTTTGGTTTTTTAAGACATGTTATATATCCACAAGTTCCCATTTCTCCTGAGTAATAATATCATGGATATATTTCTGCTATTCTTGTATACTTTTTGAAATACTAAATACTTATTCATCATATTCTTGAGCTTCTCTTGCTGAAATAAATACATAATTATCTGAATTATATCATCCTAATGTACAAACTAATTTTGTATCTCAATGTGGATGCATATTTGTGACAATGGCATCAAGCTGATTGGAAGCTTCTCCTAAAGCTTTCCTTTCAATCCTCTTCCAAATATCTCTGATATTTCGTATGACAATAGATCTTATTTCAACCATATTTTACTATTCATTGAAAAATAATTATTCTTTTGAATCTCCTAGTGTTATTACAATGTTTTTTACTATCCACTTAGGTTGTCGAAGATGATATTATGTATGCCTAATTTATGACTTCAATTCATGAGGTTTATTATGAGTTTCTTGGGCTTTCATCCCTAACTCGATTACTTTAGGATTGTTTTCAGATGACAATATAGCTTCTAGAATTTGATGATACTTTCTATTCCAAGTATAAATGTGTTATTTCTCATAAAATCATACCCTTCCTCCTATCTGGTTCTTCTCATAATAAATTATTTTAACTATGGTATACATTAATTATTTCCTACAGAATACATTGAAGGAGCTCTCTTGCTGGATTTTTTCTCCACCCCCCCCCCACCCCCCCCCGCTCACATTGATACCACTAGTGAGTGATGTTCTTGAAATGGTATCTGATGAGATAGAAATTTGGGAGTCTAGAATGGATGTAAAAATCAAAAAAAGAATAAAAAATTATCCATGAAGGGGAAAAGGGGACTACCTATCATAAACACTGCATGATCATTTTGGGAATCACATTTCATGCAAAAAAAACGATTGTAGAAAATATATTGAAAGAATTTTTGAAATTGTTCTGATTTCTATTCAAAATCACCTCTCCGAACAAAAGGGTCAGGGGTCCCTTGTATAGTTCTTTGGGCTCAACTTTCCTGAGAATACCTTCGACAATGAAAAAAAAATGAAAAAGTAAAACGTGGGATGCACAACCATAAAACTTAAAGAACACTCTTCATACTAGAATGAAATTACATAATTGACATATCTAATTTGATCCTATAATCCATGTAATATATGAATCATATCCAGATCATCACATAGAATCATTCCATGTCATACAGAGCATCAATCACATCATGAACTGAGAATTAATTCCATAAATCTTTCATTTTTCATCAATTATTTGTTGTTCTTTGGATATGATCTCTAACAGTAATTTTATCTTCTTTATGTCCTCTCTACTCCTTGGGTTCTTCAAGAATCGTGTTTGCCTCCACCGTGAAGTATGTCATATGTATCATTTTTGCATGTATCATGTCTCTAGAGTTGATAAATACTAACGCATTGTCTCCAAAAAGGAATATATAGTCTTTTCCTGTTGATATTGATTCAATTGAAAAATTTATCCATGAAATATAAATACAATAATAATATCTATTATTCAAAATGAACTCTAGAATACTTTCATCGCTAAACTATGAATCATAGAACACTTTCTAGATAGTTCCTTTAGTGTAGTGCCCTGGGTATAGATTACATACCATGATCACTCTGTTTGCCTATCTGATAGATTCAATATGTTCAACCCACCATAGAAAACATTGATATGCATTTTTTTGAATCATTATCACAATCCATGGAACCCAATCGAATGTGGAGTTTATATTCATAAATACAAATAATTATACTTCTACCATGATAAAATATTTCTGGCATTAAATGAACTATTCTGGTTCTAATGTCATGTCTGGTGTGTGGAGTTTTGGAATCCCTATTCTTGAAAATATTCAAATAATTTTAAATATTATATATTATTACATACATAACTCCTTGATTCTTATAACTTTTTCAAGGAGACCATAAACTGGGACCTTCTACCTAATCTCTTAAGGTCTGGTCATACTGATCATATCATGGTCAATCATTTTATAATCCTCCATAAGATCTTCAAATTCTTCAAGAATTTCCAGAAAAATATCCACGATAATATTACTTGAGTGAAATGATACATGGGGATATATAAAGTGTCTCCAAAAACCAAAATGAAAATATCATTAAAGATGAAGTCCTACAAGACAAATTCGAAGAGAAGATGAAGAAGAAAGAGACTAATTCATCTCCCACTGAAATACAAAGTGTAAAACCTTGGGAATCCAAGCCAGTATTGTTGGTGATCTCCCAAAAAAAATTCCATATAATCAATAGAATGGATTATTCTATTATTTGTTTATAAATATCAATAATGAAGCTAATCCCTCATATCCCATCTATATTCAGGAAGAATAAAGGGCAATGAAAAACACATCCATAACATGTTTCTGAAACATGGGATGATCCCAAAGCTATACGATGAAAACAATCCAACTGAATTGATAGATTAATTGGATTTAAACCTTTTATATTGTATGATATCAATTGGTTTATAGTCATAGACCATAGATAGTGCAATTAATTTGGTTGGTGTTACCATAAAAAGAAAATTAATGTATATTTTTGGATATGCTTCTGAGATAGTCAGTTGTGAGAATAGATATCTAGGAATATGATACATTCCCAATTGAAGTTATACCAGTAGTCGCTGATTTTTTTAAATATTCTTTTATTGGAAATTCACTTGTAGATATGGATAGAGAATTGGTAGAAAAACCTATATAAAGTTTACCCAAGATAAATTTTTTTGACATGTCTTAATTTTAAGAAAATATTTTCATGTTTCAGCATTGGTATTATCTTGTTGGACCAATAGATAAAGCATATTCTCTATTTTTATTTAACCAGAAGCTTCCAAGAAGATGCAATGAAACTGTTCAGAAATCCTTGAATAATCATCTTCCCATAGTAAATATATGAATGACACTCTATGAGCTCAAATAGAAATAATAAGGTAGGTGATAAGACTCTATTGTATGTACATTCATGTCTTATAGTATGTAAGAAACATTCCACACATGAATTCTCCTTGATTCGAAAAAGTATAGGGTGTTAAAGGAAGATATGTGTGCAGTCCAAGTAAGCAGGATCTTGGAAAAACTCAAAAAAGATCATTCAAAACACAGTGTCAGGATGGGCAGCGTGAACGAAATAAATCCCTCAAAAAACATGGAAATTATTTGGGAAGAGAAAATTATCAAGTAGATTTTTAGGCAGAAATCCATGAAAATATAAAAGACTTCATAGCCCAAATAGAATATAAAAATATATGAGGGAAAACATTAATACCAAATATGTGAAGTATCCCATATTACATATAGGAAAATCTCAATCCAGTTTTGATTATTTTTGGTTTTGTGTCAAGAAGGGTCACAGAGCTAACAGTTTCCCATATACAGTTAAAAGTAGTGGAAGTCTCAAAGAAGTAATGATGGAGGATTCCTCAGAGGCTTTCTTTGAGCCTATCTATGGAAAAGATATAGACTCAGATAAAGAAATTTTAAATTATTTATATTCAGAATACTCAGAGGGAGAAGATATTATCTCAAATAATGATGAATTAAAGAACCCTATTTTGAGCCATCTTCGAATATCAATGATTTGAACAAGGGATATTGCATTTGAAGACTAACCAGAATAAGTAAAACTAGAGGATATGGAAGGAGATCTGGTTCATTCTTCAGAAACTAAAATCAATTTAGAAGAAAGATATTTTTAAGAATGGAAGATTCCTCGAGATGATTAGTCCATGGTTTAACATAATTATTAGGTACCGTGTTGATAATTGAACAAAACCTTTGAAGATGAAGAAAAAGATGAAGACTATAAAACTGATAGAAGATTATTTACAATGAATTGGCTAAACCCAAAAAGGAATTACAAGGAAATGCAGAATATTTTTAAGTATGTGTATTTTGGAATAATCATGATCGGGGAAGATCCTATTTTGAGCGAAGCAGATGGTATACTAGTCCAAATTGATGTTGTGGATGGTAGTTTATCCTATTTTTCCAAGGCACTATTAGGAGGAGCATGAGAAAATATGCATGCAGGACCTGAATGGGTAATGGTGATACGAGATTGGCATGTATTTCATATGGACATAAGTATTAGTGTAACACTATAAGAAAAATATCAACACGAGGAACTCAAAGAAGACATTGGGATGTACACCCGGCAAAATATGTGTTAGAGTGATTCCTCATATTTAAGTAAATTTCTATATTACCAGAAGACCAGTACTAATAAAGGGAGTTGAAATATTTACATGACTTTTTCAAGATGATGGATCAACAATTATTTCATTGAAACCACATGTGATAAACCCCAAGAGGCTAACATGGCCTAGAGAATTGGTTTCATGAGATCTAGAGTAAGAAAAAAGATAGAGGAGTGGGCTACATTGGTAAAATTATGTATTAATAATACTACATGTGTGTCTCTATATACGATGTAATTTCTCTTTCATAAGAATTATATTTTTAGAAGTAACCTCGGAATCATTAGAGATTCAATTTATAGTTTGTAATAGTGGAATAGTTTTGATTCATCAAGTTTCCAGGGTTGTTCACCATGAACTCCATGGTAGGATATTTATAGAGCATATTCATTGTTTTATTCCTAAATTTACATATGACTTCTTAATTATAAATATATTTCATAAAAGATATCATCCTGTAACGATATTTTTAGAAGAAATTATACACGCTAATTTTCTGGTTCCAACCACTCCTAGAAATACCATAATGGTTCCAGATCAGAATTTATCTTCTATTAAAGTTATAAACTATCTATATGAAGATAGAGAATAACACATAAATATTGAGTAGTAGAAATAGGTAGTTGGATTAAATTTTATGAGGAATAATGAATAAGAATCATTGGCTAAGATAAAATATTATTTATCAAAAAATTGGTTAGAAAACCCTCTGAAACAATGGAATAAGGAAATTAAAACGGCTAAAATCACCCCTAATGATCCTAGTATGATTATCAGAATTAATGGAATTGCCTATCCATATGATATGGTTATGTTATTTGGGATACAAATTCCAGAACCAATCAGTCGTGGAATAATTAGGCATAATGAAAGTCCTCACCTGATTGTAGAATTCATAGTAATGAATCATATATAAGAATATCATGGTAAGGCCAGAATGGTTATAGATTATCATTATCATAATTATTCCACAAAGGATTATGGATATAATCTTCCTAAAATGAATCTTTATGAAGACGAATTTGGAATGAAAGGACAATGGAATATTTGATATTTGATCTCAAGTCAAAATAATGGCAGATATAGATCAAAGGATGGTTTATACATTTGACATAATTTACAATGCCAGTTGGCATGTTTGAATTGATAGTTATGTCCTTTGGACTCAAGAATGCACCAGGAATATTTCGGAGAATAATGGACATGGAATTCCGTAGATTATCATAGTTTCTGGGAGTCCATATTGATGATTTTATCATATTTAGTAAAGATATAAATGTGCATATAATACAATTACAGGAGGTTAGAAAAGTGTTCAGAGAATATGCGATGATACTTTCAGAAAGAAAGATCATTTGGATATAACCAATGATTTAATTAATGGGATTTTAGATCCATGTATGTAGAGAAAATATTCAACCACATATTGCATAGAATCTACAATCATTTTCGATGAGCATACAAATCAAAAGTAGATAAAAGTGTTTCATGGAATACTATATGATGATATTGAATTCATTAATTATTTAGAAAAAATATCTGTTAAAATTCAAGGAAAGGTTTCTAGTATGCTACCTTTGGATTAGACAGAAAAAGATTATAATGTAATCAGAATTTTGTAGCAAAAGGCAAGGAATCTCAAAGAATTGGAGTATCCAGATGAGGGTGAAGATCAGCTTATCAAAGAAATAGATACATCAAACACATCATGGGGATGTATCTTAAATATAAGGAAAACCCATAATAATATTATCAGTAGTTACTGGAGTGGATGTTTTCACCTGTAAGAGAAGAATTATCCTGTACATGAAAGATAATTTCTTGCAGTCCTTAATGAAATTAGGGATAATAATCTTTTCATGGGAAAAAAATTTACTATAACAATAGATTTTTCTTATATAAATAATATTATGTGAATTAAATTAAAAACGTTTACCCATGAATGACATGTATGGTGGATGAATGAATTGAAATACTATAACATAAATATTAAAAAATTTACAGGTAAAGATAATTACATACCATATTCACTAACACCTTATTTTGACTCATTCAAGTGTAATGGAAGAAAATTTAAATTCAAGAAGATTTCATGTTTTCATTGATAATCATTCTGTGGAAGAATGCTCGGTTATCAAGTAATGAATGATAGGGTTGATAGACTTGAACAGATAAATGAGATTTTTGAATAGAATCATTATTAGAAGAAGGGATATTCATCTAGTAAGGGTGGAAGATAATAATGTTCAGGTTCCTCAGCTAAATGGGCTAGAAACCCAAGAAATTATTCAAAGAGACTTCATGGGAACAAGTCTATAGATAAAAGACATGTTTAATGATTTATGTAGAGACCCGTATCTTGAATTACATGGACATTACATTACTTTTGCGGAATACTTAGTACATAACAAAAACACACAGACAAGGATCGTAATAGTTTAGTGTCTTTGGAAACTCAGAATATAATCTTCAAATCGTGGTCAAAGATCTTCAACATCTCCCATAAAGATCTTCACTTTTTTTTACCTAAAACCTTTATTTATATCCTTGGGAAAAAAAAGATAAAAGGGTGAGCTCAAATGCTCAGTAAGGGTAAACAAAAGAAATATCAATCACATTATATTCAAAATAACATAACATTTTGGAAATCATAACCTGCAAAAGAGAGCATAATTTCATAACATGGGATAAATCATGGCAGTGAAGTGTAATCACAATAATCATAACATAAAACATGAAACTTTGTGGCATACATAGATAATCATAGAGAATCATATCTTATTAGTCAAGACTCATTGCCAAGACTATCTTAGTGGACAAAGTCCATTTCTGAATCGAGTAACCCTCGTTTCAGTCCTGTTTCACTGAACCGGTATAACCTACCATTCCAGCCATGTCTATCTCATGAGATATAAAATCTTTACCCAATGCATTGGAGGGAGATATAGGTCCCACCCATCTCATAATGATACCATTCATATGTGTGCCACAAAATCATAACTCATACATCATTGCATAACCCATGTAATAAAATTGGGATTCTTAAACATCATGACATCATAAAAAAATTCATATAAGATAAAGGAATTCATAAAAATAATTCCATCACAACATAATTAAATCAATTTAATAATAGGGATAAAACAGAACCCTTTATTATCTTAGATGGAAAATAATTTTGATAAAACACTTGAACTCCATTCTTGAGGAAAATATCCTTTCTATTTCAAAATCATTTTCCTTTCTTAAAATTTCATACAATTTTAAACTAAAAGAAGTTGATTAAACATAAACCTGAAAACTTGTAATGGAAGCTTCTTGGAAATAATGTTTTAATAAGCCATTCATGTCGTATAAGTTAAAAAAACATTCTTCATACTTTTTTCGGAAAAGTCAAAAAGTACCTCGTACCAAAAACGACAAAAGATTCTTTTCAAATCTTTTACTAAAAACTCACCGAAGGGTAAAATTGGATTTAAAAAATTGTACTTGGATGGATATAATATTACATATTGAGGAAACATGGATGTGGATGATAAAATACACCCCAGTAAATACCAAAGTATAAACAATGTCGGATAAAATGAGATTGTAATATATTCCATTACCTTAGGTCTGACTTGCATTGTAAGTGTCCAAACCTCCTGTATAATGATTTAAATAATGTTATTGACTTATTCCAGAATCATAATTATTTTTATGATATTATATATGGTCATATGCATAGCTTCTTAGTAGTAATTTTTCATTGCTACTTGTTATTCGGGTGTTTATAACTTTTTGTTCTTATGCTTGTTTTGTCGAATAATTTATTATTCTTTTCTTTAGGTTATAAATAACTCATTTACAGAATGTTATTTGTGTAATATATATCATATTTATTCATTCAATTAATTTATATAATAATTATGAAATGAAGATCATGTAGAACGAGTCGCATCACATCGTGGAGACAGTATTCCGTACGTACGCACGAGTGATAATATCATTCCTATGATCGTGGAATTGTATTGGAGTATATGTATACTATTTCAGAATCAATATCACTTTATAATAGTCATATGTAGTCATTATATACACCATTATACCCATCCATGTAAGGTGGTGGTGGAAAATAGATTACACCACAGCGTGGAGACGGTATTCCGTACGTACGCACGCGCGGTGATTTCTTTATCCGTAGGATGGATAGATGGTGAATTAGTGTTGTTTCATACTTATAATTACATATCAGTATATGAGTGATACTGATGTTATTACTTCATAATAAAACAACTAAAGAAGAAGAAGTTGAAGATGAAATAAAGATGAAAGAATCGGTAACGGGCATTACATCTTCTTTGAAGTGCTTCTTTGAGACCTTCTTTTAGGGCACTAAAATTGGTCTTTGAAGAAGACCAGGACCACTAGGATGTCTCTAGGGAAGTGGAGAGGAGAATGTGGCAGGGGTTGGCTGAGAATGAAGGCTCAAAGTGGTTGAGGAAGAGGGGGAGGAGGTTCCCTTTTATAAGGGAGGAGAGGGGCTCCTTTGGAAAAACTAAAAATATTATTTTATTATAAAGTCAGGTTCGTTTTTAAATAGCTCCAAATTGATTTATTTCGAGGCTAAGGTGGGGATCGGTCGATATCTTCTCATACAATAGAATTTATACAAGTTTATGTTCCTATTTTAACCTTATCATTTAGATTTAACATTAAGTTAAATAATTTTACTTTTACCGTGTCTTCTTGTGTCTTACACTATAAGGTTAATAAACATACAATAAGAAGCCAAAAGAACCCCAAATTGTTTATTATTAATATATATAACCTTATCTAAGTCATTTGGCAGAACCTTAAATTTTTAGGAATAAAATAACAATTAATAATATAATATTTGTTTTAAAAACTATTTTATGTCAATTTTGACACTATTTTGTAATTGATTTTTGTGAAAATCATAACAGAATGATAAGTTCAAAAGAAGTTGATGAAATCAATACTAACATGTCATATTAATATATAAAATTAGTGTAATTCATAAAAAGTCTTAAATTACATTTATTTTGGTATTTATAACATCAATTATGTCAATATTTCATTAATAAGATAATTACTGCATCATCTTTTTGTCATAAATAAATTAAATTATTTGATGTCTAAAAATTACAAATAAAATACCATTATTTAGGAAATATTTTTATATTTCTAATTAATATTTAAAATCGAATTTATCTTATGTATAACCCTATATTAAAAATGTTTTAGTAAATAAACATTGATTTTAACTCTTTTAACTCTTCTTTGAATTAAATAATAATAAATGTCCTAATCTAATTCAAGTGGGCCTAAATGGTCATATTTTATTCCTAAGTTTGTTTTTGGTCGAATTACACTTGTCCGATAGAATCAGGACATGTGTTAGGGTAATAATAATATCATTTCTACCCTTAATTACCCTATTTACTTTTAACCGTGGTTAAAAAATAGTAAAAAGTTACTATTCACCAAAAAATTATTTTCATCTCATTGAACCACATTTTACTTACTGACATCAATCGTGTCTCTCGGAGTTTTGAAATTCCACTCACTGAAGCGGTAAAATTATGTTTTATGAAAAATTCAGTTTTTTAACTACCACTTAATGGTTTCACTATACATCAAAAAATGAATGTTTTCAGAAAAATGCCAAAAATTAGGCCTAAGCAATATTTGATATTATAAACTCAAAAATGATTTCTATTTTACCAAATTCAAAACATATCAGTTGCATTAATTAATTTAAAAATTAGTTCCCGTCGTCAAAACAAAAGGCGTGTTTTTAAGAGATAATAACTATCAAAAGATTGACACTTGTTTATAACTGGTTTAAATGTGAAATTACATCCAATGACCAACATTGTATTAAATTGTAAAAATATATTCTAAATATACTTTAAAACCACTCAAATTAATAATTTATCACTATTAATTATTTCGATTGAAAAAGTTGTTCTTAATTAAAATTTAGTAATTTTCACTATTCATCAAAATATGAAAGTTATCCAAAAATCACCAAAATTTCACCCTATACTAATTTCGATATTACGAATCCAAAAATGAAGTCCATTTTGAAAAATAAAATTCACAAAATTTCAAAAAGTGGTTATTACTATTCATAACGGCTAGTTTTAATAATATTTTAATAGCATATCGTTGTTTAGCGAAACATGGTGTTGCGTACAACACACACTATCGTGGAAGGTCGTGATTGCGTGTAATTCAAGCCAGGTCAGAGATGTGTGTTGTGAAAGCTCCTTTTGGTGTATCGTATAACACAAGACATTAATGAAATGAAAAAGAATATTTTTCATAAAATCTCAGGGGGTTACATTCTACCCCCCTTCAAATGAATTTCGCCCTCGAAATTCGTCGGGGTTATAAATGGTTTACTATTTGAAAGTTTCTTTAATCGAAACCCACATCGTAAAATGGAATACCAAAACCAATTTTTAAAAACAAAAGTATTAAACGTAACGGTTACCCAAATAAACTAATCACTGGGTTTCTACATAGGTGAAAATATGGATATAGAAGAGAAATATAACCATCATGTTCTGATAGAGAGTGGTAGAGAACATGGCTATGGAAAAGCTAGCAATCACAAAGCCATAAATTTGTGACTATCTAAGGTATCATCTGATTCATCCTATATAAGAGCACTAAGAAAACATTTTTGGTTTTCAAGATCATTTCCCTAAAGTTGAAGAAATTGGAATTAGAAGAAATACATTCATGATTTTGGTATAGTTTCACCGTTTGTCGTTCTTTGGACAATTTCCACTTCATCTCTTAATGAAATGAAGTTGAATTTTTCATTCATGATGTGTTAGAAGATCATGTGACAGAATGATGGGTCATTACATCTCTTTCAAACAAAATGTTAGCAAAAGTTATAAGTCCTTCTTATGGTTAATCATATATAGTTCCAAAAATGAACTTATACTTCATATATCATAATGCATAATAAAATAAAACTAGTTTCTACTAACTAGGGACTTCCTGTAGGCCAGTGGTAGGCGATAAAGGCCAGTCGCACTTCGGTTGTGGGTTTGATTCCCACAGCCTTGTCCGACGCGATGGGCTATCGCCCGTCCTGCAGGTTGTCCTTTTTCTAAAACGATATTACTATAACATCCCATCAATAATATCGAAAAAACTTCTATCCTTAAACAATACTAACTTATGTCCAACATAATCCATTCCAATATTTAGGCTTATCCATAATACTGCAGTCCACTCTCATAACATAGTGAAAACAATTACCAGAGATTTAATACCATTGTTGATCCCCATATATCATAAGATATGTTTTGTTGGTCACATTCCAAACATTCAAAGTCCTTAATCATGTATTCTCTTGAATACCCATTGAACCTTAGTGAAAACATGAATGCAGTTAAAAGTTAACACCTTCCACATACCAAAATCCTCAAAATTCTATATACTCAAACCATGATATCACTTAGTCCTTATATCAATCATGAGATCATGAATACTGTCAAATATTTCATTTTCCCGTTTCTCTTCATTATGCGCATATCATTATTTTTCCAAAAATATCTCAATCACTTTCCATGGTTACTGGTTCCATAAAATTATTGAAAACCAAAATAGACCAATACATAAATATTCCAATATTCCACGATACTATATACAACAGTATTTTGGAATCCCATTACATAAACACTTAATCATTCCACCACATCGTTGTCATATTCAACATCACCAATAGTGATCACATGTGACTTCCCTTTGTCCTTTTACTTATGTGGATGCTCATGTTGATCATCACTAACCCTTGGATTAGGGCATTTATTAGCATAATGCCCCATTTCCTTGCACTTGAATAATTGAAGTGTTGGTGGTGCGTTCTCTGTAGTGTTTGCTTTATTCACATCATTAGAAACCCTTTTTCTAGTACTTCGACACTCAGATGCTCGATGAAATTATTTTCTACAATTAAAACATTTTCTAGTCCCTTTAAGACAATCTCCACCATGCTTCTTTCCACACTTTGAGTATAAGGAAACATTCATCTTCTTTTCACCATTATTCTAATATTTCTCCTTGAACTCCATCTTTCGTTTCTTGTCAAAACCATGAGATGGAAATGTAACACCAACTTCCATTTCTACCTTGATCGCACAACACACAATTTCTTCATAGCTACTGAATTCTCTTATAGCTAATTCCCTTCTAAGACTTGGTTTTAAGCCACTGAAAAATCGATCAACTTCACTTTCAGGTTGGATGATAATGCCAGATGCATACCTTGGAAGTCTTGTAAAATTCGCTTCGTATATACCAACAGATTCATCATCCTTTTTCTTTAGTTCAAGAAACTCCTTTTCCAACTTTGTTTGAAGAATGCGAGGGATGTACTTACTGAAAAATAAGATCTTGAACTCGTCCCATTCCATGGAATCAATTTCATCTCTTTGCCTCATATTCTTGATAAGATTCCACCATTGATCACCTTCACCTTCCAAACGATATACTACTAAGATGACTTTATCATGTTCAGAACATTGAAGAACTGAAAATATCTTTTCAGTAGTACTGATCCATTGTTCAACAACAAGTGGATCAGAAGACCCACTGAAAGAAGGTGGACGTTTCCTCATGAAGGACTTAATAGAATATTGTTCCCTTCTCTGATCATTTGGAAGTCCAGAATGATTCATAGCATGTGTAAGTATAGAAATAAGATTTTCCACTCCATATCCCATAACATTTGTTTGTTCAGGAGGAAAATCATTTCATTGTCCATTGCATTGATCAAAATGGTTCCTTCGGGTTCCAGCCATCGTCTAAAACCCAAAAAGAATAGTGTGAGAGGCAAAAATCATGATAGGGAAAACAACATAATAAACGGGGAGTACCCTCAATATCTAACATCTTAGGTTAAATTCTAAGATCGTTAGCGCAATTCTAGGACTATAACCTATTCATATACTTAACCATAGAGACATCCCTATACATACCTTAGAAATATCTCTAGGGATCTCACTAAAGTTATCGTATCCTAGTTTCCAATGGTTGACTAAACCTTTCCTCTGATACCAACTGTAGGGACCCATATCTTGACGTACATGGACATTACATTACTTTTGCGGAATACTTAGTACATAACAAAAACACACACACAAGGATCATAATAGTTAACTGTCTTTGGAAACTCGGAATATAATCTTCTAATCGTGGTGAAAGATCATCAACATCTCCCATAAAGATCTTCCCTTTTTTTACCTAAAACCATTCTTTATATCTTGGGGAAAAAAAACATATAAGGGTGAGCTCAAATGCTCAGTAAGGGTAAACAAAAGAAATATCAATCACATCATATTCAAAAGAACATAACATTTTGGAAATCTTAACCTGCAAAAGAGAGCATAATTTCATAACATGGGATAAATCATGGCATTGAAATGTAATCACAATAATAATAACTTAACACATGAAACATTGTGGCATACACACATAATCATAGAGAATCATATCTTATTAGTCAAGACTCATTTACAAGAATATCTTAGTGGACAAATTCCATTTCTGAATCGAGTAACCCTCGTTTTAGTCCTGTTTCACTGAACCGGTATAACCTACCGTTCCATCCATGTCTATCTCATGAGATATAAAATCTTTACCCAATGCAATGGAGGGAGATATAGGTCCCACCCATCTCATAATGATACCATTCTTATGTGTGCCACAAAATCATAAATCATACATCATTGCATAACCTATGTAATTAAAATGGGATTCTTAAACATAATGACATCATAAAACAATTCATATAAGATAAAGGAATTCATAAAAATAATTCCATCAGAACATAATCAAATCAATGTAATAATAGGGATAAAACAGAACCCTTTAATATCTTAGATGGAAAATAATTTTGATAAAACACTTGAGCTCCATTCTTGAAGAAAATGTCATTTCTACTTCAAAAACATTTTCTTTTCTTAACATGTCATACAATTTTAAACTAAAAGAAGTTGATTAAAAATAAACTTGAAAACTTGAAATGGAAGCTTCTTGGAAATAATGTTTTAAAAATCCATTCATGCCGTATAAGTTAAAAAAAACATTCTTCGTACTTTTGTCGGAAAAGTCAAAAAGTACCTCATATGAAAAATGACAAAAGATTCCTTTCATATCATTTACTAAAAACTCACCAAAGGGTAAAATTTGATTTAAACAATTGTACGTGGATGGAAATAATATTACATATTGAGGAAACATGGATGTCGAGGATAAAATACACCCCAGTAAATACCAAATTATAAACAATCTCGGATAAAATGAGATTGTGATATATTCCCTAACCTTAAGTCCGACTTGCTTTGTAAGTGTCTGAACCTACTGTATAATGATTTAAATAATGTTATTGACTTATTCCAGAATCATACTTATTTTTATGATATCATATATGGTCATATTCTTAGCTTCTTAGTAGTAATATTTCATTTCTACTTGTTATTCGGGTGTTTATAACTTTTTGTTCTTATGCGTGTTTTGTCGAATAAATTCTTTTTCTTTTCTTTAGGTTATAGATACCTCATTTCCAGAATTCTATTAGTGTAATATATATCATATTAATTCATTCAATTCATTTATATAATCATTATTAAATGAAGATCATGTAGAACAAGTCGCATCACATCATGGAGACTATATTCCGTACATACGCACGAGTGATGATATCATTCCTATGATTGTAGAATTGTATTGGTGTATATGTATACTATTTCAGAATCAATATCACTTTATAATAGTCATATATAGTCATTATTTACACCATTATACCCATCCAAGTAAGGTGGTGGTGGAAAATAGATTACACCACGGTGTGGAGACGGTATTCCATACGTACGCACGCGCGATGATTTCTTTTTCCGTAGGATGGATAGATTGGGAATTAGGGTTGTTTCATACGTATAATAACATTTAATTATATTAGAGATACTGATGTTATTACTTCATAATGAAACAACTAATGAAGAAGAAGTGGAAGAAGAAATAAAGATGAAAGAATCGGTAACAGACATTACCTCTTCTTTAAAGTGCTTCTTTGAGACCTTCTTTTAGGGCTCTAAAATTGGTCTTTGAAGAAGACCAGGAGCTCTAGGATGTCTCTAGGGAAGTGTAGAGGAGAATGTGGCAGGGGATGGCCGAGCTTGAAGGTTCAACGTGGTGTGAGGAAGAGGGTGAGGAGGTTCCCTTTTAAAGGGAGGAGAGGGGCTCCTTTGGAAAAACTAAAAAATATTATTTTATTATAATGTCAAGATCAGTTTTAAATAGCTCCAAATTGATTTATTTTGAGGATAAGGTGGGGAAGGGTCGAAATATTTTCATCAAATAGAATTTAGACAAGTTTAGGTTCTTATTGTATCCTTATCATTTAGATTTAACATTAAGTTAAATAATTTTACTTTTACCGTGTCTTCTTGTGTTCTTACACTATAAGGTTAATAAACTTACTATTAGAAGCCAAAAGAACCCCAATTTGTTTATTATTAATATATATAACATTATCTAAGTCATTTGGATGAACTTTAGATTTTTAGGAATAAAATTACAATTAATAATATAATATTTCTTTTAAAAACTATTTTATGTCAATTTTGACACTATTTAGTAATTGATTTTTGTGAAAATTATAACAGAATGATAAGTTTTTAAAAAGTTAATTAAATAAATACTAACATGTCATATTAACCTAGAAAATTAGTGTAATTCATAAAAAGTCTTAAATTACATTTATTTTGTTATTTATAACATCAATTATGTCAATATTTCATTAATAAGATAACTACTGCATCATCTTCGTGTCATAAATAAATTAAATTATATGATGTCTAAAAATTACAAATAAAATACCATTACATAGGAATTCGTTTTATCTTTCTAATGAATAATTAAAATTGAATTTACCTTATGTATAATCCTATATTAATAATGTTTTAGTAAATAATCCTTGATTTTAACTCTTTTAACTCTTTTTGAATTAAATAATAATAAATATCCTAATCTAATTCAAGTGGGCCTAAATGGTCATAATTTATTCCTAAGATTGTTTTTGGTCGCATTAAACTTCTCCAATAGAATTAGGACATGTGTTAGGGTAATAATAATATCATTTCTACCTTTAATTACCCTATTTACTTTTAACCGTGGTAAAAAATAGAAAAAAGTTGCTATTTACTAAAAAATTATTTTCATCTCATTGAACCACATTTTATTTACTGACATCAACCGTGTCTCTCAGATTTTTGAAATTCCACTAACAGAAGAGGTAAAATTAAGTTTTATGAAAAATTCAGTTTTTTAACTACCACTTAGTGGTTTCACTATTCATCAACAGTTGAAAGTTTTCAGAAAAATGCCAAAAATTAGGCCTAAGCTATTTTTGATATTACAAACTCAAAAATGATTTCTATTTTACCAAATTCAAAACATATCAGTTGCATTAATTAATTTAAAAATTAACTCCCGTCGTCAAAACAAAAGGCGTGTTTTTAAGAGATAATAACTATCAAAAGATTGACACTTGTTTATAACTGGTTTAAATGTGAAATTAAATACAATGACCAACATTGTATTAAATTGTAAAAATATATTCTAAATATACTTTATAACCACTCAAATTAATAATTTATCACTATTAATTATTTCGATTGAAAAAGTTGTTTTTAATTAAAATTTAGTAATTTTCACTATTCATCAAAATATGAAAGTTATCCAAAAATCACCAAAATTTCACCCTAAGCTAATTTCGATATTCTGAATCCAAAAATGAAGTCCATTTTGAAAAATAAAATTTCAAAAATTTCAAAAAGTGGTTATTACTATTCATAACGGCTAGTTTTAATAATATTTTAATAGCATATCATTGTTTAGCGAAACTTGGTGTTGTGTACAACACACACTATCGTGGAAGGTCGCGATTGCGTTTAATTCAAGCTAGGTAAGAGATGTGTGTTGTGAAATCTCCTTTTGGTGTAGCGTATAACACAAGACATTAATGAAATTCAAAAGAATATTTTTCATAAAATCTCGGGGGGTTATAATTTAAATGTGGTATGGAAGGCCATTACAACACTCAATGTATAGAGAACATGAGAAACATAAATGCTCAGAAGAACCAGAAGATTGAAACGAATGGAATCTATAATGGAAAATGGAAATCCATTTAGTGTTGTGTTAGTGACGCAGAATATGTACATGAGAAGCAACAAAAATCATAAAAAATACCTCAGCGAAAGACTATTCAGAAAGAAAACGATTAAGAACATTAAGATGATGAGTTATAGGAGGATCCCAATTCAGAAAAGGAGATATGGAAATATATGGAGAGGATTTTAAATATTTCTAGTAACAAATCCACAATCATTTATAATCTGATCCAAAAAAAGTAAAGATGATTGTATATTCAAAAGATTTCTGAACCATGATTTGTTAATGCTTGAATAATACTAATATCTTTTGGAGGATTATATAAAGATTGATCGATATGTGATTTGTATGATTATCAGCAATGATATCAGGCCGAATGTCAAAGTTTCTAGTCTCCTTGATTGAGATAGATGAATGAAGAAGATCAGTATGGCCGAATACCCGATATTGAAAGGGTTTAAATAATTTCAGGAACATGGATTCGAAAACTACAAATAGTAGACATGGAATTGGTACCAAAAGGCTTCATTGAATGTCATAAATCATTTTTCATGGAAGCAGCACAATTCGTGGTATTTATGAAAATAAATTCCTCATTCAATTGGATACCTGAGAGGGTGAGAATGATTCTTAACTATGCATATCCATTTTTTCAATGGTGGGTATCACATATTGAACATATTAGATTTTAAGAAATAGTGATCATGCTATGGAATCTATACCCAAGGAACCGGACTAACGGACATAGACATAAAGCCTTTAAAGATTCACAATTTAGCGATGACGATTGAATACAGTTCTGTTTAAATAAGAGCCATTATTATTGTATCCAAATAACCTATATTATTTATTTAATTCATTCAACATCAACAAGAAAATATTTTATATTCATTTATGTAGACAATGTTGGTATCTATCAACTCTAGAGACATGTAGCATGCATAAATGGAAAATATGACAGACTTCACAGTAGAGGAAGACACAATTCATAAAGAACTCAAGGCATGTATAAGACATAAAGAATATATCTCTATTTTCAATGATCATATCCAATGATCCATCAAATAATTGATTAAAATGAAATAGTTAGAGAAGGAATGGTCTTTTGGGGAAATAATTCATTCTATATAACACATGGAAGGATTATTATCACTGATCTATACACACATCATATCTGACATGGATAATAGGATAAAATAGAATTGTGTGGTTGAAGTTTCAAATTTTTTCATCCCACCTTTTACATTTAATTTATATTTTTTCATTATTGGAAGACTTCATGGGAATGTTGAGCGCAAATCCCTATATAAGGGACCTTCGATCATTTTGATCAGAGTGGTGATTTTGAATATAAATAAGAATGATTTTGGACATTTTCTATCTATATTATTAGAAAGCCTTTTTATTATTCGTACGATGGGATTCCATAAATGATCATGTGAAGTTGACAATAGGTAGTTCCTTATCCTCTTCATATATAATGTTTTTCTACTGTTTGTGAGTTTTTCAGCCTTTTTAAACACCCAAATCAGGATCTCATCAGAGACCTTGTCAGAGACATCACCCATGAGTGGTATCAGAGAGTTGTGGTGTAGAGACCTGGAACTTAACGTACATATACATTACATTACATTTGCGGAATACTTAGTACATAACAAAAACACACACACAAGGACTGTAATAGTTTAGTGTCTTTGGAAACTCGGAATATAATCTTCTAATCGTGGTGAAAGATTTTCAAAATCTCCCATAACGATCTTTCATTTTTTTACCTAAAACCATTCTTTATATCCTGGGGAAAAGAAAACATAAAAGGGTGAGCTCAAATTCTCAGTAAGGGTAAACAAATGAAATATCAATCACATCATTTTCATAAGAACATAACATTTTGAAAATATTAACCTTCAAAAGAGAGCATAATTTCATAAATGGGATAAATCATAGTAGTGAAATGAAATCCCTATAATCGTAACATAAAACATGAAACTTTGTGGAATACACACATAATCATAGAGAATCATTTCTTGTTAGTCAAGACTAATTTCCAAGACTATCTTAGTGGACAAAGTCCATTTCTGAACCGAGTCACCCTCGTTTCAGTCCTGTTTCACTGAACCGGTATAACCTACCGTTCCAGCCATGTCTATCTCATGAGATATAAAATCATTACCCAATGCATTGGAGGGAGATATAGGTCCCTCCCATCTCATAATGATACCATTCTTATGTGTTCCACAAAATCATAAATCATATATCATTGCATAACCCATGTAATAAAAATGGGATTCTAAAACATCATGGCATCATAAAACAATTCATATATGATAAAGGAATTCATAAAAATAATTCTATCACAACATTATCAAATCAATTTAATAATAGGGATAGAAACAAAGCCCTATTTTATCTTAGATGGAAAGTAATTTTGATAAAACACTAGAACTCCATTTTTGAGGAAAATATCCTTTCTACTTCAAAAACATTTTTCCTTTATTAACATGTCATACAATTTTAAACTAAAATAAGTTGATTAAAAATAAACATGAAAACTTGTAAAGGAATATTCTTGGAAATAATTTTTTAAAAATCCATTCATGCCGTATAAGTTAAAAAAAAATTTCTTCGTACTTTTGTCAGAAAAGTCAAAAAGTACCTCTTATGAAAAACGACAAAACATTCTTTTCATATCTTTTAATAAAAACTCACCGAAGGGTAAAATTGGATTTAAAAAATAGTAGGTGGATGGAAATAATATTACATATTTAGGAAACATGGATGTGGATGATAAAAAACACCCCAGTAAATACCAAAGTATAAACAATCTCGGATAAAGATGAGATTGTGATATTTCCCTTACCTTATGTCTCATATGCTTTGTACGTATCTGAACCTCATGTATAATGATTTAAATAATGTAATTAACTTATTAAATAATCATATCCATTGTTATGATATCATATATGGTTCACTTATTACTTTATATTACCCGTTCTTTTGTAAATTCTATGTTAAAAAAGCATTTTGGATAAAATCGATTCATTTATCATAGGTGTTTGGACTTGTTGTTCTTGACATTATTATTACTTATATAATGATTTAAAAACTTCAAGAATATAAAAAATTATTTATATATCATATATATTCATTCTATATATATATAATATATAGATAAATGAATTGAAACACACCGTTCATGGAGACGGTAGTCCGTACGTACGCATGAACGCTGTTTTCATTTCCTTATTATCTTGAATGGAAGTAAGTAGATGAGATACATATATACATAAATAAAGTATATTTAACATGTCATATATTTCATTATTATTCATTATATATACATTATAACCTTTCTGGAATGGCTAACATGGATAATGAATCTCATCGCGTCGTGGAGACGGCAGTCCGTACGTACGGACGAGGGATGATATCGTTCCCATGGTCGTGGAATTGTGTTTAAGTGTATGTATACTATTTCAGTATCAATATAAAATTATAATAATCATATATAGTTACTCATTACACCATTATACCCATCCAATTAAGGTGGTGGCGGAAAATAGATTACACCACGGCGTGGAGACGGTATTCCGTACGTACGCACGCGCAGTGATTTCCTTTTTCCGTAGGATGGATAGAAGGTTAATTAGAGTTGTTTCATATTTATAATAACATATCAGTATATAATAAATACTGATTTTATTATTTTATCATGAAACAACTAATGAATAAGATGTTGAAGAAGAACGAAATTGAAAAAGATCGGTAATGGATATTACCTCTTTCTGACTCGCCTTCACATAACCTCCACTGAAAGAACTAAGGATGGTTTTTGGAGAAGACCAGGACCTCTAGTATGATACTAGGGAAGTGGAGAAGAGATTTTGGCAGGGGTTGTCCGAGCTTGAATGTTCAAATTGGTGTGACGAGGAGAGGGAGGAGGTTCCCTTTTATAAGGGAGGAGAGGGGTACCTTTGGAATTCTTAAAAATATTAATTTATAATAAATCTATCCCCACATAAAAACCACAAAAAATGACTCATATTAGAAAATTAGATGATATAGGGTTGTAATATCATCAACCAATCAAATTTAGACATGTTGGATCTTATTTTAAACCTTATCATTTTGATTTATCCTTATTTAATCTATTTAAGTTTATTTGTGGTAATAAAATTCTAAATTTTAAATTATAACAAATAATTACTTATTTGTTGTGAATTTTCCATAATTGTTTACTTTATAAAATTATAGACCTTATAAATTTAAATTTATAATTTTTAAATATTTTTGTGATTTTTAATCAATTTTATAATATGTTATTTTTATAAAATAACAGTACTGTCAATTTTGACACTATTCATTTATTTGAATTTAAATCAAATATATAAAGAAGATATGTTCGAACTAAAATCTTTAATATATTAATAAAAGGTCATATGTATCTATAAAATTAGTGGATCACATTAAAAAGTTCATATAATATTTATTTTATTATTTTTAAAACCATTTATTTGGTTTATCCCTTAATAAAATAATTACTACAACATTTTTGAATAATTATTTAATATACTTACTTTTTGCATAAAAATTTAAAATAAAATCCTATGATGAATATCAATATATTACCATTCAAAGTAATACTTGTACTCAAATTTATCATCTTAAAATCACAATATTTCAATTGTTATATTTATTAAATTATGAAGGTGACAACATTGGCGTCATTTAAAATAAAACAATATAAGTGTCATAATTGCTTTTATAAGACTCCAAATGGTCAAATATTCGACCATTGGATGATTATAGTTTATATTTACATGAACAATAAGTTTTGGTCCGGGTTTTGAGGCTTTTATGGTCACTTTTAGTTTAATAAAAAATATATTCTTGATTTTATGCTAGATAAATAATTTCTGCATCACTATTGTGTCACAATTAATGATAATTATTTAATCCCAAAAAATTATAAATAAATTCTCATGATGTAGATACTTTTGTTAGATTTCTGGAGACTATTCATTTACGATGTTTTATGATGTTTATCACTAAGTTAAAATTATTATACTTATAATATTTAAGAGAGTGACATGTTGTCACTTTCTTTGGTTATAATAATAATTAAATTATTTTCACGGTCAAAAGTCCATAAAATGAATCTAATACGACCATTAGTTGGTATGGGTTTACTTTTAGCCATCAAATAGAAATTTTTCATGTGTTAGGGTAATTTTATAATATTATATTTACCCTTAATTACCTGATTTACCTTTAACTATGGTAAATAAAATTTACCATGGTTACTATTCATAATTCCCAAAAATAAAAAGTAGCTTATTAACATAATTTTGACCCACTGATTCCAAATATGGAATCCATTTTTTCAAATTCAATACACAGAAGTTGCAGAAATTAAATTAAAATTAATCTCTTTGGCGAATGAAAACGGGTTTTTGTTTAAAACATTGCAAAAGATTGAATTGATTTAACCTACGAATTCAAGGTAAAATCAATGATAATGATATAAATTATATTAAATGGTAAAAATATATTCTATTTATATTTTGAAATAGTTCTATATTATAATTTAACCACATAAGATATTATGATGAAAAAAGTTGTTTATAATGAAAATATATCATGTTTTTACTATTCATTAAAATGTGAAAGTTAACAGAATAATATGAAAAATTTATCCTAAGTAAATTTTTATTTCTTGATTAAAAAGAAGAATTTTATTTTGTCAAATTGAACTTATAAACATGTCAAAAACTAGATTTAATGTGGGTGCACCATCAAAAGGCGGCAAAACTGCATTTTTTGAAAAATACTTATTTTACCCGAAAAATTGATTTTGTTCTTATACCATGTTCTAGAAAATGTGTAAGATGAATAATAATGTTATAAAATTAAAAATTTATTTAATATTATTCATAATGTCTAGTTCATAATAATATTATAATAATATATCGTTGTTTAGTAAAACCCGGTATTGTGTACAACACACGCTATCGAGGAAGGTCGCGATTGCGTGTAATGCAAGCCAAGTCAGGGTTGCGTGTTGTGAAAGAATCCTTCGTTGTTTTGTATAACAGAATCCAACCATATTTCATTTATACATTGAATTTATATATATATACTCAATGTTGTGTAGAATAACTATTATCAAAATTGTGTGTAACACGATCCAAGAATAGTGTTTTGTATACTGCAAGCTAATACGGTGTTGCGTATAGCGCAAGGTAATCTTGGTGTTGCACAAGACATTGATGAAATTAAAAGAATATTTTTCATAAAATCTCGGTGTGTTACATTCTACCCCCCTTAAAATGAATTTCACCCTCAAAAGTCATCGGGATTATAAATTGTTTACTACTCGAAAGTTTGTTTAATAGAAACTGACATCGTAAAAAGGAATACCAAAACCAATCTTTAAAAACAAAAATATGAAACATAACATTTACCCAAATAAACTAATCACTGGGTTTCCACATAGGTGAAAATATGGATATGGAAGAGAAATCTAACCATCAGGTTCTGATGGAAAGTGGTAGAGAACATGGCTATGGAAAATCCAGCTATCACAAAGCCATAAATTTTTAATGATCTAAGCTACCATCTCATTCTTCGGATATAGGAGCACTAGGACAACATTTTTGGTTTTCAAGATCGTTTTCTTAAAGTTGATGAAATTGAAATTAGAATAAATACTTTCGTGATTTAGGTATAGTCTCACCGTTGGTCGTTCTTTGGATAATTTCCACTTCATCTCTTAAAGAAATGAAGTTGAATTTGTCATTCGTGATGTGTTAGAAGATCATGTGATAGAATTATGGGTCATTCCATCTGTCTCAAACAAAAGGTTAGAAAAGTTATCAAAAAATACATAAGTCCATCTATAGTGAGATTAATGATATATTGTTCCTAAAATGGACTTATACTTCAAATATCATTCTACTTAATAAAATAAAACTAGTTTATACTAACCCGGGACTTCCTGTAGGCCAGTGGTAGGCGATAAAGGCCAGTCGCACTTCAGTTGTGGGTTCGATTCCCACGGCCTTGTCCGACGCGATGGGCTGTCGCCCGTCCTGCAGGTTGTCCTTTTTCTAAAACTATATTACTATATCATCCCATCAATAATATCAAAAAACAAACAACACTAACTTATGTCCAACATAATCAATTCCAATATTTAGGCTTATCCATAATACTGCAGTCCACTCTCAGAGGTTTAATACCATCGTTGATCCCCGTATATCATATGATATATCTTGTTGGTCACATTCCAAACATTCAAAGGCCTTAATCTTGTACTCTCTTGAATACCCATTGAACCGTATTGAAAAAATGAGTGCTGTTAAAAGTTAACTCTTTCCACATACCAAAATCCTCAAAATTCTATATACTCAACCCAAGATATCACTTAGTCCTTATATCAATCATGAGCTCATGAATACGATCAAACATTTCATTTTCTCCTTATCCCTTCATTATGCACATATCATCTACTTTCCAAAATATTTGAATCGCTTTTCATGGTTAACGATACCTTAAAATTATTGAAAACCACAATAGACCAATACATAAATATTTCAATACACCATAAAATTACCTCAACAACATTATTCTTGAATACCAATACATAAACACTTCAGTCCATCCACTTCAATGATTGTCCTAGAATAAGTCCTTCTTTGATTTAGAAGTAACTTTTTAGGTCAGGGCATTGAGTTGGGTAATGCCCATGTTCTCCGCAAATAAGACATTGAACTCCATAACAATATGTCACTCTATGACCCTTTTCTCCACACAGATAACATTGGTCCCTCCATTTGAGGTATTCCTCAAGGTTCTTCTTCCATTCATTAGAAATCTCAATCTTCCTTTCTTTATGCTCCTCAACTTGAGAACACGAATAATAGTTTGTCTTCCTCTTCTTTGATGAATTAGGCATACCACTAAATATGACCTTGTTAATCATATATCATGATGACTGATTCAGCATAATCACAATATCTTGCTCTCTAGGAATTACAAAATTTTGTTGCTCATAGTCACCAATTTGACCATTGGATTCAATGTTAACCGAATTCCTTCTAGTTCCCTCCATTAACTAAAACACAGAAAGAATCTTGTGAGAGGCAAAAATCATTCTAGAGAAAACAACATAGTAAAGGGGGAGTACCCTCAATATCTAACATCGTAGGTTAAATTCTAAGATCGTTAAGGTAGGTCTAAGACTATATCCTATACGTATACTTATCCTTAGGGACATCCCTAGACATACCATAGAAATATCTCGAGGGATCTCACTAAAGTTTTCGCATCCTAGTTTCCAAAGTTTGACTAAACCTTTCGTCTGATACCAACTGTAGAGACCTGGAACTTAACATACATATACATTACATTACTTTTGCAGAATACTTAGTACATAACAAAAACACACACACAAGGACCGTAATAGTTTAGTGTCTTTGGAAACTCTGAATATAATCCTCTAATCGTGGTGAAAGATCTTCAAAATCTCCCATAAAGATCTTCCTTTTTTTACCTAAAACCTTTCTTTATATCCTAGGGAAAAGAAAACATAAAAGGGCGAGCTCAAATGCTCAGTAAGGGTAAACAAATGAAATATCAATCACATCATTTTCAAAGGAACATAACATTTTGAAAATCTTAACCTGCAAAAGAGAGCATAATTTCATAACATGGGATAAATCATAGTAGTGAAATGAAATCCCAATAATAATAACTTAAAACATGAAGCTTTATGGCATACACACATATCATAGAGAATCATTTCTTGTTAGTCAAGACTCATTTCCAAGACTATCTTAGTGGACAAAGTCCATTTCTTATCCGAGTCACCCTCGTTTCAGTCATGTTTCACTGAACCTGTATAACCTACCGTTCCAGCCATGTCTATCTCATGAGATATAAAATATTTACCCAATGCATTTGAGGGAGATATATGTCCCACCGATCTCATAATGATACCATTATTATGTGTTCCACAAAATCACAAATCATACATCATTCCATAACCCATGTAATAAAAATGGGATTCTTAAACATCATGGCATCATAAAAAAATTCATATAAGATAAAGGAATTCATAAAAATAATTCTATCACAACATTATCAAATCAATTTAATAATAGGGATAGAAACAGAACCCTATTTTATCTTAGATGGAAAATAATTTTGATAAAACACTTGAACTCCATCCTTGAGGAAAATATCCTTTCTACTTCAAAATCATTTTTCCTTTCTTAACATGTCATACAATTTTAATCTAAAATAAGTTGATTAAAAATAAACTTGAAAACTTGTAAAGGATGCTTCTTGGAAATAATGTTTTAAAAATCCATTCATGCCGTATAAGTTAAAAAAACATTCTTCGTACTTTTTTCAGAAAAGTCAAAAAGTACCTCGTATGAAAAATGAAAAAAGATTCTTTTCATATCTTTTACTAAAAACTCACCGAAGGGTAAAATTGGATTTAACAAATAGTATGTGGATGGAAATAATATTACATATTGAGGAAACATGGATGTGGATGATAAAATACACCTCAGTAAATACAAAAGTATAAACAATCTCGGATAAAGATGAGATTGTTATATTTCCCTTACCTTATGTCCGATATGGAATCTATTTTTCCAAATTAAATACACAAAAGTTGCATAAATTAAATTAAATTTAATCCCATTGTCGAAAGAAAACGATTTTTTCTTTAAAACATTGAAAAAGATTGAATTGATTTAACCTACGAATTCAAGGTAAAATCAATGCTAATGACATACATTATATTAAATGGTAAAAATATATTCTATTTATATTTTAAAAACATTCAAGATTATAATTTAACGAAATAAGTTATTACGATGAAAAAAGTTGTTTTTATTTAAAATATAGCGTGTTATTACTATTCATTAAAATATTAAAGTTATCAGAATAATATGAAAATTTTTTCCAAGGTAAAATTTTATATCTTTATTGCAAAGAATAATTTTATTTTGAAAAATTGAACTTATAAACATGTCAAAAACAAGATTTAATGTGGGTGCGCTATCAAAAGGCGGCAAAAATGCATTTTTTAAAAAATACTTATTTTACCAGAAAAATTTATTTTGTTCTTATACCATGTTCTAGAAAATGTGTAAGATGAATAATAATGTTATAAAATTCAAAATTTAGTTAATAGTATTCATAAAGTCTAGTTCATAATAATATTATAATAATATATCATTGTTTAGTAAAACTCGGTATTGCATACGACACACGCTATCGAGCAAGGTCGTGATTGAATGTAATGCAAGCCAAGTCAGGGTTGCATGTAGTGCACGACTCCTTTGTTGCTACGTATAACAAAATACATTGAATATATATATATATATATAATCAATGTTTCGTAGAATAAAAGCTATCAAACAAACATGAAATTGTGTGTAACACGATCTAGGATTAGTGTTGGGTATACTGCAAGCTAATATGGTGTTGTGTATAGCACAATATAATCTTGGTTTATCGTACAACAGAAGATATGAAAGAAATTAAAAAGAATATATCCTATAAAATCTCAGGTTATTACAAAAAAAAGACTCAATCATCCCATAAAATCCCCTAAAGAGATAAATAATAGGTGTTGAAATGATAACCATCTTTAGTGCAAATTCTTTTAATAAAATATCCTTATTTTTATATATATCAAATAATAGGATGAACAATTGTGTCATAATTCTTTATTCATTTATTTATTTATTGATCTCACTAGACAGAAATACCTCAAACTACCTTGGACAAGGACTTATGAAGGTACTACCATCCTGATCAAACAGTCCCATGATATTTCTACCTCAACTCGGAAGTGAAAAATTATATCTTGACCATTCAACCAATGTCATACCACCAATGACGCACCAAATACCAGATACCTTTCCATGAGTTCATTTTCTTGATTTTTTCCTTATATCAATGTACATGATCAAATGTCACACATTGAAAATGATATCAAGATAGGAGGATAATACACATTTCTATAAATAGGAACAACCAATCACAACTTATGCATGAAATGTTCATATTGACGTTTTTGTCCTCATGATATCACCTACTAGAGATAACTTAGTGAATAATTCATTAGAAGAAGTCTTAATTACTATGATCCCCATTTTTGATATTCCGACATCAACTGTATCTAGTCAGTATAATGCATCTAGACTATAAGACATATATTTATGATTAATGTCATATTATCTTGAGTTTCTCATTATAGAATGGAATATTATATAACATTTTGATAAAAAAATTATCTATGGACATTACCATTTACATAGTGGACACATAAATTTCTACAGTTTAGCGGTAATTACATATCATTCATAAATCACTATATCATTGATATTGTAATTGAACAATTACTATTTACTTGGGTATAGGGAACACACTATTGTAATGATAGGTCGGGATCATCATCCTCCATTGGAGGGAATTATGGACTACTATGATACTCTCCTATAGAGTGAAAAATATGTTCATGAATCAAATCAAAATCCAGATACGAAATTGGTTACTATAATAAAATTATTAGTTATTGAATAATTTTACATGTAAAGGGGGTTATATTAATGATAAAATATGTATGTGTCAGAGGTTCTCCATACATTTCACATTATTTATTAGAAATGTGTAGTTTCTTGTGTTTAAAATCCATACAACTAGACACTTTAAGGTTTAATTCCATTCATGAAAGTGATTAGTGTTTCCAGGATGAGATTGAACCTCTAATAGGTATCTTACATATCCTACGATAACATGAATAAAAAACCATGTAGTTCATTTAGGTACAAACTATATAGTTATCCATTTTAATAAAAGGACATATATGAAGAAACTTAGGCATAGGGTATATAGATCGATCCATACGATGGTATCCTATGTATCTAGCTTAAAATTGGAATCAGAGTCTCCATAATTTAGTCTACCCTCATCCCACTAATGGTTATGGATATATATTTATTAAATATGAGGTTTATTTACTCATTGTTCACCAATATGGATAAACATTCAGTACATACATTAAGGTGGATTCCCTTGATGGAGGAATATTCATCAGTTCATTTAGGGAGGATTACACACCAAGGATTCCCGAATTAGGTGAATTTTATGATGCTAGTGATATGACCATTGAAAATTCTTATGCCCATGCGAGTCATGATCAGTGTGATAATAAAGGGACTGAATCTAATTAGACTCATTGCATATTGATACGGGACATATGTATTGGGGTGACCCTGCTGGAGTTTTTGATATGGATCTCAAACCATAGGAATGGGTCCTATGTACCCTATTTATATTAGTAATCAGAGTCCTTATAGATCAATTATCTTCTAAATATAATGATGTATAATGATGAATGATAGATCTATAAGGGGAATGTTTTATGAACTAGTGTAAATGGAATATTATGGGATTATAGTGATGTGTATGCCCATGTATGAGCCCATTTTCTATCTAGTTATGGACAAGTAATGATGATAGACTCTATAGAGAGTTAGAGTCCCATGAGCTAGATTATTTGGGAGAAGGAGGGGATTACACTTTGTTGTATTCCCATCCGAAGATATCAAACCATTACCCTAGTACAAATATAGGGTGGGGATTAATGATAATGAGTATATCGTAATGATTGCATGTCCCAAGTCTATTATGGACACTTCCTATATTAAGGGGTAATACTAATCCAAATAATCATAGTTTAGGGTTCACATTGTTTGAGGTAACGTGCTTGAGTATTCCTACTGGACAAGGCTGATATGTCTAGGGGTGTTGGTCAGACTTGTCCATGGTGTCTTCCGATATGTCCATAAGTGTTTGTTTGATGTGTACAGGGGTATTATCATGATCAAAGATTAAATGTATATGGTACGTTCAATGATAAATATAATACATTTGGAGGACTTCAAATGAACCAGCTGACATGTCCAGAGGACTTGAAATGGTCAGATTGACATGTCTAAAGGACATAACATTATTCATATGACATGTCCAAATGGTGTTGTACTATATAGATGTGATCGCTATAGGTTATTTCATGATCATGATAAAATGTCTAAAAGATTTATTTTGAATATAATAAAATCATTTGAGGACTTCTCATGAACCAATTGACATGTCCAAGACTCTATCCTGTGATATTGACATGTCTAAAAGGTTCTCACATGATTCTCATAACATGTCCAGGAACCCTCACATGACTAATGAATGGGTTACACGAGGCACATGATCCCCATCACATGAAAATCATAATACCCATGTTCATATAAGTATTCTATCTTCTATAGCATTTTACCGCATAAATGCATCAATATTCATCAAGAACTAGACAATTGAGTCATCACACGACTAATTTCACCTGCAGAAACTCAATCACATGATATGACCGACAAGAAGGAAGTCCTTCATGTGACCAATCGAGTGATAATACGAGGTATATAGACATATTTTGTAATCCATTATGTTGTTTTTTTGGTTTTACCTAGTGGAAGACTCTTGATATTGTGTAGTTCTATTCTTTGAGAAGTTCTCTTTCACCTCTATGATACCATCTGTGTGATTTTGTATGTCGGGGGTGGGGGGATTTGTAGGCATCATCTCCCTAGATATACAGTGCTTCACAGAAATCATACTTAAATTATAAGGTCTTGAGTTTTTGGAGGGAGAATCACATCATGGGTTTCATGTGAACGCACGATAGATTATCCATGACATCATCATTGTGTCATGTGATTAAAAGACACACTGTTATCGGTCCATCATTTATATATATATAACCAATGAGTTATCAAGGTGATTTCACATAATAGACTAACCATATAAAAGGGTATTGTCATGATCTGCCGGAAATGTCAGGGGCCCTTCATGATATCAAGATGGAATTTCCCTACGGCCTTCACAAGATCAATAGACTGACCACACAGAAAACATCAAACCATCACATGTAAATTAGTGTAACTCGCTTCACAGGAATAATCCACCATGTCTAGAATTTATTTTATAAATTTATCTGGTGATTATCTAGAATCTATTGATTGACATGTCCCATGACTAGGGGACTACATTTGGAAGCCATCGTATGATCATCAGTGCTCGTCTGGACGCCTTCAAGATACTAGGAGGGATAGTCAGAGTTTTTTCACGTGATCATTAATAGATCACACGAAGCACATGAACCATTCATATGACGTCCTTTGGGTCCCATGAATCATATGTCCAAAGTACCTAATCCCCATGTTGAAATTTTGCACCTTTTTCCCCTTTTGAGAAAATAATACATAAACTTTGGGTATTTCTCCAATCCAAAAAATTCCAATGATCATTTTGTAGGCCTAAAAAACCACCCCTTAAAAGATAGGTATGAAGGAATAAGGATTTAGTTCCAAGGAATTAAATTCCCACGTAAGTCCCTTAGGATTCCCCTGGTTGATGTTTTTATAATACTTTGGTCGTCACGTAGACCTCTCGAATTCGACAGGGTTCCCTACAAATAGGGGAGAAATGTGCCATTCATTTAATCGGTGATTCATACATCTGGATCTCTTGCGGTTTATGTTATCACATGACTGATTTGCAACACCACTTCATGAAATCTCATCATGAGAACAATTCGTGTGACACCATCACATAACTTACTTATCCTAATGACTCCTGGAATAATCCATGAACTAGTCAATGGAAATTTAATCAGACTATGCTGCATATCCTTGGTCATGGGGTTATCTTGTGTTCTTCAGGTGTCTTCAGTAAGGATGCCTTATTGTAGCATGGGATTTATGTGATTTATATGACCTCCATCCGGTCAAATGATCTCGTGTCATGAAACAGATCATGCAAACATGATATGTTACATGGGACACATGATTCGTGAGACATATAAGATGGCATGTGATCACTAATCTTTATATGAATCACACAATTAACGTGATTACACCCAACATAATCAAATTATATATGGCTTTCGAAAATATTCCTTTCCCATCTAACTATTTCTCCATTATCTATACAAATGTATTTTATATATTGAATATTTTCAGATGCAGTCGATTGAAGATCCTTGATTGCTATGAATCATAATTTCGACCCTCGATATTGGGTATTCTATTACAATGAGATTTTGAATGACTTATTCTGAATGAACTTCAAAACTAACTTCTATCAAAAACCTACCATTGAATTGATTAGACCACCTTAATGACAATGTGACCCCTTTTCCTCAGTAAAACCTTTAATATTTCAGTTATCATCCTCTACTGACTGTATATAAAAGACTATTTATAAATATAGCCAATTCATCATGGAATCAATATATGGTTATTGTAAACAATGATTTATTCTCCTCTAGGTATAGTTGATCATGATCTTTCTCATCATCTGATTTCTTAGGGCCACTCAAACATACTCATCTCCTCTCTAGACAATCCAAATGGTGGATATAGTTCAAATTGGTATTTTTCCTTAGTGGTATGTTATATGATGAATGGTTATGGAAATTCTATTTTTAGAAAGTTTGTTCATAATTCTTCAATAAATTTCATTCTATCCATATTTATGAGGTGACTAGAGTCACTCAGTTTAACATGTCTGATAAATCGGAACACTTCAGAGAGCTGATTAGTCACTAATGTATAAACTCTATCCCTTTCCATATGAAGCATCGAAAATTGGGAATCATCCAATGTGATATTTATTATCTAGGGTGAATACATCCTCTTACATTGATGTATTTTTAATTCCATCATGTTGTGGATGTATGGGATAACCCCAAAAAAAACCCCATCCTTAGCATGAAATTTAATCGAAATTGTGAATGAGAATTTAAATAAGGAGGTAATCATACAATCGATCATTTATTTCAATTATTTAATCAACACATTCAATTATTGAATCAAGATTCATCCAAACACCATATGACTTCATTGATTTACTTCTCAAAATGCTCAAAACTACACAAAATTTTATTAGACCATTTTAGAAGCTAGGGAGTATGCCTCTTGGGGATAACAGGTGAGACCAAAAGTATCTCAACATATTCTGTTAGACGGATATCTAGATCTATTTTTAACTAAATGGAATTCCCTAGTTGGGTATTCATTCCTGGGCATTCATGTTTTCACATTGTTTATGGAAATATAATTGGTATCATGAAGACCCCTCAACTTAGGTGTAACATCCCATTCTCACCTCTTTCACCTCCTTGGCCATGTTCAACAAGGAAACATACCATCAGAGATCATCATGCCTTTTCAATTTATATTTGGTTATTATGAGATAAATTATATGTTAAAAATATCAGAACACTACTGAATTTACTCTTACCCTACTTCATCCCAGTCTTCTAAACAAATTTGGGGTTGAGGTGGTGTCATTAGGCACTGATGAGGTCACAAATATGTTGAGTCATCATATTTGTTTCAATTTCATTCCAAACCCTATACCTAGTAGGATGATCATTAATAATGGTAGTGGTTTCCTTTTTAAGATTTAGTATAAATTTTCTCTTTGGGATGGGTTTCTTACAACTTTTGTAGAATTGAAATTCATTTGCGATCCAAATACCCACTAAAATTTTTCATGTCGGTTTTTCTCCACTCATAGGGTTTATCTTCCTCTCTACTCTATTTTGAATGAAGAATGACCTCCCAGACTTATTCACCAATTCAAAATTATATTATTGTGTGAAGATAATTTTTTTGAAATTGTTCTTCCACTTCTTTTCTTCCTATCTCAGTACTATGACCAAGATTGGGCGGAAGCTTACCCAGTTGGAATAATGAATCGATTAGTTCATCAAGTAGATAATCCTTGTGATTTTTCAACCCACTTTTTTTCATAGTGATGGAGTTGATTCAAGACTCAGGGGATCCCCCAAGTAAACACTCTCACCATAGTGACATGTCTCCCATAAACAGAAAGAGGTTTTTTAAGGAAAATGGACATTTGGTGCTAGCTAAGGATGATGCATCGGTTGTGGGAGAAACACATGAGACGTATTCTCTTACTTCCACATAAATGGATCATCTATGTCTTCCTTCAATGAAAGTAATACTTGTATATATTTCCACATACATTAAACCATCCAATGTGAAGAAAACATATATTGATGTCTCGATATCATGAAGGATAATTTTGAAGAAAATCTATTCCAAGGGTAAAAATTTTCCCTTGGAGAACATTTATAACCATGAGGATCAAGATCACAATCTCTTTCATGATTTAAGAGCCAGTGAATTTGTCTATCAGCAATTGTATGATATCATGCTATAGCATTTCAACTGCTGTCTTTAATAGACATTATTCCATGACTTATTCCATAAAAACAAAATTAGAACATCCCAAAAGATATAGAATCCTAGTTTCTTTACGATATTTTGGAAAATGATGATGTGGCCATAAAATCTAGTAATTTTACACATATATTTATTATGTTTTTTATGATTTAATTAATTAATTTTTCAGTTTTGTTAGTTTTTTTCATATTTTTTATTTTATAATTTAATTTATTAATTAATGAATAATTATAATTAATTTTGTATTTTTATTTTGAAATTTTTTAATTTTATTAGTTATATTTATTCTTTAATATTATTTATACATGTTAAATTTTAATTTGTGTTGATAATTATATTTAATTATACTTAATAATTATCTCTCTATTTTTTATAATTTATTAATAAATAAAATTATCCTAATTAACCATGTCTATAATTTAATATTTAATATTTAAATTTTCTTTCCCTAAGATAAAAAAATGTTATTTATCAATTCATGGGATTAATTTATTTTCAATTAACAATTTAAATATTTTCAATTTAATTCATTTATTAAAATTATTATTTGAATATTAAATGTTGCAATAGTTTTTCATTAATATTAATTATTTTATAATTTACGTCATGTTTTAGTCATTAGTATTTTTTTGAATTTATTAATTAGATAATTGTTTTATTTTCATTTAAATTTCATTCAATAAATAATTTTTTTTATTATTTTAATTATTTTAATGTAACATTTTAATGTATCAACTATTTTATTTATATTTGACTTCATATAAAATTCACTACCATCATTGGAAAATTTCTAAAGGTAGATCATCCTTTCAACGAATCATGCAGTGGTGACTCTTTGTGTTACCGCAAGACACTTATGGTGACTCCACACATTACGAGTCACTATTATTTTCTAAAGACACCACCACCACTAGATTGATTGAGCCACCACTAGTAGAAGAAAATGAGACACTAAAGCAAAACACTTCCTCATCACACTGGTGTGTCCCATGTGCCACATCAAATATCATTCACTGCCACCGTTGGACCACAACAGCAAGTAACCATTATTCATTCGTGAGTCACTTCTAGCAATACCTGTTCGTTTCCAGAGTCACCACCATTTCTTCTTTTTCATGATTCATAGTCAACTCGAGTTTCTACTGACCTTGCATCCAACCATTCATCCCAGACACCACCTTCTCACCTTTTATTGGAACCAAAAATCTTAAACGCCACAACAAAAATCAACCCCCACTGTAGATCTGGGATGCCAGCGATGAGAGAGATGTGAAACCTAGCTACACAGTTCTAATCAAATCAACCCAAACCATATCTTTTTTCTTATATAGGGGAAGCCATTACTACTACGGTTTGAGCATCACCGCCACTTGAAGACCTATAGTATCTTGAAGCAGGAGCATATTGTCGCATTCTATCGATGCCACCCGGAACACCCACAACCACAACCTAGACAGCCCACCGCTGATTCAAAGTGGCACTACTCTTGGATCTTCCACCACAAACTGTCATTACATGAGAATAGTGTTGATTCACTGTTGCGATGAGGATTTTGTCATTTTCCTCCACTATAAGAGCTTAGATCTGAAGGGAGAAGGGAATCTGCAGTCACCATGATATGGGGGAGATTTTCGACCACCTATAGATTTTGAAGAATGAAAGAACCCCTTCCATAGAAGTGAAAAAAAGAGAGGGAGGAAAGAAATAAATAATTTAAAAAAATTAAAACAATAAAATTAAAACAAATTAAAAAAAATAATAAACTATATAAATAAAACCAAAATAACAAAATTTAAATAAAAATAAATAAAAATAAATATTAAAATAAAATTTTTGTTAATAAATAAATTATATTTATAAATAATTATAAATTAGTATAAATTAATTATCCTATTAATCATATAATTCTATTAATTAATATAATTTATTTAAATTACTAAATAATTTAATTAAAATTATAAGCATAATAATAATAATTAATTAATATCCTTACCAAATTAATTATTTTTATATAATTATTTAAATAAATGAACAATAAAATTAATAATATATTAACATAATAAAATAAATTAATTAAATTATCTTTTATAAATATATTAAAACATTATTATTAATAAATTTGATTAAATAAATAAATAATCAAAAATCAATAACAGTTTTAACAATATAAAATAATTAAAATAAATTAATAATTAACAAAATATATTTATAAAATAATAATTTGATACTTTTAATATGATAATTATTATAATTATATAAACAAGTAAATATTAATCAAATCATTTTACGTTAACTACTATATTTTAGAATCTATATTTTCAAGAATATATACAAGCTGGATCCATGTTCACGTCTAGGTGCATCCCAACAACCTGGTTGCATTCAGTTGTGGGGGTTTTCCAAGGTCATGTAGATCACATGAGTATGTAGTGTATCAATGATGGAAATGTAGATAATCAAATGAAGTTAGTGGATGTTGGTGGTGAAAAATAGAGTTTTACATCATACTTTTAATGAAGATAGAGGTGGTAGAAATGGTGGCCATTCAATAATGAAATTCTTTCGTGACATCATCAGGAACAATAGCATGACATTCAAAAGGCTTCTGAGGACATGTACCTATATAGGTGATTTTCAATAACACCAATTGTATTCGAATTTTGGGGATATCTCTTTCTCCTATGATATTTATTTATTTCTATTATAATTTTAACATTTTCTTATGAATTTAATTTGAATTTTTTAAAAATTTATATTTTGTGAGATGTTAGAATTCTGCATGTTAATCCTTTTATTTCATTGCATAATATTTTGCAAGGAGTTCAAAACTGATCATGATGATCAATTTACAATTTATTAACATTTTTTTCATATTTTATTTTAAGCTTCAAAACATCAAGATCAATCAGCAAGATTGATCTTTAATTTATTTCATCAAGATTAAAATTAATAACTCAGGGAAGTTACAATGAGTTCATCCCACTTAAATTATTTAAATTTCCATGGAATTTTGATGAATTCATGGAGTGGTGAACTCTAAGATTTCAACCTTTGGAGTTTCAAATCTCTTCTTGAGGGAGATTAAACTAATATTTTTCTGATATGCATTAAATTATTATTTCGGTGAAGTAATATCCTTTTTAAACAAGTAGTGTAAAAATTTCCCGATCTTCTTCCTTGATCAGTTTCAATTCAATCCTTCTTACTTTATTTCATTTAATACTTTCCCTTTAATTCATTATAGCTCAAATTAAATCTTAGTTTTATTAAAAGAAATCATTATGTTCCATTACTACCTGTATCAAAATATATTAAAAAATATATAAAAGTTAACATGAAATCTCACCCATTGTTTTCAATAGTTAGGTTTGGTTTTGAAAAATCTTTGCAGCTCCACCTTTCATTTGGGTTTGACGCTACATTTTGTTATAGAATTGTTAGTTGGAAATCATAAAAATATTTAAAAATTAACATGTATTAATCGATATATGGTTGAAGTGTTTGGTTCCATTTTTGGGGAAGGCTTCAAGGGACGAATTTTTTTAGAAACATTCAAAAATATCAATTATAATTTTTCAAAAAACAATTCTATGATCCTGCTTCATGAGATTAATTTTAAAATTCTTTTAGTTTTTCATGAATATGTGTGTTTGATCTGATTCACTATTTTTTAATTTTTTTGGGTGTGTTTATTTTATTACCATGATTAGTGGTTTCTATCAAAACTACATTGTAGATGTTTCTTAAAATGTATAAAAATTGGGTATCAAAAGGACTAGAATAAGTATAGTGATATTTTTTTTGGTTAATATAGAGACAATTCCTGGTAGTGTGTCAATAATGTGACACAACTGCATGATAAATATATAGAAAAAATTTACTGGCAAGAACATGTACCGAAATATTATTTAAAACTAGATCAAATGATGTTAGAACTCATAGTATAATTTTATGATTTTAATGAATAAAATAATGAAAAAATGAATAAACTTCAAACTATTCCCTGATAGTCACATGAAAACATAAAATATCAAAAAAAAATTTAATATAGTAATGATAAAAATGGTTTTTATGAATTTGGAAATGAAACTGTGATAAAGAATGAGGATGAAAGTAAGAAACAACTCTTCTACTTTGAAGAATCTCAATTTGATGAATTAAAAAATATGGAAATAACTTACTCACTGAATAAAGAAAAAAAATTTAAAATCCCATAAATAATATAAATGGTGTTTTGTTGGAAAATTTTATAAATTAATTAAAATAGATTGAAGAAGAATGCCATATTCTTTGTAAGATCCCTAACTTTGGTAATGTTCACTATTTTAGGAATATTGAAAATATAATCACTTAGGCAGATGGAAAATTAGAATATTATAACCTAAATGTAAATAAAACATCCCCCATATTGCCTAAAATCTTAAATAACAAGCATATATGTAAAATTGGTAATTGGTTAGAAGAGAATAGTAAACTGGAAATTATAGAGTATGAAATTCTTGAACCTTTGTTGAAAAATTATCTTCCCTGTTTTGAATAATTAAACACATAAATATATAAAAATATGTAAGATGATGTTAATTAGGGCTTGTTCTTTTATGAAAGTAAAACTAATGGGCTTTTGTTTCCATATTTTATGATTAATATTTTTTTTTAAAAAAAATTACACTGAAATTGTTAATCGTGTTGAACAATAAAGGGAAAATTGTATTAATTTGAAAATTCTAGAATCTAATTCTATTGAAGCCAAATTGATCATTTCTATCCCTGAAATTAAACTTGAATAATCAACATGCATTATTTAAGAAGATAAAGTTTTTAATTGTGAACTTGAAGAAGGGGTTGAACAAATACTAAATGATTGTAGGAAAAATGATTTTTCAGAAGTATTAATTGATGATTTTTTATTTATTAATGAGGAAATTATGGAATAAATTTATAATATTGTAAAACATGAATCAGTTAAAGGTCAAATAAATTCTCTTACCTAATGTTTATATCTTTACTCAACTGATTCAGGTGCAGAATACCATTTAAAAGATGAGATAATTTTTGAAGTGTAGTTTCATATGATTTCTAATGTCTCTAAATCTACTTAGCACACAATTGTTTCCCATTTTGAACATGTCAGTCATATCTCAGCCACAAGAACCCTTGAATATAATATATTTAATGTTTATTTTGATATAGATATATTTGAAAATAATGTCACACCCCTAAGAGAACCCATTTCACTAATTTCCATTCATGAAAACTTAATCATGGTCAAATCTAAATTTATTTCAGAAGTGGACAACACTACCTCCAAGAGTAATGTTCATCTATAGGAGTATCAAAACCACTAGGTAGAGGTTTAGGGGGTTACTTATTTCACTCCCAAACCTAGATGTATTAAAAATAGTAAAAAATTAAATTTGGTAGATGAATTTTTTGCACATCTTAAAGACTTCTTTGAGAAGTTAGTGTTTTTTATAAATTGATTAATAAGGATTTTTGTTAGTGAAAATGGATTCATGTTTTCACTAAGTTTTATTAGTTCCCATAATCCTCACTTTTCTATTAAAAACAAATGGGCCTAACACATTTTGTGGTTCCTTTTTAGTAAACCACACCCTCCAAGTGACATTGCTTAGATTCTATGGGAGTCTGGTTGGGGAATTTAAATCTAGAACTATATGGTAGGAAACCCATGAGTTTACTACATTCAATAAATATGTTTTTTTGGTTTTTAGAATTTGAATAATGTAAAATTGATGACTAAAAATTCAGTGCATCATGGAATTCAACCCATGGTTTGTCTTTGTTTTAATTTTGTTCATTTTTTTAATAAAGTTTTTCTCGATGTTATCAATGCTATATCTATTTCTATGGGATATATTCTCTTGGTCTTACTGTTTCTTTATTTTTCAGATGTTGTTATTTTTTTCACTAGAGGAACAATATTTTTATCAAATTTTTTGGTACTATTAGTAGTGCATCTGTAGATGAAATTAACCTGGGAAGTCCTTGTGTTATACTTTTGAATTCATTTTTATGATCCTTATTACTTTATAAGAATACCTATGAAGGAATTGTTCCTTTAAAAATGGTGTGGCCTTGAGTCACTATTTCACTTGTGTCACCATTCCCCTGTTGGCGGTGAGTCACCACAATGCTGACTTACTGGTAAGTTCGTGATGGTGAGTCATTAATTTTCTTCTGCAGCTGAATTTTTTCTGTATGTTCTTATCACTTGCGAGAGGATTATATATTTTTTTTAATTCATTAATTTTTGGAATTATGTATGGGGAAATTACCATGGCAGTTTTTTCATATATAGAGTTTTTATATTACATTTTTTTCTCTATTGTACAACTTTTTGAATCAAAATTTTGATATTTATTACACTCTATCCATTGTGAACTCACATGTTTTACAGGATATTATCATGAACATAATTGAATATATTTATTCAGTGGATTTAATGAAAATGAATGTAAAAATATTATATTATAATCTGTTTATTATTGCAACCATACTTTTGTAGTTTTAATGAGACCATTGAACATGTAATTAATATTCTGAATTTTAAATATACTTTTAAATTTATATTCAAATTATATTCTCCCTCATGGAATTCATCTTTAGGGACAAATTTTGGATTTATGTGTGGGGAGGGGTCAACTTATGTAGAGATAATATTTTATTCAATGGAATCCCATGCAATCTTATTACCTTCAATCTTATTGTAAAAAATATGTAAAATGTTTTCAATTTTTTTTTAATAATTTTAGTTTTTTTAGGCTTTGTTAAGTATATAAATTGATTTTTTCTTAAAGTTAATTTCCCATTGGTAGTTGAGAGTTTCTCTTAACCTGAAATTTTTTGAACATGAATGACTGCTATGTGAATGTGCATACTTCTTCTATAAATGTTTTATTTAGGAACTATGTTTGAGAGTGATATAAGATAATTTTTTGTGGAGTTATGATCATAACCATAAGAAACTGGAATTCTAAACATTATCCTAGGAGACTCATTTTTTTAATTATTAAAAAGAGTAATCACATTAGTGAGAAAATGAAAATGGTATTCATATAAATATTTTAGAGAATTAGTAAAATGGTCATTTTATAAGTCATATTAAACATTTGAGACACATGGGATAATGTGTGTGTGTAAGACCTCTATATAATTCTAATAAGGGCATATTCATAGTTCGTAGAAAATGTTACATGGATCGAAAAGATTCAAAATAATAATAATAAAGTGCATAGTGTAAAAATTAGTTCATTAGGATGAGAAGAATAATGAATGGTAGTTGAATAAGGGGAAATTGATTTCTATGAAACCATTTAATTTGTATCAAAATTGATATTTAAAAAAATAAAATAAAATAAAATAAATTTTTGATTTTGGAACCTTGGGGAAAGTCAATGCATAAGGATCCTTTGGTTAATGATCATCAATCCACTGATATTTAACCTATTATCACTCTTAGATTTCAAGCATGGATTTTAATTGTAGTAATTCTATAGACAACATCATATACGAGGAATGACTTCCTTATAGTTGAATTAATTCCTTCTTTCCTGACCACCTAGTGAGTGTTGGAAGTTAGGCAAGAATTCATTTGATTTTTTCATTTTAAAGCATATTTCATAGTTTTTGATCCTCTAATTTTTAACTGAATTACAAGGTTCTTTATGAGTTTAATGTTTGAAAAATATTTCTCATTTAAAATCATAGAAATTCATTTAATTCATTTAGGACAATCAATGGTTAAGTGTAGAGGAATAGGATGTGGCCTAAAAATCTACCGATTTTTCATATATTTTTATTATGTTTTTAATAATTTAATTAATTAATTTTTTTCACATTTTGTAAATTAATTTCACTCTATTTTATAATTTAATTTATTTATTAATAAATTTTTAAAAATAACTTTTTATTTTTAGTTTTAATATTATTAATTTTATCTTTTGTAGTTTTTCTTTAATTTTATGTATACTTTTTAAATTTTAATTCCACTTAATAATTATATGTTACTTTTAAATAATTAACTATTAAATCAATTTATCTTTATTACACTTTACAATAATGAATATCTAATCAATAATGGTTTTTCTAAAAAAATTACATTAATTATCAAATCATGCGATTAATTTCATTACAATTAATAATTTAAATCTTTTTAGTTTAGTGCTTCAATTTAATTTATCATTTTAATTTTAAATGATATAACTGTTTTCCTTTAATTTAATTAGTTTATAATTTAAGAAATGTTTTAGTCTTTAATATTTTGTTTTTGAATTTATTTAATATATAATTTTTTTATATGTGATTAATTTTAAATCATTAAATAAATTGATTTATTTTTTAAACTTTATTTTCATGATTTTTCATTTAATTTTTTAATGTATCAAATGTTTTATTTATATTTGACTTTGGATTGATGTTAATTCCACCATTGGACTGTTTCCAATGGTAGATCGCCCTTTTATAGACTCATACAGTGGTGACTCAGCGAGTCACCACTAGTCCCTTACGGTGACTCTCCACATCAAAACTGATCATTCCTTTCTGAAGTCATCGCCAGTGCCAAATTGACTAAGAAACCATCGAGAGAAGAAAAATGAATCTGCCAATAAATCATTACTCCTCACTCCAGTGTGTGTCGTGATCCACCATTAAATATCATTCCCCACCACCACTGGACCACAATAGACACTAACCTTTGCTAATTCATGAGTCACCGCCAACAATGCCCACTCTTTTCAGAAGACTCATCTATCTCTTCCACTTCACAAGTCACTATCCGGTCGAGTTTCCGAAAATCTTGCAACTCATTATTCAACCTACAAAAACTCAATTTAGTTTCCACCACCACCAAAATTATTACATCACCACAACAAAAATAAACCACAACCGCAAATATGGGCTGCCACTAATGAGAGTGATCTGAAACCTGGCCACGCTATTCGAATCAAATCAACCCAAACCAGATATGATTTCTTCTGAAGGGGGTGTTGTTGCTGCTACTATCCATGATTCATCACCTCTTGAAGCCCTGAAGTCGCTTGAAGAAGGAGTTTACCATCTCTTTCCATTTCCATCACTGTGAACTCCCATAGACGTAGCCAGAACTGCTCTACACCAATTAAAAGAGGACCTAATGTTGGAACCTCCACCCCAATATGTCTTCACCCAAGACGAGCACCGATTCTCCACTGTGATGTGTAGTCATCGTGGGCCTCTGTTATAGGACCTTAGATCTAAATAGAGAAGGGAATGTATTGTCACCATCTTGTGGGGGAGATTCACCGCCATCTGCGGCTTCTAGATGAAGAACTAACCCCACCATACACAGAATAGTTGAAAAGAGGTGCAAACAAAATAATAAAATTAAACTAAATTAAAAAATTTAAAACAAAAAAAAAATATATAAATATATAAATAAAACTTAAATGAAAAAAATTAATAATAATTAAATTAAATTTACTATTAAAATAAAATAATTATTAATAAGTATAATATAACTATAAATATATATAAATGTGTATTAATTAATAATCTTATTAATCATATATTTATATTAATAAATAAAATAAAAAATTAAAATTAATAAATAATTTAATTGAAATAATAAAATTAATATTAATAATTAAATAAATTACTTCATAAATTATTTAGTTTTAAAAAAAATTATAAAAATAAATAAATAAATAAATAAACTCTCAATATAATAAAATAAAAAAACTAATTACAAATTTTAATGATATTAAAGTACTAACATTAATAATGTTAATTAAATAATTAAATAAATAATAATAAATAAAATATTTAAACAAATTAAAATAATTATAGTAATATAATAATTAACAAAAAATCATTATAAAATTATTGTTATTAAATATACTTACTTTTAGAACTATATTTAAGAATATCTATTTTCATGCACAGTTACAAGCTGAAGCCGAGTTCACTTCCAAGTGCAACCCAACAACATGGTTGCATTTAGTTATAGGGATTTCCTCAAGTCATGTGGATAGCACGAGTAAGTAGTGCACGTATGGTGAAAGAGAAGAGAATCATCCAAAATTGGTGGAAGTTAGTGGTGGTAAACATAGTTTGACATTAGATTTCTAAAGAAAAGAGAGGCAACAACAATGGTGGGAATTCATTCATGAAATTCATTTGAGACATCATTGGGAGCACCAACATGACATCCAGTAGACTTCTATGGGAAAATACCTGTTAAACAAATCTTAATGACACCGATTGCATTCAACCCCTGGAGAGATGTCTTTAACCTAAGTTCGTTATTTATTTTGATTATAATTGTATCCATTTATTGTGAATTGAATATAAATTTTTTATAAATTTTTTTTCCCATGGTGTTAGAATTATACTACTTAATACTTTTATTTCATCAAATAATATTTTACAGTGAATTCAAAATTGATAGGAAAGATAAATTTTGAATTTATTTAAAAAAAATTTGTCCTTTTGTTTTGAGCTTAATGTCTTCAAGATCAATTGGTGAGATTGATCTTGAAAGTTTGTCTTCAAACATAAAATTCATAACATTGGAATGTTATAGTGAGTACTTTTCAATTAATTTATTATAATTTCCATTTCAGTTTGATGAATTATTTGAGTGGAGAACTCAAATATTTCATCCTTATGAGTTTTTTATACCCTGGAGAGGGATATTAAACTAATAATTTTCCATGATTCATTACAATATAATTTCTATGATGAATTATTTTTTAAACCAAGGGTGTTAGAATATATTGTGCTTCTTCCTTGATCAGTTACAATTACATCTTTGAACCCTATATTTCATTTACAAATTTCACTATTAGTTTATTATTGTTACAATTACATCTTAATTTATTTAAAATAATCATTTTGTTTTATTACTACTTATATCAAAATATATAAAAAATAAAAAAATCTAAAAATGAAAACCCACCCATTGTTTTCAACAGGGGGTTTTGTTTTGAAAAAATTAGGTAGATCCACCTTCCCTATAGGTTCGACCCTACTAGCGGATATACAATAGTTAACAGGAAAACATAAAAATAATTAAAATTTGACCTGTATTCAACAATATATAGTTCAATAGTACATCAACTTGATACATGGATACCACAAAATTATTGAATATTTCCAAAACATGCATCTAAAATTCATTGGCTTTTAAAACTACATGAGAAAACCTGAGGACATATATAAGAAATGGGTGAGCAATAAAAGACAATAAGGGAATAAATAAATCATAACATGAGTAATTTATTATATGTTAGTCTATATATATTTCAATGGGACAGAAAAGGGGTGAAAATAAAAATCATGGACAAAGAGGCATGATAAAACATGATAGAATAATGGAAAAAAAGGAACGTGGAAACAACATTAAACATGACATCATAAAATATGACAAGGATAACTTCCAAGAATTTTAACATGATGGAAATTGTTTCATAATGGATTATGTTTACACCCTAAAACCATGCATGACTTCCCAAGAGACTATATTAATACCTAATTCATTATAGTGCTATTTAATTTTGGGCACACCGATCACTTTCATATCATATACATCCTTAAGTGTTCCACATAAGTCATTAAACATTGGGTCATATTTCCTCATATTTAATACCAAAATTTAGGAGATTAAAATAATTATATTTAATCCCCAGATCAAAGAAGGAAATATATGTATAGGTGAATACCCTAGAGTGGAAATGGTGATTGTATTTATAATACGAATGTTTGGCATGGAAAAATCAGAGGATAATTTTTGAAGGATAATGCGGATACATAATGACTCATGGGAGGGATTAATGGGAGTGAAAGGGATATCTAATCAATTTAAAATAATAATTGACGTATTATGGACATATAAGAACGAAATAAAAAATAAAAAATTGGTAACTAAAAGTCAGAAGACAAAGGGGGTTCTTGAATAAATGATTGGAATAGAAAAAGAAAAGGACAATTTCAGTAGGATAAAGGGGGTTCATAATGAACCATGAGAGGAATTAATGTGAATTAAAGGGGTCTAATCACTATGAAATCATATTTTATGTAACATGGATGTGAAAAATCAAATCATATCAATAGGAATTGGAATACATACTTCATTACATAAGGAATGTGATTGAATAATGAGGAGAAAGAGAAGATACTTTACTTATGGCATGGTATCAACTTAGGTAAAGGTCACAATGAGAGGCGATGAATGATCTTAAATTATTATAAACTCAATTGAATAATAAATGGATGTTTATATTGGCATGAAAAAAAACCAATTTAAATTGAAAAGGAAAAATTCTATGATGGTGTATGAATGGAAAAAAGAGAGGGAGACCCTTTCCTTGAGAGGGTTTTTTCAAAAGATTGAGAGGAGATTCTTGAGAGGTTAGGGAACCATGGGAGGACTATATAGAGGAAATGGTTGGTTATAGTCTTGATCCAATGAAATTTAGTGAAAATTAATGTGTTATTGGTTGAGTTTATATAATAATAGATATGTGAGTTCTTTTTTAGTTTCCTAACGTAGGTTTTGGAATGTAAAAAACAATATAATCAAAACCACAAGAATTAACATGGTTTTTGCAGATGGTTTCTAAAAAATATGATTTATTGTAATTATTTTATACGGACATGAACTGAACAAATTAAAATAATATAGTTTCATATTTATAAGTGAGTCATGTTTACAAATAAATAATTTTAAAACCTAAAAACATAATATTTGTTATGGAGGATTAATAAAGGGTCTATAAAATAAATAAAATTACATAAAAAATTATTTTTAAATTGAAACTTATATTTTCTCTTTGATACCTTTTATGAAACATATTAAATCATTTTTGGGTAATTAGGATGTCATAATACACATAGTATATATATATTGTATTTAGTTTTTAACCGGAAAGTTGATTTTTTTGAAAAAATAACGAAAAATTAACCACTAGACAATTTGGACATGATTGTTACAAAAATAATGTTTATTTAATTAAAATTATTCTCTAAATATGATCCAACGGGCCATTTAATGGGATAAATTTCCACTGGGCCTTCAGGCTATGTAATGGGTCTCTTTCTACCCAGTTATAGAGGTATTTACTTTGTTTTGATAATAAATGAGGCTTCGGTCACAACCTAAAAAAAATTAAATCACTATTTATTGAAAAAATACTAGTTTTTAAAAATAACAATTTTTAAGCCATATACGAATTACATTTTTACTTCATAAAATTATATTATAATTTATAAATAATTTATAATACTAAATAATATTTTATTAAAATATAATTTATTTAAAATATTTATGAATCTATCATTAGGAATTTTTTATTTGAAATTTAATAATACCAAATAAAAAGAAAATTTAAATTGTTTTGTAATTAAAAAAAATATTTATAAAACTCATCACATAATCATTTATAAGGGAAAAAAATAACGAAATAATTATAATAATTATTTTATTGAAAATAAAATATAAATATTTATACTATTATGGTTGAGATACATAACCCCTTATTACAATAGTGAACACCCTATGGGTAAGGGGCACAACCATGAGACTATCACGGGTTGGATCATCAAAATTGGTTTGGGTCAGGACTTCAATGATCTTGAAATTCGCCCATAAATGGTTTATATAATTCTTTAGTTTTTGAATCTTGGATTTGGATTTTTCAAGGGAAAATACCATAGATTCTACCTCTCTCTAATTCTCTAATAAATGGGCTTCATAGGGGACTATCCTAAAGGCCGAGGTCATCACTTCATTTTTCTGTGTCAATAGAACCCTACAAAACCCATTAAGATATACCATTCATATGATCAGTATTAAATGACTATATTATCTAAAATTATGATTCTTAATGGTCTTATGAATATGGTAATATATAACATGTAATGATCTAATATTACCATAGTAGTGAAATGGTTATATATAACCACATTACATTAATAAGGAATTTATTCATTTAAAAAAGAAATTTTATTTAGAAATGTTTGGGTAATTACATTATTCCCTCCTTAAAAAATTCACCCTAGAAATTTTCAAATCATACATTAAAACTAATGAGGTTACTTATATTCATCATCTCTTCTGATTCATATGTCCCTTCCTCAAACATGTGGTTTTTTCAGAAGACTATGACCATGTGAGTTTTCTTGTTTCGTAGAACTTTGTCTCTATAATCTATGATCATCATGGGATACACCTCATATGAATGATAATTTTATAATGAATACATATTTTTATTTTGTACATGTGTGGTGTATAGTATGTACTTTCATAAAAGGTATATACATAATATGTAATGTATTTGAGATATATGAGAGTTCTAGTCCATATTCCACCACTCTGATGCAATCAAGTATCTTGAAGGGGAAGATGTATCTTGGACCAAGCATTCCTTTCTTTCCAAATCTCCTGAATTTAATCCATGAAGATATATGGAGGAACACATATCACTGACCTCAAACTTCAGTTCTCATAAATGATTGTCTTCATATCTTTTCGGTCAAACATATGTGGATTTAAAAGGATGTTGAATGGGTTGAACCTCTTCTATCATATCTTGGGTAATATTAGATCCCTTTAGATTACATTATCCAATATCACCCCATCATGTTAGAGACTAAAAAATCATCGTATAAATAACCTATTATAGTTCAATTTGAATACATGAATATAAACTATTAGTATATGAAAACTTTACTTGGTAAGGTGGTGGTCCCAACATACTTGGAAATCAATTGAGCATGATCTTGTCATATCATCTAGATATTAAGTATTCCTTTTATATTGACCATCCGACTGAGGGTGATAAGCAGTGATGATGTTCTGTTCTTTATTTTATTCTTGTTGAAGGTTTCTCCAAAACACCTAGGTAAACCTCATATCTCAAATATATAGATCATAGAATGAAACTCAATGTAGTATTACCACGTACCTTATGTATATATTGGGGATTTAGTCTATATAGAAAAACTATTAGATGGATATGAAATGTGCTAACTTCATATAGAGATTTACTACCACCTAGATGGTGTTATTTTGTGTAGGTGTCCTAGGGATCCCTATGAAAAAATTCATGGTTATATTTTCCAATTTACAAACTATTATGGGTAATGGTTACATCCTGACCTTAAACTTATTTCATTCCTCCATTATGTTTTTTCATACTAAGAATTAAGATAAGAATTCTGAAATCTCTCTCTTTATGTTATCCCACAAAATATTTTACTTTAAATATCCATACATATTAGTGCCACCTAGATGTAGAGAGAAGGTTTAGATATGTGAATAATTCAGATGTTCCTTTTCCAGTTATAGCTTTTATGGGACACATATTCATGTTCTAAACCTTATAACGCAATCTGCAGCAATATTTAATTATGGAATATTCAATACTATATTTTGTAGCGACTCATCATTTGTATGAGCATAATTTATCATAGCAAGAAGGGATGATTGTGGAGTTATTTGAGAAAGGTAGGATGAATATCCTTTTATTAGCCTTGTATTCATTTTTTCATGTCTATGAATATTGGATCCATTACAATCTTCATCATGGATAGAGTTTTGAGAATCTTTCTACTCAGAGCATCTATAACTTTGTTTCATTTCCCAATATTTTAATGTAATGAACTATCATAATTCTTCATCAAATGTAACCACATCCATTGTAACATATTATGATACTTTTGTGTGAATATATTTTCAAGTATTTTATTATAAATAAATATGTCACACTTCTCCTCACATAGATAATGTCAAAAAAATAATTAATGATAATATCACCCCATCCAATTATAGATCATGATTTGGGTTGTTCTGATCATGGATCTTTTGATGGTGAGATGCATAGACTATCAATATTTTATCTTGTATGATTAAAATACCCTATCCCTTTTTAGATTTATTACTTTAGATCACAAATCATTCCCCACTTGTGGGTAATGTGAGTACAACTACAATGATAATCATATTACTAAACTCATTAAAACTTTCTTCGCATTCATCATTCCAGAAAAATGTGACTCATTTCCAAGTTATATTGGTTAGCGGGATTTAAAATCAGTAGAACCATATAAAAAATCGATTATAATACATAGCTAATCCAAGGAAACTATGGATTTCCATCATAAAGGTTTTTCTAGGATGATCTTCAAGAATCTATATATTTGAAGGATATAAATATAACCCTTTACTAGGGACGAAATTCGCGATTAATGTTACTTTATCTAATTAAAACTCAAATTTTCTATATGTTTCATACAACTTTTCTTTATATAAGGTCCTTATATTAGTATTCAAAAGCACATAATGTTCCTACATTATTTTTTAGTAAATAAGAATATCATACATAAAGGCTACCAAAAATTTGTTGAGGTAATACCTAATTAATAAATTCATAAAATCCATTATGATTTATAGAGAAATAGTGAGTACAAATAGAATCAGTAGGAAATCATAGTTCTCATACATTGTATGATAATAAGTCATGGGATATCCTCCTTCTTCACCTTTTCTTAGTAATATCCAAACAAAATATTTATCTTATAGAAATACTGAGATCCTCATACATAATTGAACAATTCATTAATTCATGGAAGTTAATACCTTTTCATTATCATTGTCTTATTTATCTCATGATAATCAATCTATAAGTGCACTGAACCATCATTATTCTTGATGGATAGTACTATCACACCCCATGGTGATGTATTTAGGAGAATAAACCCCTTATCTATATTCTCCTACAATTTCTTATTTAACTCCACAAGTTCTCCAACAACCATTCCATATAGAGTCATGGGTACAGAAAAATCATTAGATGTAATCTCAATTTAAAATTCAACCTCTCATCTAGGAGAATGACTAAAAAATTTTAAGAAACGCATCAATGTCTTCACTAATAATGGACATGTCTTGAAGGATTATCTTTTCCCTAGTCTCAATAATATGAGGTAGATAATTTTTCATGTAAGGAATTAATATCTCTACTTGATATGATGATGCCAAAGTAGATGAATCCTCATCTTTTCATTTATATATAATAAATGTTCTATTATCAATACAGAGGGTGAATTAATTTTCTTGGAAATTTATATTGGACCTATATAATGTAAGTCAATCCATGAACAAAATCATAATATATTATACTAAAGGAAGATTGTCAAGGTTCACTAGAAAGTTCATCCCACCATTTTTTATAGGGGATAAGTTATATACTTGGGATGAAAAAATTTAACCATTTTCCATTTTCACCAACAACATTAATTCCATGATTTTTAATGGTGTTTGAATAGTTATAATAATCTTGTGAGAAATTAATGAATTCATAGAACATGTGATGGTTTACCTACCTATAACTATTTGGTTTTGGTTCTAATCATTGTGTTAGGGATGAGAATTTTAGAAATATTAAACCCATAAATAAGAAACCATGATCATTAAAGGGATAACTAATAAATAACATATATTCTTTAACCTATGAATTTCTATGCATCAATCTATGTTATCCATGATTTGTTTACTAATATAAAATCTTAGGAATATTTATATTCCCTTAATAATGGTTTGTAAAGAGACTATGTATTTAACAAATAATACCCCTTAGGAGTGTAAATACATGTGTGAAAAAAGACCAATTTTTATGCACCAGGTGACGATCGAGTCTATCTCAATGTTCCGTTTTCAGGATGATTACCCCTATGCACATCTAGGTGAGTTCCATATCCACATGTAGTAGCTAGAAAAATATTTATTTTCTTATACAACACTGAATATATACCTTAAAAATTAGGGAGATATTTATATGTTTATTTTATTATATAAGTCTTTTTTTGATGTTTTCTAATCCTAATGACAAATATAACTAGACTTTCCTTTAAAACCAACTATGAAAAACCTTGTCTTTAATACATTTTATTTCATGACTTATTAAATAAATTAAAACATAGAAACCCCAAAAAGATTGATAATCATTGTGTATTTGTGAGATTAGGTACATATCACGTAAAAAGTATATATAGATATATAAACAATAATGAAAATTTCCTTAACGTTATTCTAAAATTCCAAATCATTTAAAATTACATGAGAAAATATGAGGAAATAGATGAGAAATTGGTCAACTATGAAGAAAAATAACCAAATAAACAAATCATACCATGATGAACGTATTACATGCTAGTAAATTGGAATTTTAATGGTACATAAAACGGGTGATAATCAAAATCTTGAAAAATAAGGCATGATACAACATGATAGAATAAATGCAACATGGGAATGTAAAAACAACATTAAGCATGACATCATAATCATAAGTCTATATTAACTACGAAGACTTCATAAAACAGTTTAAAAAGTCCCATAATTACTTATGTTTACACCCTAATCCCATAAATTATGTCTTATGAGACTAAAATACATTCTAAATCATTATAGATCTATATAATTTCGGGTGCACACATCACTTTCATATCACGTACATGCATATGTGTTCCACACAAATCATTCAAAATAAGATCATATTTTATTTCATTTAATACCATAATTAAAGAGTGTAGAATTCATATATGTATGTCCCCAATAAAATAAAGATATGTTTTTCTTGGTGAATAACCTTGAGTATAAATGATGATTGTTTTCATAATACAAAAGGCTACATTTAATACATTGATGTATAATTTTGTTTGCATAACAGGTTTACATAATGAATCATGGGAAGGATTAATGAGATTTAAATGGGTCTATAACCAATTTGAAATCATAAGGTATGTAATAAGAATATGTAATAACATCATTCTGATATAAAATATTTATAATTCAAAGGAATAATATAATCTAGGTGCTTGAATAAATGTGTGGCATGGAAAAATCATAGGATAATTTAGGTAGCATATCGGGAATACATAATGAATCATGGGGGGATTAATGATAGTTAAATGGGTCTCAAATTAATTGGAAAACATAATTTATGTTATTGTAAAGTTTAAATTCATATCCCATCGATAGGAATTGGAATAAAATATATATTGTATAAAGATTGTTTTTCAATAAAGAATAGAGGTAGATGATCCCTTGATTTCATCATGGTAATGACCTAGATAAAGTCACAGTGAGAGTTGATAAAGGATTTATCCTTATTATAAGATAATGTTTAGTGTAAAGGTATGTTTATAATGGCATGAAAATAAAATTAACCATAGTTCAAAAGGATAATTACATAGAAGGCACTCGAATGGAAAAGAAGGGAGCGAGAACCCTTACATTGAGAGGGTGTTTAAAAAAGTTTTTGAGGAGATTCTTGAGAGTTTGGGAGCACCATGGGATATATATAGAGAGTAAAGGATATATTTTATTCACTATCAAAAAAAATTAGTGATGAGTAATGGTATATTTTTTGAGTTTATATAATAAAATATAGGGGACTTTATTATTTTCCAAACATAAGTTTTGGAATCTATAAAATAAAGAAATCAAAACCCCAAGACATCCCATGTTTTCTACATAAGATAATTGGTTTTAATTATTTTATAATTAAATTAATATGTCATAATAAAATAATTTCCTTGTTGATGTGGAAGTGAGTCATGTTTACAATTAATTGGTTTAAAACATTAAAATATAATATATGTTTTGGTTGATTCATAAAGGGTTTATAATATTAGTATAATTAACTAAGAAAATTACATCAAAGGGAAAAGATATATTTGGACGTGGATACATTTAATGGAACATATGACATATCTTTTAGGTCATTTTGATGTCGTAATACAGACACTATATTTATTCCATATTTATTTTTCAAACATAAATTTTTTCCTGTCGGAAAATTATAAAAAATCCATCATTGGATAATTTAAACATGCTGATTAAAAAATTAATATTTATTTAGTAAAAATAAATATCTAAATATGATATATTAAACTTTTAAATGAAAATCCCAATTTGTTGAAAAATAATGGTTTTTTGACAATAACAAATTTCTAACCCGTATAAAAATTACAAGTGTACTTCATAAAACAATATTATAATTTATATTTAATTTATAATTTTTAATAATATTATTTTATTAAAATATAATATATTTATAAAATTCTTGAATTTATCAAAAATAATTGTTTAATTTAAATTGTATATTACCCAAAAATAAATTTCACGTTTTTTCATATTAATGTTTAATTTTTATCAAACTCATTAAATAATTATTTATAAGGTAAAAAAAGGAAATAAATAAAATCATTATTTTCATAAAAATAAAATATATTCATTCTTTAATGGTTGAGATACATAACCTCTTATTACACTAGAAAATGTCCTAAGGGTAAGGTGGACAAAAATGATATCATCATGTGGTGGTTCCGTAAACACTATATGGGTCATGATCTTGATGTGCTTGAACTTATCCAATAAATTGGTTTTCTTGTTCTTTAGTTGTTGAATACCACCTTAGGCATGGTCAATGAAAAATACTAGAGATTTTATCTCCCATAGATTCTCTGATAAATGGTCTACATAGTGTATGATCCAACTAGTCGAGGTTATCACTTGTTTTGTATGTGTCAATAGGACCTTATCATAACCCTTAATATATAACAATCATATGATCATAGTTAGGTGGTTATTATATTAATGGTTATGATACATGATGGGATTCTGATTCTGATAGGATATAACTTATAATAGTACAAATTAACCAAATTAGTGCATTTTTTTTCTATAAAACAATTACATAAATAATTCAATAATTCATTTTAAAAATTATTTTCACTAATATATGTTTTTGTCATTACATAATGATTGATGGATAATCAAAAACTGTCCAAAAACATGAGGGAATTGTGCAGTTCTGATGAAAATACTTGTCTGGTCAAATTAATAAGGGAATAATCAGACTTTCTTGAAGTGAGATATTGAAAAGGATCTCAGTTTCATGCTCATATAGATGAAATTACAGTGTAGATAATAGACCATGAAGTTATCATATATCATGAAAGGACTCCTATTTTGATTTTTTCATCCTTATTTTCAATCACTTAGTATGGAGATGAATATATTTCCTCCTTGATTGATACCCATATTCCTCTATAAATGGTGTAGGAGGTAGAGTGAACAAAACAATAACATTCCATTGACACCTCCCTCCAGACTCTAGATGTTTTACAAAATGCAGTCGACTATATTTTATCATGATATAATTATTAATGATATTCTCATTTAACCATAGAGAGACTTCGAAATGTTGATATCCCTCCCTAATTTACACATTATTTGTGAAAAAACAATTTGACCATTACATGACATTGTCAAGATTTCATTCATTAATATTGTGAATGAAATTTCATTGAGTCAATGTCATATAGATTATCAAAGACATCCATCCTTTTTATAGTACCATGTAAAACAAAACACTTGAATTTGATCATTTGAATCATACCATACCTCACTTGAAAATTTATCTGAATGGTTATCAACATAAGCATCCTCTTTGATGTATTTTATTCAGTTATTAAAATCTTACCTGGTTGTAAAGGATAATTTGTGTAAACATGACACATAGGAAAGGTTCATTATTTTTATCCTATATTAGTTTATTTAGTGGGAATATATTTATTTTTCCTAATGATTGATAGTGATCCCGACAAGTTTTTTATCATTTATTATATATTTACTCAACATTTTCCTATGATTCATATAGTGATAGCATAGTAATAATGAACACAGATTTTTCATATGCCACCTATTATAGGCTTCCTACCTATTAGGTATTTCAAATTTTCCTTTTCTGAAGTGCTCTATGTTGTCCAGGTCACACACTGTGTGTGTTGAGGAAGCAGAGACTCAAAATTTTCCGAAGTTTCCATTTAAGGATTATTAGCTTGGTGATCATTTTGAATCTTTAAATTAGATGTTTATGGCCTTATGAATTGGACTTATGCAGTGCTGTAATTTTAGATTGAACATCTTAAACCTTATTTTATTATATTTTAGGTTCTTCTAAATCAAACCATTTATTAATATATTTTATTTTATTTTATCTAAAACCATATATTACAGTAGTTTAGGGTATTCTTGATCAAAACATTTATTGTTATAATTTAGAATGTTGTAGATCAGACTATATATTACTATAGTTTATTGTCATCTAGATTGGACTGTGTGTTACTATAGTTTAAGATATTATATATTAGACCATATGTTTTTATTGTTTATGGACATTTAGCTCATACCATCTGTTATGGTAGTTTAGGTTCTTTTTGATCGGGCCATGTGTAGTTGGTATTGAAGGATGTGTATTCATGTAGTCTCCAAGAACCCTGAATCCTTATTGGGATTATAAATAATGAGTATCCATGATGGGGTTTGGTACTCTATATTCTTAATGGAAATTTTAGAGAATGAATGTTTATGATGGGTTCTGACACCCTGCATTCTTGTAGAAATTATGAAGGATGTTTATCAATGATGGGTTTTGATACTATATATCCTTGTTGATATTTGGTTTGATTTATGGTGGTATGGTATTTGGGATTCCAAATCTACATGAATATTAAGAACATCGTTTTTATAAATCATATGTCCTAATGTTTGAATGTGTGAATATGGAATGGGGCATACATTCTGGGGTTGATCGCGAAAGAGTCTAAGGTTTCGATTTTCTTCACGATGTTTCTAGGGATCTTGAGGATCATTGTTCATTTCTAATGAGGTGGAGATACCTATAGTTAACAGGTCAAAGACCATATGCAAATGACCATAGGTCTTACATTTATGATCTAGTAGAGGGGTCCCCACTATTTTCCAAGGGCCATGAAATATTTGTTATAATTCAATCATTTGGATGGTGAAGTGGGATAAAGAGAAAAGATCTATTCCAAAAGTCTTATGGGACCCCAGGACAATTTAGTTTATTGTTGGGAATCTTGGACCCTATATTTCATTGTTTAATGTCATGCAATAAGGCCCACCAAAAGTTTTAATAATTTAGTACAACATTCATTTGTTGAGAATGCATACAATACATGGAGGCATAATGTCGAGGATTTTGAATTCACTTGAATAGTATGATCATGGGAATTGCAAGTCATGGTCTAGGAATATCTGAGTCAATTGAAAAGGGGGGATAGTGGATACAAGTCTACCATTATTAAAGGGTTAAACAGGTATTTAAAATATTCGGAATAATAGCTCATGCATTTTAGGAGGGTCTTTCCATCGGGACCAAAATAACCACTAGATTCAAGCTCCTAGGTGTTCCATTATTTACAAAGAATCATTGTGGGGTCTCTTTAGATAGAAAATCCCTCTTATGGATACCTTAAAGGGAATAACAAAGTGAAATAACTCAAGGTAAGGAGGTTCGAGGATGAGTTTATAAACTCAAGGAATTTGTGGGTGTTATCTAATACTTCAAATATATGAAGGTGTTTTAGGGAAAATGTAATACTTAAGAAGGGTTCGAGAACCCTAAAATTTGTGTCACTATGTACTTCAAATGCGATCATGGTGAGGTGAAGTGATAAATTGTTACTCCAACATTTGCCTATATCAGTGGTGTCCAGTAAGTGTATCGTGGCATTTACTAGGGCCATAATATTGTCCCTATGATTTTGGTTCATTTTTATTTACACTTTAACATTTTCCTAAATTATAGAGGTGAAGATTTTAGTCAGTAGAGACATGATTTTTATTAGACCTCACTTTTTGGGTTTTCAGTATGATATGTGTTATTTATCATTCATTAGTAATTTAGGGTCTTTAAAATTGGACCGTCAAAGGTTAATGTTTAATGACATACAACATTGACTCATGTGAGTATGGATTAAGGTCATGAAGCATATGGAACTAGTATTAGGGGAGTATTTAGACAATATTCTAATTAGGATTCCAAAGGCCTGGAATAATCCATAATTATTTTGAGCAGAATATTAGAATATTGTAAGTCATTCCTCAAGGCTCTTGGGTCATGAGTAATGGTATGGGATAATCCAGATGAAGATGATCACAAATCACTATATAGAGGTGAGCACCACTACAATAACGACGGTTCTCACAATGATTAGAGGTCCTTTCTCATATGGAGGATATTCCTATAGTTGATGGGTTAAGGGTAACTATGGATAATCATATATGGATGACATGCATGTTTATGTAGATTCCCCCACTCCTCTCCACGGACAATTAATGTTTTATAGAAGTTTCAGACACTTAATAAATGATGTGTGGTTTACATATTGAGGATCTCTAAACGATGAAGGAAGCACCCCATACATTGGTTGACCTGGTTCTAGCTATTTTGGTCATTTGATAAGGAGTGATTATGGGAGATGGTCTCCATAATTTAACTTCACGGAGCGGGGTCACATATATCATGAATTAAAACGTCATGTGATGTGTACATATCCCTTGTAGTTTCAAAATCATGCAGTAAGGATGTAGGAACCAATGTTAAATTGTTCGAGATATACTTAAGGATACATTGGACTGGTTAGTTGAATTTTTATGTGGGATGAATATTTTATCCTTTCATAGGATTACTATAGGGTTATTATATATTGGATCCATTCATGAACAGATATACCTCATTCGAAATAGAGCTATATATAGATCTGATTCATACATAAGTAAATACAGTCTAATGAATCAAACTTCCTTAAATATAGAAATTTTAAATTTATATGGACACAATTCACTTGGATTCTCTATAAATTTTTAAAGGAAATAATCATTCCATAGTTAGATCTTTTAAGGATATCACTTTGAGATATGACTCACATACAAGGTAGATGGTCATTTTTACCATGGTCATCCTCAACATCATGGTTAACTAAGAGTCCTCTAAAATGATCAGCATCATATGTAGGGAAAGGAAATTTCCATATTTCATTCTATTCTGGAGGTCAGAAATTAATCGCTAGAATAGATTCATGGATAGGACATCCTACTCGAAGAAATTTTAGGTCGTACAAGATAGACCATATGTCATTAAGATTAATATCATGTGACTAGGACATCTTCATGTATTTTAACATCATAAAACTTGGATGTATCACCGAGGTGAGTGAATAACTCAAGGAAAATGGTTATTCATAGAATATTCATACCCTGAGATGAATGTGTATAAGAATAGGATTTTATAATCCTAATTTGAAAAAGGGTATGATTCATAGATGGGTACCATTGAGAGTATCTGAATAATCTTGCATAGTTGGGTTATGGGATGTGTAAATCAAGGTTAACAATATATGAGACAATTAGAGTTCAAAACTGGTGGGTACAGGTCAACCATTGATAATGGTTTGAACCCATTTCCCATATAGTCAGGACAATGAATCATGTATTTAAGAGGGACATTCCACTAGGTATAAATCACCTAGAATGAACATGATTTGAGGCATTATGTTATTCACCATAAAATCCTAGTGGTGTCCCCTGGGATTTACTAGTCCATGTTACTAGTTTTCTAAATAGGATAGCTAGGGTCAAGGTATCCTATGGTCCGTAGGAGTCCAAGAGAAGAATATCAACCTGATGAATTGGTGTATATAAACTTAAGTAGCAATGAAATGATTTTTTTTCATGGAAAATGAAATATTTAAGAAGTATTAGAGAATGGGAATGGTAATTCCACATGTATTGAAAACATTTCATAGATAAGAGATAAAATTTTTGATTCTTGAGTACACAATCATCTGAGGAGATGATTTTCTGAATGTGAAGTCCTCTTTTCATGCAGTTTAACATCATGAAAAAATGATTTTGTCGTGCAGTTTAATGTCATTCGACTAGAAGGTTGTCATGTAGTCCAATATAATGTGACTATGTTGTATTATTGAGTGGAGTGAAAAAATCAAGTAAATTAGGACTTCATATAATATTTATACCCTAGATGTAGGGGTACGTAAATATGATATTATAATAATACTTTTAAAATGGGTATGATTCATTGATTTATAACATCAAGAGTATCTGAATATAATTTAATATTTGGGTTATGGGATGTGTAAATCATAACACAGGAATATTTGAGTCAATTGGAGTTGGTAAGTGGTGGGTATAGAATATCCATTTATAATGGTGGAAACTCATATACCATGCACTAGGTACAATAAATTCTAGATTATTGGGGGAACTATCCTCTCGGATTAAACCACCTACCAGAGCCAGCTTTGAGGCATTATGTTATAAACCATCAAATCCTAGTTGCATACCTTTGGATTAACCAGTAAAAATTAATTTTTTGTTATATGGGAGAACTAGGAGTAGGGGATCCCAATGTCCTTGGGGTTCTAATTGAATAATAACAACTTAAGTGATTTGTTTGTTTCAACTTTGGTATAAAAAATATGAAGTTGTTTTATAGAGAATGTAAAGTTCAAGAAGGGTTTGAGAACCCTAAAGGATATGTGCATATGTATTGATAAAATTTTGAGGTGAAGGGATAAAACATTTTAATCCTGAGTATACAGTCATTAGAGGGGATGATATGTTCAATGTGAGTACATATTGTCATGTAGTTTAACATAATGTGACAATGATGTTGTAATTCAGTTTAACATCATTAGATTAGGATGTGGTTCGTTGTCTTTGGATTGAACACAACTCAATCACTCTAGTCAATGATGCCTATCAGGTTCCCTAAGATCACAAGATTTATGCTCAATGTGAGAAGCAAGAGATAATTAGATAGTCTATTTATTATTGTGAGAGTGAATGATAGGATATATTCATGGGTATTTACATATAGGTATGAAAGGTAATATGAAAACAAATTTGGTTATCACTGAGGGGAATAGTTGGGAGTGGTGAGAATTCTGGTTTTTGACTGGAAATTGGGGATCTAGGAATCACTAAAAATCCCATAGTATGTGAATCAAGCCATGAATTGTTATTGGAATGAAAGATACAATTACATATCAGAATCATGTGTAGGGAAGAGGCATTTCATCATCATGTAATTTTTATACACAGGATTGGAAACTCAAGCATCACTACTTGTCCAATGGTTATAATAATCAAGCCACGCGTAGTTATTACAAATAAATTCCTCACACTCTTTGAGTTTTTGTATGGGATTGGAAATTTTTATCATATTTGGGTTGAGTCCAAGATTCGAGGTATGGTTTTTACTATGTATCATGTGATAACCGGAATCAAGTGACACAATGTTATAATAAATCTCCCTACATTGGTCTGGTACATATGAAGGGAAGGTTTTTTTTATATATGTTGTGGATGTGCCAATAATTGAGATCCATGAATCAATACATATCCCTTTATAATTTGGACTCAAGCCGCACATAGTTATTGAATAGAAAATTTTATGCACAAGTTTGACCCATACCCAGGGATGGAGAAAATTTAAAATATGTTGTGGTTAGGCGTAATTTGAGATCTAGTAATCACTATGTATCGTGTCATTATTATAAATCAAGCCACATGTAGTTCTTGAATGGAATGTTTCCTATGTTGTCCTAACCCATTCATGGGGAGGGGGAAATATTTAACATTTTTATTACAGTTGGACATAGGATTTGGGATTTGGTCATCACTATATATCTTGTGGAAATAAGAATTAAAGAACATGTAATTATTGAATGAAAAATTTCTTATGCAGTTCTAACCCATATATAAGGAGGAGGTATTTCATCCATTTATATTATGGTTCGGACCTATATATGAGATCCGAGAATCACTATTATTACTATAAGAATTGGAATCAAAACACACATATTTCTTGAATGTAAAAATCCTTTAACAGGTTTAACCTATATGAAATAAGGGGAAATTTTATCTTTTCCTTTAGAAAGATCTAAATCATCCATAAAATTGAAATTCAGCCTCACAATATGACCCAATATCATGCAATTTAATATCATGAGACTAGGAAATATTCTATATATTTTTAATGTCATGTGGTGTGTGAAGGTACTGAGGTGTGAAGCGAAAGCTAGTGGGTCAGGGATTAAAAATTTTCTTCACCAGGATGATGGAACATATTGTCTCAATCGATCTGAGTCCCGGTACAGTTTCTGGATCTTGTGAAAATTAAATAGAGAAAAAAATAAAATTTGAAACATACTTTTTTCGTTATGATGCCACACTCATCTTATTCTTGTCACTGGGGATTGTTTCTTGAGGGATCAAAATATTAATCACTCTACATCGTCCACGCATTCCTTAAAAAACATTTGGATCATTTATCATCAAATTCTGGGTGCTAGTGCGGAGATATGATGAATCCTTCAACATTCAAATGATCACCACATCAATATGCCTTCGATGTAAGAATAATATCTTGATCTGATCAATTCAACTGAGTGATTCCTTCTCTATAATGTGAGATAGGAGATAGAGGCTCTTAGAATATTTTAGTGAATAGTCATTGTGCGAGATCCTTCCTAACTTATTTATAGTGGATGCTCAAATACCCAGAATGGGTTCCCCAACCCCTTATATTTAATGTCCAGTAATTATAAAAAACTGAAATTATTTATAAATATTATTTATATTTTATCACATACTTGTAATTTATATTAAATATTTTATTACAAAACAAATTCAAAAACTCTACTTGAATTTCCCACTAATATTAAATGATCCCGAGATATTAAAATTACATTCGTTGAAAAAATAACATTCCTCATATTTACATGACATATAAATATTTATAATAAATACGTTCGACCTAATCATTCTTCACATGAATAATATATTATTTTATTTATTTTTCACTGTCAATGAATTAGAGAAAAGTCGGACCCTGTGGTGGGTACCACCATGTCTAATATACCTATTCACCATAATAAGATAGATTCTTGAATACACTATATTGTTTTATCATATAGGCTCTTATCTCGATACTAATGAATAGTATCCACAGACCAATAAGGGATTCTAGTAACCCATCAAGGCCCCTATAGAGATATGAATTAGTCATAGAAATGACAACCAACTTATGAAAATTTATTATGTACTATAATATATTTTTCATTAAATATATCATAAATATGGATTCACACTTGTGTCCTCATACTTTCTTACATTATTATTTATTGATCTAAATGGACATATCTACCCTCAACTACCAAGGGAAATGACTTTTGAAGGTAATACCATCCTGATCAATGAGGCCTGAGATATATTACTCAAACTCAGAAGTGAAAAATTATATCTTGTTCATTCAACCAATGACATACCAGCAATGATTCAACCAACACAAGCTACCTCTCTATGATTTCATTATCATGGTTTTTTCATGGCATCAATGTACATGATAAAATGACACACATTGATAATGATCTCATGTATGAAGACCAATACACATGTCCATAGAGAAGAACAACCAATGAAACCTAAAACATGTGGTGTTCCTATTTTTGTGTATTTCATCATGATCTCAACTACTAGTGATCATAAAGTGATAACTTCATGAGAATAATTATCAATTTGTATAAGCCCCCAACAACTGATAGTCATAAATTAACTCTGTCTAGTTATCATGATGCATCTAGACCATATGACCTTTTTTTAAGACAAATTTTAAATTATCTCAAGGTCCTCATTACAGCTCGGGATATCCTATATCATTTTTATATAATAATTATTTTATTGAAATTACCATATAATAGTGGAAGCAGAAATTTCTATGTTATAATGGTATATAAACATCATGAATATCTCACTATATACATGGTATGGTAATCAAAAGTACTATTCATGTTGTGTATAGGGATACAACTATTAAAACACCCCCTTTCCACAAGATCCATATTTTTATCCACCATTGTTAGCTCTCACGTGATTAAGATCATGTTTTTTGTTGAGTAAAGAATTTTGCTATTGGGTTAGCCAAGTTTCCAATGCATGGCTATTCGTCTATACGAGACAACATATCCTTGAGTAAGATTCCTATAGAGATGGTATCCTTCCTTATATCCTTTTTTCCACTATCAAAATTATACATTTTTTCTAGTACTAGTAATATAATTATCATTATGATAAAAAAATACATACTTGGTGTGATTCCATGAAATGGATTAAATAATTGTATTTAATAAATACTTCTTAGCTACCTCAAAAGCTGCAACTTACTCAGTATTTGTAGTTATGGTTTCCAATAGAAAGTATGATATTGACTCACTCACTTCCTTATAATGATTGCGATATTAGATCACATTGATCTAAGGAATAATATTTTTTCTTCCATCAAAACTAGTATCCCTTCTTCTCCACATACCAGGTACATATCCATTGTACTTACTCTAGTACAATTATATTGTTTTGAATAACTCCCTTACAGTTCTCCTAGATATTTTTGATATTATCCTACCATAATGTATATGTTTACAATATCATATCTTTTACACATCATGAAATACATGATTTATCCATCTTAGAATCATATGGAATGAAACGTTCTATATTAATATACTCTAATTCAAATCAATGTCTTTTGGGAGAGATTTATTCCAGGTGAAATTTGTAACCATTCTCTGTTGAATTTTTCTAGCTTGTATTTTTTCAATACCATGTCACTAAATTTACGATTGACTAAGTCCATGAATCTATTAGATCAACCCCAGTAGAACCTATACCGTAGAACTCAGTTTGTTACTTTATGTTAAACACTATATGATTTAATTATTCTATTATTAACTTACTATAATACCAATAGATGTTTTCTGTATGTTATCAAACATATTTCACTTGGAAAACAATGGAGTGTCAGCTATCCTCATATATACACATGTAAAAAACTCATTCCAAATAAATATTTTATGATCTTGTTGCTTACTTCAATCCTAAACTATATTTAGGTAACTTTCATCCATTATTATCATTTGGTGATGTCACCATCTATTTTTGGTTCCTGTTGATTAGACATCTTCAATGATAAGTGGTCTTGATCTCCAGTGTTCAATGATATAATCATAGAAATTAACTATAATAAGTATAATTCTAATTTATTTAGGTATAATGACTTTATATGAACAATCGAGCATTATTGGTACCACTATTGTACCATCCATGTATCATCTTAGTTAAATACCCACCATAGTATTCATAATAATAATCCCCTTTTCACATTGATACATGGAATCCATTATTGAATTTTAATTGAACATGTAAATATTAGCTGAATTCCATATATTATCTACTTATAATAATTATTATTCTCAATGAATATTATATCACAAAAGGTGGTGAATTTGTAGTTGGGGTCTGGCTTAGTGGTAAGCACCCCTTAAATCTACATGAAAAATGGGGGATCAAAACCCATTGGGCACAGGTACTGTAGCAGTACTATAGAGTACTGTTTCAGCAGCGTACTGTAGCAATGACGAGCACTATAGTGGCGGCAGGACACTGTAGCGGCAGCAGAGTACTGTAGCGGTGGCGAGTACTGTGCAGTACTGCAGTAGTGCAGGTACTGTAGCAGTACTATTCACAGAATGGGCTTTGGGCCAAAAAAATGGGTCTACGGGGCATGTAACGGGTTAAATGCCCACTGGGCCTTCAGGATATGTAATGGGTCTCCCTCTACCCAGTTAAAAGAGGTCTTTTCTTTCCTTTAATAATAAATGAGGCCTCAGCCCCAACCTTTAAAAAAACTAAAGGTGGTGAATTTAAAACAATCACTATGGTTTACAATTTCTACAAAGTATGTTTATATCGAATATTCGACTTATATGAGGTCTTATAGAGCTTATTCATATGTCAATTATTTGTGAATCACTAGAATTGAATAAAAACAATTCAATCTGTCATCTACTATATCAAATAGTGATATGTACCCTTATTTTTGAAATATAGTCTATAAATTGACATATATTTCTATCATAGGGAATTCTAAAATATACTACGAAACATTTAGGATAATTACATTAGATGCACATTATTCTTTTCTTGAAGCACATTTCTTTCAATCCAAAACAAAAAAAATTCATTGAAACATACGTTCTTATGAAAATGTATTCCCATAATAATATTACTCACATGATATCCATTAGTCATGATAGTTGGAATATTATTATGGGATAACATTATTATTTACGATGGATGTCTTGAAACAAAATTGTTGTTTTTGTAATGACTGTTAGAATTGATTCTCCTTTAACATACATGATGACTTTGATGTGTAAATGTAAATGTGAATTTTGGAATTACTCCATGATACATGTATTTTATCAATTTAAACATGTAAATAAAATCATTGATATTAATTAACATCAAATCCAAGATGCAGATAAGGTAATATGCATTTATCAATCTCTCCACACTTCATTATAATGATTTATGAATGATGAGTAAATATATTATTCCAAATTAGAGTATGAACAAACTCCTATCATCTAATCATGCACATATCATACATCATTTTAATATTCCTTTATTACTAAAAAGAATATTATCAAGTTAATATACCACTATCTTACCCTTGGAATAGTTCACACTCTCTAGCTGAACTAATTCTGAATGCATTGTAGATTTCCTTTATCTCTAAAGGATTCATTTTCCAAAACAAAAAATGTATATCATTCTATAATACCTAAGGTGTTTGGATGCAATGAGTCTAAATACCATACTTCTTATATCCTTGATATCCTTTGTTAGTTTTACTTGAAAAAATAATTATCATACAAAACTGTGAATAAAAGTCTTACTTTATATATTCACCACATTTTTCCTATGATTCGGGTATCACTGAACTATTTGTTGAGAATGAAACAACACCAATTATTTTCATTTCTAAACTTGGAATAATGTGAACTTGTTTCCAATGGACATGTGAGATAATTTTTTTCTTTATAAATAATAAAATTTATACTCTAATCAATCACATGAATATTAGAAGTCATGTGCTTATCACTACTAACATACGAACCACCCTTCTCAGTAACTTGGGGAATAAAAATTACTTATTATAATGTTTCTATACTTACTTGGTTAATTTATCTCAATAAACACATGTAAAAATCATATTTTATTTAATACTCAAGAAGCATGATAAAAAAATTACATTTTTATTGATGAATATAGATGATGAATAAGTGATAACTATCTTTTTAAATTCATTATATTGTGATTAAACATATATATATATTTATTTCGTGATATGAATGGAAAATAACACCCTATTAATTACCACTTTATTTTAAGGATGTTGTGAAGGTGACTTTTCCATCTGTCCTACCATTGGCCTATCAACTTGTCTTTCAATTTTTTATCCGTAATAGCTAAATAATATTCTTTCTTTAGTATTATTATTTACTTAGAGAACCATAACTAAAATGTTAATGTAGTGATTAATCAATAAAATTAATTTTTAACCAAAAATGAGACTAGAGTAAATTCTTAAAAATTATATGAGAAAGTGATCCATTGATATATCAGGATCCATCTTTAAATTTACACTTATCCAGTGTAATAATCACTCATTCATATCTCGCTTCAGTTTCTCCATTCATGATTCTAAGAGATGAGAATAAATGTGAAATCATCTATTTGTTGATGTGGTAACCACAACTACAAACAGATATTAGTCATAGAATTATGCCATAACCATCATATGCTGTATACAAGAGTCTCATGTAATCATTTTTACACCATCACTTCCCAATAAATATTGACATGTATTGGTAACACCATCACCTTGAATTTATGATATCGTAGTATTATGTAGAATCACCTGTACTACCCATGGAAATTTATGCAAGTTGGTCATTTACTTTGTCAATGTTTATCATAATGTATATTGTGATATTACATTCCATTTTCTACAAAAATAAAATATAGGAAAATTTAGTTTTGACTTGATTACTAATTTACAAATTGATGATTAATTAATTACATCATTAAATGCCTCACAATATTTTATCAAATTCAGAAACCATCTATACAAGAATTGGGATACTATATCCTGTGAGTATTACAGTGGAAAGGATTCTTGAACTTACCCTCATAGTCTACATGTTTTAGCAATGCAACTACCCAGATAGTTCAAGGTAGATGTTTGACTAAAAACCATATTAAATCACTATTCCTTGATCTGTTGAGTGAATTCATAGCTTATAAAAGCATAAACATGATTTTATCATTGCCTTCCTATAATTTTTTAGCAAACTAGTTAGTGTTAATTCTTCGCTTCTAACATTATTAATGAATGTAATTCAAATTGAAATGATAGAAGGAATTTAATCAATTATCATTTTTTTGATTGTTTTATATTTTTATTAATGAATTTAATCCAAATATGTTAATCTTTTTCATTCTATGTTGTCATTCTCATCACTAAAAAATAATAGGAAAACACCCATTGATTCTTTTTTCATTTTGGATTTTATTATTTACTGCGTTTTCCAACTATCATAAAAAGTAGAAAATAATAAATGAATACATAATGGAATGCAACTACCTGATTGGTCTTAAGCATCTAAAAATGGTTTATCTTTTTTAACTCAGTTGACCAACCATGAGATTGGGGTAACATACTTGAGTCACAACATGACTCGTGATACATCTCTTTCTTGTCTAGTAGGCCCACTACTCATCTTGATATTTCCTAGGCTTGGGAGGGGGGGTCCACATCTCATCTAGAGTACCACATTGTCTTGTTGGAGTCTGCATCATACACCGTATTCATCCAATATACAAATATACTCATGCGTATCTGAGGTGGACTAGGGGAAAAAAATAAAAAAAAATTAATTAGGATGCACAAGCTTTTATACATATTGACCAAAAAAAGAAGTTGCACAAACTATAAAAAATAACTAATTATTTAAAATCATCTCACATAGTTAGAAAATTAATTAAATAAATAAACTAAACATACATAGGTCGATTAATTTATTAAGACCAGTTATAAGTTAAAAGGAATGTGCGATGAAAACTAAATTTCAATAAAATAATGTTAGAGATTTTTTAATTAAATTAAATTGATTCATTAAATGTAAATAATTTAATAATATTCACATTTGTAATTAATTTAATTTTAATACCAAAAATTAAATTAATTAATTAATTCTATCAGGTATTAAAATGTCAGTTTTTAAACCATATTTAATTTTTTAATTAATTTAATTTAATATTAAATTTAAAATCATTGACTAAATTAATTTAGATTAACTCGAGACCCAAAAACTTCTTCAAAATCTATAGGAGTCCAGCTGAAATCATCTAAGCCAATTCTAGGTGGTGCTAAGCCCATGTAGGTATATTCGAGACCAGATTGAACTGCCCAGACCTATTATGGGTTGGGTGGGCTTGCAGCGAACCCATTTGGGGGAAAACTAGGTTATGTAAAGGGTTACCTCACATCAATGAATTCTCACACATATGTACCTGATGGGATATGGAATGCCCATCAGTGCAAAGTCCATAGGGGATATAAGTCACTTATTGGTGGCCTTGATCTCACACTCACTAGTAATGGGTGGTAGTACGATGATGCATATGATTTTCTTGGTGACAAGTCTATGGTTTGGGATATGGGTGTGTCTACAGGAGAAACCCAGACGATTGGAGGCAGTGGCATCCACGACGGCATGGAGGTGGCCCAACGATGACCATGCAGTGGTAGATCAGAAGTTGGAGGACAGAGCTGCAAGTTCAAATCGGTTTCCAAAACTCGGTGGTCCAATGAAAGTGAGGCCACAAAGTGAGGTTGGGTTCCGCAGTGGAGCTGTGGCATATTATGATGTCAGGGTGGATGTGACATGCTATGCTAATCAGCACCCAAGGGAGGAGAGGCGTGGGGGGCTACTATGGATCCAAACGGTGGACTCATTATGACAGTTTGTGTAGGAGTGGTGGATATGGGGTGGAAGAGGGAGCCAGCATGTCCATCGATGATGGTGGTAAGCAGCCACAACGGTGAAGCACGAGTTTCTCGACTGAAGTGGAGGAGGGTGACATGCATAGGTCTAGTTATGGCCCACTACGATGTAGGTATGATGTTGGTGAAGTGGGTAGTTGGAGGGTAGATGGGGTGCCCACATGTGGAGGGAGATTCCGACGGGGTAATGGGGTTCTTGGGTTCTACTGCTCAAGGGAGATCCGACATAGGGTGGGCCAATGGGCTTGACTCGCAGCCCCCATCTTTTACATAACTTTTTTTTCATTGGCATAGATCCCATGTTTCCAAAATAAGAGCCCCATCCCATTTCCTTTCCAGTGTTTATATCGATGAGATCTATTTTTTTATTTAGTAGTGAAAAAATACACCCACCCCAACTTTTCAAAATTGGTATTGTATTTATTGTTGAAACAAATCTAATTATAATAATTATGTTATAAGATATTAAAATTTCCACAATTTTTCTGGATTTCACCAGACAAATGGAAAACACTATTCCATCCACTTCATTATAGACGATATAGGAGGCTACACCAAAATTTAATTCCACCAATGCATAACAGAAAAACATAACTTGTTCATTGAATTTTGACACCCATAAACTACCCCTAGATGATCCATATGAAATATTATGCATGGCCATAACTTGGCCATTAGAAATTGGATTGGTTTTTGGTCTAAAATATTAGGACCTAAATTAATCCTTCTATATAAATTTTAATGAAACATATTTTTTTCATGGATTATATAATTAACATGATCGATAAGATACCAATTGAAGGTACATGGACATGCAGAAGAAGATGGTTTGCTATGTATTTACAAATTTTCCTCACCAAGATGACATAACAAATTTTATCCAGTGATCCAATCCCCAATATGGACTAAGGATCACACATAAATTAAATGAAACAGAAAATAAAATAACAAATATTCATTTTTTATATGATTCCATGATAGATAGATACTTATTTCTAAAGATCAATACATGAAATATCTAAATCATAACCCCTCTATATCATACAAACATGCTTAAAAAAGCTGTAGAAGCATCGATAATTGAATTATAGGTTCTAGCATAGAGATTAGACAATGACTACAGCATCCTAATGATCACTGCATCGACGTTCCTTCGTTGCACAAAGATGATCTCAATTTGATCACAATGATCAGGAGATTCTCTCTATACAAATTGGGAAAAGATATAGAGTCTCTAGAAATCTATAGTGAGGAGTCGTTGTGCGAGGGTCTCTATCACATATTCTAGTGGATGATCAAAAACCCAAAATGGGTTCCTCTACCCCTATATATTTGATGTCCACTATTTATGAGAAAGTTAACTATTTCATAAATATTATTTATATTTCACCCCATACCTGTAATATATATTAAATATATTACCTAATAAAACCATTTCATTAACTCAATTCAAAATTCCTGCTAATATTAAAAAAACATGGAGCATTAAAATAATAGTCATTTCAATAATATTATTCCTCATATTTTGTTATATTGTAAATATGTTTCAAAAATTTATTCAAACCAACTATTTTCGACATGAATAATAATGAACTTTTTTATTCTTCGGTGATTGATTACTTGGAAGTCTCTCGGACCCCATGGTGGGTCCATCATGTTCGATATTCCTATTCAACAGAATATGGAAGATTCATGGATATTCTATCGTGTGTAACCCTTTATGACCCTATATAAGTAGTAGTGAATAGTATCCATAGACCAAGAGTGATTTATAGAAACCCACCAAGGCCTTTAAAAGGTAGTAAATAGTTCTAGAAAAAACAACTAACATACAAACACATAATGTGTACTATATTATCACTTTTGATAAATATTTCATAATGAAGGATGCACACTTGTGTCATAGCCTTTTATTACTTTATTATTTTTTGATCTAACTTAATAGATTTACTCTTGAATGACTTGGACAAAAACTATTGAAGGTATTACAATCCAGATCAACATGCCTCCGATATATTACTCCCTTAAGTAAGAAGAGAAAAATTCTATCATGATCAATCAACCAATTACACACCATCAATGGATCTCCCAACACAAGCTACCAAGCCACAATTTCATTTTCATGTTTTTTTCCTTTCATCATATTACATGATCAATTAATTCACATTGATAGTGATCTAATTTTAAGAGAATAATAAAATTTTCCATATACAAGAATGACCAAGGACACCTAAAAAATGTTTTGTTTCTATTTGTAGGTATTTCCTCATGATCTCAAATACTAAAGATCACCATGTGTGGACTTCATGAGAAGAAGTCTCAATGTTTATGAGCCTCCATGACCTAATAGTTAGATATCAACTGTGTCATATCAGCATGATGTATATAGACCATAGGACCTTTGCTTAGGATTTAAGAAATAGTATCTTGAGGTTCTCATTATAGCCTTGGATATGCTATAAACTTATGATATGAAAATTAAACTATGATCATTACAATTTAAAAGTGGATATAGAAATATTTACACTATTATGGTAAGTAACCATCATGTATATCTTACTAATCAAAAGTGATTTTCATGTAATGTATAGGGAACCAACAATTACAACAGTAATGATGTATTCTATGTTGTTTAACATCATATTTAAGGATATTTTCTATTCAGTTTAACATCATATGGTGGGGAATCCTTTCATTTAGTTTAACATTATATGGTAAGGATATAGGATTCGATATAGTCTAAAATCATTCATATATAGATTTTTCTAATAGTGGATATTATGAAAATTATTTCTTGAGAAACCTCATTCGAGTGGGGAGAGAAATTCTTCCCCCATACATTGTGTCCATTGAATAATATCCTTTGGAATAGACCTTAGGTATGACATGCGATCCTTACTACTTGAGTTATAGATTTTTATGATTCATTTTTTGTATCATTGATGTTTTTAAAAATAATAATATTTATACCTAGAGTAATTTTCAAAGACATACCTTTTAATTGAAGGCTTGCTCAATCTTGAGGTTGTTCAGTGTACACATCATTTTCTCATTGAGTCTCTATGACTCATCCATCAACTTTTGTGATTGATCACCATCTAAGAGTTTTCATCACATAGCTATTCAGAGTGAGGGAAACATAACAGCTATTGGAAAAAATTCCCTTGTCCCATTAACCATTGAATATTCAGTCACGTATGTGGTAGTGTACATAGTGTTATGGTATGCCAATAAAGAATGAATGAGCTTGTCTAACAATGACTTCTTGTCCTTGTCCACCATCTTCTGGTGTATATCTGATAGAGTCTTATTAAATACCTCTATCAATACATTTTATATTATATGATACTAGGATGAATGGTTGGACTCAATGTTGTACTTCTAGTATAATTTCTTCAATTTAGATGAATTGAAGTTGGTGTTATAATCTGTTAGTATCATGTGAGGGATACCGAATATGGTGATGATATTGGAATTTACAATGTTGATGATATTATTAATCTCATTCTCCATGACAGGTATGGTCTCACCCCATTTTGAAAAGTCATTATTACTAGTAAGGATGTACTTAAACTACTTATCTACAGCTAGGGGATACGGTCCCATAGTTTTTATTCCCTATACTAAAAACTACCCAGAATACTCTCTATCTGTAGAAAATATTGGGGTTGATGGATGAAATATATATGAATATGGAATGGATGGAATTTCATGGTGAATTACATATATTCGGGAATAATTGTTTTATAATGGTAACCAAGCCTCTTAATTTACTGGGAGAGTCTGTTTCTTGATTGGTGAGCACCAAAGGATCCAGCTAGGACATCTTTAATAATAGATGAATTTATCATTCTGCAATTCATTTGAGGAAGACGTTATTGAAGCTTCATTTATATTGTGGTTTATTCTCATTTGGACCATCGTGAAGGGTGATGTTCGCTGCTCGACATGAAATCTATTCCCTTTTGACTTGACAGGAAGGGAGGCCGACATTTTTGAGGTAATATATTGTTGGATCCATCCCTCTAGGGGTGGATATCAGCTTGTCATGCTCTGGTACAATGTCGATATGATTTATTTCTTACACATCACGTATGAGGACTGGTGATACCACCCTTCAATGTATGATGTGGAAAACCACATAGTCCTTATCAAAATCAGCCATGAAATGTCTTCATTATCCAAGGAATATGAATGATCATTGTTTGATCAAAGTAAATAATGATATATTGGTTCAAAAATAAATTATGCCATCAATACTCTAATGTAAATGAGAAAAATTTCCAATTTTTCTTCTTGATTACATAATCATCATTGATTTGTTTAATTATTAGATCCAAATCCACATTGATATTAAGGTATTTTATCTAATTCTATAGGGAAAGATCTAAAATGATGATGATGTATTAGTATTGTCCCTCATTATTAGTGCAACCTTCAGTAAATGATAACGAGTATATAAAAATTTATTTACTTGAGGAAATAAATAAAATACATAGAACAACCCAGTTTACCATCAGATTTTCCATCTTCTTTCCCTTAGCACTTCTGGAGGCACCAATAAAATACATATCCGACATTTTAGGAGTGTTATGGGTATAAGAATCCTCTTCTTCTACGAGTTCAGTGTCTAATGGCATTCTTGATAGGGTGGAATGTGCCATAAGGAAATCAACATGGGCATTACCATTAAATAACTGTTGTGAAATGAAATAGATGTTATACTATTGTAATAAAACCACCCATCAATACAATTTCCCAGTCATCATAGGGAGGGAAATGATATATGTGACTGGTTCTATATGAGATATTGAGTGGATGTCATGATGTTGAAAGTAATGCTTCATATATTTTACAACAAAGATGAGTGAGAGATAGTTCTTCTCGATATATGAATACATGGTCTCAGTACCTAGAAAAGTTTCACTGAGATATTAGATACTTTTTCATACCACATATTTTTTTCTATGTCAAAAAATAACCAAGAGATCATTTCATGATATTCATATATAGGATAAGTGTATTTCCCTATACCAGCACCATAACTACTGGTGAGTTTAGTAGGTGAGGCTTCAGTTTCTTGAAAGCTTCATGGTAGTCCCCATCATATTGTTTGGTCACCCTCTTCTTCATTAACATAAAGAAGGGGATGGATTTTTTGGATAAATTGGCTATGTAATTATGAATATTACAGAGGTTCCCCAAGATCCACCTCATTTATTTATGATTCGAAGAGGGTGGAATTGGTAGTATTGCACAAATATTTTATAGATTGACCTCAATACCATAGTTCCATTCAACAAATCCAAGGAATTTACCTAATGTTATTATTAAATCACTCATTAATGCATTCATATTCAATCTATGATGTTGCAACGTGATGAAAATTATTAGAATATTATCAAGGTGATAATATCACTGTCGAGATTTAACCACTAATTCATCAACATAACATTCCATGAATGATTCTAATACGTGTTCAACAATATGGAGTATATAGTGTTGGTAGGTAGATAAATCATTTTGTATTACTACAGACGTGAACTGGTATAGAAATATTCCTAGATATTTTCTAATGGAAGTATCTTCCTCGTATTAGGGGTCATCTTTATATGATGATACTCTAAATACACATCCATGATGTAATGTTCTTAGAATCTAGTATTTTTATCAATATATAGTTTTATGATCGGAAATGAGGAATCTTCCTTTGTGTAGTATTGATTAAAGAATCTAAAATAAATGCATACCTTGATCATCCTGTTCTTCTTGATGGGGGTGATGCTGGAAATCCATTTTAGTTACTTCAAATCACATAAAAAGTTGGATTTGATCAATTTTTTAACATTAAATTCTACATTTGTAGCACGATATTGGTTTATTCTTATGACTTCTTACATGAAACTGCAATTGTCATTGGGATGGCCTAGGTGATGATTACACACATAGGGGTTTATCATAGATATGTATAATTCTATATGAATATATATTGATTCATATTTTAAAAATGAGATGTTCATATCATTCTCCTCAAGGGGAATGCTGAAACTAGTCAATTTAGGCTTTAGATCTTTTTTATTCCCAAATTTATCCATCTAAGCTCATTGATGGGGGTGTAGATGCCTTACTAAAACATGAGAGGGGAATTCTTGTGTTCATTCTATTCTTACATCTCTGTATTAGTGGAGGAATTTTTAGACATGGTGGGTTATCCAAGGGCATCTCTGTCACTATCAACTGAAGAGAATCCATGAGAAGATACATTCATATCTTGAACAATCAAAGTCATCATAGTGTGACTCTGGTGATTCTTGCCTTCTATTACACTATAACTAGGGGTCACAGAGGTATGAAACTCCCGAGTTGCAATGAATGACATGGGGAATCTTCGATATCTAATAAATGAAAAAGAAAAGTCCTAGATACACATGAAGATTTAGTTTGACATACCTTTAATGATTCCATTTTATTTGAAACTATTTTTATAACATGGGTATGAGCTACTGAATTTTGTGGTTCATGATAGTTTTCTGGGATTGAATCTGCTACCTTAATCAGGTTTATGGGAAACACATTATCTCTATGAAGAATTATTTATACTTTCGAAGGGGCAGAAAAAAAGCCATTAAGAGAAATAAATTTCATATCAAAAGAAAACATTGGTAATTTTCCATTCCTTTTTATAGATTCTTACCTTTGAATATTTGGTTTCACAAGACTCATTGGGTGATCTATCACAATTTTACATTCCAACATTTCCATAGACATGGTATTTCAAGAAATAATGAAATTTTGAAGGTACAACCATGTGACTATGGATACAAGGTCTTACAATATGAAACATATATATTGTGTATTTCTGGATAACAATTATCAAAAAAATATTTGCGAGATCTCCAAAATGATCCATGATCTTGATCATCCTAATAGGCCATTGCTTTCTCTTTTTGTACCATAGAATTGCTGGATTCATCTGAAAAAAGCCCCCTTGATCTATTCTAAATGTTGGAGGGTCTACGATGAGATGAGGTTAATATAAGGACAATTTTCAACAAGATATATTCAAATATTTATGTTACTAAGTTTTCCGAAAACATATGTCGGTCTGATATGTCCTTGGATAACCTCTTCTTGATCCTGTTATGTGAACAATATGGTGGTATGAAATTATGATGGAATAATATCAACATGGTAAACCATGTCTACTAAATATTAAATTTCAAACTTCCATGGGCATTGGAAGGCCATGATGAGAGACATTATGAGTTCTATTTAATGATAAAGAGAATCAGATATTTTTTATTTGGCTGGTAAAACCACAAACTATTTCATAATGTCAATGTTTTTCTAGTGGTATGTGCTTCCTAAGTTGGGGTTTCTCCCTATTATGTGGATCATGAGATATAGTGTTTGAGGTATAGATTAATGGTTATTGAGTAGAGGTTGGTGGATCATCTAATTCATGTGATATTGGCCGAACTAACCTTTTCCTTTTTTTGGGCCGATCATACAATCGCACATCTTCCAGTCGGTCGTGTAAAATGATTGTGCATTAAAAATAGTTGGAGGAAACTCAAGAATATCCATTTTTTTGGGATTTATAAAATAATTGAAATTGGTTATTGACCATTTATATGGATTCTGTGAGGATGTGACCAAAATACTGGGTTCATCCACACCCTCTCCACCCCATGTACCATCAACTATTATGTCCTCATCCTCCAGCTTCGTCGTCAAGCATGACAAACACACACTCAGAGGTGTCTTATTCATCAGAGAATTTATCTTTTATTTGAACTACATTATCATTACAAAAAATTATCTTTTAACCAGATTTTGGTTTCAATTGGTGTGGGAGTTATTATTCTCTAGATGTTGAAATAATGAAATATGCAAGATTCAATGTTCATTTTGGAATTGGATATGACTCTTTTTCTTATGCCTTTTACTATTTTTGAGGATCACATCTTCCTCTATGCGGCATATTCAATTATGCCTCTTTACGTTTTGGGGTTGTTAATAGTTTTGATGATATAATCTCAGGTGGACATGCCCTCGGTCAACTATGATTCGAGTCATCCAATTATCAAACTTTTTTCAATTCCTAGGAAAAATATATTTTTTGTAACCATATTATTTTAGTTGTGTGATGATTACACACATCAACTATTCTAGGTAATTCTATATTATCACCTATTAAGAATACAAAATTCTATGGAGGATGTATTTGATGAAAAATCACTCCTATATGGTGTGGAACAATATCTTATGGAATGGGAAGTAGTCAGGATGGTCAGTGAGTTTAACCTCATTGGGTTTCCAGGGATACAATAAATTGAGGAGGTTATTCTTTATTAAAATTAGGAAATATCTGGGAACATAATCCTTTTAAAAGGAATAAACTTTTTTCATCAATTTCTCAAATTATTGGAAGCCCTGATCTCTTTTTAGATCCAGTTAAGAGAAATTTTATTACTGTTGTTTCTCAAGAGGATGTAATAGATGATTCAGTAAAAACATGTGTTATTTAATGGGTACTTCTACTGGATTTAGGGTTAAAAAAATAGTCTATGACATTCCCGGACATTTTCCCTATTCCATGGGAAACAAACAAGACTACACTTTGTTTTCTTTCATGGAATCATCTTTGATTTGTCCCATATATGTGAACACATAAAATATACATGAATACTTAATTGAGATGAAATGTGTTTTTCTATAATCATGATTATTTTCAGCATAATGTTATATAAATTTCTACTGCCAGATAGGGATACCGAGGGAATATGATAAATCATTCAAATTAGTGATTAATTCATAATACTTTTCATTTTGCCTTTTTTTTTCAATTTGTGAGGTCCACAATAATAGTTTTCCTTGATATAGTTCTAAAATGATAAATGAATTGTTTAGTCAATAAGGTTTTCCTTATGACTTTTCCATTCCTTCTTGTTATGAAAATCAAAAACACCTTATACTTATGCAAATATAAGTTTCACCTCTATAAGGAAAATTTACTTCTTTAAGGAAATTTACCCTTACCAATATTTTCTTATACATAGAAATATTTTTCCTTAGTATAAAAACAATATTCATACCCAAAATTACAAAATTCATATAATGTAATGATTTGGAGAATTCTGTTTTTAGGATCTGATTTTTTGGATGTGAACTACAATGATGTCCCAATCAAAATTTTAGACTCCGAATATTGATGAGTTCGACTCTGAACTCTTATGAAGTTCAACTCTGAACATTCATGAGTTCGACTCCAAACTCTTTAGTTGTTAGACTCCAAAATCTTAATTGGTTCGACTCCGAAAACTTATGTATCTCGACTCCGAACTCGTTAGTAGTTAGACTCCAAACTCTTAAGTAGTTCGACTCCAAACTTTTAAGTAGTTAGAATCCGATCTCTTAAGTAGTTCGACTCCGAACTCTTAAGTAGTTCAACTCTGAACTCTTATGTAGCTTGACTCTGAACTTTTACTGGTTTGACTTCGAACTCTGGAAGTTCAAATTCCGATCTCAAGTGAATCCAAACTCTGAATTCCTTTAAAACAGAATCCGAACATTTCTTAACATAGACTCTGTATTTCATTTTGGGTAGACTCCGAAATTTTAATTTGCTTACACTTCGAAATTTTGGATGGATTGTACTTACTTTTTCTCCATTTCAAAAAGATTTCGTGCATTCAGTTATAAATGATTTATTATTAAACGATGTTGTCTATTCTGTTTCTAATTAACCATTGGTTGAGTTACAGTTGTATAGGTTCCTCCCAATTTTAAGGGAAATATGATCGTTGGAGAGGAGGACGACCAAGCCTATAAATAGGATCTCATTTGAAAGATCTCAATAGAAGATGAAGTTAATCGATCTAGAGACCACATATTGTTAAGGTGATTTCTAGAGAGAGAAGATTTTCATGCTTTTTGCATACTGAACCGCTCATTCAGATTGCATCATGCGACTCTGAATGTTGGTGATTACATTAGAGGGCTTCCGGGGAAAAGAAGACAAAGGTGCTGACTACCTTAAAGTTCAAGGGATTCCTTGTTGAAGAAGAGATTGGTTCCAACTACCTTGAAGTTGAGTGCTTGAGGGGATAGAAATAAAGAGATTCTGATCTTTGTATTGAGGGCTTACCCTGGTGTGGGTAAGACAGACTTTAATGAATGTATAAATCAAGGGACCTTTATCCAAGGTTATCAGATACCCTTATCTTTGTGTTAAAAGACTTATATCTTGTTATTTGTAGTTTTACTACATGTTTTTCCACTGCATATTGTATTGTATGGAAAGTAAAACCTTCTTATATTTCCTTACACCTGTACTCTGATTAGTTTAGATTCTATAAGCTTTAAGGTAGAATCTCATATTGTAAACTTCAGTTCCAATTTTCTAATTGGTGTTAGAGGTGTTGTGAATTCTCTTAGTTTAACTTTGTTAAACATAGATTTTACCTTGTCTAAGGAATTTTTAAAGTGTACAATTCACCGCACTCTTGTATATTGAGCATCTACATTGTTATTTCGATCCTACAATTGGTATCAGAATAGGTATTTGAAATACATATACTCACATTTAAGTTTTTCTTTCTCACTTTTTCATTGTTCTTCTTCATTCCTTAGAATGTTTTCTTTCATTATGAACATTTTCATTCTGAACATTGTCATTCCAAAATTTGACATTCTGAACTTTTTCATTCCGAATTGACATTCCAAACATTGTGGTTACGAACATTGTCGTTCTGAAATGACATTCTGATCTTTGTGGTTACGAAATTTTTCTACTAACTGGTTTGGTATCAAAGATTATTTTAGGGATGGAAGGAGTCATTGTTGGTTCTATTGACAATATAAATCCTACAATACCACCAATATTTGATGGTAATGACTATGAGTACTGGAGAGATCGAATGAAGACTTTCGTTATCAATACTGGAGTGGATAATTTTTTGATGCTTACTGGTGATTATAAAATTCCTTATAAGGAAGTTATAAATTTCACTAACTAGGAAAAGAAAGAGTATCAACTCAATTATAAGGTACAAAATACTTTACTTTGTTTAATGACTAGAAATATATATAGCCAAATTTATTCTTTTGAAAAAGCTAATCGTATCTGGAAGAAGTTAGAGGTTACACACTTTGGCACTTCTAAAGTGATTGAGACTAGGAGAGTTGTCCTAAGAGATGAATATCATGGCTTCAATTTTCATTATGGTGGACCAATTTAAAATGTTCAATAATGATTTGTGACTATAGTGAAAAGTTTTCAGTCTATGGGAGAGAAAGGTCTGGATGATGAAGCTCTAGTGGATAAAATAATTGATATTATGCTCAATGAGTGGGAATACAAAAGAATAAGAAGAAAATGTCTGGTCTGATGAGGAAAAATCTTATGAGAAGAATTTTCTTGAGGAAGGTCAAGAAAAACAAAAACTAGATGAAGACCATATCATTCAAGTGTCTGAATCCGAGGAAGTATCTCCTAATGAGGAACCAGTTCCTAGAGCTGATAATGGAAAGCAACCTCTCATGGAGACACCTATAAAAGATGTCATCAGGAGGAAAGAGGTTGGTGGTACCTCTAGAAAGAAGCTAGTGCAAGTTGTAGAAGACCAATCTCAAAGAAATGTATCTGATTCGAGATCATCATCTCATGATAATGACTTTGTGGTTAAATATCTGAGAATGTTGGTGGACACCGTTCCGATTTTTCCAACAATAGATTCCAGATGTCAGATGCTGCATCAAAGTATGAATCAGAAATCGGATTTTTTATCCATGGTCATGGATAAGTTTGTAAAGTTGGAAGCTGAACAGAAAAGTTTTCTTATCGATTATGATGTGCATATAAAGTCCTGCAATAAGGTAACCAAGTGGTCTAAGGGAGTTGATGAAGATTTATTTCACTTTCAGAATTTTCATGTTGAAGTCCAAAATGCTTTTGAAATAGAGGATAAAGAGGTTAATGAGATTTATGTAAAGCTGACCCAGGAGAAAAATTCTCGAAATTAATAGATCATGGACCTAAATGGGAAGCTTAACTCAATATCTATCAATTGGAAAACTGAAAGAGATTTATGGATTGAGTTTCAAAAGAAGATGGAAATTCAAGATGAGATAATAAAGCTGATGAAAGAAGCATTGGAGGCTCTGGAAGAAGCATTAAAAGTCCAAGAAAAAAAGGTAAAATACTTGGAGAGGCAATGTGAGGAAGACCAAAGAGACTTGAAGAAACTCAAAACCTTGTTAAAGAAGCTCATTCCGAAGGAAAATGAAGACAAATGACCCACTCCTAGCTTTTGTTGTATTTGTCAATTTTTGTGAAACATTTCAAACACTAATGAAATGATTATTTGGTTAGTTGTATCTTGTCATATACTAATGTTTCAAGTACCATAATTTATTTTTCAATTCCCATAAATTATATTTGAAAATCAAAAAGGGGGAGAAGGAAAAATAACTACTCCTAAGGAGTGGAAATGAAAATTTCTATGAGAAATATCATTAAAGAAATGGGGAGTTTCCCACTACGGAGTTTTTCATTCTTATATTAATGAAAACTCCACTCCGGAAACTCATAATACAATCCTTAGAGTTTCAATACCTAAGGGGGAGTTAGTTGTATTCATTTTCATCCATGAACAAAGGGAGATAAGTGTTTAATTTCAAATTCTAATGAAAATTTTCAAAATCCTTATATGCTTTTTCGAAAGGATGTTTGTGCTTTCCAAAAGGGGGGAGATTGTTGAGTCAATAAAGTTTTCTTTATGACTTTTCCATTCCTTCTTGTTCTGAAAATCACAAACACCTTATACATAATCAAATATAAGTTCCACCTCTATATGGAAAATTTACTTCATTAAGGAAATTTACCCTTACCTAGAATTTCTTATTCATAGCAATATTTTTCCATATTATAAAAACCGGATTCATACCCAAAATTCCAAAAGTCATGTAATGTAAAGATTTAGAGCATTCTGTTTTTAGGATCCAAATTCTGGATGTGAACTGCATTGATCTTCCAATTTAATTTTTGGACTCCGAACTTTCATGAGTTCGACTCCGAACTCTTATGAAGTTCGACCCTGAACTTTCATGGGTTCGACTCTGAACTCTTATGTAGTTCGACTCCAAACTATTAATTGGTTTGACTCTGAACTCTTTATTAGTTTTACTCCGAACACTTAAGTAGTTCGACTCTGAACTCTTATGTAGTTCGACTCTGAACTCTTATGTAGTTTGACTCCGAACTCTTAAGTAGTTCGACTCCGAACTCTTAAGTATCTCGACTCCTAACTTTTACTGGTTTGACTTCGAACTCTGCATGTTGAGATTCTGATCTCTGGTGAAACCAGACTCTAAATTACTTTAAAACAGAATTCAAAAATTTCTCAACATAGACTCTGAATTTCATTTTGGATAGACTTAAATCTTTTAATTTTCTTACACTTTGAAATTTTTTAAGGATTTTACTTACTTTTTCTCCATTTCAAAACAATGTTGTGAATTCAGTTATACATTATTTATTATTAAACGATGTCAGCTATTCTGTTTCTAATTAACTGTTGTTTGAGTTACACGTGTACAGGTCCCTCATAATTTTAAGGGAAATATGACCATTGGGGAGTCCGACCAAGCCTATAAATAGGAGGTCATTTGAAAGAGATCAATAGAAGATGAAGTTGATCGATCTAGTGACCACACACTGTTAAGGTGATTTCTAGAGAGGCAATATTTTTATTCTTTGTGCGTACTGAACCGCTCATTCAGATTGTTTCGTGCGACTCCGAATTTTGGTGATTACATTCTAGGGCTTTCGGGGATAGGAAGACAGAGGTGCTGACTACCTTAAAGTTTGAGGGCTTCCTTGTTGAGGAAGATAGAGGTTCTAACTACCTTGAAGTTGAGGGCTTTTGGGGATAGAAAGACAGAGATTCTGATCCTTTTATTGGGGGCTTACCCTGGTGTGGGTAAGACAGACTTTCTTGAACGTATAAATCAAGGGACCTTTATCCAAGGCTGTCGGATACCCATCTCTTTGGGTTAAAAGACTTATATCTTGTTACTTATAGTTTTAATACTTATTTTTCCGCTGCATATTGTATTGTAAGGAATGTATAACCTTCTTATATTTCCATACACTTGTACTCTGATTAGTTTTGATTCTATACGCTTTAAGGTAGAATCTCATATTGTAATCTTCAGTTCCAATTTTCCAATTGGTGTTAGAGGTGTTGTGAATTCTCTTAGTTTAACTTTCTTAAACATAGATTTTATCTTGCCTAAGGAATTCTTAAAGTGTACAATTCACCCCCCTCTTGTATATTGAGCATATACATCGTTATTTCAATACTTTGTTTTTCCATTCCCATAAATTATTTTTGAAAATCACAAAGGGGGAGAAGGAAAAATAACTACTCCTAAGGAGGAGAAATGAAAATTTCTAAGAGAAATATCGTTAAAAAAGGGGGAGTTTCCCACTACGAAGTTTTTAATTCTTGTAATAATGATAAATCCACTCTGGAAACTCAGAATACAATCCTTAGAGTTTCAATACCTAAGGGGGAGTTAGTTGTATTCATTTTCATCCATGAACAATGGGAGATAAGTGTTTAATTTCAAAGTCTAATGAAATTTTTCTAAATCCTTATATGCTTTTTCGAAAGGATGTTTGTGCTTTCCAAAAAGGAGGAGATTTTTGAGTCAATAGGGTGTTCCTTAGGACTTTTCCATTCCTTCTTGTTTTGAAAATCACAAACACCTTATACATAAGCAAATATAAGTTTCACCTCTATAAGTAAAATTTACTTCATTAAATAAATTTACCCTTACCTAGATTTTATTATACATAGCAATATTTTTACTTAGTATAAAAACTAGATTCATACCCAAAATTCCAAAAGTCATATAATGTAATGATTTGGAGCATTTTGTTTTTAGGATCCGAATTCCGGATGTGAATTGCAATGAAGATCCAATCTGAATTTTGGAATCCAATCTTTCCTGAGTTCGACTATGAACACTTATGAAGATCGACTCCGAACTCTTAATTGGTTCGACTACGAACTCTTAAGTAGTTTGACTCTGAAATATTAAGTAGTTCGACTCCGAAATCTTAAGTAGCTCGACTCTGAACTTTAACTAGTTTGACATCTAACTCTGTAAGTTTTGATTCCTATCTCTGGTGAAACCAGACTCTGTATTCCTTTAAAAAAGAATCCTAACATTTCTTAACATAGTCTCAGAATTTCATTTTGGTTAGACTCCGAACTTTTAATTTGATTACACTTAGAAATTTTTTATGGATTTTACATAATTTTCCTCCATTTAAAAATGATTTCGTGCATTCAGTTATACATGATTTATTATTAAATGATTTCATCTATTCTATTTATAATTAACAGTTGATTGAGTTACACGTCTACAGGTCCCGCCGAATTTTAACAGAAATATGACCGTCGGAGAGGAGGCCGACCAAGCCTATAAATAGGAGCTTATTTGAATGAGCTCAATAGAAGATGAAGTTGATCGATCTAGAGACCACACACTGTTAAGGTGATTTCTTGAGAGAGAAGCTTTTCACGCTTTGTGCGTACTGAACTACTCGTTCAGATTGCTTCGTGCGACTCCGAATGATGGTGATTACATTCGAGGGATTACGGGGATATGAAGACAGAGGTGACGACTACCTTAATGTTTGAGGGATTCCTTGTGGAGGAAGACAAAGGTTCCAACTACCTTGAAGTTGAGGGATTGCGGGGATAGAAATACAGTGATTCTGATCTTCGTATTGAGGGCTTACCCGGGTGTGGGTAAGATAGAATTTCTTGAAAGTATAAATCAAGGGAGCTTTATCTAAAGTTGTCGGATACCCTTATTTTTGGGTTAAATGACTTATATCTTGTTACTTGTAGTTTTACTACTTGTTTTTCCCCTACATATTGTATTTTAAGGAATGTATAACCTTCTTATATTTCATTACACGTGTACTCTGATTAGTTTAGATTCTATATGCTTTATGTTAGAATCTCATATTGTAAACTTCAGTTCCAATTTTCCAATTGGTGTTATAGGTGTTGTGAATTCCCTTCATTTAACTTTGTTAAACATGGATTTTACCTTATCTAAGGAATTATTAAAGTGTACAATTCACGCCCCTCTTGTATATTAAGAATCTACATCGTTATTTCGATCCTACATGAATTAATGACCAAGGTATTCCCATACCATTATAGACCCCGGTGGAAGACTATGGAACCAAAATAAGGTTGGATTTACAAGATTCTATAAAAAACCTCTCATTTTGGTTGCCTCTTGCTGATCATGAGGGATCATCATCTAGACACATTAGGAAATGAAGTGCATATTATGATCTTCTATATCTCTCACACCATCAAAGGTCAAGAATATAATATTTCAAATATAGGGAGCTGTAAAATTGTCATCCTCCCATTTAGGATATGGTTTTTTTTGGGGCTATAATGGTGTGTACCGTCCTTCTATAGCTTCCATTTGAGAAGATATGGATTTAATGGATTTGAAGAGTTTAGAAGGTACCATAATCTAAACCTACTCTTATTTATAACAATAGAGAATGAAAAATTAGGTGGCCCCATTTTAATATTCCACTAATTCTTAATCTGTACCATGACTGAATGATCACCATTATAGGAGATAGGATGTTTCCACAATGGAGGAAATTTAAATTCATCATCAACAATCTCATTTATATATCATTCTTTCTTGGATCTACACGCATCTTGATGCTCAAATTCCTCTCTTTCATGATGATTAAATCTCTACTAATTTAGAGGAAGAGGGATATTCACTTTTGTTTACAGAAAATTCCACCTATAAGAATGTTTCCTCTGAGTAGTTTCACATTGAACATTATGAGATTCTTTATCTCACTATCATATTGTGTCAGACGTTACTCTATAGATGAAATTTCAGATCCAATGGGTGGTAAGTGTTATGTGACCTTAAATTTCCCTTGATCATTGACGAAGTTCCACCAAGGGGATGGAAATTCATCATTCTAGGGTCCTAGGTTCTGTTTCCTTCTCTGGTTCCACAAACGTGTAGGCCCAGTTTGTGCATCCAGATCACCTACCACTCAAGGATGAATTTATATGTTGCATCCCTCCATGTTTAAATCTGGTTCCACATCATTTTTTTCAGTTTATGTTGATGAAATTTACTGAGGTGTATCGTGTGATAGTAGAAACCCCATCACCATCCATGGAATATGGAGGTTTGCAACACTTACTCCTTATTTGAGGGTTGTATTAGGGAAATTTCTCAGACCCTTGGTCATATTGGACCATTCTGAATTACATACCATATGGGGTTTGACCACCTTTTCATATATTTCCCATGTCTCAGTATGTATGTAGTAACCTTAGGGGAGTTTCTGGTTATACTTTGCAAGAAGGCCCTACATGAAATAGGGGCCTCTTATGATGGGAGAAATGGCTAGGAAATAAGATATTGATATTTTCCTCCTATATTGGTGAATACTAACTCTTATTTAGGTGATGATAACTATAAAAAATCTTCTTTCCCTCTTTACTAGGGATGATTCGAGGTCACTATTGCCCCTTTATGATCCTATTGTCAGGGATTTGGGGACTCTATCTAAGGATCTAAGGACTATTGTTGGGGATTTAGAATCAATGTCAATTTTTACAGTACCCAATTACAGTGTGATGAACATGGTGGTGGAGATTGAGGTTAAAATTCCCACAATCCCATGGGATGGGTTTGGTTCACATTCACCACCGATAATTCTAGGACACTCATAGTGTTTGATGACCCTAGGGGTGGAGGTGGTTGTAAAAATACACCCATCCTTGTGGGATGGGTTTTCTTCTATATAACTATTATGGATGATTTTATTACCATCAATTTGATTTGGGAAAATTTTACTTGTTCATGGGATTGGTGCAATGGAATCTTATTATTGGAGTCAATTCTTACAAGAAGTTTTTAGGTTTCCCACCAATTTAGATTCATTTTTTGAGATGTGTTTCCATTTTTTAGAGGACCTACTTTAGATTCTAATGAATGACCTATATATCTATTGATGATATATATTCATCTTCATAGTGGAGAATTTTTGTTTTATTGATGAAACATCCCACATGATACACTGTCCATTTATTTCCCTTATAGCTATATCATTATAGGATTCCATATCTAGGGAGATTTACTATTTTGGGGACATAGTGAGGTGTATTGTTCCATACATTTCCCATCATCAGTTATGTAAATTGGTTGGTGGTCCAACAAGTAGTCAATGAATAGATGTTATGATACATAGACAAATAGTAGGTAGGAATTTTTCCTGGTCCTCCAATCCCAGGATATAGGATATGTAGATTGAAGCCAGTTCTAGAAGACACAAAAGTGTATTTTTAAATTGGTGGTTACTCTTACATCCTTCATAAGGTATGTTCCTAGCCCTAAACCACTAAAGATTCACCCACCTATTCATGAATAAGAAATTAAATCATTCTCTAGCTCATTTGGGATCTCATAATCGGAAGTGGTGACGGGTTGAGGCATGGTTGGGATGTTGTTTCTTGTTATCTATCTTCTTATATCCATGTTATCCTCATATCAGGGTTATATTCCTCCACTAGGTTAAAACAAATAGGTTTCTTCTCTTGTAGTCTTCTAACTATGGTGAAGTGATAACAATAGTTTATGGGGAACTATATATGGTTAATCTCTATGTTTTAAGTACCTCTATATACAATGTAATCTGGGAAAGGGCAGGGTTTCCATATATTTGATAGATATTACCATGGGGAGTTTTTCCATGATATACATTAGGAGTAGAGTCCCTATGATCCATATATGCACTATCACGAGGACTATCGACGTAGTGATCACCTTATACATTGGTTGAAGAGTTGATGGATCCATGAGGTATTGCATATAGACATCACAGAGCCTCATAGAAACCAGAATTGACTAGATCAGGGATATGTGCCTCATTCTATATCATGGATATAATATTCTAACCTACCTTTTGGGGAAAAGTAGAGATATGATCCGACTACATAACAGTAACTTGAATATGTTTATGACGATATTGTGTTGTGGGGATATTATCCCACTAATTATAAGTCACTGGAGTATGCTAATGACCATCTATATCACCATTGGGGATATGAGCCTTCCCGTGAGTTTTTCTGGAATATATTATTTAATCATGGCTGAATTTGGGGTATGATCCCAGTTTAAATATTCATTCATTAACCGAATATGATAACAAAAACTCCATAAAGAGAGAAGGGTTATTAGACTCCTACTATATACCCTATAGTGGATGTTGATTCAGTCATTCTTCAAAAGAAGTAGGGATGTGAGACTAGGTTCCACAATAAACTAGAATATGATGAGTATCTTCATTGGCAGAGATATGAGCCTACCCTAAGGAGATTTCGATATTACACTGAATTTCCTTGCATGGAGTTCGGGTATACGCACAGTCATATACCATTGGATTATGTCAATAAATTTATTCTATAGGAATGTCTGCATATCCTATGTTATTTTCCTCACTAGATAGGTGAGCCCTAGTTGGAATGTGAATATGAGATAGTCCTATAACTCTTCATTTATTTGTATATGATGATAATCCTCTTATGTTAGATAATGAATGCACACTTTTGTTATATTATCCACCTATTCTTACTAATCATTGTTATATGCTACTCTAGTTATTGGGATAGTGAAATATATCTCTCCCTATATATATAATAGTGTAGTAATATATCGATAGAGATCATATTTTATTTATAGGATGTAGTTAATCTTTAGAAAAGTTTATGAAGGAATGTAGGCCTGATTTTTTTTCATTCATCATGATATACTGGCATATTTCATTAATTGAATCGGGGATATAAGATGACTCTTGTCCAATTTATTCCATTAAAATATGTCAATTTGATTCATTTTTGGGGGAGGGATATGTTCCTACCTAATTATTGATACAAAAATATGCATGGAGACATTAATAAAGTGATTAAGGGTATGAAATTGATCGTTGGACACTGTCTGAATATGCCAACAAGCTTCATCATTAGATGTAGGGATATGATCTCAATCCAGTTTATCTACAACATTATACACCATGAAAGAACTCCTTGGTACCCATGAATGTTTGTCTAGGGTAGATTTCTTTTAAGCGGATCCCTCAATTGAGTACTGGGGGGAATTGGTGGGATGATGCTAGTGTTTTTGGTTGCTATGATTCCTATTAGGCTGCTCCTGTATTGGGATAGAGACATAGTTGATTCCTAGGTCCACATTCCTAAGGTAAGGAAGGTGATGATTTCCACACTCTACAGATAAGCTCTAAAAGTTGTTGGTGTTGGTGATTGGTGACATAGAATCCATTGAATCTATCCTTTAGTGATACAAACTTATTAGCTTCATCATCTACAGACCTCTATGTGCGGCCTCAGGATTTGAGATTGTCCCATGTCAGTGGTAATATCAAACCAACATGATATCCTTTTGATAATGAAGGTGTTGGGAGGGTGATGTTGTTTTGAAACCCATAGAGGTTACTCACACAGATGAGGTTCCAAAACATTTTATTGATGAAGACATGATCTAGGGTCAAGGTGGTGTTTATGAGAGAATTTTTCATAGTAACAAATACAACAAGGAACAAGGTCATTGATCACTGCATCTACACAAGAATGAAACATGCTAAATTATATATTAATGTGTAACACAATTTATCATTCTTGTTTTTGATTCAAAAATTTTTTCTTATGTGGGATATTAAAAATGAGAATTACCTATTTCATGGTAACCCTATTATATTATTGAAGGATTTCACATAGGGAATAAAATATTTTTCATAAGAGACACAAAAAATTGAGTGGATCCTGTAAACTTATTTTTTTTATTTGAGAGATTCACATCATGTTTGAGATATTTGTTTCCCTTAAATGTGGAATGGAATAATGGAACAATGGGAACAATAAAATCTATATGGTTTAACACGCGAAAAGGATTATATAGTTAAATGATTTCATATTAGGTTATTATTTCTAGATCCACATCAAGTTTACAATATTTTATTCTGATGAAAATTGTGTGTCGATGATTGATTGTGGTGTGTGTGTCTGTGGGGGGTGAAAATAGTTGAATAATAATTCAAGTTGTGTTTACCATTTTCATCTCTCATGTAAACTCTCAACATATCTTACATCCATAATTAACCATGGAAATTCATTCGAAAGGCAGGTGATTTCCTGGTGTATCAAAACCAATAAAACATATGATATCCCATTGGTTGAGAGGATGAGAGGTCATGAGTATCACACCTTTCTGGGGGGAATTAGTTCCTACTCATATAATCTCTTATATATTTAGGATATGTTTACGAATCTCTTCCAAATCCTGATATGGGATTTGTTACCCTCATAAAATTAGTGGATGTTGATCAAATTTGGATGTAAAGGGGGATATATTAATGATACTATTTATATGTATTAGATGTTCTCCATATTATTCTATTTATTTCATAGAAATGTGTAGCATCTTGTGTTTTGAACCGATATAATTAGGTAATTTGGAGTTTACTGCTATATAACAAGGTGATTGGTGTTTCGAGGATGGGATTTAACCATGAAGATGTGTACAATGTATCCTGTGATAACAAGAATAAAAAACAATATAGTTTTTAGTCCCAGCCATGCTGTTTAATACCATGATGAAAGGACATATATGAAGGCTCTTAGGAATCATGTATGTAGCTTTATACTTTGGAGGGAGCCATACACATCCAGCTTATAATCGGAATCAGAGGTATTGTAGTTTGGTCTACCCTCAACCCACTGATGGGAAGGGAAATTTAATTATAACCATGATATTTATTTCCCAGTACTTAACTAATATATGAATTCCTTCTATACATACACCAAGATAGACATCAATGTATGTTGTAATTTTCATCATGTCATTAATTGTGGATTACTCATTAAAATTTCGATAATTGGGATAATTTTGTTATTCTATTTATATGATCGTTGAAATTCCTTATGCCCACATGAGTCATGATTGATGTGAGAAACACAAGGTAAAACGAAATCAGACTCACTTTCATAATGATATGACACTTATACACTTGGGAGACTGTGATGGATTGTTTGATTTAGTGATCGAAAAATAGGGGGAGTTCTATGTAGCCTCTTTATAGTAGGAATTATAATCCTTATAGATCTTCACAATCAATTGTTGGATGAAGAATAATGATATATCCTAAGGGGTAGGTCCTATGAACATGAGAAATGGAATATTAGGGAATTAAATATAACTTAATGCCTATATATTATCTCATTTCATATACAATGATTGAAAATGAATGATGATAGAGTCATAGGAGAGTTTATGTCCCATGGAAAAGAGTGTTTGGGATATGGAGGGGATTATACATAGGTAGATTTCTATTATATGATATCTAACCCTTACCCTCTGACAAATAAAGGTAAGGGACCACTAGGAGAATAAGGATATTGTAATGAGTGAATATCCCTAGAACATTATAGACGCATCCCCTATGAAAGAGGAATTATCATCCAAATGACCAATATTTTGGTGTTTTCATGGTTTGAGGGCACATGCTCGAGTATTCCAACTAGACATGGCTGACATGTCAGGGGGTGTCGGTTTCAAATGTACAGGGTGTGTGCCTATCATGTATAGAAGTTACTTTATTCCATGTTAATGGGACATTATATAATCAAATCCATCATATTTTATGGTTTTCATGTGACTAGGCTAATAGGTATAGAGGGATTACCATAAACATGCTTACATGTCCAGAGGAATTTGTATTATCTGGGTGACATGTCTGTAGGACATTACCTAATCTTCTTGACATGTCCAGAGGTCATTGGATTACATGGAAGACATGCCCAGATGATGTCACATGATCTATATAACATGTATGGATGACTTCGTTTGGATTGGTGACATGTCCAGGGGACTTATTATGAACAAAATAACTTGTCTAAGAGTCCATTGTATTTGATGCTCGATGTGTCTAAAAGTCCTTCGTATGATTTTTATGACATGTCCAGGAACCGACACATGACTAATGAATGTGTAATGTGAGTTTAATAAACCCCTTCATATGAAAATCAATGTATCTATATTCATTTATGGTTTCTATCTTCTTCATCATTTTATCTCATAAATTCCGTAATATCCATTAGGAAATAGCCAATGGAGGCCTCACACGAACAAGTTGACACACATAAACTCCTTCACATGATCCATTCAACATGTTGGATGTCCTTCACAGGACTAATGGAGTGATCATGTGATTCATATAGGCATACCAAAACATCCCTTAACTAATTTACAAGGTTTACTTGGTGGAAGACTCATGTGATTGCATAATTTTATACTCCAAGATGTTTACTCTCACCTCTATGGTCCCATGTGTGTTTCTCAGTGCTAGTGTGTGTGTGGGGGGGGGGATTTATAGGTATTTCCCTAACAGATCTATGACATTTATCATAATTAGGTAATTGATTATATGGTCTTGATTCAATGAATGGATCAACACATCACACATTCTACATGAATCTGTCATGGATCATGAATGATGTCATCTTTGTATAATGTGATAAATAGTGATCGTGAGATCACTCCATTATTTCGAAATTTAAGTAACCCATAAATTATCAAGTATATTTAACATAAATAAAAATTCATATCAAAGGAACTTTTCATGATCAGGATGACATGTCTCCGGATCTTCACGATATCATGTTGGCATGTTTCTAGGGAATTCATGTTATTAATTGACTAACCATGTGGAAAACATCATCCCATTGAATGAAAATTAGTATAACTCCCTTCGAATATATCATCATCATTTTTCATATTTTATTTTATAAATGGATTTGGTGATTGTCACTTGTCTATTAGTCGACATGTCGCATGATTGGGTGAACATATATAGCATACTCCGCATGAACATCAATGCTTTTTTTGAAGACATCATCTGATCAGGAGGTCTATTTAGAGGGGATTTTCACAATCATTAATAGATCACGTGATGTGAATGAACCATTCATGTTATTTCCTTAGGGTCACCTGATTTATATGACCCAGGTGCCTAATCCCCATGTAACCATACACCTCATTTCGTCTCTTTTTGAGAAAATAATACATATGATTTGGGTATTTACTTTATCCTAAAATTGTTGGTGATCATTTGATGGGGATCAACATCCAGGATTGATTTTTTTTCATGTGAATTGGTATGTTGCTTCTATATTCTCATGATAATATGTTTTTATTTACTTGCATTCTCTACTATATTATATGTGTTACCATTCCTTTGGAGGTTGTTCTTGGTTCTTGGAACTGTTGAACCATCATGATATGATTCTCCCTTAAAAGGGGATTGTGATCACCTGGTAAAAAAGGTGAAAAGGGTCATGCGCACAGGTTCAAGAAATGACATCATGGAGGCATGGACGGAGTTAAAAACATTAGGGGCATTACAAGCTAAAGGCCTGGACCGATGCATAAATAGTGTATGACAGTCATGGGGTCTGACTCATGATGGAGCCAGGATGCGGCGACAAGGAAGCCTAAACCATCTCGATGATTTAGACAACCGAGAGACATGAATACATTCACTGGGGGTTGATCCTCTTCATTTGAGACATTTTATGATTATCCTTCTATAATGGTGCTGAAGGTATATACGGTTGTTGGTTTTCTGTGGCATGGTTAGCACAAAACTATTCGATACAAGATTGTACATTTTTTATAATTTCTCACAATATTATTATTTCTGTGAATTACATCTGTTATACTTGTGAATACTTTTTATGGACATATTGGTGGTGTCCTACTGTGTTTTATTTCTCACACCCTATATGAACATCTCATTGCACACACATATTTCCTATATAGAGATCCACGAACTGGAAATGGACCCATGTTCGATATTTGAGCTGTGGAGTATGGAGTTAGGGGCATGACCAAGATGTATTTTGGATGACTACATTTGATTTATATATTTATTTACATTCAATTTTTATATTATATATTGACTTCCCATACTAGGATCCCATTTATTTTTGAATTACACGTGTTCTATATGATATATTATTTTCCCACATGTTATTTTCATTATTATAGTATTTTATTATATTTTTTTACAAGGGTGTGATGCTGATGGTATAGTATCCCCACTAACGATGTTCAAACAATCATTTCATGTTGGTATCATCTTGTATACAAAGAGGTTCACATGGGGTCATGAGACTCTCCAACTCGAACATTGTGGTTTTGGTCAGGTCATTACAAAATGGTATTCGAGAACAACTTTAAAATTTTACTTTTTACCAAAATACAATATGGTAGAAAATATATGGACTATGTGGCACTTGAGTTTGTGATTTTCCATGTGCTAGACAATCACAGGAGTTATGAACCTCTAATTTTCCATTGATATGATTTTTCTTATTAATTTAGGTGAATTTTGTGTATTTATTTATAATGAATAGACACATAGGACCACATTATATATATATATATATATATATATATATATATTGTGTGATACATACTAGTTTAATTTAATTCCATAAAGTGTGATATCTATTTGCGATATAATTGTATTACATGTTTGAGTGATATGAATATTTTCACATACTATTTTGATATATCTATGCTTGAATTAATTAAATGAATTTATGTATGTTGTTATGATTTTTATAAATATATAAATATGACTAACTTATAGGGATATAGACCTTTGTTAGTGTTGGAAAGGATATACCTTGGGTTATGGGTAAAATCATAGAAGAACCATTGTCTGTTCCCATAGACTTACTAGGATATCTCTTAATAACTTCATATGTTCTAAATTTTTCCTTCATAATTCAAATAATTCTTCCTCAACATAATATTATGTAAGTACTTTGGAAGAGGGGATGTAGTGTTCTTATAAGGGAGGGTGTTCTAGTTATACCATCAAACATGTGGGAGTTTAAATATGAGAATAATCACACACTTTCTCTATGGTTTAGGTAGCATGCATTATTCATCCAAATGTATTTATTTTAGTGCATATCCTATTGCATAAGTTCATATTTATAGTCAAATATGTCATGATGTTCAAATAAAGTATTATTAATACTTTTGTGGCACTAGAGGCCCTCAGGATGTCATTGAATTGTTAGAATCATTGTGGGATTTTTTCCATGGTAAATAATATGAGGGATCCAATATTTATTCTATTGAATTTCATGCTTCGTGATTATCCCATTTCTGTTTATCTGAACATGTTATTATGAGACATGACATACTAGTGAGGTTGACTTCTGAGATACATTCCCTTGATACACCATTTTTCATTAAAGTGAAATATCTCCATCTATTCATATAGTTCCCTGTAGTCATTTCCATTCAGGGAAATCTATGGGACTTCATGATTTTTGAGATAATGTGCTTCGATGTGATTCTTGTTCTAGACTGGATGACCAACATCTAAATAGAGAGAATCACCAAATGATCGATGTATGGGAATTTGGAGTAGGTAGAGTTTGTCTAGACTTGAGTCAGCTCAGGATGACCACAACATAGATTTCATGTTTGGATCTTTCAGTAGAATCAATGAAATATCCATCATCATTGCCTAACGTCATTGATCTCTATTATCGCATTTTTCAAATGATTTATTTGGAAATTCAACTGATAAAAAAGTTAAATTTGAGATAGATCTTATGCTATGTGTGTAATAAATTTTGATATCCTATAATTTTATAGCATCGACCGAGTTAAAGAAACTCATGGTACATATCAAGGAACTACAGAAGAATGGATTTATTAGTTCAAGTACTTCACAGTCGGGTACACCTATTTTTTTCCATGAAGCCGGATTGTAGTATTAAAATCTAAATATATTATTGGAAGTTGAAGAAGGTGATGATGAAGAGGAGATACTTCTTTCCAAGGATTGGTCATATATTTAATCGTTTATGGGGATCTCAGTGGTCTCCATGATTTACAATTTACTAAGTTATCACCGATTATGAGTTAAATAGGAGGACATCCCCAAGACCATGTTTTGAAGATGATATGGGATAAATGTGTACATAGTGTTGTCTTCTGTATTAATGAATACACAAATATTGTTCATGATTCTCAGGAAAAATTCATTCCACACATATCTTAAATCATATATCATGACATTCATTAACAAGATACCCATCAACTATTCAACCCTATATTTTCATGCTAGATATCTTGAGATAATACAGAGTACATTTAGAGCACATTATATTTATGCTAATCATTTGATGTGTAATTTTTGGATTTATGATGTGAAATTTATGGGACATGTGGTTTTGGAGATATGAATATATATGAACCAAGAGAATGTGGAAGGAGTGATTTTATAAAAGAATCCCCAAAAAAATATCAACATTAGTATCGTTTTGGTTTTAGATGAAAATCATTAACTTTTATACATGATTTTCGATATTTATCATCTCTCGTGACTTCACTAGAAAAGGAAAGTGTTATTCTAGTGAAAGGGATAATGTGAATAGGTGTTTCTTTTGTTGAATAGGAGGATGAATGTATCTCAATTTTTAATATGTCATAATATATTCATTGGTTATGATATATACTATGTTGCATCAAGTGTAGTTTTGGGAGTAGTACTAATGAAACGAGAGTGGGTAGTAGTTTATGGTTCCATTCAGTTGTGACCCCATGAGTGGAACTATCCGAATTAAAGTATAGATTAGATAGTTGTGGTCTATGGTTTGATGCATTGGAGACACTATCTCTTTGGAAAGAGATTTTTTATCTACACTGACCACACGATCCTTCATTATATCTTCATGTACCAGGACCTAAACTTGAGGAATATTAATTTGGTAGAGTATCTAGAGATTTTCAACATTGAGATATATAATTCACAAGATAAAGGTAACTTTATAGTATATTCTCTTGGTTTTATGATGCAGGTTGCTGAGGATATTTTTTATAGGGACTTCAGAATAAAATTATCACATAATGATCTTATTTTATAACTGATGGTTGGATTATTATAAGGATCATAGATTGATAATTTGTTCTCTATTGTTGTTCAAACATTATTTAGTGTGTTAGGTGCTGTGTATACAATATTTGGTCATAGATTGTGTTGTGATGTGGGAATAACTATTTGGAGGTGACCTGATACACAGGTGGTCGTTGGACGACAATGATGAAATTCTTTTATATGAGTTAGTTTTTTTACTTGTTTCTATTGGTAAAGAGATGATGATGGAATTATATACCGCTATGTGGGTGGTTCATCATATAGAAACAAAGATATACCATGTGTTCAAATGATTTTTATGGTGTCCAGGGATAAAGAGAAACATTTCAAGTTTTGTTTCATGATACCTTACCCTCCAAAGGATAAAGGTTGAGCACAAGTGTCCTAGTTGATTACTCTATCCCATACCCATATCAATGTGTAAGTGGGATGATTTCTTGGTAGATATTGTGATGGGTTACCCTAGATCCTATGGATTTGTGATGTTATCTATGTGTTTTTTGATTGGTTAACTTAAGATACTCATTTCATACCTATCTAGTAGTATCTCTTAGTAGATGATACGAGAAAACTACATGTTCAGGATATAATATAATTTCACAGTGTTATATTGAGTATCGTATCTGGTAGAGACACATGTTTTACATTCAAATTTTGGAAGGGATTTTGAAGGCCATAGGTACATAGTTGAGAATGTGCACAATGCACCATCACCACATAGATGAATAGTCATAGTGGATAATCCATATACTAAAGGATATACACATAACATACATCCTAGACATAGATGGAGTGTAGGATGATCATCTAGACTCTCTTGAGTTTTCCTAAAAAAATAATAGATTTCAATTCATTTTAGACTTTAGGACACAATTAATGGGAGTCAATGTAATTCACCGATTTTTTAGAATAAGGCTTGGGATGTAGAGGGTATACGGTCCATTTTGGTTTAGGAGACCTCCAAAAGAGTGCAGTTGATTTAGAAGAGGATGATCACAACATTGAGACTATAGAAGTTATATAATAACTGTTAGATGATACCTTTGGATTATGCTATATGCAATCACTTTTTTTCTATGAGTGATTCCTTTATAATGCCACCAATATTTGAGGAGAAAGGAGATGTTATTATTGTACTATGTTGGACCCTTTGAGATCATTGAATAGGTTAGGATTTTTTTCATCCATTTGGATATTCCTTCTCATTAATAAGGTGTGCATGATATGTTTCATGTGTCTTAGATTTTAAGGTATATGCCCAATCCTATGAATATCATCATCTTCAAGGATTTTGAGATGGATTCAGATATATCATAAATGGAGCGCCCAATATAGATCATATATTGGAGTGATAATGTATTTTGATGGAAGTCAATACCGCTTTTATAGATTATATTATGGCATGGATGGATCTAAGAGGAAATATGGGTGTGGGAGTCTGATGTTTGAGCTTAATCACCTAAGTTGTTCAATAACGTATTTTAGAGACACTTCCTGGGGATGCGAAGTCATTATAGGGGAATAATTGTTATATCATCATTTCTATAACCCCTTCTCGATTTATGTAATATGTATTTTGTGTGAAAATTTAAAATATTCAATTAATTTCTTACCCTTACGTATGGAATATGGCCTATGTAATAGAAAAATACATATAACTATATAAAGGGTTCCTTTTAGGAGTTCTGTGTGGGTAATTGGGAGTTTAGAAAGGCATGGTAAAGTTAAGATGATAATTATGTTAGTTTCATAAAAATAATTATTATATTCCATAAACCGTGTAAGGGTCTTACCATGTTTCATGGAAGGGTAACTTATTGTTTACAAAGGTTCTCTAAGGGTTATGCCCTCTTTATATAAAGGTTACTATTGAGTTCCAAATGATTAATATGGGTATGTTCATGTTACATATGGGTATTTCCCTAGATATGTAAATGAAAATCCAAATATCTAAAGCATATGTAAGGGTATGCATGAAGTTGTGTCCTATGTAAGGGTAAAACCTAGTTAACCTTATGAATTACACTTTTTCTGTGTGGGGGTAGTATTTTTTTCCCAGTTTTCTTATTTTCTTCTTCCAGGCCAACCCTATATCATGTATTTAAAATTTAAAAACTGTAAAATCATGGGATAAAAATTCAATTTACTCATTTATGTTCATAAATAATATAATGATGGTTTTGAGTATTCTGTTATTAAGATGGAATTATGTGAAAAATTAAATTCCCTTTATTTATTTGAAGATTTTTTTGAGTATGTGCAACCCCTTAATTTCTTATTGTGATATCTGTAAATCTTGATTTAATCAAACCAGATTATTCATCCAATTACTAGATTTGAAAAAACACATACACTCTCTCTCTCTTATTTTACTATGTAATGTTTTTTACAAAAGTTAAATTACTCATATCCCTTTTATTGATTAGTTTACAGAATAAAATAATATATTCTTCCTAAAATATTGATGATAAATTATTAAATTATAATATCCCAAAAATATTAAATAATAATAAAAATGAATGTCCAAATGGTTATCTCAGATTATTATAGTGAGATAGAATATTATAACAAGTTTATAAATATTATTTTCATAAAAATTGACATGCATATGCTATGGTTTAAACAATATTTTGAAAATTATCTAGAATAAGGAAACTATTATCACATGTGGTGTTTTAACTTCATTGGGAAATAAATTATTTTATATCAGTACTAGGTGTCCTTGGATATTGGTTTGTTCCAACTATTACATGGACCTGATTTAGGTGATAATTCCTTGATAAAATTTAGGTTGTGTTATACTACCATGAGGTAGGAAGATACTTACCATTTGGTGATCTCATTCAAACATATTTCCTTGAAAAATTTCTTATGCTGGAATACTTTGTTTACTGTCCTTGATTATGATAACATGTGGGTGTGTGTATAACCCATGAGACCTATTTACAACACATTATTCCATGAGTATGATCATATAGCTTGTTATCTTTTTTTTATTTTGGTCACATGTATTTGTATGTTTCTATTAAGATATCCTAATGATATGATATGTTTTCCGTATATTCTATACCCTGTTATATGTGTTATTTTTCCCTAGGAGGTTTTTTGTGGTACTCAGAATTAGTGGTCCGTCGTGATATGAATATCTCTTAGTGATGTCCTATTGGTTTTTCATTCAGCACTGGGAGTGTGTTTATTTTTAATATGACATCTTTGCAATATGATATTTCATTCTATCAAATTTTACTCGGATTTTTATGTTATTTTATTATATTTTTTGGTATGGATTTGATAGTTAATGTTTTGTATCCACATTGATGGAGTTAAAAACCTTACTATTAGTTGACATCCTCATGCATATGGGGTGGCACAAATGAGATCTTGTGACTCTCATTCTTAGACCAGGTTGTTCGACTAAGTGAAATAAAAATAAATGATGTGCATGATAAAGAGTGACATGATAGAAATAACTGAGTCAAATAATAACTTAAATATTAACCCCAAAACCAAAGACATGATCATCACATGTAATTTGTTATTAATTTATAAACTGATTTAGAATTACTTTTATCTTGTAATTACTTTTTTTGATCATTGAATTAGTGGTTAATTTTTTTTTTCATATAATCATTGCATTAGTGGAATTAAGGGTATATTCCCTTTAGTAATTATCCAAACATGCTTTGTGAACCTCCAATAATCATCTTAGAATTCTTCTGGTGCTAGTGTGGTTAAATCAAATGCCTAAAAATGATCTTTGTTGATTGAAACTGAATCCTTCAAGAGTAGAAGAATTAATTCTAGTGGAGGATGAATGATCTGCAATATTTAGAGTGTTCTAGAGAGATATCTATCAAGGTATTGAGATAATCCTTCTTATAATTCATTGTGAACAATGAAAGAACGAGGCATCCAATTGTGAAAAATGTCATAACACGGTTTATATACTTTTGGAGTTTAAAAATAAATAATTGGTCATGGACCCTTATTATTTTTATAATATCCTTGAACACCATGTATAAATAATTATAATTATTATTATATTTACATGACATGAGTTAGGTTCATGGAAAAAATAAATATTATTTTCTTGAATAAATAAATTAATATCAATTCAAATAATTTTTAATATGATATTTTTCATAGGACTATAAAACATGATCCACTAACCATCTTCAATATTTTTTGGTCATTTAATAATGAATGTTTAATAAAATAAATATGTACCACTACATTATTCATTAATAAATATATAAGTATTATATTCACTAAATTAGTGAAAAAAATTATTAAATATTTGTGTTACTAAATATATAAATATTTTACTTCCCTATGAATAAACCAAAATAAATAAATATTTCATATTCATGTAATTAAATAAATAATTACCAAGTGAATATATATTTATTAATTGGTAAACAAACATTTTTACACTCTTGAATAGCTTCTGATTGAATATTTATGGTCAAACCAACATGGATTATTATTAAATCACATAAAAGAATAACATTTATCCAAAAAGTTAAATTTAAATGAAATTTATCTAAGGCATCATATGTGCATAATGTGTAACCCTCAAGACCTTTTTTGTTAGTGGAATTTGGCTAGACGACCTAAAGTCCATAGTTAGCATTTAATAACACAGAAATTCACCCATTGAGAAATAAGTTATTGTCGAAATGAAATATAACCTTCTATGAACATACACCATGTAATATAATCCATTTATCTTGATATCTGTAATTAAAGAGGTTTTATGCTCGTATCATTAACATATGTTCTTGATGTTTATTTCTTTTACATTTCACAAATGAACATACCAACACCACCACCACGACCATGATCTTAATCAGAAAATTCAATTTCCATAAAGGTTTTGGTGTATGAACCTTTGTTAAGTAATAAAAGAGATACATCATTTCTCACATTATTCATTGACACAACATCACTTGTAACATACCAAACATACCATACCTCACCATGAGTTTATGTTGTCATGATTTTTATCAATCCATGAAATTAAAAGACTCATGACATGTGTTAATAATAATATTAATGTCTAAGTATCATTACACACAATTGCAACTAAGAATATCCAATCAAACATATATATATGAAATTCATATTGGTTGTTTATGCTCTCATAAAATCAACTACTGAAGATCACCAATGATGTATCATATGAAAAAATTTCTAAAAATCCTATGAGTATCCTCTCATGATATCCCATATCATCTATTCCCCATTAAATGATATAATATTATTACATTTATTATATTTAAGAATAATATTGTGACACTTAGTGGTTCCTATCATAGTGGGGAACTGCTACAATCTGTTAGTGAAATTAATAACTTTATCACATAATCACATAATATGTCGTGCATATGAAAAATTATGATATAATAAGAACTTTTATTAAAATTCAAATACCTGAATAAATGTAATCATAATTTACATAGATATTAATTCTATGGTACTAACTCCAATAAAAACTCAATTTCACCAAATCCATATAATAATAACCTTTTCTCCCCCAGTTATCAAATAAAGATCAAGCTTCTAATTAGATAAATTTTTAATCAAGGGTCCACTATGTTTTCTTCCATTATACTATATTCAAAAATACATCCACCCTTAGAAAATTCTTCTGGAGTTGATATTTTCAAATTATGTGCTTCATCCATTAATGTGATCTCTAATCTATTGAAAGAGCCACCACTACAGTATTATTACAATTCAATGTTGTAAGATATTTACTATTAGGTACCAGATCACGCACTTGGATGATGTTGTGAATCCAAACTGATTCTTTAGATGCATCAAAATCCATTATATACTCTGAATCTACAATAGAATCAGTGAAAACTGGCTTCATTATAATCTTCCAGTCCATGTCTCCTCCATTGATATGACTTCCGATCATTCATATCTTTTTGTAAACTAGAATCAATATATCCTCTAATAACTAGTTCACCCTCTCCTCGGTATACTTGTTATATATCCTTATCACACTTTATATAATTAAAGATAACCTTAATAAATAACTAATTCCATTCTAATGGATCAACATGATATCAAAGTATTATGATTAATGTGTAAGAAACATCAAGCCTAGTACATAATATAAAATACACGATATATCCTATAATAAATTCACATGAGATCATACTCATTCTCTCGATATCTATAATGTTATTCCTGATGACACATTGACACATTCCTATCACAGGGTGTGGAAAAGACAATTTTTTCCTATGTTTAAATAATTTAAACTGGTCATCCTAGTCTATCTATACAGAGAAAAGATCAAAAATAATGATTAAACACTAAATTATATAAATAAATGGAGGTTGTTTTTGTAATTGATTCACTTTAAAAAGAAAAAAATAAATTAAAATAATGTTTGAACCAAAATTCATGAATAGCGTATTGGGGTTAGGGTAAGTCCTCATTTTTCAATGTCATCATGGCCATAAAATTTATTCCCCTCTCTTTATATTGAATGATAAATGAATGACTCCTCAATTGAGCTATTGATGTCCCCTAATTGATGAAAGTATTGAAAACCAGATCAATGTGCATGGAAATCAGTAAACCATTCCCAAAATAATATGGAAAGTCCTGATTGGAAATATTTTCTACTTATAAATCTTGAATCAATTAAATTATACCACACATGTGAGAACAATTATAGATACTCACCAGCTTACAAAATATGATTGATTGAGGAAAACATCAGTAAGTGGAGGTAGATTAATGAAACTCAACCAATGATACAAACAATGAATGATACAGAAATCCTAAATACAATCACATTATGTGAATTGGTGCAATTACAAAAGGATTTAAAAATAAATTTAATATAGAATGTAAGGAACACAACACCGATTCACTGTGAAACAACACTTTGTAATTATAGTTATTTAAAAAATATAGTTATAACTAGCCTTTAAATGATATTTTTATGATTTTGTGTTTTGAATTTTTAAAAATAGACATATATTAATGTGATCATTAATATATTTATACTATGATAGGATTAATTTAATTTTTGTTGTTCAATAGTAACTTTATCCTTAGGAAGAGTAATGTACCCTTCTAAATAGTAATATGACCCTTATAAAATGTATATCAACCAAATGAATAGTGACATCATATTTGAGAGTAAAAATTTTTTATTCATCTTGTAAATGAAAGTATGATATAATTATATCACAATACATGTAACTAAATATTTTAAAAATTTATAATTATGTGTTGGTATTATTGTAAGTGATAAAAATTTAATTTAAAATTTATAAATAATAAATTAATTTAAATGAAAATTAATTTTCATAAAATATATTCATAAATAAATATTTTATTATCTTAGTTTTTTAAGACAATCTAATAAGACCTGTGTTAAATTTTTTAGTGTGTTATAAAATTAGTTTTATCTTAAAAATACTATTTTTGGAGTAAATTCTAATTTTAATTGAAAATTTAATTTCTAATATTTTGAAAATCATTTTTATAAAATGAGTTTCATTTTTTAATTAAACACATTGAATAATAGTTAGGTTGAATTTTTGGGATTTTTTTGAAAAACTAAAATTTTTTGTGAATAGTAAAATAAAATAATTTATAGTATTAATACATATAAGATAAATACACTATAAATTGATTCATGGATGATCTATGAACACTGTTTTTAGTGAATTGAAAAATACAGTAATTGTTCCTCTATTCAGAAAAATAATAAAACAATGAATAAAATAATGATAAATTACCCATCTCATCCACTATAGAAGCCACCCCTCACCCCCACTTCTTCTCAAACCCTTCAAGCATTGAGACATATAAAATTTATTCCCAAAACATTTCCCAATATCCTACCCACATTCAGAATCTATTGGTCTCATAAAAATACCAAAATCCATACCCTTGATGAGATCCTTAAGGATTAGTATTGAAGAGGTAAAATCCTCTTCCTTTTTCCTCTTATTTTCTTTTCATGTTCATTCTTTAATTTTTATCTTCTCAAATCATGTATTCAAATGATCATGAAAAATACAATATAATTTATATAATTTAATTGGTATATGTTTCATCAATATCCTTACTCTCCCACTTTTATTTTAAAAATGAAATCATTGTCTGGGAGGTGCCAATTTACAACCATTAAGGATGTAGAACATTAATTATTCAATTTCAAATTCAAGGATAGTCATGATACCATTTTTTACATCATAATAAAATATATTAATTATGTTCTGTAGGTAACATATTTAAAAAATATTATGAAATAAAACAAAATGATTTCATTAGGATCAATAACCATCGTAATAATGTAAACGATTATCAATAAATGTACTATATAATGATTCATTCCAATACCATATAACTAAATTTTATATATAACCATTTAAAATTATGTATTTTTATCAATATAATATAATTTCAATTCATGATAATTAAATCCATTCTACGTGAACTTCCACACTTCTATACAACTATACTGATTGTCAAAACCATGGAAACAAATGCTCCCAATAAATAAAATTGTATCATATAACCCATCAAAAGTCCATATATGAAATTAATAAAATTATACAAAATAAAATAAATTTAAATAATTTAATTAATTAATTAATTAATTGATTTAATTTATTTATCATGAATGTTAATGTCAAGTTCATACCTCATTTGGACATTAAAAATAATAATTTTCTTATCTCACTTTCATTTTTTGGGAAATATTCCCTAGTAAACAATATTTATTGTGTATGGTGTATGTATACATACCATTGATGTATAATATCATGAATATATTTATTTTCCAGGTATTCAACAAATCATTTTATGAATATTATGTTTGGATCAAATGATTCGATTGATTACAATCTGGTAAGGGTTTTCTACCTGAACCTCTATTTTTATTTGGGTTACTCTTTTTCTCTTTTGACCCAAGTGAGATTATTAATTATTATTATTTATTCCACATAAATTATGTTTCAATGTTCTATATATATTTTCCCATCATAGAACTCGTTTCTTTTAAGGGTAGTTATATGTTTTAAAACGATCTTTCTCAAATTTTTGTCGATAAACAATCCCGATTCAAGGGAACTTCTCAAATTCTTAACTATATTCAAGTGAAATATATATTTTGTTTTATGCCACCGATATTTTTTATAAAAACTATCATTTTATTATTAAATAACAATATTAGTTTACTTTGGGTTTTATTTAATTTTGTTTCAAAATTACTCTTCATTGTAATGTAAAAGAGTCTTTCTCTCTAGAATTACTCAATGATTTTATAAGAGTATTTTCATCTATTTCAATACACTTATTAATTATTATGATTAATTTTTATTAATATTATATGATATCATCTACCATATTTTATTTAATGTATTGTGATTATTTTGAATATGAATGTGTTGGGCTGACCTATTTTGATAATCACAAATCATGTTTCATTTATGTCATAATCATGATTTCATTATTTGTTAATCATGGTTCTTTAATAATTCTTGTTTATATAAAGTTATATTCATGTTCTATTAATATCACTACATGTAGGTTTAAGCTTACAGTGTAGCTTTTGTCTCATTGCAAAGGTTACCGATGTAAGGTTACCGATGCAAAGGTGACCAATGCAAAGGTTACAGATTCAAAGGTTACTGATGAAAAGGATTCCGATGAAAGGTACCAATGAAAGGGTAACTAAGAGAGTTCACCGATGAACGATTACTCATCATGGTAACCATTGAATGTTACCACTGGAAGTTACCGATGGAAGGTTACAGTTGGAGGTTACTGATGTGCTCCTACTTTTGAAGCCTACTGATGTGAAGGCTACCATTACCAGTATACCAATGCTTACTCTTCCGTAATTTTCCAAATTCTTAATATTATTCTAAAGATAATATTTGATAAATTAAATTCTTATGATATTAATTAATGCTGATTTTAGAAATTTTATGAGACCATACCTGGGACATTACAATTTATGAGAAAGATCGCACGTGATCTACTCATTCCTATTGTGGGATCTCAAACATAAAAAGATAAGACCATGATTGAAAATAAAGAAGGGTGTGCAATACATGGGTGTGAAGTAGTGTGGAATACAAAGTGGGAAGGAGATTAATCAGTCAATCAAAGGAGAACAATCCAGCAATAACTCCCTGAACCCACAAGCATCACAAAGATAATTTTGAGACAAACTCACATCTTCCTTCTATGCCTCATCAACTCTTGATCTACACCAGAAGAAGGAGACTAAAAGAATGAACCTGGAAGTTTCAACACTCTGTTTTGAAGAAAACTCTCAAAAAAAGGCTCCAACATAAAATTCTTCACTCTGAGGAGTTAATAGCTGCACTTCTAACACATAGAGCATTCTAAACTAAAGATAATTATCTTAAGCTCTATTGTGTTCCTTTATTTTACATTTTTTTAGAAGTGTGTGTGTCTGTCTATTACACACACTATCTATTGTGCTTGAAGTCAAGAATACTAGATATCCTCATATCAAACTTCTCCTACATTTTTTCCCATGTATAATTGTGGTAGAGACTGTATCTGGTCTGTACTATTTTTTTTTCACACAAAGAACTGTGGAAGAGGGTTTGAACCCTGGACAATATGTGAGAACTATTGCAAGACATGATACATGTTTTTTATCAAGTTTATTGTTAATATAAAGTGATCACCAACTGGAGAGGATTAAGTCTCTGTTTGAGACATAACATCTTGTTTTACATTAATATTCACTAAATTTTGTTTTTATCTGTTTTATCTATTCTTCAATACTTATAATTGGTAATACATAAAATATTTTTCATAACTTTGATAGTTAGTTTTGGTTGGTCTGTATATGTGTTTAATTCAGTATGCTTGTTCCAAAAGTATAATAAGTGTTTTACACTAATTCAATTGAGGAATAGTCACCCTTTGAGACACCTATTGATCAATTAGACATATATATCTAAACTGCCTTAATAAACTATGCTATTTTCAAATTGAGGGGATATTTATAAGAATTGTTTTTAAACTGAAATTTTATATACGAACTCAATTCACCACCATATTTAGATTCCACTCCGACCAACATTTTTTTATCAATGGTGTAGTTTGTTTTTCAATTTTCATATTATTTTTCAACTAGGATTTTAGTTGTATCTTAAAGATATTAAAATTTCTGTCATATCTAATTTTTCATTTCATTAAATACTATGTAACTATGGAAAATAGATTGAAGGGTGATGCTACTAATAGGACACCTTTCTTTAATGGTAATAACTATGATTAGTGGAAATTAAAAATTAATATGTATCTAGAGGGCATGGGACATGAAATCCGGGACACAATTTAAGAATAATATATATTGCCTGTTATTACCAGAGACGTGTGGTCTTAGTTGACTAAAGATACATATATTAATAATCATAATGAAATGAATGCTTTGTATTGTTCTCTAGGTGATGAGGAATTCAATAGAATATCTTCATGTTAAACTACATAGGAAATTTGGGATACTTTAGCTGTTTCTCATGAGAGATAAACGAATGTTAAAGAAATGAGATAAAATATCTATACTATTAAATATGTTAAATTTAAAATGAATCATGATGAACATATCTCGGAAATGTATCTTAGGTTCAATGAAATAGTTAATATCATGAGTCTACTTGGGAAACATGTGGACAAAAAGGATCCAATTATGAGATTGCTTCGATACCTACTTGAAGATAGAGTGGAACTTCTGTTTCAATCCGAGAATCTTGTGACATAGGAAAACAATCAGTGAATGAACTAATTGGAAATCTTATGATGTATGAATAAGAACATAAGGTTAATCAAGAAGTAGATGAATAACCATGGATTAAATCTGTAGCATTCAAGACTACTACCACAAAGGACTATGAGAATGAAAAATTTCAAGCTCATATAGAAACATCCACAAGTGAAGATTCTGACACTGACAGTGATGATGAGATGGGTCATCATCCAAGGAGATTCAAGAAGTTTTAATGAAGGATAATGTTTTTTATAAAATAATTCTAAAAAGGAAGTTATGATAATAAAGTATAGTGGAAAAAGGATAGAAAATGGAATGAAAACTGAACTAATATAGTCTGTTATGACTGAAAATGGAATGTTCATGTGAAGGCTGATTTCCCAAAGATTAAATTTATGAAGAAGTATGAAGAGAATTTTAATGGATAGAAAAATACTATAAAATACATGTGGAGTGACTTATATGGTAGCTCAAGTGGATCTGACACTTCTGGTGCTGACAAGAACAAACATGCAAATCTGTGTTTCATGATAGAAGCATTGGAGGTAACATCCAATTCCCTTATACCTAATGATTACTATTCTGGGAATGGAATTGAATCAAACAATGATGAAATTATGACTAATGATAAAATATTTGAAAACTATGGAATGATTGAGGATACCATTAATGAACTCAAGGATAAATATAAACTATTAAAAAGACGACATGCATTAAATGAAAATTTCAAATCTAATATAGATATTGAGGAAGATAAATGTACTTAGCTAATAAAATAAAATATTATTCAAAAATTATCAAATGAAAATTTAAAAATGGAATTGGAAAAATTTACTTCTGGTAGAGATACCTTGACTTAGTTTCTTTGAAAACAAAATGCTCAAAAATACACAACTAGTATAGGATATCAACCAGGACAGAGAAGGATTATTAATACTAAATTTGTTCCAAAATCTAGACAGTTCACATATAGTTCATGTTCTAGACCATCTTTTGAAAAACAATTCTCTAAAATACCAAACAAAGTATTCATGCCTCAAAAAAATTCTATTGATTATAGAAAACCTATGAAACAAGTATGGGTTCCCAAAGTTTTACTTACTATCCTCTCTGGACCCAAGAAAATATGGGTAGCAATGATACCCTACACTTAATTTGAATTGTAGAAAAATTGTCTAAAGAGATCTTGTAAAACTCTATGGTACTTGGACAATGGATGTTCCAGACCCATGACATGAGACTTTTCATATTTCAAAATCTTGATTAATGTTGATTGTGGACATGACACATTCGTTGATAATTCTAAAGGGAAGATCATCGGCTTAGGACAAATTGGTAATCCTAATACTAAATTAGTTTCAAAAGTTCTTTTTGTTGATGGATTAAAATACAATCTGCATTGTATCACTCAGTTGTGTGATTATGGATTCAATGTAAAATTTGAAGATACTACTTGCAATGTTTTTAATTCTAAAAATGACTTAATATTTACTACTTTTAGAAAATATTAGTGGACATAGAATTAAGACCATGAAATGTTTTCATGGATGTGAGTTTGAGAATCATGATTTTGAATCTTTTTTCTCACATAATGGTTATACTCACAATTTCTCTACTCTTAAAACAACTCAAAAAAATGGTGTTGTAGAAATAAGAAATATAACACATCAAGAGATTTCACAGACTATACTTAATGAGTATAACCTACCTATCAATTTTTGGGCTGAGGTTGTTAACACAACTTGTTATATTATCAATAGATTCTTGATTAGACCTATTCTTAAGAGGACCCCTTATGATATTTGGAACAATAAGAATCCCAATGTTAATTACTATAATGTTTTTGGTTCTAATGTATTTATCCTTAACACTAAAGTTAATGTTGACAATTTTTCTTCGAAAAGTGAGGATGTAATTTTCCTAGGTTACATAATGATATGTCAATTTTGGGACTTAATGATCATGACAGTGAACCATTAGTGAAAAAAATGTTCTTGAAACTTTCCAGAATTTGTAAATGGTGAATCGGAACATATAAATAATCCTGAAGAGTATAGTTCATCTCTTTATAGAGGTATTAGAACTCTCAAGAATCATCCTTTAGATATTGTAGTAGGTTATCTAAATAGAAGGACATAGACTATTTCTTCTCTGAGAAACCAGGTTGAACATAAATATTTTCTTTCATAGCATAAACCCCAAAATATTAATGATTTTATCATTGATGAATTTTGGGTGATATTTATGCATGAATAATTGAATCAGAATGAAATAAACAATGTATGTAAATTAGTGGACAGACCTAAAGACACCATGACCATAGGCACTAAATGGGTATTTAGAAATAGAGTGGACGAATAAGGAAACATAGTTAGAAAAAAGGATAGACTAGAAGCCCAAGGATATAGTCAATTAGAAGTAATAGACTATGAGTAATCCTTTGCTCCTTTATCTAGACGTAAAGCCATCAGGATACTAATTTCTTATGAAAGATCATCTGAATTTCAGAAATTATCAAATGGATGTCAAAAGTGCATTTCTAAATGGGTATATAGTTGAAGATGTATTTGTTTAACAAAGTCATGGCTTTACAAATCCCATTTTTCCAAATCATATTTTAAAAAATCTAATTCCTTATATGGTCTAAAACAAGCTCCAAGAGCTTCATATGATAAATTTAGATCCTTTCTTATTTCAGAAGATTTTATTAAAGGGTAACATATCCTACGTGGTTTATTAAAATTATTTCCAAATATGTTCTATTAGTACAAAATTATGTAGATGATATTATTTTTGGAACCTCTAAAAACACTATATGTACTAATTTTTCCAAAATAATGCAAGATAAATTTTAAATAAATCTAATGGGGGAACTAAAATTGCTTCATTGATTACAAATTTATCAAAATAACAATGGTATTATTTTAAATCAGAGTAAATATACTAATGATCATTTGAAATATTTTTATTTTGATGGTAATAAAGGTAGTGATACACCTATGAGTACAACTTTTACATTGGATGATGTTGATGTTGTTATGTTAGTGGATCAAACAAATTACTAAGAATGATTGAGAGTCTTCTATAACATACTGCTAGCATACCTACCCTTATGTTCAGTGTATTAATGTGTTATAGTTTTCAGGACAACCCTAAAGAGTCTCATGTAAACGATGTTAAAATTGTTTTTAAATATCTCAACTGGACTATAAATTTAGGACTATTTTATCCAAGGGGAAAACCATTTGATTTAATATGTTATTTGGATGGTGACTTTGCTGACTGCATGTTAGATAGAAAAAGAACCTATGGAACATGTCACATTTTAGGAAAGTTAGTAATATAATGGTGTTGTAGGAAACATAATTATGTTTCATTATCTACTGCAAAGGCAATATATATAGCTTTTGGTTGTTGTTGTGCTCATATTTTATGGATGAAACACACATTACTAGACTATGGATATCAATTCAATAATGTACCTATATACTATGACAAAACAAGTGATATTAACATCTCTAAAAATCCAGTATCTTAGGCTAAGACAAAGCACATTGATGTGAGGCTTCACTTCTTATGTGATCTTTATCAAAGAGGTGACATCACTCTTGAATTCATTGGTAATGTACAACAATTATCTGATATATTTACAAAGAATTTGAATTCTGAGAGGTTAAATTACATCAAATATGAGTTAGGTATGATAAATTGTTGACCGATTGGACCTCACCATTATACCATATTGATAGGACCTCACTGTTAGACCTTACCAATACGATAAAACCATTAGACCTTTCCGATATGACCTTACCGTTATACCTAACTAATAGGACCTCTCCGTCAGTGCATACTGATTGGACCACATCATTAGACCTTACCGATAGAACCTCATTATTAGACCTTACTGGTAAGACCTCACCGCTATAGATTTTTGATATGGACTCACCGTTAGACCTTACCGATAGAGCCTCACTGATGGAACTTACCAATGCCTCCTTACCAATAGATGACTTGAGTCCGGGACTTTGCATTTTTTTGTTCTCATCCAGAATATGAAAGGTGTTTTGCATTTACTTATTTATTTTATCTATTTTGATTTTTTCGATCCCTAAATGATAATAATAAAACACGGGTCACATTGAAAACCACATCAAACCCTCTACTAAGCCTTTTTCTCCCCAATCTCAGATCCTAATCCTCTACTGAAACCACTATCCCCTCCAGATAGATTGTGAGAGTGAAAAGGAAACCGATTTCTGATAAAGGAGATGCACCAGATCCTACGAGACCTTCAGCTGAGTCTAGTAGTGGAATCCAGATAGTGTTAGAGGTCCTTAACATGCATTTATCGAAGTGGTAAATAGTGGTTAAGAAGGATCATAGCTCGAAATGTCTACTATCGAGACGTTATTTAGTGTTGAAGGAACATGAAGCTCATGGTTGGGTCGAGTGCTTTGCAAACAATAATGTACCATATTACCCGATGTTGAAGAATAAATTTTATGAGTATCTCATGTTTGAGAAAACTAAGGATGAGCACAGAATGTCATCTTAGGTGAATGGAGTAAGTTTGAGATTCTCCTCTACTGAATTGGATGAATGTTTGAGGGTTCCACATGAAGGGATTTGTGATTACTACCCAGTAGTGGTGCCTCCCACGTGTGATTTCTTCTGCTATAAAGAAGCATTAGCTGAACTAACTGGGAATGGGATTGCTTGTAAATTCATTACTTCTGAAATGGTAGGATAAGATAAGATTCTTCTCATGTTTATCCAGTATGAATTAACTCCCAGGGGAAAATACTTTCCAACATTAAAGTTTCAGTATGTTTTTATCTTATATCTATTAAAGCATGAATAGAAGATCAACTTATGTAGGATGTTGATGATTCGACTAGAATATATGACAAAACCTAGTTCCAATTCCATTGCCCTATTTTAAGCTAATATGATATCCCCTATGTTGAAACTGAAAGGAGTTGCTGGAGGTAAGGAGGAAACTGTTGTTGTGAGGGATAACCATTACATCACAAGAGTAATTTGAAAGCTAATGAAGATCAACTGGAATCCCTAGATGAATAGATGTTTGAGTGATGAGGCTAAGGAATATAAAGAGTTCAACCCCGTTTCTCATCTTAATAATCCTAAAAATAAGAGAGACCCGAGTCTAAATCCTGGTGATGTAATGCCTTCTTATTCAGATGAAGAAGAAGAGGCTGTTATTATGCAAGAAAGAGAGGACTCTCCAATAGATGACATGAGTGATACTGAACTTCCATAAAATCCGTGTGCTGATACTATATCCTTTGGTGAGCCTAGAACACCAAAGAGATTTCTTAGATGTGAGGCTATCCTAAGGGACACTGATGAAGAATACAGTGAAGAATATGTGGCTGAAAATGTCTTTAGAGACATTACAAATACCTCAGATAAGGATGAGGACACGGATTCAAGTCACGATGACTTTGAGAATGTTGCTGCTGAAATTGAAGAGGAATGTTTAAGTCTCTATCCTCTAATAGGCAATATAGAAATGGTAGAATGTGGAGATGAGGAAATTTATGATTCCATTGAAGAAGGACATGTTTTTGAAATTGTTGAAGATTCTATAGATGATGTGGTAGTAGACCTTCATGTTGATGAAGTTGGTCAAGGAGGTCTGGTAGAGATGAATGTGGCAGATCAAGAGATTTCTCCATATGAGGGGGAGGATCCTATTGCTACCGTATTACTTGTTGTTTCTCATGGAATAGAGGAATAGAAAAAATCTCATGGATTTGTGGTATTAGGCTTAGATTATGGAGATTCTGAAGATGATGAACCAATCAAATTTCCTTCAATTCCAACTGTCTCAGAAACTACCATTTTTTCATCCAGTGGTTCTGTTACCTTGAGACTAAGTAAATAATAATGAATTGGATTCATTGAAATCAGACTTAAAGAGGAATTTTGATGAGAAAGATAATGAGATACAGAGAAAAATAGATCACAATAAAGGACTCCTGACATATGCATTGTAAAGGATAGTCTCTACCTCTCACTAAGTTGTGTTACATGAGGTCAAGGAATGTCAGAATCAGGTATGAACTTTGGCAGTTTCTATGGAATCAATGAAACAGTCTATTTCCAGCATAGACGCATATATGGGTTCAATGGATCCAGTGGACAGAGGCCTTAGATATGTTAAATGTGTGGTTCATCAAATGGTCACAATGTTTTAGGATTTTAAATATTCTATGGAAACCCATGTCAATGTACACGGTGATGATGTAAAAAGGCTGATTAGTGGCTAACCAAATAATTTAAGGAGACTGTGGCTTTGACTATGGAACCTTTGGGAGTATTTTCATCCTCTTCAACCTCTCCTCTAGTTGACATTGAAGCCTTTTAGACCATTCTTAAAGATGAATTTGGAAAGTTATCTCTTACTAGTACCTCATACTCTCAATTCATTTCCATTACCTGGGAAATTCATAAGCTTGTGGGAGATTATTTAAAGGAATATTTTCAAGATCAGAAGGCCATCAAGGATCAAGTTTACATCTATTACAAATGGGTGTACACTAAGAATCAGAATTATGGTCACATGGAGAAAATCTTAGAGAACTTGAGAATCCCTCCTATCACTTAGGTGTTTAAGGATCAAGTGAGTAAGCTTAGAGAGTTGACTCTTGCCCTGGAGAGATTCGAGGAATAAAAAGATGATGTCATATCTACTATGTAAAGAGGGGGAAGTATCATTATAAACTTTAAGAATCTTCTATTACCCATCCCCGATGTGGACCGCACAACCATCATTGTTCATCCTGTTTTTCTTGCTTCCTCAACTGCTTTGGGTTCCACCAGTACTGCTCCTTTGATGACTCCTGCATAGGACATCAGAAGTTTGATGCCAATGATTCCTTAGAGATCTACTCACTATACGTCTACTGATGCCTTGGTCGCTACTCCTCTTATATTTCTCACTGACATCCCTTAGTATCTCCCTCTACCTTCAGATCCTACATCCTCAGCTCCCAAATAAAAATCTCAATTGGACATCTTTGATGTGGATTGAGTGTGGACTAACTTTAGTGATAGGGAATGGTGTATTTCTTTGTCTCTTGTACTACTATTTTATTAATATAAACACTCTCCTTCATCTCTTTTTTTTCTGTATGCCTTTTATTAATCACAAAGGGGGAGAAGATAGTGTTTCAATTGTATCTCATCAATTTATATATGTACTGCCCTCAATTTAGTTTTCATCATAAAATATGTGTTTTCCACCATCAATGATGAAATTAGAAGCTGTGTTTAACCTTGATTGAAAACTACTTAAACCTAAAGATTCAATGACATAATTTGTTATTATCAAAAAGGGGGAGATTGTTGGACTCACATATTTTGATAATCCCAAATCATATATCATTTTTTTATAATCATGCTTTCATTAAATGTTAATAATGGTTATTTATTGTTTCATATTTATATAAAGTCATATTCATGTTATTTTAATCTCACTGCTTGTCATTTTATGCTTACAGTGCTGCTTTTATCTAAGTGCAATGGTTAACGATGCAAGGATACCGATGCAAATGTTACCAATGCAAAGGGTACTGATGAAAGGTTTTTCAATGCAAAGGTTACCAATGAAAAGATTACAGATGAAATGGTTACCAATGCAATGTTACTGATGGAAGGTCACCGATGCAAGCCTACTATTGAATGTTACCATTGAAGGTTACCGCTGAAAGTTACGTATGGAAGGTTACAGTTAGAGGTTACTAATGTGCACCTACTATTGAAGACTACAGAAATAAAGGCTATTGTTACCAGTCTACTAATGATTACTCTTCCATACTTTGTCAAATTCTTAATATTATTCTAACGTTGATATTTGATAAATAAAAAGCATCTGACATTAATTACTGCTGATTGTAGACGTTTCAGGAGACCATAACTAGGACAATACGACGTGCGAGAAAGATCGAACGTGATCTACTCATTCTTATTTTTGGATCTGAAACAAAAAAGGAGAAGACTGGGAATGAAAAGAAAGATGGTTGTGCGATACCTGGGTGTGATGTAGGGTGGCATAAGAAGTGGGAAGGGGCTTACTCATTAAATCAAATCAGAACCATCCAAAATGAACTATGTGATCCCAGAAGCATCACAAATATCATATTGGGAGAAAATCACCTCTACCTTTTGTGCCTCATTAACTCTTGATCTACACCAGAAATAGAACACTAAAATCTAGAACCTAGATTGTTTGACACTCTATTTTGAAGAAAACTCTCAGAAATAGACTCTAACTTCAAATTCTTCAATTAAAGGAGTCAATAGCTGAACTGCTAACAGATTGAGTATTTTAAACTCAATATTATTATCTTAAGATCTATTCTTTTCCTTTATCTTATATTTTTTGAGATGTATGTCTGTGTTTTTCAGTTAGAGACACTGTCTCCTGTGCTTGAACTCGGGGATACTTGATATCCTAAAATCGAACTTCTTCTATATTTACCACCTATAACTATGGAAGAGATGGTTTGTGGTCTGCACTATTTGCTTTTCCCATGAAGATCTGTGAAAGAGGGTGTGACCCCTAGACATATTGTGGGAACTAATGTAAGACCTGATACATGTTGTGTATCAATATTATTGTTAATATAAACTGATTTGTGTCAGGTGATCACCAAGTGCAGATGATTAAGTCTTGTCTTGAGAATGAACCAAAAATTTTATTTTACTATTCACTATATTTTGTTTTACTCTTTTATATATTTTTCGTTGCTTATAATTGCTAAAACATAAAAATTTTCATTCAAATTGATAGTTAGATTTGGTTGGTGTGTGTATTTTTTAACTTTAGTAAACCTATTCTAAAAGTAGAATAAGTGTTTTACACTAATAAAACTGAGGACTAATCACCCTTTGAAGAACATGTTCACCAACTAGACATATATTTCTCTACTGCCTTAATTAACTGGGCTCTTTTCAAATTCGTGGGATATTTATAAAAATGTTTTTTAAACAAAAATATTATGTAGAAAAAAAATTCACACCCCTCTTGAGATTCCACTCTGACCAACATGATGTTATATCATGATACAATTAACCATTTTACTCTTAATAGTTAGTGTTTATATTAACTGATTGGGGAAAATTTTATACATTTGATATGTTAGTTACAATATGAAGTTATATGATTATTAGGTCTCACCCCTTTCATATGAGGAATGAATTGGTCTTAGAAAGAGACATGTGGGTCACGTTATAGGGCCTCAATGCATTTATAGGTCACATGAGACAAAAAAAGAATTGGGTTTTGGCTAAGGCCTTATCCTAGTATTATTAGATATCTTGGATGAGGCCTTGACAATTTGTTTTTTCTGTCTGGAATTATGAATTAATTCATTATGATAATAGTAGTTGATAAACCAGGAAATTATTTAACTATTATAGCATACATGTTTATGTTTCATTATATTTTGATAATTTATATGTCATTATTTAATCATATTTCATTCTATCCATATTATTCTCCAGTTTATTTTTTAATGTAATTTGTTTTTAGTTATTCACCATGCCTAATGTTTATCTTTATTATAACATCTACTGCATTACTTACACTAACTGAGCTTTCAAAATCATAACATTCTTATGATTTATTTTATTCAAAGGATTAGAATTATAATATTATTATGATTGACTTTTAGTAATAATCTAAGAGTTTATGGGTGTCTCGAATGGAGTTACAATGATTTTTTCTTTCAATTTGTAATGTAAATAATTGTTTGTTTCCAATTTTCCAAAACTACTAAACTATTTGGTCCTTAAGTATGTGACATACTTGTAAACATACTATTTTATTAATTTAAGGAACCATCTCTTTTAAATTGGGGTTGGAGCCCTTATTGTTTTTATCAGAGGAAGTTTAGTAGAAACTGTGGAAGATGGAAATATAAAACATAGATTAGGGAAAAAACCTAAGATCATATTTGACGATTACCGAACAAGAACATCTTATAACCATTATAAGGTATAGATTATGTTGATCTTTCTAGAAAAAAAATCCATGTCTAGATACTATATGTAGCTATGGTTCTGGAGCAGATGTACCTACGAATAACATCTTTGACATGGCCTTAATGGCTTGACGTGGGGTAACCTTCTATGCGACAACATGCCTTTCTATGAATGCGGTTTGGCAATCTTCGGGTATATTATTAGGATAATTCATATTTTATTTAAAAACTAGGATTAAAAGTAAATATAACCTCAAATAAACCATGTTTATGATTTTGAGATTAGTTATATGAAAATTTTCAATTCATGTTGAGTGTTTTTCTGGTATCAACCATTTTCATAAATGAAATTTCAAATTGTGAGGACACATTTCTTGAATGATGGGAGAATGTAACACCCCAAGGATTTACAAATAAATTCAATATATAATGTAATCAAAAAAACACCAATTCTATGTGAAACAACACTTTGTTATAATTGTTATTCAAACAAGATAGTAATACACTTAACATTAATCAAAATTTTATCACTTCTATTTTTTGAATTTTCAGAAAATGCACAAAAATGGTTACAATCATTAAGATATTAACAATTTGATATTATCTACTTAATTTTATGGTGAATAGTATCATGACCCTTTATAATAGTAATGAACACTTATGAATAGTAATATAACCCATATGAATAGTAAATACGATAAATGAATAGTAACATCATCTATGAGAGTATAAATAATATTTAGGCACCTTATAAGATTATGTATTTTATAATTAATTCATAATACAACTAGGTGAATATTTTTAAATTTAATTACAATGTTTTCATATTCTTATGAATAATAAATATTTAAATACAATTATATAATTAATATAATTATTAGAAGGAAAATTAATTTTCATAAAATTTATTTATAAATAAATATTTTATATTCATATTGTATTATAATAATTTTATAATACCTTTGTTAAATATTTAGGGTGATATAAAATAAGTTTTAACATTAAAAACATTAATTTTCGAGTAAATGATGATTTAAAATAAAAAACAAATTATCGTATATAGAAAATTATTTTAATAAATTGGGGTTCATATTTAAATTTTACATGTAAAAAAATGTTTAGGGTGAATTTTCTATTTTTCAGAGACACTTTATGTTTTAGTGAATTGTAAAATACAGTAATATACAATATGAATACATTATAAGCTAAATACACTATTCCTTGAGTCATGACTGAGGTAAGAACCTTAGTTTCGAACCCACATGAAACTATAACTTTATTTAGTCAAAAAATCAATAATATTTATTTTATTGAGAAAAATATTAAAATGATTAATAATGTAATGAGAAATTACTAATCTCCTCCATAATAAAACCCTCCATCACCTCCTCTTCTCTTCACACCTTCAGAAAATTGATCCTTTCCATATTTATACCCCAAACACATTCCAAGATCCTCCCCTACATCCAGATGATTTTGGTCTCATCAAAAGACCAATATTATTTCCCTTAAAGAGATTCTCAATGAGGAGTATTCAAGAGGTAAAATCATTTAACATTCCTCTTTTATTTTCATTCCAAGTTCATTCTTTTATTATTTTCCCCTCACCTACTATATCTAAATGGGACTGAAAGATACAATATAATTTTTATACATGAATTATATCATGTTAATTTTATATCCTTCATTTATCTCCTTACTCTCCATTTTTAATTTTAAAAACAAAATCCTCATCCTGGAGGTAACGATTTACAACATTTGTGGATGACAATCTTTTCTTATTCATATAATTTTTGAAGGATTGTCAAGATAACATTTGTAATGGTTAAACCAGAATATAATATATGTATGAAAATGATTTTTATATTCTATAAGTAACATATTTTATTAACATTATATAATAAAACAATATCAGTTTGTTATGATTAATAAATGTTTTAATAATGTAAACGATAATCACAAAACTTATTGTCTAATGATTCATCCTCATACCACATAGCCAAAGGATATATATAACCATTTAATATTCTTTATTTTTTTAAATATCATATAAATTAAATTTTTGATATTTATACCCATTCCACATGAACTTCCGTACTCATATACAAGTACACCAGTCTTGAAAACCAAGAAAATGAACACTCCTGGGAAATAAAATTGTATCATATACTTCATCAAAAGGGAATAAATGAAAATAATTAAATTATAAAAAATAAAATACAAATATATAAGGTTAGGAATTATTTATTTAATGTATTTAATTTTATTATCCAAAATGTTAAGTTCATTTGTAGAACTCATTTGGACATTAGGTAATGATTTTCTCATCCCGCCTCCAATTTTTGAGATATTCCTTATTCATAAATATTTATTGCATATGGTGTATGTATACATCCCATTGATGTATCATGTAATTGATATATTTATTTTTATTCTATTCAATGTATCATTTTCTGATCATTAATTTTAGTGCGTATGATTCGGTTGATTACCAACTCAAAAGGGTTTTCTACACGAACCTCTATTTTCATTCGGGTTACTCTTTTTCTCTACTTAACCAATGAAATTTCTAATAATTACTATCTACTACTCATAAATTATATCAAAATTTTCGAAATATATATATGTATGTATATGTACAAATCATAATTCATCATTCTTTAATGGGAAGTTTCATTTTTTAAAAGCATCTCTCTCAAATTCCTCCTATTAAACAATCTCAATTCAAGGGAACATATCAAATTCAGACATATTTTCATGTGCACCCTATAATATGTTTTAGGAAACCATTATTTTTATAATATTTATAATATTGTTATGAAAACATATCTTCGGTCACTTCTGGTTTTATAAAAAATGTTTTTTTAAAAATAACTTTTCCTTGGAAGGTACAAGAGTATTTCCCTCTATAACTACTAGATGAATCTATAATAGTATTTTCATCTAATTAAAAATTCGGTTTGATTATTATTTTTAATAGGGTTAAATTATTTATGATATAATCTACCATATTTTATTGAATGTTTTATGATTATTTTTTCTGTGGATGTGCTATCTTGATACCATTCACCATATTACTGTGAATTGTTAGTGTTTATGTTTACTAATTGGGGAAAGTTATTTACTTTTCATATGATAGTTTAAATATGAATCTACATGATTATTATGTTTCAACCCTTTCATATGAGTAATTAATTGGACTTAAAAGTGCTTGGTGGGGCTACTATATCCCCTCTATACATCGGTATGTCTCGCGAGACAAAAGAGAATTGGGTTTTGGTCGAGGTCTTACACTAGTATTTTCAGACATCTTGGTTGTGTCCTTCCAAATATGTTTCAGATGTTCAGAATTAATAATCCCCTCATTATGATAATACTAATTTGTATACTATGTGATTATTTAAATTGTATAATTTCCATTTTTATGTTTCATTATCTTAGGATCTTTTATATAGATTTATGTAATCATATTTCATTACTACCATATTATGTTAATGTTTATTTCTAAAGGATTGTGTTATTAGTCATTCACCATTCCTAATGTTTATGTTTATGATAACTTACATTGTACTGATTACCCTTACTGAGCATGTCATATCATCCAATTATTATGTTGTATTTTTCCCCCAGAATGAAAAGATGAATAATATTATAAATGAGTTTCACAAATAATCTAAGACATTATAGGAGATTCCAATTGAGTGTCAATGTTGTTTTTTCTTTCAAGTTGCAATGTAAGTCTTATTTTTTGAATTTATTATTCCAAAACTACAAAGATATCTAGTCTTTCGATATATGGCATCTTTGTAAACGTATAAACACATTAATATAATGCATTAGCTCTGAGAAACTAAGGTCATGGTCCTCATAATTATTTACTACTAAATATATATATATATATTTCAACAAAAAAAATTTAAAATTAAATTATTATAATCTGATATTACAAAAGGAAAACCCCCCTTCCCCAATCAAAGAAGATTTTTAACCCTCCATTTAAATCGTAATAATGATGAATTGGTAAGAAGAGAATATTAAGAAACTGATAAAATAGAAAATAAAAAATAAAAAATCCAAAACACATAAAGGTTACAATTATCGAGAACATTACCTAGTTCTCATACTTTATCAACTTTTGATGGTAGTAGATACACATATTAATAGGGTTGAGGGGTGGAAAATTCAATCTTTAGTTTCCATCCATAAAGTGATTGAGATTAATTCCATTAATAAATGGCCAATTATTAGGAATATTTTATTATAAAAGATGTTCCAATATTCCTTTTCCATGTTCGATCAAAATCACATATTTTTTTATAAATTTGAAAAAAATTCTTCAAAATTTATAAAAGGGCATACTTTTTGGATTAATAGGCTCTCAAAATTTAACCACGTTGGATCATTAAATGGATGCCTTAATGAGATAACTTATCTATGAAATTTAATGTGTAAAATATTCACCTAATGAAATTTCAAATCCACTATTGATACCTCATTTAATGTATTCTATAATGAGTTATGTCTAAATTACTATGGTAGAGTCCATTTTGTCATCTATAATGATTTTTCAAATTGATTGATTTTGTAGGCTTGTGGATTTCACATTAGATCTGGGTTCAACAGACAATCTTAAATCCCAAAAACAAAGGAATCATACAATGAAAAGAATCACTCCAACTTGATAAATATTTTAAAAGTAATTCTCAAAATATATAAGTGAAGGAAAACTATTCAAATTTAGGAATGATGCGATTTTCAAATTTTAGCCAAAATTTAAAATAAAATAAAACGATGATGCAAATAATCTCAATTTCATATATTATAAGGGGTTATATCACAATAAAAACATTAAAAGTAATGAAAATATTATCTCTATCAATTTATTCACACTTATAAATTAAAATCCTAGAAAACTAAACCTTAAAATAAAATCAATGAAAATTCAAAATGCATACCAATGAGATCCACCAATTTTATAACAAGAATCTATAGATATCCTTCCTCCTCAAAAACCATTTTTATGTAATCAATTCAGATAGTTGAATATATTTCCACTTCATTTATCATCCCTTTTAAACTAAAAAACTAACTAATAATAATTTTATCGCATCACACAAATAAAAAATTTAAACAAGTATTTTCTCATTGAAACCCATAAAAGTGTCACCATAGGGTTGATAGATTCCTACATCTCAACCAGATGTAATTCAGGGACATGTTTTTATCATGAGGAATTTTCATGGGTGTTCTATGGATTTTGGATGGTAGGATTTATATGTCAATAATCCTAAAGTCGAATGTAGAGGGAAAAGATCATTTTAAAAGAAAATTATAGCATTCTAATTTTTACTTAAATATGGCCTCCTCCTCACTCTCCTTAATGGAAGATAATATCCAAATAAATATATAAAATCACATGGTAATCCTACACCATCAATATTTCAATATAAAACAGATATTTTCTCTTGTGCTTTTTATTGAATGCTCCAGATTGGGACACCTTTCTTTATCCTTTGGAAGATATAAAATGGAAAATCTTTATTTACCATGAAAAATATAGAAATTCACAATATTAAATAGAATTATTTTTTAACATAAAACACATATCTTAAGAATTTTAATTTCAAAACAATGTTTCCCTATAATATTTATGACACCACAAGATAGATTCCCTGCACTTCACTTTAACTAGATCATTCAATTTCACTTCAAAAGAAGGCCGCTTAGAGATAATATGATTGTAATGCAGGTAACATAAAAGGTTGTTGATGGATTATATGGGATATAGGGATTATATGTATAAGTATGTTTATAATAGAATTGATTATATTGAAATATGGGAATTTAAAATCAACAAAAGGCTTCTATAATTTGAAACAAAATTACCTCAAACCCTCATGTTTTAATTGGAATAAATAAAATGTTAGATAAAGGAAGCATGGGTTGGTTCTCTTAAGAAATGTGGTGATTGAAAATAATATGAAAACAATGGTTTATCAGACTCATATAAATCTGATTTTATAGATAACGGCTATGAGATGTGGCATGATATTAAAAAATCAGAGTAATTTACATGAAATTCCACAACAATTTATCTTGAAAAAAAATTATTTTCAAAATTCATTTAATCAATGTTTCTTGAAATAATCTATGTTAATCATTTAAATGGGTTTGAAAAATATAAAATATAATAAATTTAAGCTTACACGATTCAAAAACACCTAAAATGGAAAATGAAAAACAACAAAAATTTTAAAGACGAAATTTTTTTATTCAAAAAAGATAAACAAATGAAAATCTTAATCATCAAGGTTTCCCTACAAAACACTTAATTGATCTAGTTTCCAAAATACATTCAATTAAATTTTATTTGTATGAATATTTGAAATTGAATTATAGGATTTATAATATTCTAACATAGAGGTACAACCTGGTGGATTTTTTTCTTAAAAAGGATAGAGGGCTCTGATTTCCTTCACTGACTCTATTGAAAAGTTCCTGTAGAATTACTTCAGCTCGTGCCCATTAATAGTGAATGGATCATACTCTGAAACTTTCACAATTTGAACAGCATCAAATTGATATAAATGTGTAACTATTAATGGACACTTCTATTTGGAAAAAAGTTTTCCAAGAATGATCTTGAGTAATGAGTTGAATAACAGCAATGTGTATCTATGATGGAAGTGTTCTGATTAAATCAGATTTTCATGATCAACTTTTGTCCTCTCTTTATAAGTCCTAGAATTTTCAAAATTTCCGCGTATAATTTCCTATGGCTCCTATAACTACAATATTTTCAATTTTCCAATGCAATCAAGATCCAATATCATCTTTATCATAGCCCAATATGCCTTATTATCCAATTCCATATGCATGTGACACTTTTTTCAAAAAATAAATGTATACAGAATCATTCTTATTAGGGTTATATAAGCTTTACTATAATTCCATAACATGTCTTCCAATGTTTGGATCAAATCCATCATGTTCAGTTTAACAGCATTTTCCAAAATAACTTTGACTTCCTTGTTGGACACTTTAACTTGACCATTAGTCTGTGAGTGATCAAGAGTTGATGTTTTATGATTTCAGCGCATTCTTCTTCAAAAAATCCTCTATTTTATTTTGGAATAGTGAGTCCCCTAATCAATCATGCTGGATTTGACCACTCCCAACATTCAAAATATGCTAGCCTTTAAAAAAATCAGAAAAATTGATTATCATCATCAGTCGTGGTGGATTATATTTCCACCCATTTGTAAACATAATCAACTAATGTGAGGATATAATAACATAAATATGAAATTGGGAAAGGGACCATGAAATATATTCCCCATAACTCAAAAAAATTAAAATAATTAAGTGGATTTTCATGTATTTCTTATTCCTTTGAAATATTTCTTGAAAACTAACATGTTTCGCATATTTTTCAAAATTCATGGTCAAAATTTAAAAGGATGGGGTAATAAATTCCATATTTAAAAACCTTATTATCTTTCATTTTAGGACCAATGTTTCCGACTTAAGCTAAAGTGTGAGAAAACAAAAAAATAGAATCCATTTCACATTCATGCAACAATATTCTTATCACTTGGACATTGAAAAGATACCAATTAATTTGATCATCCTAGATGTAATATATAGAATTTGATTTCAGTTTTAGAATTTTATGGGATTTTAGATAAGATGGGACCTGAGATGATACCATATAATTGAACATTCCAATATACCATAGTACTTCCCCTTTAATCAAGCACAACATATCTCTTTGAAGGTGATTATTCAGTGGATCTTTGTCGAGAATTTCATCTATAACAACATTGGGTAGAATACAAAATTGATAAACCATGTGGTTCTCTGCTCAGTTCTGGTCTTTGATTTATTTACTGAACTCATATAGAAATTCCATCAATCTCACTAGTCTAGGTTTGACATCATCCTTATTCATCATGTACCTATGATATAATGACCCGAACATTTTGAATATATTTTTTTAGAAAATGTGTTTTATTTTTTTGTACGCAATAAAACCTTTTCCCTTTAATAATGAAGTTATTATATTATAATGTGGCCATTTAATTTCACCATTTATATGATCATTGGCCAATTATGACCATTGGTTAACATGACAGTTGGAAACCACAGTCTTGACATTATAATTTTTTTATAAAGAGAAACGATAATGGTTAATTAATACAGAAAGAAGAGTCTATGGTCTCATTAAGTAGAATCACGCCATTCAATGCCCAATTTTCCGAGCATGTGAAGGTGGTAGCGTCACAAGGATTCACTCTGGACTAATCCCAAGATGAGATTCAATACGTTAATCTGGAATAAAATCACATACGAGAGAAGTTTAATTTAGTGGTGATTACCACTCGAGCGATGTTATCTGAGCCACCTAATGAGTCTATTTCCATCACACACCTTACCCTTAGGTCTTATGTTGTTGTTATAATGGGTTTTGTATCAAGTCCCTAGTCACTTATCATGCAATCCATTTTTTTATAAAAAAAATTCATCATTTTTATTTTAAGAATATTTGTTCTTAATAAAAAATAATTTTAAATTAGAAAAATTTGATAAATTGATTTTATAGGTTGAAATGCTACTTTTTAGTGATTTCATATACAAGCCGAATTATTGTGGAGAAATAAACAACATTTGTGAATTTAAAATTTCCAAATTAATCTTGGGTGATTTTTTTTTGTATTTTCCTAAGAAGTTTCTTATTTTTTGAAAAATTGTGAAAAAAACTATATTTTTAATTTAAATAATTCTTATAAATTAAATAATTGTTTCTATTTAATGAATTTTGATAAAATGGATAACCAAGGTCGTGATTAGTAAAACATTTAAAGTCTGATAGGATCAACATAATTTTTTGGTGAATAGTAACTTGACCCTTTTGAATAGTAATGTTACCCTTATTAATAGTAATATGACTTATGGAATTGCAGCCTAAAATAAGGAAGTATATATATAATTTAATCATCATAAATGGTAATGTGATATAATTATATCATTGAATAATTAAATACATTTTTTTAGTTAAGAATTAATTTTTTTATAAAACATTAATATTTATTTACAAATTTATAATTAAAATAATTATTTTAAAAAAATCATTTCAAAAAAAATAAAATCAAAAATTATTAATTTTCTAACTTATGAATATATGTTAATTTTATAGGAGATTATTTTTTTTATGTGTTATAAAATCAGTTAAAATTTGGAAATTGATATTTTTTGAGTAAATAATGATTTTACTTAAAAATAAAATTTCTCATATTTAAAAAACCATTTTCATAAAATTGATCACATATTTTAATTTATAACATTGTTATTAGGTGTGGGTTAATTTATGATAATTTTAAAAAATACTTTAGATTTTCATGAATACTAAAAATATAGTTTGGAATTATCTAGATTTTTAATGAAATCATAATTTTTTCATAATGATGTAATAACTAATATAAAATTATGTTCAACTCTTATATTTTAACGTAACTCAATAGGTGTCCCCATTGTCCAAGAACATGTGTAAAACCACAGGAAATCGCATGGTTTTACAAATTCAACTGGTGCAGTGTCCTCAGAAATTAATAAAAAACACCCTCATTATTGATATAAATACCCACCCATTCCTTAATTTTATTTCATTAAAAAATAGTTCTCCATGAATCATTGATACTATTACTTCCCATGATGTCCTTCCAAGGTGTTATCAAGCCCCCATGGTCCAGATCTTTGAGTATTGGGAGTCACTATTCATTGTAAGGGAAACTTCAATTCTATTTTCCTTTCAAGTTGGATTTTTATTTGTCATATATATAAAATATACATACCATGTTGTTCTATAAATTTTATTATATACCTTTCCTATATTAACAGTTATTTATGAATTAGGGACCCTTGTACCATTTCTTTTTAATGTTTTCTGAAAATGAGTTTCATACTTATTATGCTGTGAGATTTTTGTCTCAACATTTCTCTATTTTTTTAGAGAAATTATTTAATTTTCTATTTTGAATTAAAAAAATATATCTTATATAGGGATATTCAGATAGATTTTTAAATTAATTATTTTAATTTTTAGATTAACATAGATGAGTACCTCATTATTTTTATTGGGTTTAAAATGGAAAAAGCATCAAGTTTTATGCACTTTTTAATATTACATGAATTTTATATGAAACTCATCCCAATTATTATTTTTTGGTTATTTATATGATATTTTATCATTATCTATGTGGCTCATATAAATTAATACATTTGAAGCATGTGCCCTGATAACTCTCCAATTCATTTTGAAAATAATTTAATATTTAGAGATGACATGTTTTATAATACCTTGTTTAATAACCATGGTACTTTTGATGACACCTCAGTGATAAACCATGGGAATATGGTTATGAATGACTCAATTAAATGTTATGGTAACATTTAAAAGTTATGATTCATGTTCTTCTATGATATTATACTTTTTCCATTTCTCATGATGTTATGTATTTCCTTATATTCTTATTGATATTCTTCAAGATCATAAGTAAATTTTTCCCTTCATTACCCATACTAGGAGTTCTGCTCACCCATTCCATTGATGTATTTCCCCTAGTTTTGAAATGAAATAAATGTACTTTGGATGATCCTTGCTGAATCTATTCATGTCTGATAGAATAATGTTTTAATTTTTCATTTTTTTGTTCCTTATTTATATGACACAAAACATTAAAATATCCACTGTTTATAAAAAGCTATGTAAAGTTATGCATTTAAATGGACGGATTCTATAGTTGGTATCAAAGGATGATGTAGTTATTTTTGGAAATTAGGATTTGAAAACATTATGATGAACCTTAGAGAAAAGTTTAAATATATGAAAAATTCCTATTATATTGGTAAAATATTTCGTAAGTGGTTTCTGAACAAATCAATCTCTATAAGGAGAGGAACAAGTAGATGTGGATCTATTATAGATGTAACTAGGGGTAAAAACCAAAAATGACTCTTTTTATATAGACATTAACGGGAATCGTTGCATGACCATAGGCCTTGATGCACTCATGATTTGAAACTCCAAGTGTATATGATTGGTTAATCATAATATTTTTTTGAACTACTGTGATGGATTTATAGAAAATTTAATTGTTGATAAAAAATAAACAATTTAAGCATGATTTTTGAAGACATTATATTATTTTCGAGTTATAATATTACAAAAAGAAACATGTTTCTCATGAATTTTCTCTTCTTTTAGAAATTAGTGGAATATAAGGGGAACCGTTTAAATTGTGAGCGTAATGGACCATGTGATGATGACCATACAATAGAAGAAGAAATGGATACCATCATAAGAATGACGATACAACTAACCCATGTTATGGCCAATAAATTCAATTAAGGTGAGAGACTTGTTCCCATGTAAAGGGAAAAACATTCCATTGATTCCATTATTTTTCATAATCCACTAATATTCATTGGATCTACCAGACTATTGATTGTACAAATGTCGATACTCTCTATAGAAAAGAGCGTTTCATTACTTTGTTATTCAGAAAAAGAGAATGTAACTTTGGTTGTGTACCATTTAGAGGGGTAATGTGTTGGTCATGGATTAAAAACATAAGGCAAAGAAGGGAGTTTTAAGCAATGCAATGTAAAGAATTCAATGAAATATTATTTAATAAGTATTTCACTAATTCGATGAGAATGAAAATAGAGAAGGAATTACTCAAACTGATATAGTAGAAGAATGAATTTTTTTAGCTAAGAGATGAACTTCATAAGAATTTTTCTTTATACTTATAGATTTTTCAGGGATCATAATGGGAAGGTTTCTAGATTCTCTAGTTGACTAAGACTGCATTCATGGATGAATACTTCCAACCAAGACTACGAAATCTATCATGAGGGGTGCTATGAATGTTGAACTGGATTTTGGAAAGATATAGTGTTCCTATAGATAAAAATATTAATAAATATTCAAAGCCAAAATTGAGGAGGAGTTTTGATCAAGGAATAGGAGGAATGAAAGTGAAACATTCCATATGCAATAAATGCGTGAAGAAGAATTTGAGGAACATTATTCTCAAGAGAGGAAATATTTATATGTTTGTAAGATTATACCATAGCATTCAAAATGTTTGTAGTGTGGTGAAGACTCAAATTCTCAACATAAACGTCAATGGGAATATGGTTCAAGGCTTGGATAAAGTACAATTCCTAAAATGTATACAACATTGAAACTTTTCTAATAACTCTCCAAATATAAGGGCAGTAGAGGGTAATCACCATAAGTCGTAGAATATGAGTGGGTAGAATGGTCCAACTTTTTAAATTATAATAGCTTAAGTTGAATCTCCATATTATGCAGTTGTAGGTACTCTCATTATTATGACAAATTTAGCAAGTACATTATTTTATTATAGTTCTACACATTCCTTTATTTCCACCATGTTTTCTATGAATATAGAATCAATACAAGAACTACCAGAAGTAGAGTTATCCTTCAATACTCTTAGTGTTATTATCCAGGCATCATCATTGTATAGAATCTCTAGTATTTACCTTAATGAGCACAATATTATTGAAAATCAAGTAGTTATTCCTATGATGTAATTCGAAACTATACTAGGGATGAAATTCATCTAAAAGTATAGTGATATGAAAAAATAAAAATGAAATGAACTTTCAGTAATCTTGAGTGGACTATAAAATAATATTCAAAGGAGAGGTATATCGACCTGATCATTTTCTAGAAGCACGATCTAAATCCTTTTTATATAGTTGATTAGTGAAGATAAAAAAGGGGATGGAAGTATAAGAATAGAAAATGATCCCATCATTCTAGAATACATTGATGTATTTCCTAAGGATTTTCCTAGACCTCCCCTAGAAATATAGGTAGACATGTCCATAGAAATCAGGCATGGTTTCAAGACAATATCAAAAACTCTATATAGAATGAAAAATTTGGTGCGTGAGGAATTAAGAAAACAACTCAAAGATTCTCTATAGAATGGTTTTATTTAGAAAAGTGGTCTCCATGGGGACAATATGTTCTATTTGTGAATAAAAAATATTGATCAATGAATTTATGCATTAATTATAGTGAACATAATGGTATCACAGTGATGAAAAAGTAACCTATTCCAAGAATTGAGGATTTAATTGAATAGATTCATTTAGCTCAATTGTTGTCCAAGATTAATCTTCAATCTGGTTATTGTCAATTGACGGTGATGAAGGAATAAATTAATATGACCACCTTCCGATTGATATATGAGCATTATGAGTTTTTTTTATTCCCTTTGGTTTGACGAATGCAGCAACTATTTTTATGGATTTGATGAATCTAGACTTTAAGGACTATCTTGATAACTTTTTGTAGTATTTATTGATGATATTATGATATATTCTAAAATTAAAATGGACAATGAAAATAATATAAGGGTCATAGTAAAAAAATCAAGTAAGGAGAGGTTGTTTGGAAAGTTCAACCATTGTGAGTTTTTGTTATAGAATGTTTCATTCTTGGGGAAAATTATAACCAGTGAAGGAATATCAGTTGAACCCATAAAGAGAAAGGATATGGAGGAATGGCATCATCCTAAAACTATAAATGTGTTTCATAGTTTCCTTGGTTTAGCAAGATATTATAGGAGGTTTTTGAAAAAACATTTATGAATTTCTAATTAACTAACAAATTTAACTCAAAAGGGGCTAAGTTAATCTAGATAAATGAGTGTGAGGAATGTTTCCAAGAGCTAAATAAGTTATTGGTTACTACAGAAATGTTAAATCTACCCTATATCAGATATGGGTTCATTATTTGTAGAGATGCATCTATTGAAGGGGTTGTGTGAGTCCTCATTGAAAATGATAAGGTGACTGCTTATGCTTCTCAATAGTTAATGGATCAGGAGTAGAATTTTCATACACATGATCTGGATCTACATGTGGTTTTTTTTACTCTAATGATATGGATTCACTATCATTATTGGGAGTAATGTGATATATACACCGACCACTGAAGATTAAGGTATATTTTCAGGAAAAAATAATTCAACATGGTAAAAGGTAATGGTTACAACTTATTAAAGACTATGATAATTCAATTCATTATTATCCCTGAAGATAAAACAATTTCATTGATTAATTAAGTAGGAATGGCCATGTTTTTTAGGATATGATTATGATTCATGGAGATCCATTGATTTATGACCTTGTAAAAATGTACATGGTAATTATATGTAAAGGGACATTATCAACCCTATCACAAATTATTTCTCAACCATTATTACAAGATAATATCAAGAAATATCAAAGTGAATATCCTTCGTTATAGATAATGATAGAGGTTGTGATGAAATGAGATGTTACCAATGTAACACCCCAAGCTTCCTCGGTATGTTTCCTTTCGAATAATGCAATGGTGTGCACTATACGGAACTTCGAGATTTTAACACACCATAACAAATCAAACTAGCCATTATGAATAGTAATACCTACTTTTTGAAATTTTATAAATTCTATCTCTCAAAATGGACTTCATTTTTGGATTCGAAATACCGAAATTAGCCTAGGGTGAAATTTTGGTACTTTTCGGATAACTTTCATATTTTGATGAATAGTGAAAATTACTAAATTTTAATTAGAAACAACTTTTTTAATAAAAATAATTAATAGTGATAAATTATGAATTAGAGTGGTTTTAAAGTATATTTATAATATATTTTTACCATGTAATACAATGTGGGTCATTCAACAAAATTTCACATTTAAACCAGACATAAACAAGTGACAATCTTTTGATAGTTATTATCTCTAAAAAACACGTTTTTTGTTTCAACAACGAGAATTAATTTTAAATTAATTTCTGCCACTTTTGTGTTTTTAATTTGGCAAAAAAGGATTCCATATTTGGAATCAGGATGTTAAAATTGTGTAAATAGGTAACTTTTATTTTTAAACATTTTGGATAATTACTCCGGTAAATATTTTATTTACCATGGTTAAAGGGTAAATCCGGTAAACAAGGGTTAAAAAATAATATAATAATAATACTAAATTACCCTAAAACGTGCCTTAACCCTATTGTTTGATACATGGTCGACCATGGGCATCATTGGGTCGATTTTGGGACCCCAGGGATCCACATGTAAGTGATAATGACACTTTATTTTAATTAAGTTAAAATAAATACAAAAATGACACAAGCATATATCTTTTAACAAAATAATTATTACAGAGGGTTATATATTTTGTATTTTAGATTAAAAATATTAATTAGAAACATGATAAGATTTCCTACATAATGATATTTTTTAGCCATTAAATAATTTAATTTATTTATGACACAATGATGATGAATTAATTACTTTAATAGTGAAAAATTACAATAATTGAGATTATAAATACCCAAATAAATATAATATGAAACTTTTAATGAATTAAAATAATTTTCCAGGATAATATGACATATTAGGATTGATTTAATTGACTTTGTTTTAAGTAATCAATCTATTATGAGTTTCACAAAAATCAACTATTAAATTGTGTCAAAATTGATATAAAAGAGTTCTTAAAACAAATATTATATTATTAATTGATATTAAATTCCTAAAAATCTAATGTTCAGCCAAGAGACTTATATCATTATAGGTTCATAATTAATGGACCACTTGGGGGTATCTTGTATGTATATAGTATGTTTATTAACCATATAATATAAAAATACAAAGAGACATTGTAAAAGTGAAACTAATTAACTAAGAGTTAATACTTAAAGATAAGGTTAATATAATGACCCAAACTTGTCTAACTTATATTGGATGAGTTTTTTTCGACCCATCCCCACCTTAACATTTAAATAATAAACTTTTGAGCCATTATATACCGAATATGAATTTATTATAAATTAACATTTCTAGTTTTTCCAAAGGTGCCCTCACCCCTCTTATAAAAGGGTACTCTTCCTTCTCATTTCTTCACAACTTAAAATCCCTTTGGTTCGGCCAACCCCTGACAAAATACTATCTCAAATTCCCTCACTACAACCTAGAGGCCTTAGTTTGATCAGAAAGCCAACCTAAGGAGCCCTTTTGATCAAATCAAAAGGAAGAACCCGAAGAAGAGGTAATGTTTTCACCACCCCTTTTCATGTTCCTTTCTTCTTCCACATCCTCTTTCTTTGTTATTACCATTATAAAATAATAACTCCAGTATCATATATATACTGTGATGTTATTATAAATGTGGTACAACCATATTCAGTATTCTATCCATCCTTTGAATAACATGTCACCATACGTGCGTACGTACGGCTTACCGTCTCCACGTCGTGGTGTAATTGTTATTCAATATATTAATATTTGGATGGTTATAATAATGATGTGTAACTAATTTAAATAATAAATATAACATGATAATGATTCTTTATATATGATATAACATCCAATTATATATTATTTTAATATCAAAAGAATGATATTGTCGCTCGTGCGTATGTACGGACTACCGTCTCCACGAACGCGATGAGATTCATTCTCCATCATATCCATTGAAGTATAATTATAATTTTATGATTTAAAAATATTATCTATGGACTTGATATCATTCTGGATATGAATAATATACATCCCATTAATAACGAATATGTCTCACATAACAAAGAATATAATTTCAAATGAACCCGTTAACACCCGAAATGACGATAATTCTAAGATATTATTAACAAATCAATGTTAAAAGATCATATATGATATCATATTAAAGTAAATGATTATTTTATAATTAAATAACAATTATTTCACCATTATACAGGAGGTAAACCTACCGTTGACCAAGGAAAAAGTACAATGTAAGGGATTTTCTTATCTCACTTTCAATTCCGTGAGATTTCCATTGTTCGCCACTAAATTATTGAAAGTGGTGTATTGTGTGCTTCCATTTGATATATATTATAATGATTCTCTTTATATTCATGTTATTCTGTAAATAATTTGGTAGTTATTAACTTTTGGCCATACGACTCAATTGATTAACGTGGTAAGGAGTTTCTTATCTCACTCTTAATTTCGTGAGAATTCCATTATTCACCACTTATTTATTGCATCTGGTGTGTGTGCTGCCCATGTTTGTATTCATTGTGTAATATAGTTTAATTCATGTATATTTACATCATTATTGTGTTATCCTTCTTTCCTGGGTTCATGTTTGATATGTTACCAAATCGATAAGAGAATTTGAAAATCCAATTTCCATTTATTCGGCTTTACACAAACTCCGTTGATTATTTTACTCCGAGATTATGTGTGGAATCTATATTCATTTGCTTATGTCAAAATTTCCACTCCCCTTTTCTTTGGACATACTTTTGATACACATAATCAATCCATTGATAATTTCTCAAGTCATCGATATGAATTTTATATGAGTAATTTTAACTCATTCTCCATTTGTTGAGTTAAACATCCAATTCATTGGTGTTGTTTTAACAAGATTATGTGTGAATGTACTTTGATTATTTTACACTGAACATCCAATCATATTTAGTGTATTTATATTTTTCACACATAACTATTTCGTTGATTTATCCTTAACCTAAGGATACATCCTTTATGAGAGATTTCATCTCAATTTACATTCCATTGAGACTTCTTTGTTGATATACACCAAATCACTTTTATGTGGTGTATATAAATTACGTTGACATTGAATATCATGAATCCCTTTATTCTCATGATATTACAATGTTTTTATTACCTAAATTATTTGTATTCAAGTGTCTCTCTTTTTGTTAGAATCTCTAACTAAAATACCATTTTTAAATGTTATAAAGACTTATTCATCTAAATCATTCTCATTAATGTCCATGTTTTAAAAATGGTTTTAAGGATTTATTTATAAGGACATTAAATTTTATAAATTAAAACTCCTTTTAATAAAGTTTCAAAGTGGTATGGGACACTTTGATTCAAAAATATATTTTTAAATGGCTTCTTGACAAATAGTGTTACTTTTAAATGATTTCACGAAAAAGGGGGATATTTCTCTCAAATATTTTTGATGATTATTTTCATCAATGTCAACATCCTTCATTATTCTTGATTTCGGTTAATGCGATACAATAAAATCTTCCATATTGTATCAAATGAGTTACTTTTGACTGTGGATGTGCTATTTTTATACCATTCATGGTTTGTGGTTAAAGTATTGACATTTTGTATGCTAGTTTTAATATTAATGTTTATGTTATGTTTAGACCTGTTCATATGAGGAATGCATTGGACTTAATAAGTGACGGGAGGAGCCCTCTATAGCTCCTCGATGCATCAGTAGGTCTCATGAGACAAACTAGTGTCTTGGCACAAGGCCTTGGCAAAATCTTATTTGTAGTCTTGGCACGAGGCCTTGGCTATGTGGTTATGATAGTCTGGCATTATGAATTCCATCATTATGAAAGTGGTTATTGATAATGCATGGGATTGTTCGACTAGTAGAATATCCATGTGAGTAAGTAAAAGGCATTATTTTATTTTATCTTTTCCATTTTATGCTGAAGTTCATGTTTAAAAGGCTTTTGTTTTAGTTATAACCTGCCTTAAGTGTTTATACTTATTTATGAATGATTCTGCTATAATGTTATCCTTACTGAGCATCTGAGCTCACCCCTTTCAATGTTTTATTTTTCCCAGGATTATGAAGAAGTAATTTATGAATGACCTGCAGGGATAGTATGAAGGGATATGAAGACAAGATGTTTTTTTTATGATGAAATGTAAAAATTTATGGATGTATCTAGTTATTCCAAAGCTACAAAACTAATCGGTCTTTTGAGACTTGATATTTCTCGTGATCATGCCAATGTTATGTAATAATACACCGACTCTAGGTAACTTGGGTCGGGGCATTACAGTTGGTATCAGATGAAGTTTAATACAAACCTTGGAAGCTAGATTTAGATAAACTCTGATTAGAGCATGTAGACCTAAGATGAACTTTGAGGATTAGTATAAAAGAACTTCCTGGAATTTTGGTATTGTCGAGATTTTGTGAGTTTTCCGAGCAATACATCCCTGTATGGATACGAGCAGGTAGAGGCGGCTCTGGAACAGATGTACCTAGGGGTAAAACCTGAAAACACCACTTTGAGCTAGACTCGAATAGGAACTGGTGCACGACAACGGGCCTTGCTGGACTCTTGGTTAAGACACTCCCGGGGGATATGCTTAGGATAATTTACATTTTCTTTACAAACTAATTTAAGTAATATATATATAAGATGAGAGTAAATGACCTTGGTTAATCCTAATATGTTTCAAATTGAGAATATGGTGACATTTTAATCTCTAAATTATTTTACGACTACTGTTACTCACACAATGCTTTCTGGTTTTAGTCAATGGCTGGATTCCAAGGAATTCATAGTGACTTTGAGAATGATGTACAAGGTGGGAACGGTGGTGGAAATGAGAAACAAAATGGAATGTTGATAGCCGTAAAAGATATCTTCTTTATGCCAAATCAGTTTTCTAAAAATATGATCAACAACATATATATTAACCAAATTACAGACTCAACAAGGAAGAGAAAGGTGATAAATGATAAGAGCTCCAGCAATGAAGACCATGGAGAAAAGAACCCTCAATTTTTATCATGCAGGAAATGTGGAAAGAGACACCCAGGAAAGTGTCTCAACGGGACAATGAAATTTTTTACGTGTGGGAAGGATGGACATAAAGTGAAGAATTCCTGAAGAAAAATGAAGAGTACTATGGAAGAAGATAAAAATGTCACCAAGAGTCCATTTATAGTCATTTGCCGTAAATGTAGGGGACCTGGCCATTACCCAAGTGAATGTCCTATTCTATATGATATTTTCTTGGTCAAAAAAGAAGCTATGTGGAAATAAATGGTTAGAGAAAAATTTAAAAATTATTAGCACTCCTAGTTGATGGGTTTACATTGGAATAATTTTCTCTTGTATTTGTAACCCCGCAGTTTGCCATGTGAGAATGATATTTGAGGAAGAATTGTCTCTTCTCTTGTGGATATATGTATACATAACCATTTGGTTTTATATGATCATTGGGGTTTGAGAAAATTATATGTTATTATAAGTTGGGATGAAAATGCAAGGTATGATATAACATTTGTGGTTAAATTATGTTATTTTGAGGAATTTATCTCATTTTGGTAATATTATAAAATATAGTTTTTGAAAAAGGACAACACGTAGACTGTGTGACAACCCGTTGCGTCGGACAAAGCTGTGAAATCGAACCCACAACCAAAGTGCGATTGGGATTTATCACCTACCACTGGACTACGTAAAGTCCCTGGTTATTGGGACTATTTTTTTTGTTAAATGATTTTTTTGATCAATAATAAGATGATTTGGGTTCTTATGTCTTATCAAATGAATACCCTTGGTATAGGAAAATGATTTTGTGATTAAGTGATAAATGTTATTTTGGAAGATGTTCACTTTGTTGGGAACACTATATGCCCAAGGAAAATAGAATACAATGGGGTTTCATTTGTAGAGTAATGGTGGATTTTTATCAACGTTTTTATTGTGGATTTATAGTGATTTGTGTTATTTATGGAAATGATTAACCTATAACAGAGAATATGTGATGATGTTAATTACTTTTAAGTATGTGACTTTAAGAGTATTTGATGTCAATTGGAGATACAATTTAACATGGGAGACTACATAATCAAATTCTTCTATGTATTGGGTTTCAATATTAGTTTGGATTATATTGAAGGATTTTAAGGACAATTGATTATTGAATGGTATTTATTTACCTTTGGGGTATTGTTGGTTTAATTTTAGAAATTAAGATTAGTGTATATTTATCTCAAGGAATATCCTTGTGGGGGATCATTAGATCATTCACCAACCATTTTGGTTTTTATTAATCTTCAAAGACAATGTAAATATATAGTTTATCCTACAAGGATCATGTGATTCTATAGAAGTTTATTCTAGCTCTTCCAGTGTGACCAAGTCTTCTTGAATACTCATCATTTAAAAAAAATTGAGTTAGTGGTGGAAATTTATTAAAGAATGAAACTCTACATAAAATGTAAGTATATCTCATACTGTTCTTAGTCAATATCATAAATTAATTCCTCGTCCTTATATAATGTAACTTAAAAAAAATGTTGTCCGTTTACTTGCCTACTGGGAGACTAATGGTCGTTTATCCCAACACAAGTTTGTGGTTTTATTATTGTTAACTTTCTCCTGATCATGATTTTTATCCCTCTCTATCAGAACTTGACACTTAGTTTATCATCCATATCCAGGTTTTCCTACATGGAATCCTAGTATGGGTTATCATGGATGACCTTTATACCTCTGTTTCTTTCTTTTAAAGTGATAGTTTTATTGACACTTTTTCCGATGTGGGACTTTCCATTATATTCCAAAGCAAAATTTTAAAAATTTCGAGGACACAATTTATTGATGGAGGGGAGAATTTAACACCCCAAGCTTCCTCGGTATGCTTCCTTTCGAATAATGCAATGGCGTGCATTGTACGCAACTTCGAGATTTTAACACACCATAACCAATCAAACAAGCAGTTATGAATAGTAATACCTAATTTTTGAAATTATATAAATTCTATCTCTCAAAATGGACTTCATTTTTGGATTCGGAATATCGAAATTAGCCTAGGGTGAAATTTTGGTACTTTTCGGATAACCTTCATATTATGATGAATAGTGAAAATTACAAAATTTTAATTAAAAACAACTTTTTTAATCAAAATAATTAATAGTGATAAATTATGAATTTGAGTTGTTTTAAAGTATATTTTTAATATATTTTTACCATGTAATACAATGTGGGTAATTGAAAATAATTTCACATTTAAACCAGACATAAACTAGTGACAATCTTTTGATAGTTATTATCTCTAAAAATACGCTTTTTGTTTTAACAACGAGAATTAATTTTAAATTAATTTCTGCCACTTCTGTGTTTTGAATTTGTAAAAACGGATTCCATATTTGGAATCAGGATTTTCAAAATATGTAAATAGGTAACTTTGATTTTTAAGCATTTTGGATAATTACTCCGGTAAATATTTTATTTACCATGGTTAAAGAGTAAATCCGGTAAACAAGGGTTAAAAAATAATATTATAATAATACTAAATTTACCTGAAACGTGTCTTAACCCTATTGGTTGATACATGGTCGACCATGGGAATCTTTGGGTCGATTTTGGGACCCCATGGATCCACTTGTAAGTGATAATGACACTATATTTTAATTAAGTTAAAATAAATACAAAAATGACACAAGCATATATCTTTTAACAAAAAAATTATTACAGTGGGTTATATATGTTGTATTTTAGATTATAAATATTCATTAGAAAGAGAAAATGATTTCCTACATAATTCTATTTTTTTAGACATTAAATAATTTAATTTAATTATGACACAATGATGATGAATTAAATACTTTAATAGTGAAAAATTACAATAATTGATATTATAAATACCCAAATAAATATAATATGAAACATTTAATGAATTAGAATAATTTTATAGGATAATATGACATATTAGAATTGATTTAATTGACTTTTTTGAAGTAATCAATCTGTTATGAGTTTCACAAAAATCAACTATTGAATAGTGTCAAAATTGACATAAAAGAGTTCTTAGAAAAATATTATATTATTAATTGATATTAAATTCCTAAAAATCTAAGGTTCGGCCAAGAGACTTATATCATGATAGGTTCATCATTAATGGACCACTTGGGGGTCTCTTGTATGTATATAGTAAGTTTATTAACCATATAATATAAAAATACAAAGAGACATTGTAAATGTGAAACTAATTAACTAAGAGTTAATTCTTAAAGATAAGGTTAATATAATGACCCAAACCTGTCTAAATTCTATTGGTTGAGGTGTTTTCGACCCATCCCCACCTTAAAATTTAAATAATAAACTTTGGAGCCATTATAAACCGAATATGAATTTATTATAAATTAATATTTCTAGTTTTTCCAAAGGTGCCCCTCACCCCTCTTATAAAAGGGCACTCCTCCTTCTCATTTCTTCACAACTTCAAAGCCCTTTTATTCGGCCAACCCCAGCCCAAATACTATCTCAACTTCCCTCAATACAACCTAGAGGCCTTAGTTTGATCAGAAAGCCAACCTATGGAGCCCTTTTGGTCAAATCAAAAGGAAGAACCCGAAGAAGAGGTAATGTTTTCACCACCCCTTTTCATGTTCCTTTCTTTTTCCACTTCCTCTTTTTTTGTTATTACCATTATAAATAATAACTCCAGTATCATATATATAATTTGATGTTATTATAAATGTGGTACAACCATATTCAGTATTCTATCCATCTTTTGAATAACATGTCACCATACGTGCGTACGTACGGCTTACCGTCTCTACGTCGTGGTGTAATTGTTATTCAATATATTATTATTTGGATGGGTATAATAATGATGTGTAACTAATTTGAATAATAAATATAACATCATAATGATTCTGTATATATGATATAACATCCAATTATATATTATTTTAATATAAAAATAATGATATTGTCGCTCGTGCGTATGTACGGACTACCGTCTCCACGAACGCGATGAGATTCATTCTCCATCATATCCATTCAAGTATAATTATAATTTGATGATTTAAAAATAGTATCTAAGGACTTGATATCATTCTGGATATGAATAATATACATCCCATTAATAACGAATATGGCTCACATAACAAAGAATATAAAGTAAAATGAACCCGTTAACACCCGAAATGACGATAATTCTAAGATATTATTAACAAAACAATGTTAAAAGATCATATATGATATCATATTAAAGTAAATGATTCTTTTATAATTCAATAAAAATTATTTCACCATTATACAGGAGGTAAAACTACCAACGACCAAGGAAAAATTACAAAGTAAGGGATTTTCTTATCTCACATTCAATTCCGTGAGATTTCCATTGTTCGCCACTAAATTATTGAATGTGGTGTATTGTGTTCTTCCATTTGATATATATTATAATGATTATATTTATATTCATGTTATTCTGTAAATAATTTGGTGGTTATTAACTTTTGTCCATACGAATCAATTGATTAACATGGTAAGGAGTTTCTTATCTCACTCTTAATTTCGTGAGAATTCCATTATTCACCACTTATTTATTTAATGTGGTGTGTGTGCTGCCCATGTTTGTATTAATTGTGTAATATACTTTAATTCATCTATATTTACATCATCATTGTGTTATCCTTCTTTCATGGTTTCACTTTTGATAAGTTACCAAATCGATAAGGGAATTTGAAATTCCAATTTCCATTTATTCGGCTTTACGCAAACTCCATTGATTATTTTACTCCGAGATTATGTGTAGAATCTATATTCATTTGATTATGTCATAATTTCCACTCCCCTTTTCTGTGGACATACTTTTGATACACATAATCAATCCATTGATAATTTCTCAAGTCATCGATATGAATTTGATAAGAGTAATTTTAACTCATTCTCCATTTGTTGAGTTAAACATCCAATTCATTGGTGTTATTTTTACAAGATTATGTGTGAATGTCCTTTGATTGTTTTACACTGAACATCCAATCATATTTAGTGTATTTATATTTTTCACACATAACTATTTCGTTGATTTATCCTTAACCTAAGGATACAGCCTTTATGAGAGATTCCATCTCAATTTACATTCCATTGAGACTTCTTTGTTGATATACACCAAATCACTTTTATGTGGTGTATATAAAGTACTTTGACATTGTATATCATGAATCCCTTTATTCTCATGATATTACAAAGTTTTTATTACCTCAATTATTTGTATTCAAGTGTCTCTCTTTTGGTTAGAATCTCTATCTAAAATACCATTTTTAAATGTTTTAAAGACTTATTCATCTAAATCTTTCTCATTAATGTCCATGTTCTAAAAATGATTTTAAGGATTTATTTATATGGACATTAAAGTTTAGAAATTAAAACTCCTTTTAAAAAGTTTCAAATTGGTATGGGACACTTTGATTCAAAAATATATTTTTAAATGGCTTCTTGACAAATAGTGTGACTTTTAAATGATTTCAAGAAAAAGGGGGATATTTCTCTCAAATAGTTTTGATGATTATTTTCATCTATGTCATCATCCTTCATTATTCTTGATTGAGGTTAATGTGATACAATAAAATCCTCTATATTGTATCAAATGAGTTATTTTTGACTGTGGATGTGCTATTTTTATACCATTCATGGTTTGTGGTTACTGTATTGACGTTTTGTATGCTATTTTTAATATGAATGTTTATGTTATGTTTAAACTTGTTCATATGTGGAATGAATTGGACTTAATAAGTTATGGGAGGAGCCCGCTATAGCTCCTCGATGCATCAGTAGGTCTCATGAGACAAACTAGTGTCTTGGCACAAGGCCTTGGAAAAATCATATTTTTAGTCTTGGCATGAGGCCTTGGCTATGTGGTTTTGATAGTCTTGCATTATGCATTCCATCATTATGAAAGTGGTTATTGATAATGCATGGGATTGTTCGACTAGTTGAAAATCCATGTGAGTAAGTAAATGGAATTATTTTATTTTAACTTTTCCATTTTATGCTAAAGTTCAAGTTTAAAAGGCTTTTGTTTTAGTTATAATCTTCCTTAAGTGTTTATACTTATTTATGAAAGCTTCTGCTATAATGTTATCCTTACTGAGCATCTGAGCTCACCCCCTTCAATGTTTTATTTTTCCCAGGATTATGAAGAAGTAATTTATGAATGACCTGCAGGGATAGTATGAGGGGATATGAAGACAAGATGTTTTTTTATGATGTAATGAAAAAATTTATGGATGTATCTAGTTATTCCAAGGCTACTAATCTAATCGGTCTTTCGAGACTTGATCTTTCTCGTGATCATGCCAATGTTATGTAATAATGCACTGACTCTAGGTAACTAGGGTCGGGACGTTACAACCAAAGATAAATATTGATCAATTAGGTGTTCTAAAATTCCATACAAAGCACTATATTCCATATATTCTCAAAATAAATAAGGATTCGATGGATGAATATCATAGATCTACATTCTCTATACATGTTAGAAGTATGAAAATGTATAGAGACCTTTATTATCACTATTGTTTGGTCAACATGAAAATCGAGATAACTGAATACACTACAAGGTGCATGGTGAATCTACAAGTGAAGGAAAACAATAACTTCTTAAATTGGTATTACAAACACTACCCATCCCAACATAGATGTGGGACAATATCACTATGTATTTTTTCATTGGTCTCCTGATAACATCCAAAGGAAATAATGTGATATGGGTTATAGTGGAATTTCTAACCAAGACATCCCATTTTATCACCATTTGGGAAGACTTATCTCTTGACCAACTTGAAATTTTATGTATGAAGTAAGTAGTGATGCTACATGGAGTACAAGATTCTATAATATCTGATCATGATCCAAGGATAACATCAAAATTCTGGAGATGTCATCAAATGCTCTGAAAACATATTTGAATTTCATTATGTCATATCATCCAAAAACTATTGGAAATTTTGGAAGGAATATTTAGACACTCGAGGACATGGTAAGAACATGATAAAAGTATTTTAAATTTGGATGGGAACAAAATATCCCAATAGTAGAGTACTCATACAAAACCAACACCACTTAGAGTATTCAAATAGATCCTTATGATGATCTATATGGGAAGTGATGTAGAACTCCTACTTGTTGGCATAAAGCTGGTGATAGAATCATTTTAGGGCATTCTATATTACAAGAGATGTCGAATAGGCTCATGTCATTGAACAAAACATTATAACTGATTAGATTCAACAAGATATCTATGCTGACAACCATTGAAGGGACTTGGATTTTGATGTTGGAAATAAAGTCTTCCTTTGAATTTTACCATGGAAGAGTGTCAAGAAATTTGGGAAGAAAGGTAATCTTAGCCCTAGGTACATTATCCCCTATGAAATCCTTTATCACATAGGATATGTGGCCTATTTTATAGAACATCCAGCAAATCTATCACATGTTCATGATGTTTTCCATGTATCACACTTAAGGAAGTATATTCATTACATTTCACAAGTATTGAATCCATATATGGTACATCTGGAACTTAATATCTCTTATGAGGATCTGCCTATGGAGATCTTGGATTGTAGGGACATGGTACTACGCAACAAGGATACCCACCATTACAAACTATTATGGAGGAACAACATATATGAAGAAGTTATTTGGGAACCATAATAGACAATGAGGCAAAAGTGACCACACCTTTTCTCAACCGAGGGAATGAGATTAAATTTATGGGATGTAATTTCATAAGGGGAGAAGAATGTAATTAGATGTACTTTTTGAATATATTTTTTTCAGAAAATTTGTGTTAATATATTTGTAATTAATAATACCTTTTAAACTTTAATAATGATGTATGTTTATTTACTGTGACCATCGGGTTTCGGCCATTACATCCCTTTTGGTTAATTATGACCATTGGAAAATATGACCGTTGTAAACTATAATTTTATGGTTATAATTATTGTTTATAAGTAGAAATAATATTTGTTAACTTATATAGAAAGAAGAGTCAATGTCATCATCCAGTACTATCATTCTATACAAAGCCCATTTGTCAGAGCGTGGGAAGGAGGTATCATCACTGTGCTTCTGTCTCGACCAATCCCAAGATGAGCTTCAACATGTTAAGAACGAATGAAATCATCTTCTGGATAGGTTTAATTTACTTGAGATTACCACTCAGGAAATGTTATCAGTGCCACCCCAAGACTCTACCACCATCACACACATTACCTTGAGGTCCTTTGTGGGTGTTATAAGGGGTTATGTGTGAAGGCCTTAGACACTTAAATTGAAATCCCATTGTTTTAATAAAATTGTAATTTCATTATTTTCATTTTAAGAATAGTTTATCTCAATAAAATATGTGTTTAATTGAGACAAATATGATATATTGATTTTACAGGAAAAAATTGTTCCTTTTATAGATATTTCACACATAAAGAATTATTATGGTAAGATAAACATTATTTTGGAATTTCAAATGTCAAAATTAATCTATGGTGAATTTTTAGTATTTTTTTAAGAAGTTTCATATTTTTTATAAATAGTAAAAATTACTGTATTTTTATTTCAAATAATTGTTATGCTATAAATAATTGTTTATCTAAAATTATTTTTAGAAAAACAGATATACATATTTGCGATCAATAATATATTTTGATTCTAATATGGTTAAACTAATATTTTTTGAATAATAACATCATTGTTTGGAATAGTAATGGTTCCATTATGAGTTGTAATATGACAAATTGAATAGTAGCCTCACCTAAGGAAGTATAAATATAATTTAGGCATCATAAATAGTAATATAATTTATTATATATGATAGTATAATTAAATAGGAGTTTTTAGTTAATTATTAGTTCTTTATCAAAAAGAAATGAATATTATCAAATTAATAATTAATATAATTATTTGAAAGAAAATTCAATTTCATAAAATATAATCACAAATTAATATATTATTTCCTTATGATTATATGTTAATATTACAGGACCATTGTTACTTTTTCAAAGTGTTATAAAATCAGTTATAAATTAAGAATTGGCATTTTTTGAGTATATAATGATTTTACATGAAAATATAATTTATAATATTTATAAAATAATTTTAACAAAATGGAGTTCATTTTTTAATTCAGAACATTTATATTAGGTTCAGGTGGATTTATGACGATTTAATAAAATACATTAGTTTTTTGTGGATAATAAAAATACAATTTAAGTATTTTGGTAATTTTAATGAGATCATAGATTTTTCATCATGATGTAATAATTAATTTAAAATAATAGTGGAATATTATGATTTAAATTAACTCATTATATCTAATAATTGGATAATACCATTGGTAATACCATGGGAAATCCTATGGTTTTTCCAATACCACTACTTTGGTGTCCTCCGAAATTTATAAAAAAACTTCCTCACTTTTTCTTTAAATACCTACCCATTCATTAATTTCTTTTCATTCCAGAATAATTATTCGGGAATATAATATAGTATTACCTCCCAAGAAGTCTATCCATGGTTTCAGTTATCCCCCAAGGTCTTGATCTTTGAGTTCTAGGAGTCACTCTTCAAGGTAAGGGAAATCTCAACTTTTATTTTCCTTTCAAGTTCTCTTTTTATGTGTTATGTCTATCGAATTTTATTATCCTGTTCTTTTTTATATTTTATTCTATACCATTACTATATTAATAGTTTTTTATTAATGGGATATCCTTTTCCTTTCTCATTTTTAATTTTTTATAAAACCATGTTTGGTGCCCGTTATGCTGCCGAATTTTCATCACAATGTTTCTCTCTTTTTATCAACAAATTATTTTATTTTATTTTGTGAGTAACCAATATTCTATATTATCCAAGGTTATTCATATATATTTCATAATGATATATTTTGATTAACATATTAACATATATTTGACCTTCTGACCTTTTTTATGGGTTTAACATGGCAAAACCATCATGTTTTTAAGTGCTTTTTATTGCTCTATGGTTTTGATATGAAACCCATCTGTTTTATTATCCGTGGGTTATTTATGATATGTTTTATTATAATATATGTGGATCACATTAATTAATACCTATCAAGTGTGTAACCTAATATTGATCCAAATAATTGTGTAAAAAATTTAATCTCCACAGATGACATGTTTTATGATACCTTGGTGAATAACCTTCATAGTTGTTATGACACCACAATAATAAATCATGGTGATATTATTATGAATGACTCAATTAAATTTTGTAGAGACAATTCCAAGTTATTATTCTTGCTATTTTATGATATTAATCCTTTTCAATTTTCCATTACTTTATTTATTTCTTTATTTTCTTATTGATATTTCTCCAGATCATAAGTAAATTTTTTCCATTTTTTACCCGTACTAGGCATTATACTCATCCATTCCTTTTATGTATGTCCCCATGTAATGAGACACAATAAAAATAATTAGGGATAAACATGATGAAGTTATTCTAGTGAAATAGAATAATGTTTTATAATTTCATGTGTTTTGTACCTTATTTCAAGGACACTAAACATTAAAATATTATCTATTTGTAAAATGAAATGTAATGTTATTTATTAATAATGTGTGATTACATACAAGAGATACATGATTAGAAAATATAGTGAATTTAGTTCCAATAAGATATGATATAAATATTTATAAATAAAATATAACTAATAAAAACCCTTTTGTGGTTGTGTAATTTAATTGGTCCTCATATAAGGTTATTTATCCATAGACAATTATTTTTGATCCTCCCTCAATTAAATGAGAAAGGACTACTCCAACATCTTAGTTGGAACCATCCCCAAGTAGATTGAATGGTTCTTCCCAATTTGGTGGTTTTATCTTCTGTGGTTTAAAAAATCCCTCCATTAACTAATCAAATGATTCCCTACATGCACTATTGAAATAAAAATAACCATTTTCCAAATAGTAATCTAGAGAAAGGGGGAGAAATAATACTAAAATATTTGATAAACATCCTATATAATCTTGTATATAAAAAAATGATCTATCATTTTTCACACGAGTTGGTTAAGGAAATGAACTTATCACTTCAATTATTGATGTATCCATATCAATAATTTTTTTTGAAGTGAAATTCCTAATGAAAATTCCACCCTCATCCATGCAATTAAACATTTCAAAATTTAAGACAAAATCCTTTTCAATAGATTTTTTCAACACTTTTTCCAAATTTTAGAAATAATTGTCAAAATAGTTTCCAAAAAATGTTGTATCATTCAAGAAAATAACCATGAAATATTTAATGTGATAAAAAATATACTTATCATGATAATATTAAATGTATATAGGGTATTACATAACCCAACTGTAATTATTTGGTAAGAAAAAGTACTGAAGAGACATGTAAATATAGAATTCTCCTGATCCCTGGTATATATATGTACCTAAAAATAACATGAAAATTCAACCAAAAAACAATAATGAGTTCTCCCTGCAGATATCTCTTATATATAGACAGTTAAGTGGATGGATAAATGATCATTATTAGTGTCATGATTAAACGTTCTAAAATCTATGCACACACTACATCTATTCTTATTTTTCACAGGGATTAATTCATTCCTCTAATTCCACATTGAGGATAGGATTGTTTTTTGGAACTGTATGAATGAGTAAAACCCATTTTGATTTTAAAATGAGATAGATGATCCCATATTACAGGAGATTATCTATCTCTTTATTCATAACCTCCATCATAGTGGGATTCATCCTCCTTTTGGGTTGTATGATAGGTTTGGAATCCCCCACATGAAGAATTCCATGTGAGCATATATTTTGATTTATTCATTGGATATCCCCTAAGATCCACCCAATTGATTGTGAATTATATCTAAAAAGAACAATAAATGGTTTTTATTAGGTTTAATCTATATCATTAGATATTATAACTCATATTTTATCTCCCTCCATAAGGTACATATATTTCAAATCAATTGGGAGATGTTTTAATTCTAAATCTTGGGGAAGCTCAAGGGATGAAATTAAATTCACATTCCTCATATCTAATGGTTGGAAATAATTCACATATGAAATCATACCATCTTCATTATAATTTGTCAAATCATAAAATATATAAATTTTTACCTCTTCTTACCACATGAAATTATTATCACCAGCCTTTTGTTCAACGACATGATAAGTGATATATTCAATGAAAAAAATATATTATAAGTCTTTGAATTCCTAGAAAAAAACTGATTCCTTTATTGGATCAGTACCAATTTCATGGGTGAGTGAAAATAGTGAGTGATCGTCTGATGGGAACCTCATGGATTCAAAAATATTGAAGTGATAGTGCAATCTCCAAAATCCATTGTGAGTGACTATTCATGAAAATTGATGATTGTTTTGGAAATAATTAATAATTTTCTTTCCAAAATTATTGAATATTGTGATGGGGTTATATCTTTGTCCATACTCAGCACTATGATGTCAACTGGGAATAAGAGATCATTGGCTATTTGAAGGACATCCTCTTAAACATCTTCTAGAAAAATTGTTGATCTATTTGCAAGATAGACCACCACTCTTTTGGGTTTTATGTCTCCAATATACAATGAAGTGTATAATGAGGGATGCAATACATAAATTTAGTCACCATGATGACATAAATAATTTGAGAAATTTAAATAGACAATGGAAATTGGAATGTAAAATATCTTTGGATCTAGACATTTGGTGGGAGACTGTGGGTAGATAAGAGCCGGGACACATCATCCCAGGTTGATCCTATCATTACCTTGAAGGATCCTCTTCTTGGTGTAAATATAATTAAGAAATTTTGAACACCTTTTAACATTTTAGAGTTCCTCAAGCAGGGGTGATATTGATTTTTACTTTATTAAAGGTGTCAATAATTTCATTTTGATGCACTTTCGCCCATAGTAACATTGATTCTAGGATCATGGATGCAAATAGTGGTCCTAAGTCATTCTTTTTTCTATTAATTTATTTAAAATGCGTTTTTCTATATCTAATTTCTCATACTATCCATATCAACCTCTTTTTTATTCCTCTCATTGCATTTTCATAGAATTTGTGGAATTCCCAACTTCATTCGCCCTCATCCCAGGTAGTCTTGTTTCTGGTTCAAGGGTAGCTAGTGGCGGGGGTAATTTCAGAAATATAATTTTGATAATTAATGATGTTGTATTATCAAAGGTCTCCCTTCACAAAAATTCATTTCTGATAGGATTCTGTCACTAATAATCTATGGAAAATAACGGTGTTTGTATTGCAGTTATTTGCGATTAATTGTCAAAAGTTGTTATTATTTTTGAAAGACGTTCAATTAGTAGTAAATAAGTCTCATAAAATATTACAAATATATATTTACGAAGGCCTGCAAAAATTTATTATTTATGAAAAAAATCCATCCATCGCAAATAATATTTTTCACAAAAAAATATTAAAATTAAAAATAATTTTAAAAAATTAAAAAATTAAAAAAAATTCAAATTAATTATTTATTTTTTAAAAAATATAATTTTTAAAAAAATTAGATATAAATATAGAATTAAATATTATAAAAAAAAATTCAAATATAAGTATACATAAAATTTGAAAAAAAATAAAAAAAATAAAATCAAATAAAAAATTGGAGAATAATATGAAAAAAATAAATATATTTTTTAAAAAAATAAAACAAACTTAAAATAGATAAAACATTATAAATACATAAAATAAATTAATGAATTAAGAAATATATAAAAATAAATAAAAATTTTAAAACAATTTAAAGAGTCATAAAATTAATACGCCATTTCAAACATGATATGTTTGTAAAGAAAGATATAAAAAAGAAGTAAAACAACAGAAATCATCTCGTATCATCAGATGGAGGATGATGTCTAAAAGGACTAGGGGAGGATCACTCAAAGGACCAGGGGAGGAAACCCCATACCAACAACACATTGAACTTTTTGGTCTTGGAAATCACAAATTACATATTTTTTATCATGTATGTGGTTTAACAACGTAATTAGATATTGTTTTTATATATTCATAATCACATACATTTTATTATATATGTTGTATTCACTTTGTAATTATTTATCGTAATAACGAATGTTTTTTATATTGAAATCATATATGTAGTTTTCTTATCACATACTGTTGTTTTACAATCATAATCCCACATTTATTTTCCATCATAACCACACATGTTTTTGTTTAACATCTTAATCATATTCAATTTTTTCAATCATAATCACATATTGTTTTTCATCATAACCACATAAATAGTTTTACAATCATAACCACATATGATGTTTTCATTACCATGTGCATTATAATAAGGTTATATATCGTATTCATATTATGTATTATAATCATGCCTCGTAACTATGTTATGTATTTTATCCTAATTATGCATCGTAACCACATGCCTTATAACTAGGTCATGCACCGTATTCATGTTATACATCATAACCACATGTATCATAGCCAGGTCATGTGTCATATTCATGTGATGCATCATAACCTCATGCATTGTAACTAGGTCATGTATCATATTCATTATATGTATCATAACCATATGCATCATAACCAGGATATGTATCGTAACCAAGATATGAATCGTAATCACATCGTACATCATAACCATTTTATGTATTGTAACTATCATATGAATCGTAACCATGATATTCATCGAAACTACGATATGCGTCATAACCATGATATGCATCGTAACCACGACATGTATCTTATCCATGTTAATCATCATAACCAATTTATGTACAGTACTCATGAAATTTATTACACTCATATATTACTCCAATACCCCATACATTATTTTCATTATATTTCATCTTAATCATTCATTCATACATCGATAATTATTATTTTCTAACAAAAATCATGTAATTGGGTTAGTTATATACCAATCAAAATTGTGTCGTATATGTTTTTTTATTTTGAACGTTGTAAAGCCAAGTATCCATGTTCCTATGAATTTTGTGGAGAAATATGACAGACATATGAAATATGATTGTTGGAACGTCAGGCCTATAAATATAATTTCATTAAAATGTTGGTCAATAACTTTTGATTCTATCAAGTTCTAGATAGAGATAGTATGACTTCACTCTTGCTTCTTGTCAAATCCTTGAAAATACATGACCTAAACGACTTGTACCAAGATCTTTATATTCTATAGTCTATTTATTATTCTTTGTGAGATCGATCATTATGAAAACGATCGAGGGATTTTTGGGATAAGAAGACGTGCTATCGATCATCATATTAAGGGATTTCATGTGTTTCAAAGAAAGCAGTTCCAATTACCTTCTTAATCACGGGGTTTCGGGAATAGGGAGATAGTTTTTCCGATCATCCTATTTAGGGATTACTAGGGATGTGTTACGATAGACCTTTTATCCTAGGACAGAGGATACCCTACTCTTTTGGATAAAATAATTTTAATACCATTACATTTTAGCTGCAATTTTAAATATAAAGTGAATCATTTTTTCATGATTATATTCATATTATTTTATATTGTAATTGATTAAATTATGATTCATTCATTCATATTGTATTAAGATATTCTATATGTTTTATTGTAGAATAATTTATATTTTTGCTACTCTGATCCTTATATACAATTCAAATACAATTTTTAATTATTTTTTGTATTACATCATATCATATCAATAGAAATTAAAACAACCATGTGGTAGTTTGTATTGGTTGTGATTTGTATTAGTTTAAGACCACTTAAACTATGTTCATTCTTAACAGTTTAAATACTATGTTTTTTATCCTATAATTCACCCCCCCTTTTGTATTGTTCCATATCATATACATTTACATCAATATTATAATCTATCAATTGGTATAAGAGGAGGGTTTAACTGATTTGTTTTATATTCATTATTTATTTCTATAAGATATTTTTTTTATATTACAAGTATTTTGTTTTTATTTACTTACTACACTAATGTGTGGAGTGGAAAAGTATTTTTTATAAGATGGATGATGAAATATTAGATCAATTGACAATATGAACCCAACTTGACCACCGATTATTAATGTGAATGATTATAATAACTGGAGTGATCGAATGAATTCTTTTTTCATTAATATTGAAGTATAAAATATTAATATGATCATTGGAGATTACAAAATACCATACATGGAAGTCAGAACCTTCACCGACCAAGATAAACTAGAATATTAACTAAATTACAAGTTATGTACTATTATGTTATGTTCTATGACTTATAATATATATAGTCAAATATCATCATGTGAAGTATCCAACTATATATTCAGTTAATTGTATGTCACACATTTTGTTACATCAAATGATATTTAAAAAAGGAGAGACATGCTCTAAGCTGAATATAATGGTTTTGATTTTCCCTATGGAGAACGTATTTGTAATGTGTAACTATGATTTATGACCATTTTTAATAGTATTATATCCATGGGAAAAAAGGGTCTTGATGATAAATTTCTTATGTACAAGATAGTTTATATAATGACAACAGAGTGGTAATAAATAACTACCAGAATTTATGAGAACATGAAAGTTACTCAAATCACTCCTAATGAATTATTTGGTACTCTCTTATAGCAAGATACATGAATGAAGAGAGATGATGATTTTAATAAGAATAATAATGGTAATGGAAGTGTATATTTTACTACCCCATCTATATCCAAGATACCAGAAAGGTAAAAAAGATCCAAAGCTAAGAAAGTTCATGCTATATCTGAATCAAGTTATAATCAACAATCTAAGAATGAATTCTCCAATCATCATTGAAGGATGAACAATATTTTGAGAAATAAATATTTTCAGTATAGATTAAAAATGAAATATATAAATGAAAAAAGACTCTGAGGTAACCTGTGATGAATGCCAAAGGGCTAGACATATCAGACCAGATTATCCATTACATTAAAGAAAAGACAGGTATATATAATTTCCAGAAAAACTAGAAAATGTATTACAATTAAATGACTAAAAAGTCATGGAATAAAATGATACATGGAGTGAAAGTGGTTGTTATTCTTTAGACAAATATTCTAAATAAGAATCATCCAATCAAGAGAATATTGGACTTTTATCTAGACTACCTATTGAATATCATTTTCTCAAGGCTAAGGTACACAATGTAGAATCTCATAAAAATGTATCTTTAAATGACAATTACCCTGATGAGTGATATTAATATTAATCAGATGACGAATCTTCCTTAGCAGTGGAAAATTTATCTTTTTTGGAATATGTATCCATGTTTTCTGAATTACTTAGGAATGAAAATTCCAAACTCAAGATAAATAATGATATATAAAATTAAAGATTTTTTTTTAAAATGGAAGTATTACATCATTCTAATGATCTTGATCTTAAAACACTTGATTTATAAAATGTTTCTAAAAACATAAGGAAGTTAATTATTAGATTTATAAACTTTATAAGGATATAGGAAATGTTATTTCTATGAATAATTATTTAGAGTGTAACTCAAACTCTAAGATTATTGACTACGAGGATATGAATTTAGCCATTAGAAAAAAATGAAATATTTTTCTAAAGGAAACAATTATCAAAATTTAACATGGGAAGTAATTAATATGATAAAATGAATTCACTAAATATTCCTCCTAAAAATATGTATGAAATTGGTTATACTAATTCAAAACCTATTTTTCCTCATAACTATTTTGTTCCCCAATGTTCTCCATTCTGCACCAAGTGTAAATGTTGTGGACATTGGGAATGAAATTGTTCACTTAATAAAACTCAATATCTAGGAATTAATAAAGATATTTTTTCAAAACAAATGTTTATTCCTAAAGTTATTATATCCAAAAGTTCTGGATCCAATCAAGTTTGTGTTATGAAAAACTAATTGTTAATCTTTCATGAAAACAAAAGGAGTACCAAAAACAAGAATAGTAGGTACATGGAGATTGGTTTTTCTCAAAATATGATTGGAAATAATGATTTATTTGAAAATGTGTTTTAAATAAAAGGTGGAAGAGTGACCTTCAGAGATAATTCTTAAGGAATGATCATTATAATAAATAACACTTTTCTTTTAAGAAAATTTGTAATTTCAAATTTTGTTTGTTAATAGTCATAATAACAACCTTATAAGCATAATTCCATTATGTGATTATGGTTAACTTGTGAATTTTAGTAAGGATAAATGTTTAGATCAAAATTACAAGGATAAATTCATTCTCTCTTCCCATATGCATGATAATTTCTACACACTTAACTTAGAAGACCATTGGTTCCATGTCTAACCTTTATTAAGTATAATATAAGACAAATTTTGGTTATTACTTAGAAGGTTAGGTCACTCTAACCTTTGAAACCATTATAAAATATCAAATAAAAGATTTGTTAAGGATCTAGCAGATCGTTGGTTTGATTTCTCAAAAGTCAGTGACCCTTGTCAATATAGCTTGAAACAAAAAATTATATTTAAACCAAATAATAATGTTTCAACTTCTAATGCATTATAGTTAGTCCACATCAATCTTTTTAATACTATACAATATAGATGTTTTGTCGGAAGGTAATATGTATTTTTTTTATTTGATGACTACACTAGATTTAAATGGTTATATTTTATAGGAATGAAATCTAAATCCTTCTTCTATTTTATAAATTTTATATCCCATTTTAAAAAAGTGAAAAACCTAACACTGATAACTATTAGAAGTGATCATTTTAGTGAATTTACAAATTCATATTTTAAATTTTTTTAGTAATAATTGTATTACTCATGACCTTTCATCTCAAATAACCCCATAGAATAATGGTGTTATTGAAATAAGATATCACATTCTTCTGGAAATGAGAAGAACCATGATGACTGAATACTAAATTGCTAAACATTTCTTGGCTGAAGATATATGCAATTCATGTTATACTATAAAATGAGTTTTAACTAGACCTTTTCTCAGTAAAACCCCTAATGAATTGTATCCTACCAGAAAAACTAATGTATCTTACTTATGAATATTTTGATGTAATGTTTTCATATTGAATAATAAATATAATCTATATAAATTTTCACACAAATCAAATGATGGAATCATTCTTGGTTATTCCACTAATTGTAAGGCTTATAGTGTTTTTAACAAAAACACTTGTACTATTGAGGAAATAGTGCAAGTTAAATTTGATAAAAAATCCTTTTTAAAAAAAATATATATATATCAAAAAATGTTTTTTCACAAAATTATTATCAAACTTTAATTGAGAACTCTTATGAAAATGGAAATACTCATGAAAATGTTTCTGAAATATTTTCCGCAGAAGAGATTATTGCTTAAGTTGATAAACATGTATTTCAAAAACAATTTCAAATGTCACTTTCAAATCATCCCAATAATAATATCATCGGTGATGTAAATCAACCCATAAGGACTAGATATTCCATAAGAAATGAAATAGAGCATATAGTATTTCTACCTCAGTTTGAACCTAAAACTTCTAAAGAGGCCTAGGTGATGAAGATTGGATTAATGTAAAGGAAGATGAAATAAATGAATTTGAAAGGAATATTGTCTTGTCCTTGGTTGAAAGACATAATGAAACAACAATAATTGGTGAAAAATGTGGTTTCAGAAACAAATTTGATGAAAATGGTGTGATTGTAAGAAAGAAAGAAATTTTTTTTCTAAAGGCGATAACCAACAAGAGGAAATATTCTATGATGAAACCCATTCTATGGTAGCTATACATGAATCTATTTGAATTATATTATTCTTTTTAACATTCATTAACATTAAAATATCTCAAATGGGTGTAAAATGTTCTTTTCTTAATGGTTTTGTAATAGAATAAGATTTCATTGAACAACCTCTAGGTTTTCTTAACTCAAAATATCCTGATTATGATTTAAAACATAATAAATCATTGTATGGATTTAAATGAGCCACTAGATCATAGTATAATATACTAATAGGATTTCATTTACAAATAAATTAATAAAAAGGTACAAAAAAGCCAAATATTTTCATAAAAATAGAAAAAAAAATCATTTTGATTATTCAAATCTATGATGATGACATTATATTCATATCAACTCAGCAATCCCTAATAGATTATTTTGTGAATCAAATGAAATATGAGTTTGAAATGTGTATGATTTGTGAGTTAACATTAATTTTAGTTTTTAAATCTCTCAAAATAAAGAAGTAACCTATGTATCCCAACATGAGTATATCAATGATTTACATAATAAGTATAGATATGACAACACTAAGAGTATAAGCACTATAATATGTATCCCAAATACACCTGATCATAATGTAGATGGGAATCTTGTAGATCAAAGAACATTTAGTCGCATGATAGGAAGATTTTTTACATTACATCAAGTCATATATACTTAATTTTTTATGTATGCTTATGTTCAATATATAAATCTAATCCAAAGGAATCTCATTTAATGCAGTGAAATTTTTTTTCTCTACATAAGGGGAACCACAGATATAAGAATATTTTATTCTTTTGGAGATTATATTGTATTGAAAAGTTTTTCAAATGACGAAATTGGTGTTTATCTAATGGATTGAAAAATTAAATTCAGAACATGTAATTTCTTAGGATATTAATTAGTTTCTTGGCCATGCAAAAAACAAAACTAAGTAGCACATTCCACTACTGAATCATAATATAATGTAGTTAGATGATTTTGTGATGATGTGCTCTTAACAAAACACACACTCATTGACTATGTATGAGTCATTCCAAATCTCAAATACCATGTGATAATACTTGAGTCATTTCACTTTGTAAAATGGTTTCAATTCACTCATGTGAAATACACATTGATATTAGGCATTAATTTCTTAGAAATCAAACACTAAAAAGAGATATTATTTTAAAATTCATTGGAACAATAGAACAACTTGTTGATATTTTCAAATAACCATTACCTTTTGATTTATTTCATTACATTCAATAAAAATTTTTAATGATCACTATAAAGTATTCAATCATATCTATTTCTTGTTTACGTCATCTCCTTAAATTAAGTTACTCTTTTTCAAAACTGGGATTACACATTGTTTTTATCAGTTTCATGATTTTATTGGATTTACTATTTATTTTTAAATTTTATCTGCTTTACCCTTTAGTTTTACATTTTATCAGTTTTCATCTTTACTTTTAAAATTTATTGGTTTTACTTTTTTGTTTTACATTATGGGTTTTAATTTTTTGGTTTTACTTTATCGGTTTTACATTATCAGTTTTTGTTTATGGTTGTTTACTTTATCAGTTTTTCATTAGAAGTTTTACATTATCATTTTCACTTTTTTCATTTTTACATTTTTTTTTTCACTATTCAATTTTATCATTTTTACATTTTATTTGTTTTCACTTTTAGCAGTTTCACTTTTAATTGGATTCACTTTTATCAGTACCTGATTATCGGTACCCGATTATCTGTACCTGATTATCGGTATTGGAATATTCTTTTAGTAGTAGATAATTGAAGTTTGATTATTCCATCGGTACCATATTAATTTTATTTAATCGATTTTATAATTCTAAATTGGTCTCATATTATTTTTTTGGTATTGTATATATTATTATAATATGAAAAATATATTGAAACCAATACATCTATCTGGATACATTGACATGTACAATTTCTAAAATAGTACATTTTTCATTTTATATCAAATAATTGAATATAAATTCTTTATTTTAACTCCTAATTGGGTTCATTCTGAATATGATTTTCGTTTAAGAAAAAAAATCAAGAGTTAAAAGACATTCTCAACCAATGGTTCTTTTAGATATATTCTCAGCCATTAATTTACTTTTATAATAACCAATCTCACATTGAACTCATATGATATTCTCTCAGGTATTGATGCTCTATAAGTACAAAAATGATTGTAATCAAAATTTTCATTATTTTTCATAGTCAGAGAATACCTCATATTTCCTAATCAAAAAATTGCCAGGGTTCAAGATAGTCATTCATGCATGATTCACATACTTCATATTCAAATAAAATTTCTCCAAAAGAGTTCTCTTTCATGACCTTTCCAGGTGAAAGGATTGTCTCTAGAGACATTTTTGATATTTTTTTATTCATATATGAAAGGATAAGAAGTTTTTCGGTTTAGGAATCCATTTGTGTTGAAAGACCAGATTCTGGCCAATATTTTGATTATCATGATGAGGTGATACAATTTTACAAAAAAATAGAGATATAAAATAGTTTGAAAATTTACTTTATGATGTTGGATAAGAATTAACATCCATAAAATAAGAAGCAATATTTCTAGGTGTTTTATATGAGGGTGAGGACCTATGTCCTTCCCACATGTTACTAAATCATGATGGGACTTTTTATAAGGAAAATCTGAAGAATCTATTTATGAGATTATTGAGGATAAAAGGATGGTAAGTCATTTATTTAGAGATAATTGGCTCAAATCCCTCTAAATGAAAGTGTTTCTATCGCTGATAAAGGGTGATAAGGAATCATTAAAGGTTTCAGATGTCTATGTGCTTGATTATTTGGTAAATATGAGTAATTTCAATCTGATGGGATTTATTTTCTTAAAAATTAATAAGATCATATTGGGTATAGTAAAACCCCAACTAGTCATGTTTCCCAATATTCATAGTATATTTTTTAATGTTTTTGTGATCTTGTGTAATGTTTCAATTAATTCAGTGATGACATCATTAATAGACACTCTAATCAGCAAGGATACAATAAGAATACATAAGTTACGATTCAACCATGAATCAATAATGTTTGAGAAGGATATTAAAGCTGAGAAAAGAAGGGATGTTTATGAAGGTTGTTAAAAATATTCTAAACACTCTAACTCTATTTAAAAAAATGAAAGGTAGTTAAGACTACATCTTTGAAGAAATCAATGAAACAAAAGGTTTGATCCAATAAGGTTTCTGTAGAATGGATTGAGAAGAAGTAAGAAAGGAATTAAAGAGATCCTCATTTTGGTTTGGATCTAGATGAAGCTATATATTTGAAAATAAGATCAAAAGAAACATTAAAAAATGAGGAATGGAATAATAGAATGAAGAAGAGAAAGTCCCAAGCTAGAGTGATTGAAAATATTCTCAAAATAGCCGAGCAAGGCTGAACATGTATTGTAATAAGGGGGTCACCTATTTAGACACAATTTGATCCAATAGAGAATGAAAAATAAAAAAAAACATTTGATGAATCAGAAACATAGAGTCTCATTCAATAATATGGAGAAGAAGAAGAAGAAGGACAAGGGGAAGAAGAACAAGAACATGGGGAATAAGAAAAAGGTCAAGGAGAATAAAAATAATATAAGGTGAATGATAATAAATTAAATATTCTAGTATGATACTCAGAAGTTCCATCCTTTAAATTTCCTTATCCAGATCCTTATACAAGAAAGGAAGTGTCTCAAAATGATTTTTCCATGAAATTCATCTAGATTTCTGAAAATGAAGAAGAAGAAAAATCTGATAGGAATTGGAATCAGCCATCTAATTATATTGTCACTAAAACATATTTTAGTCATCTTCCATAATACACTGATGATACAGATTCTGAAAGGACAATCACATTGATGGAAATTTAGTACATCGGTGAAGCCCTGAACAAATTGGAAAAGATGGTACGGTTCAATCCAAAAAATAGAAGCCAGGTTAGAAATTCAATCAAATAGCCAATAGGAAAAAATGCACATTATCATGATTCAGAAGGAAAGCTTTCTAAATATTGAATATGATTTCAAGATATTAAAGAAATGTTATATTGATCCCAACAAGTCTTGTAATAATTGTATCAAGTGGTCATACAAAATTGATTATAGTCTCACAAATCATCTGGACAAGAAGAATGAATTTTTGAATTGGGTAAATGATCTCAATTCTATCTATAAAATGATGGTATCTTATTTGAATGAAAAATGTGAAGCCTTTCAATGGATGAGTATATATAAAAAGAAACATAATATGATGATATTGCACATCTAATGGGAAAATTGGAAAATTAACATAATGAGGTTTTTTTGCTATAAAAAATAGTTTCAATCAAAGATAAGACCTACAAACTCAAATTAAATGATATCAATTCTCAGGAATCAAGGGTTAAAGATCATGAAACAATCAATCAGTTTATAGAAAAAAGGATCCCAAACCGTAAAGTATTATTGATGAACATGATGTGTTTCCTAAGGCTCATCATGAAGGTATTTATATTTTGATGGAATATTGAAAAGTGGTCAAGAACAAAAATCTTTTGATGTTCAACCTCATAGAAAAATAAAAAGGGAAAGAATGATTTTTTTAACTCTTCTTGTTATAAAATATTATTTCATTCCATTTAATGTATAATGTTTTGTACTCTGTTTTTTTATCCCTTTGAAGGAAATGAATGGTTTCCAATATTATTTTAGAAAATCAAAATTGGGGAGAATAGTTTTGAAAAGAAGAATTTAATGAATACATAATTATAGTGGAGAACTTACAAGTAAAAAAGAAGAATATGATCCCTAGTTATTTGTTTAAACCAAGGATGAAATTAGTCATATTCACCATTAATTTTAGAATATTTACTAAACATTGGGGGTGATAATTATTTGTTTCTTATTTTGTTTTGTTCTTTCCAAAAAGCTGGAAATTGTTGAGTGATAATATTGTTTGGATTTTTCATTGATATTTTTGTTTTGGAAATCACAAATTACTTCTTGTTTATCATGAATGAAGTTTTACAAAATAATTAAATACTGTTGTTCTGCAATCTTAATCACTTGCATTGTTTTCATATATTTTTCATTCTCCTAGTAATCATATATCATAATCATGAATGTTGTTTATATCAAAATTATATATGCTATTTTCATATCATATACTGTTGTTTTAAAATCATAATCACCCAATTTGTTCTTCCATCATAACTACACAAGCTATTGTTATACATCGTAATCATATGCAATTTCTTTTCAATCGTAATCACATATTTTTTCTCATCATAAACAAATAATTTTTTTTAAATTTTTAACCACATATGAGGTTTTCATAAACATGTTCTTTATAACTAGGTCAGGTATCATATTTATATTACATATCATAATCATGAATCCTAACCAGGTAAAGTATTGTATCATAATCATGTATTTTAAACACGATAATCATAACTATGTCAATTATAGTATTCATGTTATGCTTCATAACCACATGAATCGTAATCCGGTCATGTATCAGCTTCATGTTATGCATCATAACCACATGAATCGTAACTAGGTCATGTATCATAATCATGTTATACCTTATAATTATATCCATCATAACCAGGATATATATTGTAACTGTGATATAGATTGTAATCACATCGTGCATCATAACCATGTTATTTATTGTAACGATGTTATGAATTGTAACCATGATATGAATCATAACCATGATATGAATCTTATACATCCTAATCATCGTAACCAAGTTATGTAACATTCTCATGAAATGCATTGCACTCTTATTTTATTCAAATACTGTTGCGTACATGGTTTTCATTATACTTCATCTTACTCATTATGTCATTATTCTTTATTTATTTTTACTAACCAAAATGATGTCGTTGGGTTGGTTATATACCAATCAGAATAATGTTGTACATTCTATTTTTTTGTCAATTGTAATGCTAGGTGTGTATATATCTATGAATTTTGTGTATAAATATAACTATTTACAGAAATATGACTATTGGAAGTTTAGGCCTATAAATAGGATCTCATTCAAACTAGATGGAATAACTTTTTTTCTATCAAGTTCTATAGAGAGATATCCTGACTTCTCTCTTTCTTTATGTGAAATACTTGAAGATAAAAGATGTTAATGGATTATTACAAGTTCATGTATTACTATAGGTGCTTTGTTTTTATTTGTGTGACCGATCCTTGTGATAACGATCGATGGATCTTGGGGATAGGAAGACGTGCTTTTGATCATCTTATTGAGGGGTTTCGAGTGTTTTAAAGACATAGGTGTTGATTACCTTCTTAATATAGGGCTTCCAGGGAAAGGAAGATTGTTGTGTCGATCATCGTATTGAGGTTTAACTAGGGTGGTGGTATGATAGGACATTTAGCATAGGTAAAAGGATAGACTACTATTTGGGATAAAATAAAAGTTATACCTTTACATTTCCACAATATTTTGTAATAGAAAGGGAATAATTTTTTTCTTATTTCTATTCATATTCATTTCTATTGTAATTTTTTCAATTATGATTCATTCATTACATATTGTTTTCAAAGATTCTATATGCTTTATAGTAGAAAAATTTACATTTTTATTACTCTTATAATTGTATTCAATTAAAATACCTTTGTTTTTTATTGCTTTTGGTATTACATCATATCTTATCCAACGGATCCAAGATCCATATTTTCATTTGTATTATATATGATTTGTATTAGTTTGAGACCTATTAAAATATTTTCATTCATAGGTGTCTAAATACAATGTTATTAAACCTACAATTCACCTCTCCCTATTATATTGGAAAATCTCAAATACATTTACATCTATATTATGATCCAAAAAATGCTCTTATTTTTATCTTCATTGTTGTAATATTTCAATACATAAAATAATATTCTTAATTAATCATTCAATTCTTCTATTTTGTTTAATTATAATCTTATATAATTATCCTCTTTTGTGTGGAAATATATAGTAGAAACAATATTGGGGTACACCCATTCTAATCCTTTGCAAATGAAAAACATTTCTACGATGACTACACAACCCATGGAAGAGATGTTGTTTTTAGTAATCAATATACCATTTTTATTCTTCATTTATTTTTTTTAATAAGAGAGATAATGTAATTCAATTAATATGACATATTATTTTTTTAATTTTTATGAAACTAAGAAGGTTATTGAAAAATTAACACAAAACACATGAGATCGAGAATTAGGTGAATAGTGAGAGAGTGATCTTAATCTGTTTTAAAAAACCACACGAGATCAATTTGTAGAGTTCAAATTTAATCCATATAATCTATTAATATTAATTTATAGAGTCTATATGTTCCCTAATTCACCCCTAACCACAATATATCCATATAATAGAATTCAAAGTAGGGTTCTTGTGATAGCATGTTTCGAAGGTGGCCTTGGGATTATTTAATTTCAACTTGGTGATTAATGTAATTCTCATAGGGTTTGAGGGTTTATAAATTGGAGGATCATAATTACGTTGATATTAATTTAAATTTTAATTATTAATAATTAATTAAATACGTAATTTTATGTCAGTTAATCCTTTTAATTTTTTTTTTCTAAAATACATCTTCTCATTCTGTTTTCTCACTAGCATTAAAAAAAACAATTTTCATCCATCATAATTCTTTTAGATTTATAAATAGAACCTCTTAAATTTTAATTAGTGTGTATTTATTTTATCTTTATTTTAAGAATACCTTTAATATGTTGTTTTAATATTATATCCTCCTTTGAGACATGACCTTACTCAGCCACTCTACTGCACCTAAATAACTAGAAACGAACATCAATTGAGAGTTCCAATGACAGAATATTTTAGTAGCTCACACATTGATTATTAAATCATTCCCAGTACACCTAAATGGTTTCCCCACATGAATTTATTAAGGAATAAATTTCCTTACTGATGGCTATTCTCTGGAAGGTGGAAAATAATATTTTAATGAAGCATCTCACTAAGTCATTCCAATAATTCACATATACTTTATAAAGTCCGGATGACCATTTTTTGGATTCCCTTTACCATGAAAATGGAAATTCCTTACACTTAACCCATTGGTCAGCTAATCCTTAGGTTTTTAAACTAGATCAAACATTCATGAAATACTTAATATGTTTTTGTGACTTATCCTACCAGGACATGAAATTTTTGTAGCAATGGGATCTTGTTATTTTTCGTCTCAAAATAATTATGTAACTATGGAATGACAAGTTTATTTATTTAATTAAGGAATTATGGTTCACAAAGGTTTTTAAGGGTTTGGATCTGATTTCTAGCTATTATGAAATGTTCAAAATAAACACTTTAGGTATCAATCAAGACATTAAAAAAGTTACTCAAATTTAGATTGTAAAAAATCATTTATATTTCTATTAAAAACGTTAATTTCAATTTATGGATCTATGGGAGAGGGGATAGTTTTATTTGTTCTACTCACATTTTCAAAAAATTAGATTGTTGACACCACCTCCCCAGCAATGACACCATGTTTTGAAACATTCATTTCATGGGGTGTGGAAAAAATTTATATCCTATATTAAAATAGAGTAATGTGGTCATCCTAGGTTGTCTCTAGAGTGGAACATGTAATAATCTTGTATATCACTTAAATTTTGAAACAATAGTGGAGGTTTTTTTTGAAATTGTTTGATTTTAAATAGAAATAATGTAACTGAAATAATTATTTAACAAATATTAGTTAAGGGAGGGAAGGTGTAAGGGTTTGATCACCTTTTTTAATGCCATCATGGTCATAAAACTAATTCCCCCTATCTTCCTATTGAATTATAATTAAATGAATCCTTGATCGAGTTGTTAATCATCCTTGGATGAAGGAAGTATTGGAAACCCTCCGGTGTGCATGAAAATAATTAAAAAATTCCCAAAATACAAAGGAAGTTATTGATTATTAATTTTTGTTCCTTATAAATCTACAAACAATTCAATTATTACACACATGTTCCAAAAATCACAGACAATCACCAACTAATAAAATCTTCTCGATCAATACAAACTACATTGTGTAGAGGGATATTAATGAATTTCAAAAAAATATGCAAACATTGAATGACAATAAAACACTAAATTAAACCACATTAAGTGAATATGGAACCACTAAATATAGAATCCATTTAATATAAAATATATTTTTAAATTAAATTGTTGGAATCTGACATTACATAATGAAAACTCACCCATTAGCAATCACTCATGATTTTTACCCCTTCTTGTGAAGGGTAATAGTGGTTAATAGGGTAATAATAAAGAATTATGAAACTAATAAAAGGGAAAATAGAAAATCCACATCACTTTAAAGTTAAAAATGTTATGCACATACCCTTTTTATCATTCTTAAAAATCATTGATTGGAATTGGATACACATATTTATAGGTTTGAGGTATGTAAAATTTTCCATCTTGTTTATTTCCATCGAAATTATGAGATTATTTAGCACAGTAAATTACATATTATTTTGAATATTTCTTATTAAATGATGTTTCTATATTTCATTCACATAGTACCTAAAAATCTCAGCTTATTTTACAAATTTTCAAAAAAGTTCCTTCCTGATTTACTCAAGCATATATATTTTCATGAAATAGAGACTCTTCATCTTTCTATATATTGGTTAAATAAATGGCATCTTTAGTGAGAGAAATGTTTCATGAAATTTAATTTGAAAATTATAACTCAATTATTCATTAAAATATTTTTATAATCACCACATTTTGAGGCCTTTATCTGGAGTTATGTGTCAATTAAAATATGGGGTCCATTCTATTGTCTAGAATTATTTTTCAAATTGATGAATTTTTTGGGAATATGGATTTTAAGCTAGATATGGTTCTAAAATATTATGTCGAATTCCAGAAATAATGTAATCCAAAAAAAATAATCACACAAATTGGATCAATATTGTATAGGTTATGCTCGGGATACATAAGTGAAATAAAAACGGTTAAAATTCCAGAATAATGAAATTTTCACATTTTAGCCCAAAATTAATCAAAAATCCAAAATTGATGAAATTCAGATCATTATTTTAAATTTAAAGGGATTATATCAATTATAAACATATGAAAAATATGAAAAATATTATCTATATCATACATTTCTTAAAGAGAAGTATACCATGTGTCATTAGAACCAATCCCCTCTTGGATTATTCCACACTAAATCAATTTATTATATACTTATTGTATTTACTCTGATTTAGTGAAAATAAAATTTAGGATATATCATTAATTATCTTGACTCAAAGAATATATGTGACATAACCTATTTCATTCATCGAGAAAACACGATTAACTGGTCCTTAACTGGTTGTAAGACTGGTATGATATTTCTAATAGGTAATATGTTATCAAAATATACATTTAGGAATATGATCACAATCCCACTAGACCAATTGTAAACACATGGATAACATTCATTATTCATGAAAACAAATTCTATTATGAATTCATGAATGAAAATTTTTTATGACCTATAATCTTGATTAACACTTCATCTTGTGTCATATAGACATATTCATAATGTCCCCTATTAAGGAATCTGTTTTGAAATTCATCTATAAAATTTCATATTCATGTAATGTTTATATGTAATTTAAAATTATGATGGATTTAAAAACAAAAAATAGAGAAAAAATTTCATCATAATCCATTCCCTGAAATTTTTTAAACTCTTTACGCACTAGACATGCCTTTACTTTACCTTCCATGTCTAGTGTTTTCATGAATACCAATTTTCACCTAATGGTATTCACATATACTAATGGACTGATATGTGCCCAAAAATAGTTCTAAAACATATAATCTATCTCAAAATTCAAATATTCATTCAATATTGTAGCTTCGAAGAACTTTACTGCCTCTTTATGGGAAAGAGGATCATTTTTTCTTCTAATAATTAGTCACCTTCTTCAGTGACAACATAACAATTTCTTTCTGGTTCTATATCCTCTCTGGTGATCCTATACAGCACTTATATTTTGAAACAACATCTTCCAAAGGGACTCATATAATCTATTCTTACACCAAATTCATTGTATCTTGAGAATAAATATTATATAATTCATTATTTCTCCAACATTCCTTTATGAGGATGTACTCCCTCTCAATAAAAATGGATTGTCTTGCCGTGATCAACTTCTTGTATGAGGGGTTTTATAGTTAGTATCCAATTGATTCCTTGGGATACCATTTAATAACAAAATTAAAGCCTTAGGGTTTTGATTTTTTTTCTATATTTCACCGTAACAATTTCCCCATCATCCCATTCATTAGTATGTGACAATATAGATATCTTTCTATAAATTCACTCATATCATATCACATCTTCCACAATAGTTGGTACTCAATTTAGAATTTATGTTTGCAGTGTGTAATGAATTTCTTAAAAAAGGTATCAGAATACATGCATGACTCATCATCAATGTTACCATGTTTAAAAATGTATCATTCATCATTTCACTAACACCATTCCACTATGGTGTATAAGGAATTTGTTAGGACATAACCCCACAACCCCAAATTATTTTACAGAATTCATGGTTAATATAACCACAATGTAAATCAAATAAAATAATCTTTATCATAATATGAAGCTTATTTTCTACATAATTCATTAAATCTTTGGATTTTTCAATGTATTTAGACTTATACCTCAATATTTTGACATTTAAATTTACATTCACGCCATCAGTAAAAGTAATGAAGTAAGAATATCCACATCTAACTTCTATTGGAAAAATTACACACACATTATAATGTACCAATTATAGATTCTTTGTATCTATTTCACCTTTTCTGAAAAAAGGTGGACTTTTAATTTTACCTTGTAAACAAGCATGAAATCTATCAGGTGGTTTTAGCTCAAAAGAGTCTAAGTATCCATGTTGTTAAATAATTTTCAATCACTTATTTTTTACATGAAAAAGGAAGTAATGCAACAACTGTGTGTGGAATGAGTCATGGAAACATTATGCATTATCAATTGGTAATATTTTTTTGTTAATTATATACAAAAACCCCATTATTTAAATGATCTATATCAGAATATATTCCATATTTATAAAATAATTTCCCTTTATTAGAAACATGAAAAAATCACATGTATCATAGAAGTATACAACAATTATATTCTTTGTAATAGTTGGTACATTATGACAATCATTTAATTCCAAAATCAACCAAGTTGGTGATGGAATGTGGTAGTATCTAATGGCATGAGCAGTCAGCCTCACTCTATTGATAGTCCTCAAATCCACCTATTTTTAGAAAAACATTGAAAATATAATTCATTCCTATATTTGAATACATATGTGATAACCACAAGATGTATCTAATAACCAATGTTTAGAAATAAAAATATTTCAGTTGTTAATGAAAATGGATAAATATTAACCCTCTATCTTTAAATAAGTTTATTTCTTCTTCCAGTGGCCATGATTTATACATAGAAAACATAATTCATCAATTTCCTTTGCATGCCTATGGATCTTGCTTTTTGTAGAGGGATGGTTCTCAGGAGCCTTAGACATATGAAAATTCTTGAGCCCTTTTCCTTGTTTTACCTTTTATTATCCACCATGAGGAATAATGTATTTCAATTCCCCATGTATTTATCAACTTTGTGAATAAGGGTAAGGACATTGAAACTAAGATTATCATCATTTCAGATATGAAAATTAGCAAAAAAACCAAAGAAACCTTTATACACTGAGGATAAAATGAGATCTATGTGTAGATCATTAGATATTGTAAACCCCAAGATAACTATATTCTCAATACAGTCATTTATCATGACTAAATGAGGCCCAACTAGCAACAAATCTCTTATATTTCAAGTGAACAATGCATTAGAGATCACATATCTATATTTTATTTCCTTCTCTTGGCACAAATGACGAATGTGATACATGATGATACATGCATATATATCCATATATTTCATTAAAATACCACTAGATATGGTTGATATAATGAAACATTTAAAATATATGGCATGATCTAATTGTTTCATATAGAGAGGTAGTTATTCCTCATTATCCTCTTTTCTAGGTGCCTCATGAATATGGTTTTCTATCACACAAAATATTATTTCAGGGAATAGTATGACCCATAGATGGTTATAAAATTATTAAAAATTTGATTTGGTGATAAGGTTATAATTATCTAATATTGGTCACAATGATATAGTCTAATTCATGGTAGTTTACATTTTTACAATAAAAAAAATAAAAATCTCAGAACTTTATCTAGATTAAATATTTATTAATAAATTAAATTAAATTTTATTAATATCCTACATTTTTTACAACCTTATAACCGTCATCGTTAGTTTTTGAATATCTTATCACATAGAAATACTAGTTGAAAGGATCAATATTCCCCTTCTCATAACCCATACAGAGGCTTGACAAGATACTCAAAAGTATTATAGGATACATAACCATCCAAATGCATTACCTCAATGCTTCTTGATCCATTTAGTTGAATCCAAAATCATAAAATCCTATATTAGTATTTCCATTAAACATTTCCTACTAGTTTAAACAAGTCTTGCAATGGTTATCATCCATTAATAGAAGTAATGTTATATTGACCCAAAACTCATGATAGAGAATCCATGATAAATTAAAGTACCCCAACGAAGGATGGTTGGGAACTTTGAACTATGGTTCAATTTCTAACTAAGTAGTGCAGGGTTATACAAACATAATATTTTATTTGAGCGATTTTTACCATTATAAGTAAACTACCCAATTTATCTTATGACATGCTTGTTAATATCAACTGGATTTTATATAAGTGATTAATCATGTCTAGATAATGTTTATACATATTATTAATTTTTTTCACTCCCATTTTTCATGATTTTTAATAAGTTTATTTTTTGATTTATAAATACATAAATAATTAATCATTCAGTTTATAGAAATAAAATAAATCATGGAATGAACAAAAGTATCTCTAATGATTGGTTTTTATAGGGGTTGTTAATCCAACCAATTATCATAGGTAATAAACTCTATAAAACATGTATGGTTTGAGTTGGGATATTCCAATAATGATTATGTGTACCTTCTCGATTTATTTAACCTTTTCTCCAAACATGAATCACCTCCACTCACTTGAGAGATCTATCCCTTATATAATTTTACTCACATATAGGTGAGGGGAATCAAAAGATTAGTTAAATGTGTTTTCATAAAAGAAACCATGGGCATACAAACCCTTAGATAGTGAAAATAAATGAATGACTCATAGGCCATTATTTAATTTAAATAATTATTAATAGTCAACGAATTAATAAATTAAATAAACCAATCCAACACACTGGTTGGACTATTTTTGGGAATTGAGAAACATGTAATAAATATGAAAAATTATACTACTCATCATTCAATTTAATTAATTTATTACTATTAAGATAAACATAATTTAATTAATTCAATTAACTAATTATTCCTTTATATCAAAATAACCATCCAATGTACCTTGGATATACCCATCATAAATTAAATATAAAAATTAAATTACAGGGAAAATATTTACAGATAATTATATGGAATTAATTGATCATTTATTAATTATGTAAACATTATTACAAGGTCAACACCTTGGTTTCAATAATGTAATTATGTTTTGAATGATGTAATTAATTATTTTTTATATAATTTGATTATGTTCTTTATGTGGTGACTACATAGTGTGTACTAAAATGGTACACACAATATTCTTTGGTTGTCATGTATCTAGTATAAAATTCTTAAAGACTCGACATGTAAGTAGGCCAGGTTACTCATTTCTTACTAACACCCTACACATAATATTTTCCTCTTAATATGTGTCCTTTTAACACACCCGTTGAATCAATGTGTTATTTAAACACAATAATTAATGATTCACATGGAATTTATGTTACTTATAGGTCATGAATCTCATAAATGATACAACCTATTAGTCTTATACAGCTTATTATTCATATTTAGTCACACTACTATCTTGAATTTCACTATTAAACCATGTACACCACATGATGTGTACTCCAGCTACACAACATGTTGTTCAACAGAACATGATACTGATTGGCTTGGTCACCACACAATTCCCATTAAATGATCTGCATGTTATTATTATTTAGAACATCATGTATCTCACACAGATATAGGTGATGTGAAAATGGATACATGACCTGTACTTTCAGACATACATCATGTATCCCTCTCTAATGGAAAAAATCAATACCTCATCCTAATGAAACATTAGATTATTCTTCATCTATTCATAATATGTATGAAATGATATGAATATTTAATAGAGAGAATTAATATTTCAAAATTTTATTAATTAAAAATATATATTTAAATAATTAATAAAATACAAGTAAAAAATAACAATAATTACATATAATGAATCATTGAGTAATAAATATATTATTATATAACCCTTCTGATTCCACATGAAGGATTCATGTTTACTGAAAGTTCCAATGGAGACATGACCAATACAAATTTTTTTCTTAATATGCTATTATTCCATGATATACATGATGATGAACATTAGGATAAAAAATTGAAATGAATATTAATTGCTAGATTAATCCAAGGACAAAATGCAGAATCATGAAATATTATTTATAACTAATTTATAGATTGATTTAGAATTATCTTGATTTGTAATTATTTCTAGATTGATTAATCTGTAGACTACTCTTTTTATACCAATTTAGTGTCATAGGAATCAAGAGTATAATACCATTAGTAGTGATCAACACTTTCTTCATGAAACTCCGACTATCACTATAGAATAATTTAGGTTCAATCACATATGAATATAATTCTTGAGATGATTAATGTTTATTGAAACTAAATCCTTAAAGAGATGCATATTTAATTTTAATTAAAGAATAAAAATTATATGTGTTCCTTTGAAATTTCTATGGAGTGATCACTCTATAGTTTGAGAAAACCCTCTCCAGAATTCATCATGGATGATGAAATATTATGTTCATCACTAGCACAATACCTAATAACTTTCTTTATATAGTGATAGGGTTTTAAAATAATTGATTGTGTTATGACTCTTATTACATTCTTAATTCCTTGTGAAAAAAATTTCTTATTAATATAAATAATAATATTATTTACTTGACCTGGATTGAATTCCTAGATAAACTAAGCATTATTTTCTAGAATTGACAAAATAATATTTATTCATATAATATTTTATATGACATTTATTATGAGATCATAAAACATAGTATTATAATCATCCTCAATAGTTATCATTACTTGAATAATGATTATTTAATTAATGAAATAAGATCAACTATATTATTCAAAAATAAATATTTAAATATTATATTTATTTAATTAATGAATAAATGTTTATTAGATATTCATGAAAATAAATAAATAAATATTTTCTTATACAATGAATAAACCAGATCAAAAAATATATATTTTATTTTCACGTAATTAGATATATAATTACCCAATAAATCAATTTTTTTGAAATATTCCATTAACATATATAATATTTGAATAACTAGTTATTTAATATTTTTTATCAAACCAATATGAATAATTATTATTACATTGGGAATGTATCAATTTCCCACGAGTATCAACATTTGGTAACCTATATTATTTGTGTACTATTAAATGATAGAGTGAATCTATTGAACATATATTTAATAGTACCATCATAACACTTCTGGTTCTCTACATAGTGAGTATATTATATGTCCTTTTAGAGTGACAAGTACCCTTAAGACATTATCACATACCATGACATATAGTGGAATAATCACAATGTGATAAGAGCTTTTATAAATATTCAAATTCATGAAAATAATTAATCATAATGTAAATGTAAGTTCTTATTAGAGAACAAAATCCAACAAGATACATGTTTTATCATATTATGGGAATAAGTAAACATTATATTATTTTTATTTAGATATTGATGAATGTGAATGTTGAATTTTTTTCTATTATTTTAATATTTTATAATTATAAATTATACTAATTTATTTGGACATAGTATATAATTTTACATTGATGGAATTTTTAGGTGTTTTTAGATGATCATATTCCAAATCTACCTAGTTTTCCAGCAGCTTGTTATAAAATACATGTGTTTCTAGCTGAAATAATTATGTGGGAAAACTAAATTATACACTCATTTGAATTATGTGTTTCTGAAAATTAAATACTTATTAATATATATTATTTTATAATAAATGATTAATAAAATTTGAAAAATGATTTATAGGTTATTTAATATGTAAATTATAGGGAATAAATTTATTGAATTTCATAAGAGTGATGATCACATTTATGATCACTTAGTGTTACACATTGTTTCATACAAGGAAAGTCATAAAGACAATGGAAACAAAGAATAGCCTTATTCTCATTACAATGAACATAATTCACCCACTAATGATAATAAATAACACAAAAATAGAGATAGATAAACTAAAGTAGACGTTAAATAGGAAATTAAATACCAACTTCCACCCTATTTTGAATATTTCACCCCAAAAAAAGATGGTGTACAAACATCACCTTTATAAGGGGACCCCCACAAGAAAAAAATTATTTTTAATCACACGATATAAATTTTTTTTAGAGGATAGAACTTTAAAAACAAAAAATTCCTCTGGATTGGGTTTGACTAAAACCATGATACATTGTTATTTCAAAACAAAAATAGCATTTTCAAGGATTAATCCTAAAATTTATTACCTTTCCGTTATGTTTAAAATATATTTGTTGTAGATTAATAATAATTTTTTTTCTTATGAATATAGGTATGAAGCTAGAAAATAACACTATCCATCATCTAGAGATCAATTTCAACCTTTTTCCACATTTAAATTAAACAACATGGATTTTTTTATTTATTGTTTTTAGTTTTATATTGTTTTTTGTTCTTATTTACACATAGATAAAAGGAGAAGCTGGTGTGTACTAAAAGAACGCTAAAAGTGGGTATTATCACTACTCAAATAAATAAATCAAGATATATCACTCCACAATAAAATATATATACATTATTTTTTATGTTAATATTAATATGATTAATGATGAATTAACTAAGGTTAATATTTTTAAATTTTTGTAGGGGATGGATGATTATTTTTAGGTTTGCAATCTGTTTCTTTATTAAAAACTTTGTTTGTATTTTTAATTTTGTGTCTTGAGATAAATTTAAAAAAATTTCTTTTTTAATTCGTTCAGATCAAACTGTGAAATCAATGATTGAATCGTGATTTCAAATTCAGATGTCCCCAATTTTTTTCATTCAATGACTTAAATATGATAATTAATGTAATTTTAGTCACTTATGAAATATATGGTTTTGATCACTATCTACTATAAAATTCATAGTCCCCTAAGGTTTCTATTTTTATTTATTTTATATATCTCTACAACTTGAGTGATCTTGAACTATTATTAATAGTCTAGAATATCATGTAGTTATTTCCCAAAACTATAATAGTAATGGAGTATTTACATATTAAATATATTTTTTATCATTAAATACCAAAATATTTCCATTTATACATCTTTTAAATTTTCTCAATTTGAATCCATAGAGAACAGAAATGGATTTTTTATAATCCAATTTAAAAACCCGAAATCCTCTCTAATCTTTCATTTGAGTAAAATTAATGTATAAAATAATAGGTTGATCATTTCTTCCACCAATGAACAAAATGATATGAATAAAATCATAGTAATATTCCATGCCCATTGACTTGACCCCATGACATGACCCTCACCCCCTAAACCCTCAACATCCCGCAAAAAAATTATGGGTTGAAATGTAGAATGTTAAAACTAGGTAGGTGAGACACATGTAAATTTAAATTTCTTTATGTGAGTGAAAAATAATCTGGAGATGTAGGTCAGATTAATTATGGGTGGATCATTTCATTGGATTAATTTTTTGAGTGAAAAAATTCATGGGAATGAACATAAAATAAGTATGGTGAATAATATTTAAATTGAAAATGGTATATTTTATAAATGAATTTGAGTTTAAAATGGTATTGAGTTAAATATTTTTTGATTATAAAATATATATTGGGGTAGTGGTAACATGTTGTTTTTTAACTATTTTAAATTAATTTAATTTATTTTATGTATGGAAAATTAAATTTTTAATGATTTAATTGTTTTTAGATTAATAATAGAAATTGACCACATTTTCTGGAAATTAATATGAAAATACACTGGTAATTTAAATTCTTATAATTTAATATATTTTCACAAATTACTTGTGTAATAATTTATTGGAAAATTAGAGAAAATTTCTTTCTTATTTGAGGGAATAATTAATCTAAAATGCATTTTTTTTCTTCAATTTTTTATGAATTCGTGTAATTAAATGTATTTCATAGAATTTAATTTAAAAATATGATTTAAAATTTTCAAAATACATATGGAAGATAACTATCAATGTTTTGAATGAAATATATTATTAGTTCTAAATATTAAAATAAACGTGTTATTATGGAAATTAATTTAAATATATGAATGTTATAACGAATTTATTTTATGTTATAAAAGTAGAGGCATTTTTAGGGAATTGTTTCTATTAGTCATTTTTATAGAAATTTCAGTTGATCTATTTGTGTCCCACAACAATGAATCCCTTTAACATATATAATGGATTAAATCAATTCAAATTTATCCACATGATCATTCTTGGGTTCCCATTCAGTAGATATTCACGGGAAGATCCCACCATGTGATGTTTTCTACACTATTAATCTCCAGATCATCATTTCAAATATCGATCATCATTTCCATAAAATATTACATGACATGATAAATTCATTAAATTAAAAACCAGAAAATAAAATCAAAAAAAAAAACTCACACAACTAAATACATCCCACATATCACTTACGACCTGTATAATTTTATTAAAAAATCTTGATCCTCCCATGATCCAAATTCACACCTAATATAGTAAATGGATAAAAATCCAAGAAACCTACTATTTAAATTAATATACCAAAATAGAAAAAAAATATAAAGGATGGTGGGAGTGATGAATACTTGGGTAGTAATTTAACTTTAATCAAAACTCAACCAAGTGAAAAGTAAAATTATGTGTACATCAAATAAGATGCATGAAGAGGGAAATGGATAAAAAATAGAGGGAGATTGTAACAGTAAAAGGTTTTTGAATTTATTCCCCCTTAAATAAACACTATTTTTCTATATTTTTTAATATATATAAAAATGAACTAAAATGAACAATGATGTATATATATATATTTGATATAAAATATTACAATATACGATAGACGTTAATACGTTATAATAATGAAATATAAAGCATCATTAAGAAAAATAAAAGAGGAATAAAAAAGTATGTAAATAAAAGACCGAAAACATGAACTCCTTTTCCTCATAGTTTTCATTGAAGACCACACCTCTTATTATAAATATGGAAAGAAGAAAAACATTATAAATATTATAGACATTTTGAGAATTAAGTAAAATAATTGAATGAATAATTCTAGAAATGTATGTAATACTATATATAATAATGTAATATGATCATTATATATATGGTCATTAGACATATAACTATCAGATACATGGCCATTTTATAGACCGTTATCCAATAAAAAAATTGGATTGGTATACTTTTTGGTAAAAAATTCCGAGTAATATAATTCAAAAATAATAAAACATTTGGAATGAAATAAAACTAATTAATAAAAAATAATATATATATATATATATTGTTACATATTATTATTAGTATTATTTTAAAAAATAATTATTTGATGTGCAGGTAAGGGATTACCTGATTGGTAATGTTACTCTGTGTTGGGACCTCATTGTGCATGAAGATTGTATTTGATTTCAACAGTTGTCAATACTCATCAAAATGAAGAAGGATATGAAGGTGGAATAAAAAGTTAGTTGAGATTGCCTAAATTAAGGTTTCTTAGAAGCTTTTTATGGAATCAAATCATTGGATGTCATACGTGAGAAGTTCTCTAAGAAGATCAATTCGGATGATTGTTGAACTGATAATAAGTTCAATGAACTTGTGTCAATGGTGATAGATTGTTTACAACAATGAATAATTGTGAATTAACATCTATTTAAGGATGATTAAAGAAGAATGAGGATTTAAATTAGACCAGGAAATGCTTTACGATTGCATGATAACCATGCAAGTGCTTACTTTAAGAAAGTAATCATATGATTTGAATGAAGTAGAGAGTGATGGATGAAGAATAAGAGAGAGTGTGTAAGGGCTTGGAATTCTAATAAGGTCATGAATTACACATTGCCTTTATAGTTCTGAATACATGTATCAATGGTGATACATTGTCTGCAACATTGAAGTTATTTGAAGAAGCATCAAGCCTCCACTTTTGGATGAAGAGAGATGATTGGAGTTCTATGTAATTAACAATCCTAATGGAATTGAAAATTTGATGTGAGGATGAAAAAGTACTTTGGAATTAATATTCCAAAAAGAATGGAAAAAACTATGACGATGCTTTGCTGTTTTGTATTTCACAAATATCATAAGTTTGGAGAACATGAGATGCAAGACTTATAAAGAGTATAGAGAGTAAAGAAGTGATTTTGGAAAAATAAAGAAAGTGGTGGGAAAGTATTGGTGCGCATGTATTGGTGTGCTTGTGTAATTAGTGCGCAAGTAATATTTCATGATCATCCCATCAAAATATGACAAAGGAAATAAAGTGGAATGTAAGTTAAACATTGGAGTGAAAGTCAAAAAGTGGCTCACATGTATAAGTAGTGCACAAGTGTGGCGTGAAAGTATAAGTGGTTTTCAAGTATAAGGGTAACACAAGTGTATGTTTCACTCAAGTCATATTATAACATCATCATATCAAAATATGACAAAGGAACTAATCTGTCGTGCATGTGATGGAGAGGCATGCAAGTGATAGAGCAACACACAAGTAGGAATGGCGTGCAAGTGTGGCGTGAAAATGCTCCATGCTAGTCATATCTAAAATGTCATCATATCATAATATGACAATGGAAATAATGTTTCATGCATGTGCAAGAGATTCATGAAAGTATTTGCGTGCATGTCTATGTGGCGCGCAAGTCAGAAAAATGCCGATAAATAGACGACACACCTACTCATTTTTAAGGCTCAAAACATAAGTGAGAATTTGATCTCAGATCTCAGAAGTATTATAGGGTGACACAAAAGAAGAAGTGGACCGCACGATGAGAGTTATTTATAAATTGTGCATGCTGGGTGTCGCTCAAGTGGTCACACACAAGTGTTGCCACGCATGTGGTGTCGTGAAAGTGTTTCCGTGCAAGTTTTGACAAACCAGTTTTGTCATGAAAGTTGCCATAGGTCCAAAAGAAGGAATTGTGTATAATCCAATGGTCTCGTGCATGTTGTGAGTTGTGAACAATTATTTCAAGAAAATAATATGGTTCGCAAGTAGGGAGTCTAGCAAGTAGGGTGGCGTGCATGTAATACTTGGCACGCAAGCTGTGAGTTGTTTTAGAAGTTCTTGCCTGCTTCTAATCAACTGAAAGGAAGAAGAGCTCAATGTAAAAGGTATTGAACTAAATGAAACTGTTTGAAGAGGATTAAGTTTTAGTGTAGCTGGTTTTTCATTAAATAAGCAGAAGAATAATAATAGTTTGCAACTTACAGGTTTTCTGCATAGACATAAGAGAAGAAGAAGAAGAAGAACAGAGTATGACCAATTAAAGCCTACAAATCTTTAGGGAATCTTAATTCAGATTATTATATTTGAGTAGTTCCTTAGTTTCTGAATAATCTCATTGGAATATGTGATTCATGATAATATAGAAGAAGACGTTTTAGTGCATTTTGTTATTGCACTAAAGAAAAAAAAGACGAAGTCCTAGTGCATCTGGTTTTGGACTAGTGAAGAAGAAAATAAGAAGACAAGAAGAATTTATTCCCTACTACATTGCAAGTAATCAAGTGAAGAGAACTGATGAAGATCAAGAGTAGAAACTACCTTTTAAAAAAGTAAGAAGAAGGTCTCCATAGGAAGTATAAAGAACCGGCTAGAGGCTTCAAGTTGGACTAGGTCATCTCCAGTCCAGGGAAGAGGATTTTTTCCCACCCCCATCCAAAGTTTAGGGACTCACACTGGCAGAAGGATTGCTTTCCTAGACGCCCCATTGTAATTTCATATCACATCATACTGGAGAATCCATGCACATGTCATATACATGCATGGTAAGGATGTACCTACTCTTATTGAGTGGTGAACCTTGTTAAAATATCATGTGCATATTTTTGCTACTTTCTATTATTTCATGCGATATGGAAAAGAGACTAAGAGAATCATGTTCCTAATAGGTCAAGAGGAATATGGAAAAAAGATGAAATTATTTTTAAAAGTCCCCAACACAGATTATCCCCCCTCTCGGTGTTTGGTATATCCAAAACTGGTCCTCTCAATTTGTATCAAAGGTAGGTTGACCTCTGTTGTATTCTCAACAGTGATGTTATTCTTTTTTGAATACTTGAGTTCCTATCCTGAGTCAACAATGAAGAGCATGGTTTGTAACGATTCTCCTATCACTGAGTCGAAAGATATATCTACCAAGACCATGATGAACAGTAAAAAGAAAGATAAACGAAAATTGAATAATAATTCCCTCTTATCTAAAGAAGAGGAAACATCTAGGTCTCCATATCTAGATGACATTGAAGACACACCATAATTATAAAGTAATTAGAAGGTGGATCACGTCCCCAACAATAATATGGACAACCATCCTACATCAATTGTGTAACCTCCTGGTTCCGGGGACCACTCCACGGGTGCCCCAAACCCGGTTCGCCACATGACCTCAAGCGCATTTCCCCAAACGCTAGAGGCTGTCGACTAGTAGCGAGGGCCCAGATCTGATAGTGGGGAAACTATGCCCTCATTTGTCAAAGTGTAGTGCAGCGGAATAAATTAAAAAGCCTACAACAACAGCAGAAGAAATAAACCATACACATTTAAGATAAAAAACTGTAGTAAAAAACCAACAGTCATATATAATGTTGATCAAACATGCCTCACGTTCTAAGAAAGTATCCAGAACATGTTACACAATAATACAATACAGTACAATACAGAGTATAACAAAGAAAAACAAAACAGCTAGTAGAATCGCATGCCTAAGCCAGGTTCCATGCTGCCCTACGCCTCAGCACCAATCAAGTACCTGTAAAGGGGTTTTTTCCCTTATCCATACATGAATAAATGTATTCTGTTTGGGACGGAAAGAATGGCACAAACAGGGCGTGAGAAATAATCTTACTAGGCACCCACCCATGCCTCATGCTCAACTGTGTGTAAACATACAACAACAGTGTGCAAAAGTAAGAGCAATAAACTAAGAAGTACTTACGGTAACTAACTTTACCAGTTATATTTCCTTTCAACATTCATTGCATTATTTATTATTAAGAAATAACTATAGTGAATTTGTATGTAAATAGTCAGTGTCCTCAGACACGTAAACCCTTGACCTCGGGTAATTTGAATCATGCCCTCAGGCATAACAGATATTTCCCTCAGGCGTAAGAAGTGTCACCCAAAGGCATAGAGTCTATTGCCCACACGCACGAAAGAAGTTTCCATCAGGCCGAAATAACCACTACCCTCAGGCAAAAGGTAACTCTTCCCTCAGGCTAAGTAAAGCACTATCCTCAGGCTAAGAAAGTAGTTGGGCCATTCCCAACATATAAACAATAAATTTACATACAATACCTCTCGACAGAAAAGTAATTTAAAAAAATAAATGTGGCATACCCTTAGGTATCCTTGCCAAACGGCTAAACAGAGGAACGCACCCCCGAGTTGGTCCTGGATCCATGTAGCAATCCCAAACAACATCTTATTATCACATTTAATTAACTATATAATTCTAGGTATTAAATTTCATGAGGCCTCAGCCATAAAACACCCCATTCATGGGCGCGTATCTCAAAAATACACACAAATGCACAACAGTTGGAAATAAATCACCAAGACACCTACCTTAAATACCCATGAATGGTATATGCGAATGTCGATTCCAGAAATGCCGAAAGATGACATAGATCTGGGTTATAAGAAATCCCGTTCAAATCTAAATAACATACCTATAGAAAATAATTGCTAAGAACTACTCTAGGAGAAGGTAGATCTCACCCGTGAGGTTCCAGGAAGATCGACGGTGCAGAAAACAGATTCCCGACATGCGCTCGACAGATCCCCAAAGCTCTGTCCTCCCTCTTCAGCTCCTCCCTCCCATTCTATGCCTTCCCTATAAATAGGGGTGGATACTGCCCATTTTAAGCGGAAAAAAAAGTACACGGCGTGTACTTCCGAGTATAGGGCACGTACTTCCTTCATTTAACTGTTCCCCTGGCGGTTTCCTACCAGCATGGTACTGTTCACCTGCCAACATGACTACATGGTGTTTCTCCTTGAGTTCACGGCGTGTTCTATTGCCCAACTGACCACCACCTTTCTATTCACCTGTCGACTAACTACACGACGTGTGAGGGACCACTAGACGACGTGTAGTTGGTATTTAAACCCTTAGTCGTATGCATGGATACACACCCTGTGTACTCATCCCACACGGCCAAAAGTACACGGCATGTGGAAAAGTACAAGGCGTGTAGCCCCAAAAATTAGGATTTTCCCCATTTTCCATTTTCTCTCAAAAAAACATAAGGAATGGAGAAAAGAATAAACTCGTACCTCACGAATAAGAACCGGGTTCTTAGAAACTACCCCCCTTAAAGAAATTTGTCCACGAATTGCCCTTCAAAGGGTGGTGAAGATATAGACATAAAAAACTCCACCCACTGAGCATGTACATCGGTCTACTGCTCCCAGGTTTCATCTTGCACCCGGCCGAGCTGACATAGCACACATACAAGAGGAAATGACCGTCCTCAGAGAACCTTCGTGCTCCTATCAACGATACGAATCAGATTCTTTTTAAAGGAATCATCTACCTCTAGCTCAACCTCCTTGGGCTGAAAGATGTGAGATGGGTATGAATGATAGAGACACAACTGAGATACATGGAAGACATCTTGCATGGATCGGTACCTCTGTGGTAACTGTAACCGAGAGGCAACCAGCCCTACTCTCTCCAGAATCTCAAATGGCCCCACATACCTCGGTGAAATTTTACCATATCTCGTGTTCTGCATGTGTCCCACCCTCAGCAAAACATGTAGGATGACCTGATCCCTGACCATGAACTCCAAGGGTCATCTGCAGCGATCAATATATGATTTCTGATGAGACTGTGTGGTATCCATCCACTTCGGAATCAACTAGACCTTCTCAAGAGTTTCCTAAATGATACATGGTTCCAATAAAGCTGCCTCACCAGCCTCTAACCAGCACAAGGGTGATCGGCACGACCTACCATATAAAGCCTCGTAAGGTTCCATCTCAATAGTTTCCTGAAAACTATTATTATAGGAAAACTCGACTAGGGGTATATGCTTCATCCTAGATTCCCCCAAGTTTAGGATTCATGCACGCAGTATGTCCTCCAGCACCTGTATCATACGCTCTGACTGACCATTGGTTTGAGGGTGGTATGTTTTGCCTTGAAGCACCTGCGTACCCAGCACCCTCTGAAAACTATGTTAGAAACAATACGTAAAATGAAATTCCCTATCTGAAATGATAGAACGAGGGACCCCATGAAGTCATACGACCTCTCAGATATAAAACTTTCCGAGCTCATCAACTCTGAAGGTCTCCTTGATCGGTAAAAAGTGAGCTACCATTGTGAGTCTATCGACAACAATCCACATGACATCATTTCCTCAAGGTGACCTCAAAAACTCAGTCACAAAGTCCATCGCAACATCATCCCATTTCCACTCTAGAATAGATAACTGATGTAACAGTCCTGCTAGACTCTGATGCTCCGCCATCACCTGATGACAAGTGGAACACCTCGTAACAAAACCAGCTACTTCTCTCTTCATACCCGACCACCAGTATTGACCTCTCAAGTCATGGTACATCTTGGTAACTCGGGGATGAACTGCCCAAGATGAAGCATGAAACTCCTGCATCAGCTCCATGCGTATAACCCCTGGAACCCACGCTCATCCTTGGAAACGCAATACTTCATCATCGCCTATCGTCCAACCAGGAGAAGGGTCCTCACTGGTCACTAACTCCCGCAAAAATAGGCCTTCTGAATCAGATAGCTATCTCATCCTCACTCTACCTAGGAGGGTAGAGGTTGCAACTAAAGATGAAAGATTGTTCTGCCCCTGACTGTCATGCACCTCCAAATGAATCTCAGAGAAAAAATCCATAAGATTACATTCACCACTGGCCTCCTACACTACCTGTATCTGAGACTTTCTGCTACGTGAATCAGCTACTGCGTTACCTTTACCAGGTGTGTAGGCAAGCTCAAAATCAAAGGATTGTAGGTATTCGAAAAACCTTCATTATCTCAGTTTCATGTCACACTGGGTAAAGATGTACTTGATACTATTTTGGTTGATGAAAACCACAAAACATTCTCCCAAAAGATAATGTCTCCAACAGCACAACGCTTGGACAACTGCTGCCAACTTGGGATCATGTGTCAGTTAATTCCTCTCATATGGCCTCAACTGTCGAGACCCGTATGCAACAACTTGGTCACCCTGCATCTACACATCTTCCAACATAATCCTTGATGGATCACAGAAAACTGTATAGCTCTTCCCCTGATCTGGGAGTATCAGGATCGATGTTGATTTAAAATTCCCCTTCACCTCTTGGAAGGCTGTCTCACAAGCTTCTGACCAAATGAACTTCACACCCTTCTTAATCAAACCCATAAATGGTGCTTCTAAGTAGGATAAGTCTTCTATGAAGCATTTTTAGTAACCAGCCAGCACTAAGAAAATATGTATCTCAAATACGTTATTAGGATGATCCTAGGAAACTACTGCTCTCACCTTCACTGGGTCTACTGTAACTCCTGCCTCTAAGATGATATGTCCCAGGAAGTGTATTTGGTCCATCCAAAAGTGTCACTTTGAGATCATAGCATATATCTGATTCTCTCTAAGTTTACTCAATACGATCTCAAGATGGGTAGCATGGTAATGTAGAGTGTGATAGTACACCAAGATATCATCCATGAATACTACCACAAAATAATACAAGTAAGGATGGAACACACGATTCATCAGAGCCATGAGAACTGCTGGTGCGTTCGGGAGTCTGAACGACAAAACCATATACTCGTATAGAGCATACCTGCTCTGGAAAGCTTTGAGATGTATATTAGTTGGTCTAACCCGCAGCTGATGATATCATGATCTCAAGTTAATCATCGAGAACACTCGTGCTCTACGAAGTTTATCAAATAGATCATCAATCCATGGTAAGGGATATCGGTTCTTAACCGTCCACTAGTTCAGATTCCGATAATTCACAAAATGTTTGAGGGTACCGTCCACCTTCTTCGCAAAGAGGACCAGTGAACCCGATGGAGAAGTACGGGTTCGGATGAACCCCTTTGTATGTAACTCCTCTAACTATCTCTTGAGCGTCTGAAACTCTAGTGTATCCATCTGATAATGGGGAATGGACACTGTTGCTGCTCCTAGAATAGGCTCAATAGAGAAATCCACCTCACGCTCCGAAGGAAAACCTGAAAAGTTGTTTGGGAAGACATCCCTGAAATGATCCACCACTGGAGGGAAATCCTTCTGACAAGTCCCCTGGTCATCCAGATATAAACTCACATTCTGGGTTGTGATTCCACCTCACCCACGATGCTCTGTTCCAGCTCGAATTTCCTGAACATGCCACTCACCCATGTACAGAAACTCTCCGCCCTCTGGTGATATGAAACTCACCCTACGATGGTAGCAAGCCATAAAGGCTCTAAAGGGAACCAACCAGTCCATCCAGAGAATGAAATAATAGCTCATCATCTATAAGACATAGAAGTCACAAAGGAAGTGACACCCACAATCCCCAAGGGGGCACTCCTTGCACTAACGCACACTAGACATTCTAGTTCCAAACAGAGTGTCTAAAATATTAACAACAAAAGAAGTAGAAAAATTAAGCCCAAGTATCTCCACAATGGATACAGATATGAATCTATGTGTAGCGCCTGTATAAAAAAGTACTGAAGATAAATAGGAAGCTACTAGAATAGCACCTCTGGAAGTAGAAGGTCTGGGTTCCTACTCATGCTAGGTCTGTTGCACTGCATATGCCTGCCCACTGCTGCGACCCTACGACATAGCCTGGATACCCTGAGTTGTCCCATCCTACTGCCTCTGAGATCCTGGTGTCTGGCTACCATGGCCACGACCACCATCTCTGCCTGCACGACCCTGACGTATTCCATTTTCCAGACTGGTAAGAAACTGCTGTTCCTACCCCCGCATGCGGAGTCATTAAAAAACATATCTCACTAGCCACTGGTAGAAACGCCCAGAAATAGCGCTACAAATGACCTAGCTTTCCAAAATCTCAGCACTCCACTGGGTCTCATGGACATGAAGGTATCTTGTACCCCTCCTTACAACACTGGTAGCACATGACCTGGCCACCTGAAACATTTTTCTGGCTGGTACATCCACCCTGAGAGAAGTCCATCTATCTATTTCTCTTATTAGTAGAAATTGTGCATGAAAATGTTGTTGAACTGCCCTGGCCCATACCACTAGCTTCCCGACGGTTCCTCTATGTAATCAGTGCTTGTTTCACAATAGCATGTACTATAGGAAACCTGAAAACATTCACCAGTGCTCAAATTTCATATCAAAGACCATCCTCAAAGCTTCTGTCTCTCAGCGTCTCATTGCCCAGCAGAATGGGTGAATAATGATGAAGGTCGGTAAAGAGAGCAGAATAATCCATCACCGTCATAGCGCCTTGCTGCAGATTCATGAACTCTCAAGCTCTATCTTCCCCCAGAGTCTATGGGAAGAAGAATTCAGAGAAGACAACTTAAAAATTCTTCCACACCATGTCTTTGTGATGCTCGGACAAGGTGGTAACATCTCACCACCTCTTGGTGGAATCACACAGCCTGTAAGTCACAGGCTTGACCCTCCACCCTGGAGGCGTCTCAAGATGCTCGAAAATAGTCTGCATCGACCCCAACCAATACTCTGCAACCAGTGGTCTATCATCCCTTGAAAACGTAGGAGGATGCTGTTGTTGGAAGATACGTGTCAGCTCTGCCATAGATGTGGCAGTCGGTGGTGCTCTTTGAAAGGTCTTCATGAACCGCATAAATCCTTCATGGAACTGTGAATCCGTGCCTGTGTCTGGTATAATGGTTGGCTCAGCATCTGGCTCTATTGGAGGATCAACTAGTAGCCCATGGACCAACATCTCAGGAGTATACTCGTTGTCGCTCTCCTGGTGAACAACACATGATCGTCTCGGCAGCATGACTCTACAAGGTCAAAGGAACACCTTAGAACAAGATTAACAATGATCTAAAATGAAGAAAACCAATAAGGAACATGAGGAAGTAGGAATTTCATGATTTCAAAAACCAGACTGCACGGCATGTATACAAACTACACGGTGTGTACTTGACTTCTCTTCCCCTGCTTGGGTCCTTCTACAATGCTAAGCCACACGATTCCTGTTTGATAAAAACTACACAGCGTGTATATCTTTTAGACGTCATGTATGGTGTTATTTCCATGTGCCCATGTCGCTTGTGACACTTGCGACTACTCAGCTTGACACTACACAGCTTGTTACACCCTCCCACGGTGTGTACACCACCCTGTTTCTCAGCAACATAGCAAACACCACACAGTCTGTCCCCGGACAAGACTACATGGCATGTCCCATAGGTACAGGACGTGTACTAGACGAGATCTGCCGACCCGTGTTGTTAGTTACACGGCTGGATACATGGCTCAACCTACACAGAGTGTTCTATATACACTTGGTGTGTACTCAAAAGGATTACCCCAACCCGTGTTGTTAGCTACATAGCCAGGTTCTCAGGTCACACTACACGGCATGTTCTTCATTGAAACGGCGTGCTCAAGAAATGACTACACCAGCCCGTGTTTGTTAGTTACACGGTCGGGTCTCCGGGTCAACACTACACGACGTTTACATAATGTACACGATGTGTTAGTCCCATACATTTCCTTTACCTGGGTCACCACCCACACAGTTTGTGACACGGGAAGAGACTACATCGCATGTACTCAGAGTACACGGCGTGTACCCAGAAAAAGTTTTCTTTTCTTCCCGAACAGAAGAACATACACAGTGTGTTTAAGATACTACACGGCGTGTATACTGGGTTAATGGATATTATGCCATAAGAAACTTCTCAGAAAACCATAAAATACTGAAAAACAACACCTAAGTGCCAAGTTCTGATCCATGAGGTCCCATACTCCCCGTGAATCAATGCTTGGCATCTTATATGTCTTATAACTAGAAAAACAGTCAATGATCCACCACATTCAAGTCAATGAGGGTCCATACTCCGCAAAAACCAATGTTTGGTGTCCATTCTATAAACATGCCCGCACAGCAATATCCTATCACACAGTAGGTATCTATCCAAGCCATTATCACAACAGTATGCATTTACTAGCACAAAATCAATCACAACAACATGCAATTTCTAATGCACCTACGTGGCATGGAACTATGCATGGCATGTGATTTCTAGCATGTGCCTAAATGATGCATGAGATGGAATACCCTCATCTCATCAGGATGAAACTAAATAGAACCCATGCATGAAATATTAATAGCACAATACAAGTGCATCAACCTTAGTTGAAAATCTATTCAACTGTAAAATTGCAAAACCAGAAAATTTGCAACACAAGGTAAATTGGATTTTCCCTATACACAAGTTAGCTATGCCTGGGCATAGTTCATTACCAACTATCATTGTCATCCTATCCCTGACTAAGTCTCCAAATAGTATTCCAAAGAAAAAAATCCCTCTAATACCACTTTGTAATGTCCTATTTCTAGGTACGACCCCACGGGTGCCCCGAACCCTGTTCGCCATGTTAACTCAAGCGCATTTCCCCAAACTCTAGAGGCTGCCGACTAGCAGTGAGGGCGCATGTCTGATATTGGGGAAACTATTCCCTCATTTGTCAAAGTGTAGCACATCGGAATAAAGTAAAAATCATACAAAAACAGCAGAAGAAATAAACCATAATCATTTATGATAAACAACTGCAGTATAAAAAACCAACAGTCATATATAATGTTGATGCAACATGCCTCACATTCTAAGAAAAAAGCCAGAACATGTTACAAAACAATACAGTATAGTACAATATAGAGTACAGCAATGCAAAACAAAATAGCTGGTAGCATCGCGAGCCTAATCCCAGTACCATGCTCCCATACTCCTCAGCAGTAATCAAGTACCTATAAAGGGACATTTTCCCTTATCCATACCTGCAGAAACATAATTTTTTTGGGCCGAAAAGAATGACCCGAACCGGGTGTGAGAAATAATCTCAGTAGGCAACCACCCAAGGTATGTGCTCAACTATGTGTAAACATGCAACAACAGTGTGAAAAAGTAAATGCAATATACAAAGTAGTAATCAAGGTAAATAACTTTACTAGTTATATTGCCATTTAACATTCATTTCATTATTTATTATTAAGAAACCACCACAATGAATTTCTATGTAAACAATCAGTTTACTCAGACATGCAAACTCTTACCCTCATGTAATCTGAATCTTTCCCGTAGGCATAGTAGATATTTCCCTCAAGCATATGAAGTGTCGCCCTCAGGCACAGAGTCTATTGCACACAGGCATGAAAGAAGTTTCCCTCAGGCCGAAATAACCACTGCCCTTGGGCTAAAGGTAACACTACCCACTGGCTAAGTAATGCACTGTCCTCAGGCTAAGAAAGTATCCAGGCCATTTCCAACATATAGACAAGCAATTCAAATACAATTCCTCTCGAGTAAAAAGTAATTATTAAAATAAACGTGGCACACCCTCGGGTATTCTGGCCAAATGGCTAAACAGAGGAACGAACCACTGGGGTGGTCCTAGATCCAAGAAGCGATCCCAAACAACTGCTTATTATCACATTTAATTACCTATACAATTCTAGGTATTTAATTCAACAAGGCCTCAGCCATACGATACCCCATTCATGGAAGCGTATCTCAAAAATACACGCAAACACACACCAGTTGGAAATCAATCACCAAGCCACTTATCCTAAACAACCATGAACGGTATACGCGCATGTCGATTCGAGAAATTCCTAGAATAACGTAGATCTGGGTTAGAAGAAAACCCATTCAAACATAAATGACATCCCTAGGGAAAATATTTAGAAAGAACTACTATAGGAGAAGGGAGAACTCACCCGTGCGGTTCTTGGAAGATCGACGGTGCAATAAACGGATTCCCAACGTGCGCTCGGTGGATCTCCAAAGCTTCGGTCTCCCACTTTTTCTCCTTCCTCCCATTATAATCCTTACATATGAACATGGGAGGCTACTACCCATTTTAAGAGTAAAAATAAATGTACACGGCTTGTACTTCTGAGTACATGGCGTGTACTTATTTCATATAACTATTCCCCTGGCAGTTTCCTTCCAGCATGGCACTGTCCACCTACCAACATGACTACATGTCATGTCTCCTTGAGTACACGGTGTGTTTTATCGAACAACTGACCACCACCTTTCTATTCGCCTGCCGACTGACTACACGACGTGTAAGGGACCACTACACGGCGTGTAGTTGGTCTTTACACCCTTAGTCGTCAGCATGGCTACACGCCCTATGTACTCATCCCACATGGCCAAAAGTACATGGTATGTTGAAAAGTACACGGCGTGTAGTCCCAAAATTTACGATTTTCCCCATTTTTTTATTCTCTAAATAACTCTTAAGTAATGGTGAAGAGAAGAATCCCGTACCTCATGAATAAGAACCGGGTTCTTCCAAACTTATCAACAGGTATGTGTTTGTACATATGGAAATTATCCTCATGATGAAAATGTTAGCAAAAGTGGTGATGAACAATCTAAAACATATTAATAAATATCAGTTGATAGATTAAGAATAATTCTTCATGGTATTCCTGAAAAGAGTACAACCCTAGTTTCTGGAGTATTCCAATGCATACAGGAAAATATCACCCAACTTGAAGAAGAAACTAATGTTATGTAGAAAGGCATACAAGCAATAATTTTTGAATGTTTTAAACTCCCTTGAAATGTTAGAGACATTGAAGCAAAAAAAGAGGGGATTTGAAGTGTGCTCTTCAAATTGGCTCAATGATATTGATGAGAAATATGGGGTTAATAAGACTCTATAAGAGAATATACATGCACTTGATGATGACCTGAAAAGGAGTAATTATGTCAAGGAATTATATTTGGAAGAAGACACCATGAAGATCAAAGATCTTGACACTTTGTTACAAAAAAAAGTAAGGATGAAAGAAGTTGAATTTGAATGATTAAATAATGAATGTGAATAGAAGATGACTATGATTGAAGACCATGAAGTCAAGCTCAATATGAGATGTCTAGAATTTGATGGTTAGTTGACCATTCTTGAGAAGACACATATTGGGACTCCACAAAATAAGAAAACAGTTTTTTCTGGTACTCAATTTTCATTGGAGTATTCTATTGTCAAAAGACCTCCAACATGTGTTAATAAGGTCATGTCTTCGCACATTGATCTATCACGAGAAGCTAATAATGTAAAAGTACCATCCAAACCAACTTGTACTCATGGTTCTAAACATGTTTCTACAAAAAGGGCAGGTTGGAAGAAAAATTCTAAACATATATGGATGGAAAAAAGTGTGGAGATAACTATCACCAAGGCTATGGTGAATATAAAGAAGAGCGAAAAATATATCTCCCCATATAAATTAAAACATATTAAGAAGATGCTTCTACAAACATATAATGAAGATCATAGTAAGTTAAGGTTTGTTGTCCAATGTTGGTGCTGTAATATATTTGGGCATTGTGCACTAGATTGTTGGTATAATCCCCTAATGTAAACACATATAGAAAGCCCATCTCAAGGGGAAGAAATCAAGAGAAGCAACATCCATGTATCCAAAAGGATATGTATAATGAAAATAGATTTGGAATTTTAGATAACATCTGTGATGTATGCAATAGGAGTGGTTATATGAATGGTGAATGTATATATACAAAAAGAAGACCGCAGAAGCTGAGTAAGAATGAAGAAGCATCCTTGGGAAGAAGTCAAATAAATAATATGAAAAAAAATTCACCCATATTAATTACAATAAGTAATGATGAGAAGTCCTTGGATTCTAAATCCAAGAAGGTGAAGGATAGTTAATCCAAAATAACTACTAAGAAGGTATCCACTCAGAATAATCCGTGTAGAATATCCAATCGTGATACCTTAGTCCCTAATGATATTTTGGTGGTTTGGACAAATGATTTGGGAAGAATGAGAATGTTATAAGATGCACTGGAAAAGTATAATGCTAAAAACAAAAAAGAAGATTCTATATGAAGATAAAGAAGTTCTATGTGTGATGTGCAACAAGGCTGGTCATACTGTCAAAATGTGTGTTAAATTTATTCCATCCCAACAAGATTTCATAAAGAGGATGAATTTTGCACCGGGAGATTCTAGTGCTTGGAATGCTCTAGAAGAATGAAGATTCACACACCAAGAGATAGAATAAGTATTTATATCCACATATCCACATTCAAAATTAAAGATCAAATGGTAAAGTGTGTTGTGTGGAAAAAATGTTGCATCTTGATTGAGAAAATCATCTCAGCCATCCTGCTCACATTAACGAAGCATGCATGATCCACCCAATTCCCATAAATCATTGTGTTTTGTATTTGTTCTTAAAAAACAGGGAATTAATGTTGAATAAATATCTCAGGGGGATAACCTAAGATTCAGTGATGAGAAATGTTCCCACAAGGGGGAGACACCTGAAGAATCTTTCAGAGTCATTATCTCAATCAGTATCAACATCAGTTGGTATTAAATTCAATTACACTGAAGATTATCTTAATATCATGTCATTGAAAAGGTATTTCATTTAATAATATCTCATCCTTGGATACTCAAAATAAAGATATTTTTATAAAGGGGGAGTAACTAGGTCAATCAGTGACATAATGAGAATGAATGTTCCCCAAGGCCACTAATCCTGCTAATTTCACTTGAATGTTTTGGATCCTTTTGTTGAAGTTAGTGTAGGATTTTTAGAACTGAATATTCCTATCTCATTCAATATTTTTTTCCTGAAATTAAATTTTAAAACCCTTGAAGAAAAGTGTTGGAGATCTCATCTCATGAGGTATCACGATCCGTGGATAATGGACAACTTTATTGTCTAAATCAAATTCTTTTGTTTTCTACATCGATCATTTCTCAAGTAGACATATAGTGAAATGATTGATGGAACACTTCTTAAGTTAGGACCGATACCCTCTATACCATGAACAATGTATTTCTTGTTAATAAGGGGGAGATAAAGTGAAATGAATGTTTGAAATGAATGTTTATAATTAAAGGGGTAGAGAAACAAGTAAAGGGGAGAGATAAGATTATTATTTTGAAATGGAAACATTAATTTGAAGAGACTTTGTGGAATTGAAAATAGAATACAAATGGGGATATTGTTGGGAGAACTTTGGGAATTAAGATTGTATTTTTTGTCAACAATTTTCAATTCTCATCAAAATGATGAAGGAGATGAAGAAGTACAGAAAAGTTTGTGGAGATTTCCTGAAGTGAGGTTCCCTAGAGAATTGTTATGGAATCATAGCATTGGATGTCATACATGAGAAATTCATTATGAAGATCAATATATGACTGTTCAACTGATACTAAGTTCAAAGAACTTGTGTCAAAGGTGATACATTATTTAAAACAATGAAGAATGGTGAATTATCATCCATCTAAGGATGATTGACAAAGAATGAGGATTTAATGAATACCATGAAATGCTTTATGATTGCATGAGAACCATACGAGTTCTTACTTTAAGAAAAGAATCATATGATTTGAATGAAGTTTAAAATGATGTATAAAGAAGAAGAGAGAGTGAGGAAGGGCATAGCATTCTAATAAGGTCATGAATTACACATTCCCTTTAAAGTTACAAATACATGTATCAGAGGTGATACATTGTATGTAACATTAATGGTATTTCAAGAAGATTCAATCCTCCACTTTTGGATGAAGAGAGATGATTAGAGTTCTTTGGAATTTACACACCAAAAGGAATTGAGGATTTGAAGTTAGGATAAAGAAGTAATTTGGAATTCATATTCAAGAAAGAATGGAAAAAACTATGACTATGCTTTGATGATTTTTATTTCACTAATATCATAAGTTTGGAGAACTTTTGATGAAAACCTTATGAAGAGTAGAGAGAGTAAGGAAGTGATTTTGGCAAAGGAAAGAAAGTGGCTGCATGTATTGGCGCTCATGTATTTGGCATGCAAGTGTAAGTGGCATGCAAGTCATATTTCAAGATAATCCCATCATAATATGACAAAGTAAATAAAGTAGTGAGCAAGTTAAAGATTGGCTCACATGTTAAAAATTGGTGCACAAGTATATTTGGCACGCAAGTGTGGTGCGCAAGTATAAGTGGCGCGTAAGTGTGGAGCACATGTATAAGTTTTGCGCAAGTGTATGTTGCATGCAAGTCATATTCTGACATCATCATATGAAAATATAACAAAGGAAATAAACAGTTGTGCAAGTGATAGAGCAGCTTGCAATTGATGGAGCAGTGTGCAAGTAGGAATGATGTGCAAGTGTGGCACACAATTGTTCCATGAAATTCATATATCAAACGTCATCATATCAAAATATGAAAAAGTAAATAAATTCACGTGAAAATGATGGAGAGGCATGCAAGTATTGGTGTTCAAGTCTATCTGGCATAGAAGTCAGAAAAATGCCTATAAATATACTACTTGCCTCCTTATTTTTATGGCACAACACTTAAGAGAAAATTTGAGCTCTGATTGCGTAAGTAGTAGAGGATTACATGCAAGCTGAAGTGGCATGAAATCTGAGGTATATTTATAAGGTCTGAAATATGGGTTCCGCGCAAGTGGTGTTGCACAATTGTTTACATGCAAGTGTTGCCGCTCAAGTGTTGTTCTGAAGGTTTTTCCTTGCACTTTTTGTCGTGCAAGCTTCCAATGGTGAGCAATAAGGATGTTTTTATAAGCCAAATGTGTTTCAAAAGTTGTGAGTTGTGAACAATTGTGGCATGCAAGTATGATGGAGTGCAAGTAGGGAGGCACGCAAATAGGGTGGCGCACAAGTAAGAATTGACGTGAAAGCTATGTGTTGTTTTAGAAGTTCTGACCGGATTTTGATCAACTGTTATAATGAAAAGCTCAGTACCGAAGGTTTTTAACTGAAATAAAATGCGTTAAGAGGAGTAGGTTTCAGTACAACTGGTTTTTCATTGAATAAGAAGAAGAAGAAGAGTGAGCAGCATACAGGTTTACTAAATAATGAGAAGAGAAGAGGAAGAAGAAGAAAATATTATGCCCAATTAAAGCCTACAAATCATTAAGGTAGTTTAATTCAGATGATTATTTGTGAACTGATCCTCAGTTTCTGAACAATCACATTGGTATATGTGATTCGCGCTAAGAAAGAAGAAGATGTGTTAGTGTATTCTGTTATTGCACTAAAGAAAAAAGATGAAGTCCTAGTTCAGCTGGTTTTTCTCTAGTGAATGAGAGAATAAGAAGAGAAGAAGAATTGATTTCCTACTACATTGAAAGTAATTAAGTGATGAGAACAGAAGGATATCAAGAGTGGAACCTAAGTTTTGAATAAGGAAGAGGATTGCCTCCATAGGCAGTATAAAGAACCAGCTAGAGGCTACAAGTTGGACTAGGTCATCGCCAGTCAATGGAAAAGGATCGTTTTCCTCCCACTACAATGTGTAGGGACTCATACTGGCTATAGGATTGCCTTCCTATCCACTACACTATAATTTCATATCACATCATTGTGGAGAATCCATGCACTAGTCATATCCATGGAAGGCAAGGACGTAGGAACTCTTATTGAGTGGTCAACCTTCTAAAAATATCGTGTGCATAATTTTACTACTGTATATTATTGCATCCGACAGGGAAAAGAGAATAATAGAATCAATATCCTAAAAAGGTAAATAGGTACAGGGATAAAATTTTAAATTATTTTTAAAGGTCCCCAACACTGATTCACCCCCCTCTCAGTGTTAGTTATATCCCAAACTTGTTCTCTCACCCTATACTTCAGCATCAGACAATATTTTGAATCATGATAGCCTCTAATGTGGGATTTTGCTGGACAATTATGGAATTAAAAATGGACATCACACTATGGCCACAGGTAGAGTGTCAGAATAACAATAAACATTAGATTTTAATGGTGAAATTAGGATGATGGTGCAATGCGACAGGTAGGAAGTGCATCATGACAAAAAAATAGGTGTCTCATATTGGAAAACATGAAATAATAATGAGTGGGTTGATGGTTGGGGTGTAAATTTGACCTCATGGATTGAAAGCCTAAACTAACTAGCATGAAGACCAATTGGGTTCGGACAAAAGTTTCCCAAACTGAGCCAATATCAGGCTGAGTGGTTGGTCAGGCTAGGCCCGGGACACTATATTTTATTCCAATATACCATGAACGTGCATCCCATAGGGATGGCCGATAACCCTAGCCCAGTGGAAAAAATATTATAAAAGAATTTTATCATTAATTATATATCTGTTTTTGAAAAAAAAAATATTATAAAAGAATTTTATTTAAAATATTATTTTTACAGTAATATTAAAGTCATGATCACCTAGGCCCACGGCCTGACACAACAAGCACTGACCAAGACATCTCATTCTATTATTATTTTAAACCCTTATTTAAAACATATAAATGATCTCTCCACCCAATCAAAATTCCCATATAGGGAAAATGGATTCTCTTCTGCATGATGATCTAGATATATGGACTAGTACAAAGACACAACCTGAAATCACAGGTGGTGTAGCAAGGTTCCACGCAAGAATTTCAAGCTGGGAGTCACAAAATAAAGTGGGGGTGAATGAGAACCTATTAAAAGGACCACTTCCCATGGATATTTCATATGTGGGATGTAGGGTTCCTTGCCATGATTTGATAGTGGGAAGCATGATACATCATTTATTGTTAATGGCGACATGACTCTACGACTGGTGATATAATGTTATGATTGTTTGATGGGGGATGAAAGATTTATGAAATAGAGTGATAGAGACTACATGTTAAGGATTTAGGTCATCTCCATCAAGGGCCTTTGGTCCACAATCATATAGGACTTATGGATATCATGATTTAGGCCTTCAGGAATCTCTATGTAATAAAATAGGTATGGTGGGTTCTAGTTATTCCTTATGTGGACAAAAAAATTAACTCACTAAGGTTCCTTAGTGTGTATGTATTCATATTATTTAATCTTATCTACCTAAATTAGATAAAAATAATGTTTTCAAATGTTTAAAAAATAATTTAATAAAAATAAAAATTAAAATACAAATATATCATAAAAACGTTATTATGTTTAATATTATTATGTTTTCAAATGTTTTAAAATTATAAAAATATTATAATACAAATAAATTGATTTAAATTAAATAATTAGAGGAAGAATAAATTATTTTCAACAGATGTGATTAAAATAATTTAATTCTAACAAAGCATACTAATTTAGTTGGGGATTGTATTAGTTTTAAGAACCCCAAAAATACTGCATTAATAACCTATGTTCAATCTTGGGTGGAGGTAAATTAGCACGGTACTGTAGCCATACTATAACATTATTATAACGTTGGTATTGTTGTAGGTACTATTGCTTGTTACAGTAGTAATATTACTTTTGTTTTGATATTGGATTTAAGTCCATGTATATGAGAATTTGGACAGATAAGTAATCTACACCTTCTTATGCCTTCAGGTCAATGGGCCTCTAGTTTAACCTCATCCATTGCAACCACATTTGTGAAACTTCTCACTAATGGTATGAATGTCCTGGGAAACAATTGTAACTGACATAGTTGAATGGAATCATGGGGGTTATCCTTGATGGTGAAAAGTCAACAAAGATTGAAATTCAAGAGAATCCATGTAAGGCCTCTGTATAGGGTTGTGACGCTAAACTGAAAACTCAACATCAAGTGTGGTGGACTAGTAAGACAATTAACAGGAAGAATAGAATAATATGTTACAATTTGAGTCTTTGAGTTTATATATAGGCCTTTAGGACTTGGTCTATGTCTTATGTCCATGTATCCTCCACGTTTTTTTGTGGATTTTGGTAATGTAAGGGTTCCCTATCAACCTAGTTAAAAAAATTTATTATATTAAATAGTAAATTAATGGCCTTCAGACCAAGGATTAAAAGGATATTTATTATCAAAAAATTAATTTTTATGTGTTTTTTATTTTTATCTGAATAAATTAAATTGATCTCCTTTAAATGAATATTCTAATAAAATGTATCATATTATAAATAAATTTATCACCACTCAATTAATTAGTAGTTAATATGAAATAGTGTTAAGAACACTTAAATTTTTTAATGTTAATTTTTTATGAAAATTATTTTCTATATCTTTCTTCATTTAGAAGATTAATTTCAAATATTAAGAAATTGAATTATATTAAATACTATTTGAATTTTTAATCTTCATTATGAAATTTGTTAAAATGGAAAATTTATTTTTTAGGCATAAAAACAAGTTATTAATTTAAAATTTGAGTTACTATTGGACACCAATGGGAATTGGTGTTTCTGTACAATGTGTGATAGATTCATTTTCAAACATATCATTATAAATATGGACATGATGATGTGTTGGAATACATGTTACCATTTACTTGTTGTGATGAATGAAATTGGATTTTCATTTCACCATGTCCACAATTTCATGGGATAGTGATGTTCCTGATAATATGAAAATTAAAGAATACATGGAGCATTGTATATTCCCAAAATGTTCATCATGATAATATAGAGAGATACGTTGAAGATATCCAGGGAAGAGGAGTACCAATATAAGGATGCATCATGAAAATTTAATGAAATGTTCCATGATCGTGAATACCTTGATATATTACTAAAGGAATAGGTTTGACAGAGTTTAATAGTGTCTGGGAATTTTTTATAGTAAAGCGTATCAATGGAAGAGGGCTCACATATATCATCAGATATATGAAAATGTATTATCTAGGTCACCACATGAAATAATGGGAATGGAAAGATTTTCAAACAAGTGAAAAAATTTCACAAAATATAGAAGGAGTTGAATAATGTTTTACTAAATTTAATATTCCAGATGAACTCATCAAAAAATTGAAAATGAATGATGTTAATGAAAGTTTTTTGTGATGAGGAAAAGTTTCACCAATAAGCACAATTTTTTACAATAGTGGTGTTTTGAATTATCTTTATTCTAATTTTGGAAATGAAATGTTTTGGTTAAATTTTGAAGAGCCTATAAAGGTAGAGTTTCATGAACCCAAATAATACCTATAGAGTAACATGCTAAATGCGATATAGAATCATTGATGTTCATTGAACCAGGAATGGCATGTGCAAAGAGGCTGGCTTTAAAGGATGTTGTTTGAAGGGAAATGAGAATTTATATATAGGTGTTACCCCACTCATTTAGGAATTTCTATCTTGTTAAATAACGAAAAAATTTGATATACAAAATATTTACGTGATGCTATTTATTACATGAAGTAATAATTCCAACATAAGTTGCATGATGAATTCAAATTGTTTCAATACTGACCATGTGAGATTCATGAAAGACTAAAAGTATCGAAAATGTTGTCACATTTCGGAAAAATGAATGTTATAATAAATTGTGATGTTTTTCAAAAAAATGAAAATTATGAGAATGTGGATAGTTTTGGGACATATGGTTAGTTGCGTGAATCGAACAAGTATTGTGATAGTGCAAGAGATTCATAACGAAGTGGAGAGTTGAAAAAAGTGCATATTGAGAAATCACATTTTGGGAATAGTACATAAGAATATTTTGATTTATTTTAAAACATTTCAAAAGAGGTATTCCATGAATACTAATTCAACATGGAATGTCAGGATTCTATGGTGATGTTCACAATAATGTTGTGATAGAGCAGTGTGATGATTAACAAGAACTAGTTGGTGAATCATCAACCAGATAGCAATGTAATGCATTTGACTGTGATCTAAAAAGTATTTTCTCCTAATGTAGTGATCAAAGGTAGAAGATAATGGGAGTTAACCTTGGATGGCAGTGATTCGACCCTAAATCTTGTAAGAGGAGTGACCCTAGGCATACGAGTGACCTAGCCTTAATCCACCACTAAAAGATAATTAGTATATTTTGGTACATCGACACAACGTCGGTTTTTGATTATTGGAAATAATTCAGTGAGGGTAAACTAAGTAAAATTATATTAATTGGCTTGGTTTATTTTTTTTTATTCTATAATTTTATAATTACTATATTTGGTTTGAGAAAATATAGATCGTAATTGAATTAGGATAATATAATCACACTACTTAATCGGATAATCACTTAACATATGAAAAAAAAGAGTGACCCTAATTACAAGTGAGATTAAGATAAAATTGGATAGTGATACTTTCTTGGGTACGTTGGAAAATTTGAATGAGTTTTACACCCAAATTCACCCCCTATTTGGGAATCTCTCACTAAAGTCCCCATGGGACTGAAATTTTTAATCAAATTAAATGTTTATTTTGTTATATTTATATTTATCTGAAATGTAATGGGAGTTGAAATATTTTCTTCTAGAAAAACATGGGGAAAATAAATAATATAAAGAATAATTAGAACTCCAAATAAATTCCATATAACATAATAGTCTTTGAGAAGTGTCTGATCTAGATAAATGAACCCAAAAAATCATGAATATATGGTATGGATAAATATGATTGTTTATCTAATTTTTAATAAAATGAAGCTACAATACTATCCATGGAGATTCACATATTAACTAATGTCATAACTACTAAAAATGATGATATATCAAGAGATACAGTGGTAGAATCTATACACATATCATAGTATCTTGACTAGTTAGTGAAGGAAGAAATTACGGTGATAATAAAGTATTATTAATATCAAGGGATCCATGTTGTAGCCACAAACATAAAATATTTGAAATCATTACATATCTGAGGTAGAAAAATATTTTTCATTCCAAGGAGTTTGAGGAATTTTCATCAAAATTTACAAGATTGTAAATTTAGTTCCAAAGAAAATATCTATTAATTAATTTAGGTTCAAAATTTGATTGATAAATAACGATGAATTGGATTCACATGTGGTATAGTAGGTAGAGGAGAAACGAAGGTCAAGAGATGTAAAGGAGGCCTAGAATTTAGAAAATGTGAAGATGGGTAATGAAATGAATATTCAAAGTGATCTACCGGATGAACATGAACCTGAAATAGAGAAGAAAATAACTAAAATGAATGAGACATAAGATAAAAATATCTCTCTCAAAACACAACTAGAAGATAAGTTAGAATTAGGAAATGAAGGAAGATAATAAAACTATGTGAAAGATAGATGATCATAAAAAGAGGGATCCAACATGGATAAAAACATCTGAGTTGGATCAGTTTCAAATAAAAGGGGATAGTCATTATGTGTGAATGAGTGTAATTTCAAAATTTAACATGAGGTGAGTGAAGAAGAGAATAATGATTTTTCTTATGAAATAAGAAGGCATTAGTTTGAATAGGTGTTACAAATTAAATATTAACCAAAAGGGTTCTTGGAAATACAAGAAGAATATTTTAAATAATGAATGACTCCAAAATTTGGTAATGTGAAAGAGCTCCTCGAAAGATGACATCCGTTGTGAAAGGTGATAAATTAGGTAGAGATTAAAAAAAGTTTTAGAAGTTTTTGGGAAAAGGGTTCCAATCTGTAACATGTCAGGAGGTCCTTATTGGTAGGATTACCTAAGAAGAAGAGTTTTCCATTTGGGTGATAAATAAAATGATATTCTTGAGGAAAATGAAGTGAATTCCAAAGAAAACATCCAAAAAGAGGTTTTTATAATTGTAATCACTCAATGGAGTGCTTCTTTCAAGGTGATGAAGAAGCATAGCATAAATATTTATCAAGAAAAGAAGGCATTTATTAGGTGATGACATTATTCTTTTATTATATAGAAAATTGAAAAGGAAAGCTTAAAAGTGAAGGGTAGGTCTACTAAGACTATACTCCATCTTCATATTGTGGAATTGAAACATCACCAACCCCTATTTATTTAAATTATATAAACTAATAATGAAGTGTTTTATATTTTAGGGGCTGTACTATCTATTGGAAAATTACATCAATAGATGAAAATTGGTTTTGTGCCATGATCCAATGTTAAGAACTATTCAAATCCATATTAAAAGTCTTTTTTGTATCTGAAATCATAATAAAAGAGAATAAATATATTAGAGTAGAAACAAGGAGTCTCCATGATTAGTATTAGGATGTGAAAGCTAATATTTCATTTTATTTCAAGTGGTATCAATATCCCTGAATCCTCTATGTCAAGAGTTCTTGATCATTCTAACATTAGATCAAGATGATAGAAAAATTGGGCAGCCAAAGAAAAAGAGATCTCACATGTTATTTATTTTTGATCTAACTTATGATATCATCATACTATTATTATGTTATTAGAGTCTGCTATGGAGGGATAAATCTCATTTTAATTTCATTTCTATATTTGGTTATAAGATGAGAATGATAAATAGATTTTTGAGAAAAATATGATATATGGTATCCCCAACAAACATGGAAAGAAACCATGTTGATGAGAGAATAAATTATTTTTCATATATAGTTCCAGATGTTGTCTCGAAAGTTGAATAAACAAGGTATCAATATAACATTTGATATCAAAAAATATTCAATGAATGGTATTGTCTATCATTTTGGAATATGTCATTATTGGTATTAGTTCTGACAATTTATATCAACATCGTTTTTATAAATTAATAATAATTCTAAAATAATTCATTGATAAAATATTAAATTATTTTGATATTTGAGATATATGTAAGTAAGTGAGTGTAATTGACAATGATGTTGTTAATAAATTTCTCTATTTTCCTACATTGAGTCTCAAATCCGTCATCTTAGAGTTTTTTATGGAACTTTTTTAAGTTATATGTTCACCCAATGAAATAATTATTGAAATAATTTATAGATAAAAAGAGGGTTTTGATATGGATAGTTTTCTTAACCCTATAGTGACATATTAAAAAATTATGTGGCAGAAAAAGTGATATTGTGGGTATAACCAGTGGGACCAGTAAAAGGATGAGTTTCATGTTATAGGGGATTATAACCTTATTGAATGTAAGGACCATGTCGAACAAGGTATATAATTAGGAATACCCCAATGAACCTCATTGATAAAAGAGATGAAATATAATGGAATAATGCAAGGTCTCAATGGAACCAAATGATATAAGCATAGTTGTCTGATATTAAGAAGGCATGGGGTGAATATTAATAATACTAAAATTGAATGATTTATTTAACATGGTATTAATTTATGATGATTTTTAATTAAATAAATATGGTACTATGTATACTTTGGATTTGATTTCAAATGAGACAGATGATCATGAATCCACACTAACAAGAAAGGACAATGAATCCATGTGAATTTTCTATTCAATGGAGAAAGGCTCAATAGTCCATGTGTGTTATTTCCTAGCCCATCATAAGGAGAGTTATAACTGAAGGATATAAATCTAAAGTTGCTGAATATTTTCATTCGATGAAAATAAATCATGGAAGGGGTTTCTAATGAAAAAAGTCCCCCAGTGGGGTTTAATAAGATCTCTTTTCATGTTCCTCACATTATGAAACAACTAATAGAAATCACCAACATAAATCAATAATTAGTATTGATATTCATGGATAGTTGATATAAATTTTTTTTAATAGGTGGAAATGATATAATAGATAGGAATTTATGAATGTGTTTCTAAAAAATTAAAAGGGGGATATTGTTAAAAACCAATGTGAATCAGTGTTTCTCAGTTTTTTGTGTTAGATTAATTATCAACCCAATCATTTTAATCCTTGGAATGTTTAAGTATTGAATGTAGTGATACTATTGACATGGTATGATAGAGTACATTAGATTTTATATTAACCATTTCTATAACCATATCAGACTATGATTTCCTTGATAAAGGGAAAATAGAAGATTGCATAAAGAACTACGTGAGCCAAAAATGCCGATCGTGATAATATTGAGAGATTGGTTGAAGTTATCCATGGATGAGTAGAACCCAAATAAAGGCAGCATCATGAGAAGTTCATGGAGAAGTTCTAGGACTATAAATACCCTAATATATCGATGGAGTAATTGGTATGTAAGTGTGTGGGTTCATATAGGAATTTGAATATGAAAACAAGTAAAAGTAATAAGGATCAGATAGATCGAATGTTCCATGAACATGGTGTTTCCGAGTGTCCTCATGAAAAATGAAATAGGAATGATTTTAATTCAATTGAAAAAGTTTCAAAAAAGGAAGGAGGACTTTCATTATGTTTCATGAAATTGACAATTTGAGAAGCACACATCATAAAATAGATATGAAAATATGTTCATAAAAGAAGTTCCTGAAGAGGAAAAGTTATGTGAACATGTGAAAAGATTCATGAAAGTGGTGTTTTAATGTTTTTTTGTTCATATGAAGAAAATTAATTTATTTTTCAAAAATTGTTAAGGTGGAGTTTCATGAAGTATACAGATTTTTCCAATCCCTATAAATACAGATGGAGTTATGTGAAAAAGGTTATTTCATGTTTTTTATATTCAGCGACACTGGAAAGATGCATGCAAGAAGAGTGGATCCCGAGATATTTATGTGAAGGGAAGAAAATATATATAAATAGGGTTTAATCCTGTAAATTGAATAATAAAAAAATGTTTATGAAATGAAGGAACTAATTCAAAAATGAGTTTCCTAATTATATTTCATATAAGAAGAAGTAACAAAAATGTTTGTTGGATGAATAAAGTAACATTTGTCTGTACTGACCATGTGAGATTTGAGAAACACTACATGTCTCATGAATATTGATTTATTTTTAAAGTAGTAAAGGTTGAACTTAATGGTGGAGTTTTTTGGAATAATAATAGTTTTATGAAAATGGAGAGTTTCATGATCGAGGGGTAGTTTCATGAATTTTTAAAGATGTTTGAATGTGAAAAAGTTGTACAAAAAAGATAATAATTGTGTGAACGTGAATATTGTGAAAAGTGTTATGAGATTTACAAAAAAATTATGTATCTAGAAAAGTATTACATTTTTTTCTTCAACGTCTGATGGAATTTACACTAAATTCTTGTGTATTAAAAGTTTTTGCTATATCTATAATAGGCACCAAAGTCTTATAAAATTTCCTAGAATAATCTAAATTTCACTCAATGTCAATAACAACGCTCCTTTCCATTCAAAAAATACAGAAAAGGACCATCAATATCAATATAACAATTTATTATAGAAATTAAATAAATCAATTAATTATATAATTTAACCATTTAAAACAATAATAAAAAAATCTAATCAATTGATAATTCATTTCCAAAAAACCTTACAACTCACAGAACTAATATGAGTTCTATATTAAAATAATTTAAATATTGACAAAATATATTGAATTTATGAACTTAGTCAATTACCGGAATTGTTGAAAATAGATCCTTAAATAATTTTACCAATCAAAATTCAAAACACTAGACAATGTGAGTTCCATTTTGAACACAATGTTACATAATATTTTGATGCATACATATTTTCTTAAATTATATTTTCATCATGAAGAATATTAAATTAATTTCAGGTTCTTTCATCCTATTTTCTCATTTATACCTAATTTCATGGAATTATTTCACTTCACATGATTGTATAAATTTAATGAAATATTTTCCCATTCCCTTCTCATATAGGGATCAACTTATTCTTTGTGAATTTATACATCACCACCAAATTATTTGAGTATTTATGCTTATTATGAGGGATTGATAGGATTTTTGTGTGTGGCTATGGTATGGTAGGTTCTATTGTGATAAAATTTTAAATCATAGTAGGTGGTTTGGATATATTTTGAAGCATAATTATTGTTTTATAGTTTCATAAAATAATTAAATCATCATTCACATCATGTTTCATTGATCATCTATAAACCATTTAACCTTGAAAAAATAGTTCAAAACTTTTCCACTTCTGTAATGAAAAGCATAAATTCTCTTTGTTTCCACCAATATATGAATTTTTTCTTTAGTTTTACTTAGTTATGAACATTCATGAAAAGAGGTACATAGGATTTTTTAGTAGGTGTGTGAGAATACTTATGCTAGTTCTGGAAGATATTTTTCTTTCATTTCCTTCAACATTGTTTTTTATGGCCTTTATTCCAACATATTTAACATATATTTCAAGGACTTACATAATATCTCATAATTAAAAGACTCTAATTTCTATTAAACTCTAGTTTAGATCTGTTGGATCCATTACTCACACTAGAATTCAACTAAATGTTGGAACCAGGGTCTTCAAAGCATGATTTGGCGTATGGTTTGTGTTTGTTTTCAGTCCTCCGTGGAAGTTCAGGATGTGGACCAACAAAGAGATCATACCCTTCAAGCAGAAAACAGTACTGAAGGTGGCGCTATTTCCTAGTGTTTGCCTAATTTTTGGGCCTGATAATCAGCAAATAAAGTTAAGTGTTTTGGCAAAGATACATGTGCGCCAAGGTCTTGGAGGATAGAAGACTTGCACGCCATATTTTTTTGAGGATCAGAATGTCAAAAATTGGCTAAGGAAAGAAGGTCGCGCAAGTATTGGTTGGGTCGTGCAAGTGAGTTACGCGACAGAGGTTACTGGAGACAAGACTTGCGCGCCGTCGAGGGACTTGTGCGACGCCACGCAGGGGGTCCAATTTGCCTATATATACTAGACCACCCCTTCTCATTTTTCACGGAGCTCAAGACTTCGAGATTGTTCGAGCTCTCGTCGCGCTGGTGGTCGAGTCGCACAGGTGGTAGTTTTGTCGCGCAAGTAGAGCTTGCACGCCGGTTGTTGGTTGTGCGCCCTAGGCGGTTTGGAAGAGAAAGGAAGTGGACCGCGCAAGTTTGAAGTCGGGGAAGTAAGCATCGCCTAGATGCGTTGATGACACTTGCGCGCCAGTTTGGACTTGTGCTCCGTAGTGGGACTTGCGCGACTGTCTTGGAGAAGCGCGCCTGGTTTTGCTGAAGCCCACCGACCTGTTTGGAGCTGCACGAAAGCTGAGAGACTACCCGATACATTCAAGGAAAAGTGATATTCTTCTTCTGGTGAGAATCGGACTTCAATAGAGCATCTAAATACAACAAAGGATGCATTCTTATGAAAATGATGAAGAGACCTTCATGTCTATAAACTGAGTGGGACTTCACCAATGGCAGTGAGCCATGGGGAGTCAACGGGAGTGACCCGAGGGAAGCAGTGAGCTATCCCTGAACCTTTGTAAAGGCAGTGAGCCTGGGACAGAGTGACTGTACCCGAACCATTGTAATCTACATCTAGTGAAGCATAGTGGATTTAGGTACGACCGACAACCTGTCGGCGTATTCTCTTTGGACGTTGCCCTTAGTGGTGAACCAAGTAAAAAGGGTCGTGTCTTTTCTATGCATGTGAATTTTTTCTTTCTAATCATTATCATCATATAGGTTCAACAAGTTCCTACCAACGTGGGAAGAGGATCCATCACTTTAAAAGAAAAAGTGGCCACCCTGATTCACCTCTCCCCTCTCAGGGTGTCCCGGGGTCCTACAAGTGGTATCAGAGCGTAAAGGTTGTTGGGTTTGAATCTGTCCTTTGTCGCCATGGAGAATGCAGTCAATGTTAGGGGAGTCCCTATATTCGATGGAAATAATTTTCAGATCTGGAAGAATAGGATGAGATCTCATCTAAGATCTCTTGGAATGGAAGTTTTGTTTTCTACTGTGCAAGGAATACAAGTCACTGATCCAACAGGCCTAGCTATGACTGACACAGACAGGAAAATTCTTGATGCTGATGCTAAAGAACAAAATGCACTCACTGTAGCTCTTTCTGATCAGATCTATCTAAAGGTGATGAGTTTCACTTCCACAAAGTCTATGTGGGATAAGCTTGAAAACATTTATGAAGGAGATAGCAAGGTAAAGGAGGCAAAACTTCAAGTTTTACACAACAGGTTTGACGACCTAAAGATGCACCCCAATGAAAATGCAGACTCATTTTTTAATCGAATTACTGAAGTAGTGGGAGCAATTCGAGGTCTTGGAGAAGAAATCAAAGACATTGATATTGTAAAGAAAATCTTGATAAGACTTCCTCCCATGTACAATGAAAAGGTGTCAGCACTCGAAGAAAGAGATCTATCTAAACTATCTCTGGAAGATTTGTTAAGTAGTTTAGTGGCATATGAGATGAGAGTCAAACCCGAAGATGCCACGACTCATGTGAGCAAGGAAATGGAATTCAAAGCCATAGACAAACTGAAAATTTCAGAAGATAGTATTGGTGAAGATGACGAAGAAAAATAAATTCTTTCCCTCATCGCCAAGAAGTTAAAAAAGAGAAGAGGTAAATTTAGAGGTAAGATACCTCTTGCATGCTTCCGTTGTGGAAGAGTTGGGCACATTCCCTCTCAGTGCCAATGAAAGTTAGATGATGATGAGAGCAAAGCTGAAGACATTGAGAACCCTCGGAAAATGTTTTTCAAAAAGGGTGACTACAAATCTGGAAAGAAAATGCAGAGGAAGATTTTTGTCTGTGAAGAAGAAGATGATGATATTGAATTTTGTGAGGAAGAAGAACCAGAATTTAAAACCAAAAACCATGCTTCCATGATGGCTCCCACTGAAATATCAGAATCCTCAATCAATAAAGAAAGAGATAATCAGACTACTACTATTGGTAATCCAAAGATTTAAATTAAGGATGCCTTCTCCAAGCTTGAGAGTAAATGTAAGAGATGTAATAAGTGGAAGGAAATGGTCAAAGAATCATGAGAATATATTGATGAAATTGAAACTGAAATTGAACGTCTGGAAGAATTTGTGAAAGTTCAGTCTAAAATCTTTTAAATCAATGATGATGTAGTGGATCTAAAACTGAGAATTGAGGAGCAGGGAAAGGTCATCAATGACCTCACGTCAAGACTGGAAGAAATGTCCAAGACTGCTGAGGGTCTTGAGGAAGAAGTTGTTACTCTTAGAAGTAAACTTGAAACTGAATCATTTTCAAAAGAATCAAGGGAGAAAATACCTCTTAGAAGATTCTCAGATGCAGAGTTACTGGCAAGAGCCAAATGTGGTTTAGATAGGGTTGAAAAAATCTTGAGTGTTCAAAGACCCGCCTGCATGGGAAAGAGTGGAATTGGCTGTGAGGATGAGACATCAACTGCTGGAAGTGAAAAGATCCAAAAGAAAGTTAAGATGAAAGTTGAACATGTTGAAACTTTGCCTAGAGTGCCGAAAAAGGAACCCTCAATCCAAACTAAAAGGGTACCTAAAAATTATCCTCAAACATTTAGAAATGATACACAGTCTTACTATTCTCCCAAGGAAGAAGGTTTGAGGAGAAATTCAAGTGAGAAGACATTTCCTCTCATGAAGTGTCAGTTCTGTGGCTATCTGGGCCATACCATGTCATATTGTGAAGAGGCGAGAAGCTATCTAAATGGAGAATATATAGAGTGTCAACAAAGGAGAACAATTTCATATCCTAATTCTTATAGAAGAAATAATTTCTATGGATATTGTTTTTTTGTTCTAACCTTGGTCATAAGGCCGCTAATTTCAGGCAGATAAGGGACATGGACACCTCATACCGAAGTTCAAGACAAGTCAAGTCTCGTCAGCAAGAAAATGTTTCTCTTTCAAACAGGTTTTCACCTCTTAGAGAAGACTTTGACTATGAAGAACCTGGGTATGCGGAAGAGATAATTAAAAGACCATCAGTTCTTTATACTCGATCTAATGTCTCATGGAAGGAAAGGAAGAAAATCCAACCTTGCAGAGGTGGCCCTCAAAGCTACAAAGAACAACAGTACCTGGATTCTGGATAGCGGTTGTTCATACCATATGACAGGTAATGCCGACCTACTAACGAATATCATAACGAATGTCGATGGTACAGTAAGATTTGGTAATGATGGGGCTCTGAAAATCAAAGGGGGTGGAAGTACTGAATTAGCTAACGGATAACTAAATAAGACTGAAGTCCTTTACGTAGATGGCCTACGTCATAATCTCCTCAGTGTGAGTCAACTCTGTGACTCAGGACTTATAGTCACGTTTAATCAGAAAGGCTTCACTATCAAGGGAAAGTCTGGCAATTCACTTACGAAGGGATGCAGAACAGAAGGCAACTTGTATCAGGTTGATAGTGAAGAAAATGTATGTTACATAACTGTTGAAGAATAAAAAAATTTGTGGCATCGGAAACTGGGACAAATAAATCAACAAGACATAGAGAAAATATCAAAATTCAGAATTTTCATGGACATTCCCAACCTGAAGCGTGAGCGTGAAAAAACTTGTGATGCTTGTATTCGTGGGAAGCTGGTCTGCAGTTCATATCGGCCAAAGAAGAAATGAGCGTCACACCTTCTTGATCTGATTCATACAGATGTTTGTGGGCCAATAAATGTTGCCAAAACTCATGGAGAAAGGTACTTTGTACTTTTCATAGATGATAATAGTAGAATGGCATGTGTGATGGTCATTCACAGGAAACGACAAGTCCTTGACTGCATGAAAACATATCGGCGAATTGCCGAGAATGATACTGGACGAACAATCAAAGTGTTGCGATCTTACAATGGAGGAGAATACACATCCATTTAATTTGAGAAATATCGTGAAAAGGATGGGATACAGCATGTGGTAGGTGCTGTGAGAACTCCACAAAAAAATGGAGTTTTTGTATGTAGGAATCGATAGGTGAACAACATGGCACGATCCATGCTGATTGAGAGTCTTATTCCATGACATTACTGGAAAGAGGCTTTTCAAGCTGCAGTCTACATTCCGAATCGAACAGGACTTTATATGGGTGAGACAAAGACACCATATGAATTGTGGCATGGACGGAAGCCATCTCTAAAATACTTTCATGTCTTTGGAAGTAAATGCTTCATCAGGAACAAAGAAGGAAATCAAGGGAAATATGGCGACAATGCAGATGAAGGAATTTTCCTCGGTTACTCAATGAACAGAAAAGCCTAAAAATGTTTCAACAAGCGTTTGGGAAGGATTTTGGAAAGTAGTGATGTTAAGATTATTGAAGAGAAAACCACAAATGCTTCAAGGACATCATATGCTGATGTGATAGAAAGTCAGGAAGAATGTGAACGTGAAGAAAATAAAAATGCAGAAATAGAGGAAGCTGTTCAAAACACTCAGTAGTCACATCAAGATGTTGACTCAGAAGCAGAATCTGAAGAAGAAACTATGGCTGAAGAGAATACTACTAAACCTCGTAGGAGAAACCGAAGAGATGAGATTGATCCATCCAACATAATTGGGGGTAGGAGTGCACCCACTCAAACAAGAAGGATGAGGAATACCACGCAATCTGCATTTCTATCAGTTGTAGAGCCATCCTCATTCGAAGAAGCTGCAAAAGATAAATCTTGGGTGAATGCTATGAATGATGAATTAGATCAGATTGACAAGAATCAGACATGGGATCTTGTCCAGAGACCTGAAGGTCACAATGTGATTGGTACCAAATTGATCTTCAAAAATAAGTTTGATGAGCATGGAAGTGTCATCAGAAACAAGGCACGACTAGTATGTAAAGGATACTCTGAGATTGAAGGCATTGATGTTGAAGAAACCCTTTCTCCAGTGGCTAGACTAGAGTAAATCATGATTTTCCATTCCATGGAACTCTAAAGAGGCTATAATGTATATCAAATGGATGTAATGAGAGCATTCTTGAATGGTGTACTCGAAGAAGAAGTCTACATTGAACAACCAGTGGGCTTTGTTTTGGGTACTGATGAAACAAAGGTCTGCAAACTGAAGAAAGCTCTATATGGTTTGAAGCCGGAAACACGGGCATGGTACTCAAGGCAGGACTCATATCTCAAGAAGTTGGAATTCAAAAGAGGAGGAGTTGATCACAATCTCTATGTGAAGAATTCTTTAAAAGATCAATTCATGGTTCTTGTCTACGTTGATGATATCATATTTGGTGGCAGCAGGCAGAAATCAGTGGATGAATTTTCCAACCACATGAAATCAGAATTTGAAATGTCTATGATTGGGGAGCTCACATATTTCTTAGGGCTTCAGGTGATTCAAAAGAAGGAATACACTTTAATTTCGCAAGAAAAATATGCAACAGAGCTACTGAAGAAGTTCAATATGCAAGACTCCAAACCAATGTCAACTCCAATTGTAGTTGGAACTAAACTTGGAAATCATGAGGATGGGGACTCTTTTGATCCCACCATGTACAGGAGGATCATTGGAATCCTACTGTATCTGACAGCGACAAGTCCAGATATTGTCTTTTCCACATGCCTTACGGCCCACTTTTAGAGTAATCCAAAAGAGGAACATATGGCGGCAGTAAAAAGAATCATGAGGTACATTCAAGGTACACATAATTTCGGGTTATTTTTTGCTGCAGGCAGGGACAGTGAATTATCCTCATTTTCTGATGCTGACTGGGCTGGTGATGTGGTAGACAGAAAGTCCACTAGTGGTGGAGCTTTCTATATTGGATAAAAATGCGTTGGCTGGTTGAGCAAGAAACAAGAAAGTACTTCTCTTAGTACTACTGAAGCTGAGTATATCTATGCCCCAAAGGCATGCACTCAACTACTTTGGATGAACCAACAACTAATAGATATTGGTGATAAGGTGCAGCAACCAATGGTGATTTACTGTGATAACAAAAGCGCAATTGATCTTATGAAGAATCCGGTTCAGCATTCTCGTACAAAGCATATTGAAATACGGTATCATTTTATCAAAGAAAAGGTTGAACAAGGCGGGATTAGAATGGATCATGTTGGAACTGATGAGCAAGGGGTTGATATCCTGACCAAGCCATTGTCCGCGGCTGTGTTTGAGAAGCATCGGTTGAACCTCGGTGTCCAACCACCTCCTACTGCATAAGGAGGATCTGGAAATCCCCTCTCCCTGTTTGTTTTAACTGTTTTTATCTGCTTATGGCTGTGATGCAGGTTTATGGGGGAGATACTATCCAGGGGGAGTATGGCTTGAGCTGAACATTGAACAACTTATCGGTCTTTGGTTTTATTGTCAATGGGAGAGAAAGGAATAAATTCAAAGCAAGAAATTCAAGGCAAGATTGTGATGAGAAGTTTAAGAAGCTAACATCGGGCGTCATGGAGAATTTCAAAACACTGGAACCCAATTCAAGCTTAGTCTCTTGTTTTCTACACCGAGCATTGCTCACGTAGACTTAGAGTGTTGGATGAGTTGATTCTGGCGTTTTGGTTATGCTCATGGTTGGAGATCTATTGAATTTATTCCGATTGCCAACAAACCCAAAGGGGGAGATTGTTGGAACCAGGGTCTTCAAAGCATGATTTGGCGTATGGTTTGTGTTTTTTGTCAATCCTCAGTGGATGTTCAGGATGTGGACCAACAAAGGGATCATACCGTTCAAGCAGAAAACAGTAGTGAAGGTGGCGCCGTTTCCCAGTGTTTGCCTAATTTTTGGGCCTAAAAATAAGCCAATAAAGTTAAGTGTTTTTGGAAAAGATACATGCGTGCCGAGGTCTTGGAGGATAGAAGACTTGCACGCCATATTTTTTTGAGGATCAGAACGTCAAAAATTGGCTAAGGAATGAAGGTCGCGCAGGTATTGGTTGGGTTGCGCAAGTGAGTTGCGCGACAGAGGTTACTGGAGACAAGACTTGCTCGTCGTCGAGGGACTTGCACGACGCCGCGCAGGGGGTCCAGTTTGCCTATAAATACTGGACCACCCTTTCTCATTTTGCATGGAGCTCAAGACTTAGAGATTTTTCGAGCTCTCGTCGCACAGGTGGTCGAGTCGCGCAGGTGGTAGATTTGTCGCGCAAGTACAGCTTGCACGCCGGTTGTTGGTTGTGCGCCCATGGCGGTTTGGAAGAGAAAGGAAGTGGACCGCACAAGTTTGAAGTCGGGGAAGGAAACGTCGCACAGGTGTGTTGATGAGACTTGCGCTCCAGTTTGGACTTGCACGCCGTAGTGGGACTTGTGCGACTGTCTTGGAGAAGCGCGCCTGGTTTTGCTGAAGCCCACCGGCCTGTTTGGAGCTGCACGAAAGCCGAGAGACTACCCGATAAATTCGAGGAAAAGTGATATTCTCCTTCTGGTGAGAATCGAACTTCAATAGATCATCTACATACAACAAAGGATTAATTCTTATGAAAATGATGAAGAGACCTTCATGTCTATAAACTAAGTGGGACTTCACCAACGGCAGTGAGCTTGGGGGAGTCAATGGGAGTGACCCGAGGGAAGCAGTAAGCTATCCCTGAACCTTTGTAATGGCAGTGAGCCTGGGACAGAGGGACTGTACCCGAACCTTTGTAATCTACAGCTAGTGAAGCATAGTGGATTTAGGTACGACCGACAACCTATCGGCGTATGCTCCTTGGACGTAGCCCTTAGTGGTGAACCAAGTAAAAAGGGTCGTGTCTTCTCTGTGCATGTGAATGTTTGATTTCTAATCATAATAATCATACAGGTTCAACAAGTTCCTACCAACATGGGAACATGATCCATCACTTTAAAAGAAAAAGTGGTCACCCTGATTCGCCCCTCCCCTCTTAGGGTGTCCCGGGGTCCTACACTAAATTCATACATAATATAATAGTCCAATGTAGATAGATAATCATTGATTGAATTTTTTTTACCTATTAAGTCCATTCGTGGCTACTTAAGGGTATAAGGATTAAATGTGAAGGTATGATATAAATAGAATTCCTCTATAAAATGGCCTTCTAAAATCAAAATAATGACTCAATGATGTAAAAACACATGGTACTCACTGTTATAATTTTTTTACTATATTACTCCACATGTTTTGGTTACTCAAACATGGCTTGGTTCTCTTAGAACTTGAGATAATTATATGAAGATATAAAAATTGGAATAGATTCCTCTTATATAATTGATTTTAAATGTAAGTAAATATTTCATGGAAAAATATTAAATAATTATCGATATTTTAATGAATTCCATTCACATAGAATTTGAAACCAACTCCATTTCAGCATTCATCTAAATTTATTTAATGAGTAAATTTTTTTTTATCACCATAATTAGTTTAATATTTAAATTTGCCTTCAAATTGATATTAGTATGTTTCAATACACACTAAAAAAAAAAACACTAAATTATGTTTAAAAGAAACTAAAATAAGATAAATAAAGAAAAATTTGAAAATCCTTTAACAAAAAAGATCAATTCCACACAATTTGATAATGTAGTTTCCATAATTAATTTTAATAAATATACTAGTTAAATATTTTTTATATAAAATTAAAAAAATTGTGTTTTAAGGAAGTATACAACCTAATAGATTCTTATTGGTACATAGGATAAAGGAGTGTGATCTTCTCCACTGGTTTTGTTGGATGGTTCCCATAATATTTTTTTGCATGTTTATATTAATAGTAAATTGGTTCTTATATCTTATTTAATTTTTTTAACTACACCAAAGGGTATAAATTAGTGACTATAAATGGCCCTTCACAATTGTAATAATATTTTAATAGAATCAATTTTATTCTTTAATTGTAAAGTAATACTTGTTCACTTGCATGGAAGTATTTATGATGATTGAACTTGCAAAGAGTCATTCTAGTTCTTTTCAAGTAAACCCTCAAGTTCAAAAATTCATCCTTTATTTTCTTTAATCTCCTTCATTTATAATTTTAATTAATTCCTTGTTGTATATAGATTTATATTCTTCTCTCTATCTACATATAAATCATTGTGTTATAGATCTATAGGTAGTGGAATCTTATTAGGTCCTCAAGGAACCATGTGTGTGTGGGGGGGGGGGGTAAATTATAGAAAAACTATTTTAAAACATCTACATACCATATTAATTTTTTATCCTTTGGATATTACTCCCACATGGGAAACAACCTGTTTTAACCAATTTATTTACTCTCTACATCACTAAAACCTCAAATCAATGTTGGAAGGTAATGTATATAGGGAAACATTGATTTTTATACATGGTTCTCCAAAATTGGGAAACTATAAATAGCATGGGATCGAGAGTCTGTTGTTGGAATAATTAATCACAAAACTCACTTATGTTTGGAGGATGAACTATGGATTTGGTTCCTCTATTTAAGGGCTCACTACCCAATAAGGTTTTTGGGTTGGATCACAATGACCCACATGTCACTACCATTTCTCATAAATTATGCACTACTCTAGGTAATAAAACCTATAGTTTTTAGGAATATAGTTCTATCTCCAATAAATAGGGATTTCTTATATGGGTGAAACGTTAGTTATATATAGGCGTGTTTTTGATCTCTATGACTAATTCTTAATATTGTAATCCATGAACTTCTCCATGGGATTATTTTTCTTCTTCCTTTCAACATAAGTCTAAAACCCAAACTTTCCAATTTAGTGAATATAATTACTTATGATTCTTCTTTAATATACTACAACAATCTCATTCTTCATTAGAATATAGATATTCAAGATGGTTCATGTTCCTCATATACATTGACATACATGCCTTTGAGAATATCATGTTGATCTCTTCTCCTTATACCGACTCATATGTCTGTAACATTCAATAATCTATCACTCATTATTCATTGATATATAGTAAAATCTCTGAAGAGTGTCTCTTTCTTCCTCTAAATAATAATATTTTTATTTTAGACTTCTCCTCATGTGAAAACTAATTTCAATATTTTTTATGGAAACCTTCTTTTTCAGTTTCTCATGACAGGCTGAAATGCTCCCAATTTTATGAAATGTATTTAGTTTTACATGTGGCAGTGAAATTATGTATTAAAAATACATCTATGTATTGTACTAAGATTTATAATTGGATAATGTATTTTAAAAAACAAGTTATTCCATGATACATGACACTACTACCTCTACCTCATTAATACCATCTTATTATGTAGAAAAACCCGATCTAATTATTCCATGATCTCTTAAAAATCACGCACCTTTAAAAATAAAAAATTAACTTAATTAAAAATATCCATGTGTTTTGATATTTCTGTGCATAGAATAATTTTTCACGTCACACCTTTCTCCACTACAGTGTGATATTTAAATCCAACAAATATCACTAAAAATAATGCTTTGATTTCAAATTCAATCATGAAATATATATGAAATTTAGTAATGTATAATTCATTCAAGAACAATGATATTACCATATAATTATATAAGTGAATCATCAAGTATATCTCATCTTATATATATCATTAATATAAGTTATTTTCCCTAAAAAATGATGTTTTGAATTCTATAGAAAATGAAAGTCTGTGATGAAACATTCAATATACTATAATTACACGTAAAAAATTTGATAAAAGATATAAAGAATCCAAGTGACTTATATTTTTAATTAAATAACTCATTCACACATTACCAATTACTCCTATTCAAATGGTCCCTGACTCGACTAAAATTACTACAATGGATTGTATATAACTGGCAATTGACACAGATGCTGAGAATTACATAATTTTTTTATCAAATGAAACAAATATAGATAATTATTTGACTCATATTAACTTTTTGAATGACTTTCATGCATTCCAAGTGACTCATAAACACCTCTATGGTACTTCAAATTATGACTCATACATAGTTGTTATGGAAAAGTTTCAACATACCACATAATCTAATCTTCCAAAATTCATTCTAGAATTACTCGAAAGCATTATCGTCCTTCATGAAACATATTATGAATGACTCCAAGGAAGAAAAATGGTTATTCGATAATTATGAGATTCATTCCTTCATGCTATCTATTCCATATATCTTCCATAAATAACCACTTCCATGAAATCCAATGAATTAATTCATAACTATTTTCTATGAATCAACACTTTTATTCATTTGTTAACAAATTGGTCATCTGACCTTCATCCACATGCATGGAAAACATATCCAACTCAAACCTATAGGGTTCTCAACACAACTCTTTCCATAAATTAACCTATATAGGATCATTCCAAATGGGGGGGGGGGGGGGTTTGTAAGAAATCATGAAATCTTATATGGTGTTTTCCAACCATTGGCTCCAATAATTTCTATTTTACATGATAATTTTATCTAGAGTTACTTTCATTTCCATGATTGAAACTCAAAAATTACAATAAGTTTGTGGATAATAGTGTCTTGATGTTTTGGGATGTACTCCATGCTTCCACATCAAAACATCCATGATCTAATTGTAGACATGATCCCCTTAGTCAATGATTATTTCCATTAGAACTACAAAACTATATAAAATGATAGCCATAAGAAAATAAAAAATAATGATCGCCTCATAAATTTTGATGGATTTATCATCCACACATTTTGAAAAAAAATCCACTTATGTTAACCTGTAAGAGTTTGCAAAGGACATGGGAAAAGGCCCAATGAAGCATGCTTCACAAAATCTAAATATTTCAAAAAAGATTATTGTTTCTTAAGAAATCTCTTTCCTCATAGAGAAGTTTCTAGAAAACTGACATTTGTCATGTTTTTTTTTTCAAAACTCATTGGAATAATTAAATAGTGTGGGCCAATATATTCCAAATTATAAAACATTCCTAGTAGCCCTTAAAAGTCCATTGTCGCCTATATAAGCTAGGATGTTAAAAAATTCAAGAACAGTTTATATCTAAATTTTAGGTAAATATCATTTTATCATTTGATCATTTTAGATTTTTGAAATATGTGAATATTCCCAAATATAAAAATTTGATTAATATTTGATTCTATGAACCTTTATAGAGTTTAATTGAGATGATACTTGACAATTTTCCCAAATGTTTATATTATCATCATATCATAAAACCACTCCTTTAACCTAATATAATTTTTCTCCTTGAATGAAGTCACCTAACAATTTTTTAATTTGGAATTTTCAATTCATATATATTATGAAACCTATATTCACACAGTTCTCTTATCCCTTGTTGTCATCGATCTGTAAATTAAATTTTTATAGTAACAACATCTATTTGACATGTATATTATTAACTTCTAACTTCATTGCGATGTAAATAAAAGTTCCATGATTTGAAAAATAGTAACATTAGTTCTATGTAAGTCTGATATGAATTTATACATGGATGAAAACAACTAAGAATTATTTTTTATTGTGGTTGTGTAGTGGGTTAGTTAACATACCTAATGAAGAATCTATAATGAATTTAGGATTTCCTTTAATCCCTTGGGACAACACTTCCCCAATAACATAGTTTGAATAATCAATAATAAGTTCCAAGGGGTTCTCTAATGTTGGTGGTTTTATAATTTGAGGTTTGAAAAATTTACTCTATAGTTCATAAAAATATTACCTTTAATCATTATAAAAAATAAAGGATAAATAATTTATCAGTAAACATGAAAGGGGGAGATTAATCTTACCAAAATATTTATTGAATCTCATATAAATTTCTGCATGTCTTAGAAATTGTCTAACATGATTCACTTTGATTGGATAAGGAAATTCATTTGTTAATTCAATTTTAGATTTACCCACCTCAATACATTTTTATAAAATATCAAACCCAAGGAAAATCCCTCTTTACATCATGAAAGAAACTTTAAAAATTCCAAACATGGTTATTTTTAATGTTGGTTTCAAAATATATCTAATATTTTCAAATAATATTAAAATTTGTATCCAAAATTTGTGTAGTCATTCAAAAATACTTTCAGGTTGTCTTCAAAATGACAAACAAATATCTCTATGAATCAATTTAATGTGTATGGTTTATTATACAAACTAAATGGAACCGTTCTATATGAAATGGTACCATAAGGACATTTAAATCATGACTAATTCTGATCCTCCATTATAATATGATTCTGAATTTCTCATAGAAATCCATCCACAAAACCTCAAAGTGTATTTCATTAGTATTTTTCTAGAATCTTCTCAATAAAGGGAATCTGGAAACAATATATTCTAGTGATTTTATTCATCTTCCAATATTCATTACACACTCTCCAACTATTATGAATTTTAACTTAAATCAATTCATTTTTTCATTCCTTATTATGGTTAGTCATGTTTTTTTAGAACTATGTGAATAGGGATAACCCATTTTGACTAATAGATGTGGTATATTATTCTTAATTATAATATTTTATATATTTATTTCTTAACTATATCCATAATGTTATGATTGAGTTATATTTTTGGATTTCTTAACATGTTTTGAGTTTTCTTCAAGTGAAATTATGTGCATACATATTTTGGGATTTTCTCCAAGTGTATCTTCTAAATTCCACCCTATTAGTTTCACACTTTACCTAAATATTTCAAATAGATTTTATTATTGATTATTGGATAAGTTGTTTTCAAATATTACTGAAAACTATTCCCCTTATATTAGGTTAACATACTTGAGTTTAGAAAATAATGGATTCAATTCAAGATTTGGGGGTTATTATAGAGATGAAATGCGACTTGGTTTTCTCACCTCCAATGTGTGAATTTCCAATACAAAAGATGACATTTCATCTTCTTCCTTAATTAAAAATAGTCAAACCCATCAATGAATTCAGTTATTTCTCCTTCTCTCAAATCATAGATAGATTTTCTTTGCTGTTTCATATAATTATTCACCGAACATTAAAAGATAAATCATTTTCCTAAATCTAAAATTTCTAGAAACATACCTATTTCTTCACATTTCTTACTCTCCTTAATCTGTAACATTGTTTGGAGTGTATGATCCTCCCGAGGGTACTTCATTGAGTCAAATATGTTGAAATGGAAAATGTTCACAAAAAATATGTAGAGAGGGGTCACTAATTGACATTGATAATGTTATTGGATATCATTAATAATGTCCCACCCACGATGATAGTCGACTATGTTCCATCACTATCATAATCCATGTTTAGTACATAAAATTCGGACCGAAAGATAAGGTCTTCATCTCTCATTGGAACATCTTTCATGAATCCTACTAGAAATGAATTGGACCTATTTGAAAATTTAAACAGTAATCTTATGGGATTCATTTCTCCTATATTCAAAGAACAAATGTCTAAATGATGCATTACATTTTTAAAAGAATATATATCACAAAACAATTATATAAAATTCATTGATCCAAGGGTACAGTGGATAGAAAATTTCCATGTTATTTGCACTTAATTGAAAACTATGGGGTGATAAATTTTGAAACAATCCATCCTAAACATATCCTCCCATTTCCTTATAATTTAATCTATTTAGTGAAAGGTTATTTAATTTACATCTAATAATTTGGAATCTTCGTAAGGGAATCATAGAGGGAAATTTTTATGTATAATTTCATGTATGTTCATAGAATTTCGCATTGAATTTACAACAATTGTATCATTCTTGATTGGATCATCCATGATGAGAATGATAGTGTATGATCCTTATTCACTATTTTATGTTTCTACAATTTCATCCTAAGAGTCTTTTCGGTATTCCCAATGTTTATTTCCTCTCATTTTTTCCTGGAATTATTCTTAGGTGCTAGTTTGGATTTTTAAAATTCATTTTATTCAATACAATGTTGGTTCTACATGGAATCAGTTCTATACATGGGGTGAATAACGTTTCCAATTATAGTTGTTAACAGGATCATGATACATTTAAGATTAGGAATTGATTTAGCTAGTAATTTTCCTATGTTTTTAGTAAATATATCTATAGGACTTCTAATGTAGTTCTTTAATTATTTTACTTCATTCATTAATTCCATAACCTCCAATCATAATTATGGATACAATAGTGGTTGTATTCTAGAAAAGGGTTATTCAAAATATTTTTTCATAGTAATTAGGGTTGTGGGTAAGGTATTTGACTAAAAGTTTGTTTGTATGATTTGTTTTGAATGGAGGAATGTAGGGTTTTCATAGTATGGTCCTGACATAGTTTGGTTAACTCCCAAATCCATAGTAGGATTTGAAATGTTCTATCCAAATTTAATATGGATATTGTAATTGTCTTTATATCCATTATAATATAAAAAATTCAGTTCCATTCTCCTCATCATATGTATCAATGTAATGATATAGAGAAGAACACAAAACCCATACGATTTTTTGTTATTGGTCTTCACTTCATTATTTCCTGCATATTTTTCTAATCTTGGTGTTTAGTTCCTCTATTTTAAATTCCCATAATGAGGATGAATATGAATATATCACCTCATACATGCCTCTGGTTCAATCTTCTTGGGAATTTGGAGTTAATTTTTCAATAGTTATTTGAGACTCCACGTTTTTCAATTTGAGCTCTTCCAAAGGATGAATCCATAAAATTACTATCACTATCTATAAGGTCGTGATAGAAAAATACTAGGAAGTGATGTTATTTAATATATTGGTGAGGGAAACTAGATAAAACCATTTGGAATATCTCACAATACACATAGAGTGTCTCCCATGAATCTTATTTAATGATATAGATTTCCTTTAAGATTGATTTTCTTCTATAGGTATAGAAGAATCTATGTATATAACTACTTTAATGGTCATCCCATTCAATTATTTCACCAAGAATAAAATATTAAAACCACTCATTTACTACTTATTCTTGTGATGAATGAAAATATATCCACTACACTTACCCTTCCACCACTCATTTGGGTTTGAGTGATGAGTTGGCCCAGTTGAAAACCTTAAAGTGATTTTTAGGTTCCTCACCTATAAGACAATGAAATTGAGAATATAATTTCATTAGTCTATCTTCTAGTTCAGAATTCGTTTAAAAATTTTTCATAGAAATTTTTTTATTTGAAAAGTTTGGTTTGCAAAATCCCTTAAATGTATTGTAAGTATTTCATGAAATTGTGGAAGATGAATAGTGAATACAATGGATTTAACTAGAATTTATTATTGAAATTTCTTAAAATTAATATTGTAAATTTAATTATCTATGTGTTTTAGTAGGATTACCATAATATCAGTATCAAGAGATTATATTCTTCTAATATTAGTTCTGGTCAAACAATTGAAAAGTTAGTATTTTGGCACCACCTCCCAAGAAACAATGCTATGTTTTTTTCACAACTATCACAGGTGTGAAAAAAGACATTTAAATACTAGGATAGTATCCTATAAAGTGTAAACCAATGGTTGTGTCTAGATAGGGGTTCTAAAAACAATTTATTGATTTTTTGTAAGAAAAATGGTTGATATGGATTGATTTTGAATACAAATGAAAATAACTAAAACACGAATATTGAAATAAATTAATGGAAAAATGATGGTTCCAAGGATTGATATCCAATTATAATGATATAAGAGTATTAAAATAGATGATGATGATTATTATTATTATTAGTTAACGAATAAAAGGTTCTATAATTTCTTTACCTATTAGACCCAATAGAATGTATGTGGTGATGATTAACATGATTTAAATATCTATTTTTTCTAACACCTTCTGATGTGTATAAAATAGTATCAAGGATATAATCAAATTAAACCACATCTAGTTTTATTTGGAAATAACTAATAAAAATTTTGTTTTTTAAGAAACCCAAGAGTGTTCTATTTCCATCACACATGATCCAAAAATCTCTAAGCACTTCACTACACAACCTTATCTATTTCATCTTATATAAAATTAACTTAGTGGATGAAGATAAATGATCATTAACAAATAAAAACATACAATTAATAGATATAAATTAAATATAATTTCATTTATAAAATATAAGCATCAATTGAAAAATAAAACCAATTAATAGATAAATAATTTTTTATTTATTGATGTATGAATCTAAATCATTAAAATTGAATTTTCATCCCTTAGAAGATCAACCATGGTATTTACCCCTTCATTTGAGGGATTACTTTGGTGAGAATATGATTTGAAATAAATAAATGAAAGTAATGTATGGAAAATAAAACTGGATAACATTGATATTAATATCAGAAAAAACATTAAGAGAGAGAGAGAGCCCACCCTGACCCTAACACCTTCCTCTCTTATAGTATATTATTCTTTTACTCTTTTGTCCTGAGAAATATTTCGAGATATTTCCTTTATTAATTTTTTAAACCATTCATTATTATTTAAAATATCCTCTAAAAATGATGATCCAGACATCAAAAAAATACATCAATTTTCTCTTTTCATTCATCTAAATATACAGTCATATGTTTTTCATGATAATATTTATTATAATTCATATGGATATCTATGATTGGAATTCGTGAATTCTTATTTGGAAATGTAGTGCTTTGACTTGAAGCATAGGTGAACCTTATTAAATCCCCTCGAAAACCCTATTACTTATACTTTCTTTCCAACGAATGAAGTTTATGAAGTTCCTTGAGAATTATAATTAATATTAACATAATATTGATAGATATTATAGAATTATTATAGAGTCTTATAAAAATGTCTTATGCACATAAGAATAATTCCAGGACTTTTATAGAAATGAATCCTTATAAGCTTCTACTATTTCATTTTTTGGAAAATGGAAATATTTTATATATATATTAAAATTTTAGATTTCACGGAATGTATTATTGTATTTATAGTAGTATTACTATTCAGGCCTCAATGTAATTATATTTCATCCTTATTGTATTATGGATTTGTAAATGGATCACATTTTCTACCATATTGTCTTAAATAATTTCTATAAAAGTGTTATGGATTAATATATTTTACTAGTTCTTAAATTTCATCCAACAAAATCTTATTCAATCTCTAAGTCCTATACATGTTTTAATCCATGACTGTACCCAGATTATTTTCCCTTCAAAACATCAAACCAAAGAAAAATAAAAAACTAGACATCCATTTAATCAAGAAATTAAATAAATCAACTAAATCCACAATTTGAATATTTTAATCAATATTAGTAACATTAAATGAATTCAAAATTTAATACAAAAACTCCTTATAACTCACTGAATTAATAATTTTTAGGGAATAAAATGAATTGAATATGACCAAAATATAATTAATTTATTAACACTATCACGCAAACATGAATGGTTTTTCATTATGTGATGGTCGAATCAAAAGTTATACATCCCTATAAAACATTGGGTAAAATTTATATCTCATGGGATGATTTAGAGTGGGAAGTAAATCCAAACACCAAATTGGGTCTACCCATTATATTATGGGTGGAACCATAATTCTATATCCCTATAATACATTGGGTAAATCATTTTTTCTCATGGGATTGAATGTCATGGATTGTGGAGTAAAATTAACCAACTATGGGATGATTTCCCCAACATGATGATAGTATAGACTGTGAGGCTTGACATAATGAATGATTTTTTATGCTTATGTACATTCCAAATTATTATGAATATGTTATGTTTTCAAGGATCATGGTTATTTATTAAGGTTTCCACACTCTTATTAGTCATGTATTTTCTTATTCTAAAATTTTTATGAAAAAACTCATGATTTATTATATTTAATTTATGTTAAATGATTATCTTAAGTTATTTCCATCCATCTTGATATTTTTATCAAAACAACATGATCATTGTATGCTAATTTTTGATCTTAAATTGTTTTCTCTCATGATTTACCATACTGACCATTCGAGAAAACCCTTATTCTTTTTTATATTCCCTAGATTATTCAAAATAATATTATCTATGATATGAATAAAAAAATATAATGGGAGAATAATATTTTTGATATATGATTAAGATGTCCTAAAATATTTTCTCTATGTATCAAATTTTAATAGAAACTAAACCAATATAATGTAGGGTGTGATTTTTTATGAGATGTAATAATTATTCATAAAAAATAATGTAATATTCATGTATGTCATGTTTTTGTCATAATAATCTGTATAAGAACTTGGTTTAATTATTTATAAGGATAAAGATATGAATAATAATAATTTATAAACTAAAATAACTTATGATGATCAAAAAGTGATATAGGATGAACCAAAAGTATTTAAGGTTGAAATAAAGGTTTCATAATTTCATAAATATTAGGATTTATTTTCCTTATAATTTTATTCCTTACTCTAATTATTATTTCATGATAATCATAGTTAATTTTTTTGGTAAACGGTTGGAATCTATGGGAATTGACATAAAAAATTGTATGATGGTAATTACAATGATTTTACAACTGATAAACTAAATGGGATGGGTGTTGGAGTGAAAATATTATGTTTATTCTCACCCAACTCTCTCAATATATAAACAACAATACGAATCAGGATGAAATCCCATAAATGCAATGGATGGAACAAATCCCCATTGAGTCCTTCCCATGACTACATATACCCTCCGTTAGTGGGTATTTTAGTCTAATAATTTCCATGAAATGGATGATCACAATAGAATAGATATTTATTTCATTAGTTCTTGAAATTGAAAATGTTCTTTTTAACTATATATCTTTCATAAGGTAAAAATGGTAAATGTTGGACCCTCATTAAGAATATGAGGAAAGATAAATAATAGATTACATGAAATGGGAGGTGTTTGAGAAGATATTTTTTAATATATTATTTCCATAAAATATATGAATTAATATTGAGAGATGATTACTTAATTTAAATAAAATTATGAATGAATCCATTTGTACTTATGAAGTAAACCTCACATGGCTTGAATGTTATGCTTAAGGTTTTATCATTTACAATGAAAGAAAAATATCGTGTTTTTTTATTTCCATAAAACCACGATCTCAAAAGGAATTAATTATAAGTTGTTTTGGTAGTTATGGATAAATTCTTAAATGTTATCTCCTGGTATAAATATAGATTTAAGGCCCCAATTATTCTCGAAAATTTGGGGATAAAAAGTTAAAAATGGTGTTTTAGGAAACTGAAATGATAAAATCCATGGAGGAGAGAAACATTAAATTTTTTTGTGTTGAAAATGAGCTATGAATCGTTCAGGAAATATCCTCATTGTGACATGTATATTCCTTAAGAGTATAAGATTAGTCCATCATGAAAATGAATGTAAAAGTGATATGAAGAGGCCAAAAAATAAAATGGATTAAAATAAATCTCAAACTAATGCACTACAGAAAATCCATTATATCGATAAAATTTTATAAGAGCATAATATCATCACTCCAATGACTAGATATTTTATTATCTATGAATAATACCAACAGTGTGATAATTGAATCCATAGTCTAAAACTCTCCTTTTATAGAAGTTTATGGGAATTTGTTTCCAAGTTTTTTTATTTGTCCTCTTTTTGTCGAATTTGATGTGATGTTGGGAATATATTGGATCACTCTACATAGATCCTATATAAATTACAAGTTTATGGAAATCACATTTCATATTTCAAATCAATATGTAATTTCCTATTGGTTTAAATATCATCATGAATGATGTAGTAATGTCTATAGGCTAGTATTATAATGAATTTCACTTTGAATATAGGAATTTCAATTTTATATCATGCATTTATTTCTTGAATTTGTTATGATAGTATATAAATTGGTAATTGATGGAAAATTGGTCTAATTTTGCAAGACCATGATGTTTTATATAAAAATGGTGCCAATTAGGAACTTTTATACAACCCACGATTTCTATTGAAACTCATGAAATTTGTGCCCCGTCCTATGTGATGAATAATTTCTATAGAAAAATATATTCACATGTTCTACACATGGTTCAACAAACCATGGAGTATCTCCCTAGAACCATGCAAGATAGAAATTTATTGGGAACTAGTATCTAATAGTTATTGCATAGTGAATCTGACTATGTGGTTAATCCATGCCCCATAGAAATGGAGGATATATTCCATAAAATAGTTTCTACATGGATTACCTAAATGATCAATTAAACCATTTTCCTAAAATATTATTTAATTGATCAAACCACATGGTTTGAAAATTATTTAATATACCTTTTTCCTTTACTATTCACCTTGGATAGATTAGACAACCATTTCTCATCTACCTCCCCAACCATACTTTGATCTTATAATATGACCCCTATCCACTTATATACACTGAGGCCTATATAATTAAGTGATCTAATTACTATTTATAAGAGATTAATCATCCATGATATAATTAATTCCCTTGAATGGAGCTATAATTCTCAGAGCGGAAGCATTGGATTTTGATCTTCTATTTTCTTTTATTCTTAATATATTCATTAATACTTATTACAAGTCCTTTTTTGTTTTATCCTATCTTATATATTTAAATAAAATCCCCATTTTTAGTTGTTATGGGTGGAAATAAATTTTCTGTGGGAAATTGAGTTTTTGAGGTTTTGTGTTCCCCCACAAGGGTATTCAAAGAGATATTCCATGGGGGTGGGTTAATCAAGGTATGAAACTCATTCCTATTTCCCCAATATAACATAGAACTCTCACTTCCCTAATAGACAATATCATCACATTTAATTGGCTCAATACTGTGTTATATTTTATATGTAGATTTAATATATGACGTGTTTATCATAGGATTGTCATGATTAGATCGATGAATGCTTAACCCGTATACATTAATTATTGTCCTATAAAATTTTAGTAAAGAAGGAACACAAGTTAGAAAAAAATATACAAATTTCACCCACACTAGTATAATACTAGGAGAATACAAAAACAATTTTCCAAAGCACCAAAATAAATTAAATCTATTATAGTTGTGGGTTTAGGAAAGGTTACTCTGACGCCTGAGGTGAATCCCCTTACATGATTTATGTTTGAAACACTTCCACCAAAGGGTCACTCATATTATCCTTTCCCTTTTCTCACTACTACATGAAGGAAAATATTTTAATAATATTCCAAAATAAGGCATATCTTTCAATTTTTTGTTTTTCTGATAGGTCGAAATTGATCTTCACCTTAATCTTTCAAAAACTGTGAACTTCACCGTTGTAGTAGCTTTAAATTCCCTGATAAACAAGTATTCAAGGAATAAATTCCGAATTTTTAAATTTATATACTTATTATGGATTAATATTTACATATTTCACATATTTTAAATGTCCAAAACTTATATTCGTGAAAATCCTATCATTATATAAATCATCACATTAACACAACTCTTTTTTTTGAAAAACACTTGATCTCATAAAAATAATTATTTTATAAATATCACACTTTAATGAATGTATGAACTTGTAGGTACCTATGAAATTACCATTATAATGTATTTATTTTCATGCAATAATCCATCACACCAAAAAAAGGTTAATGCAACCAATTATTTTGCGAATCGTAGTGACTCGAGAAATTCACTCACGAAACTCATTGGGTCATGTAACACAATTAACACAAATATACATTGATTAATTCAAAACAATAATTTATTAAGAATATTCCATTATCGATTCTCAATTTCTACCTATTTTGGGGAATTTTTATTTATTAGAAAATACCAAACCTTTTTGAAACATTTAACTTCTCATTCACACAACTCCACCTTCCCAAAACTATCACTCACATTTTTCCTTCATGAAACTATATTTCACAAAAATCAACCATTGTTTGGAGCCTTCATTTATGCATTTAACACAAAACTCTATCATAAACATGAATTATTCTATTTCATGAAAATTATGTGGCTCAATATCATGATGTTCCTGAAACCACATCTTCAATGAGTCTTCAAATCTTTCCCAAGAATCCTTATTTTTTAGATTTCCCTATTGATGCTTTTAGTAACTATGGTCTTGAAAATTATCACATGTTCACACAATTTTATTCTTGTTCTCAAAAATTTTCACTTGAAAAAAATCCATCTTTTTCTCAAATTTTCTACACAACTTAATTAGAGAACTCAAAAAATTATAGAACTATTCCTTCATGAATAAATTATGTAATTAAAAATTATTTAAATCTAGCATGAACTATTAATGCCACATCATTGTCTTAAAGAATTTATTTCATGGGAATGTCCTGCAATATTATTAATATGTTATTTGTTTTATGGGAAGGTATTAAAGCACAAAACAATACAACACTTACTAGTGTATTCTCATACATGATTCATTAGTTAACATTATCCTTATTCTATAGAGAATAGTCCTGACATACAATATGAACTCACACCAGCCTGCCTGCAATATAATTTTTCATTCATCCCTTATAGGAGCATTAATTCATATATAGGATTATATACTTTACATTATCTAGAAACCCAATGCTTCACACAACTATTTATGTGGTGAATAATGATTCCAATAAGCCTTATATTTCCATGTCAATATCACTAATGAATTATACTTAGTGACACCAATTTTCATTGGAGTCCAATAATCTACTCATTTAGATTTATTAAAAACAATATCATGAATCCAAATATTCCTTCTTAATACCAACTGATGAATGATACCAACCATTGATTTTATTGAATGCCTTTCAAGAATCAATTCTAATTATCACCAATTTCACCCAAATAGAGTAAAACGCATGTATCAAATTCCCAATTGTCTTATATTTTTAACTGTATTCATCAGTAAAACAACTTTTACTCGTCATGTTTAGTGCCATCACTTACCACTCCGCATTAGAGAGTTGTATACTAGAACATATAATCCTTATACATCCTTTTAACGTTTAAAATAAAATCCAATGTACACCTTATAATATATGTAGAATATACGAAAAAATGATTCATTAGGAAGGATGGATTTTACATTTAGCAAACTTATCATACTCCACATGGATTCTTGATGTTACATAGTAAAAGATCCAATCATTTGATAAAATTGAGAAAATAAATATTTTCATTGAACATCATATTAGTTTGTAGTGTTGTGAATAACTGCATTGATCTTCTCCCCCTTTTTCAACATAGTCCATGCATCTAAAAATGAGATACTAGGCTCACTCTATTTTATGAAAATTCTAATAACTAAATTATCTTGGCCCACTTGTTAGGTCCAAAACATATCATCTCCTCAGGCGTTATTTTTCATATGTGACTATAGGTTTGAGAATTCTTTCAAGATCAAAAAAATAATTCAACTATAACTATATTCTTTATGATTTTTAGTGGGTGGAGTTTCCACTTGAGAAAGGGTCATCAACAAATCCTCTAATCATATTGAGTTGAAGATTGGGTAAGAAACAATATATATAGCCAATAAAAATATTTCTATCCATTTAACTCACTTAATTTGATGCACATATGAAACATTAATAGTTAACCAACATTATATATTTCCTTGAAAACTCAACCACACTCAAACAAAATCATTACTGAATAAACTGTGAAACATTTAGTGTGTTAGTTTTACTAGCATTATTATTTAAATATTAAATAAAAACAAAAAAGTGATACTAAATGTTGAAACCAATGCCAATTTTCAAATATATGACCTGTTAGAATGGATTTATTTACTCATCCATGAGGATCCTTTCCTTGGTTGTTGGGGATACCATATATCATATTTTCAATTCAAATCTCTTTTTACCTTCTTATATTCCTCACCAAATATGGAATTTATATTCTGTATAGGATATATTTATCCATGAAAACAATTGATATCCTGATAATAGCCTAGTGATATCAAAATTTAGGTCAAAATAGATAAATCATGTCTCTAATTTGTTTGGATACTTCTCTATTCATTCATATTTAATATCTACTGCCAGAAAAATTAAGTGCTCTTGAAACCAACACATAAAAAGGAACTTTATACCACCTATAACCAATTGTAATATCAACATTCAACTCTTAATGAAAATCAGTAAAACTAATTGTTAAATCTTCCATTATTATTATTTTGATGAATTTCCATTCTTAGTTCGATGCAAATTACACTTATGATATATCAAATAGTAGTTTTACGTCTATATAATTTGATAACAACACTTTAAATATTTTGTTGAACTTCACCAATGACTGAATGTACCTCAAAACATAAAATAATTCAAAAATAGTTAGATTATTTATATGGTTAGATAGTAATTTACAATTCATCAATTTTAATAATTATGTGGGACATTGTCTATTAACCCATCACTACGATGCTTTCCATTTTACCCTTGTGTTATTTGAGGTAAATAATTCTATAACTTATTCAATTAACCCTTCTCCATGATCATTCTCTCTAGTAATATTTTTTTAGTACCTTGTTAGTGGATATATTTTGAGTGATTCCATTACCACAAACGTAATTTTAGATGTTTTATTTGTTCTCCATCATTCGTTACATGAAACTTTTATTTTCATTATTGCCCAAATCACATGCTTTTTTTCTTAGGGAACATTTACTAATAACAATTTCCAAATATGACACTGATTGGAATTTTCTACCCCAAAAATTCTTATATCCAGGTTGATCTATGAATTATTCATTATATTTCTCATCCATTGATTTATTTTGGGATACTTCTTTCACATGAGTGAAATTTGGATCCCTTTAATTTTTCCTAATATTCTTCTTGTCATTTTAAGACATTATTTATTTAACTATTTATTTTGATGTCCTTAATAAACCATTTTACCCTTTCTTGGGAAATCTTGTTGTATTTTTTTCAAAACCAGTCAAGAATGCCTCACATCTACACACTTTTATAGGAAATAGAGCCACCTAAGATTTTATCATCATTGGTGGATTTTTTTTATACATTCATTTTCATTTCTCATAGTTGGAAAACATTACTCAATTTTCATTAATTTTTTTTATTCACTCCATGAGAAATATTGTAATTATAATGATGTTAATACTTCGTTCAACATTTATTGAGCTTCTCTATTTCCCTCTAAAGTGTTAAATTTGTTCTCAAATTGAGATGTCTTGACTTGCACTCTCAGGTCTGGTGTAAAAAGACATACTTTATAACTATATTTGAAACTGATTTGAACCAAGATAAATCTACATTTATTTCAATAATTCAAACATTACATATCACAATAATCATAAAAACCCAAAACCAAAAAGGTTTAGTGTAATTAGATATTAGAAATATATAAATATTATTTAAAAAATTGAGAATATTTATCTATAATCACATCATGATAGAAATACTTATAAATATATCATATGTTATACTCATATTTATTATCTAGTGAATGGATAACATAAGAAATTCATGATATAAAATTCCCAGTAAGGGAAAAACATATCAACATTTAATTCAAGGTTATATCATAAGAATTTTAAATAACACAACAGTGTGAGAAATATATAATTAACAAAACATAAAATAATAAGAGTTGTCCATATGGTATAATAGAAGTAAATGTAATATCAAAAATCATAAAATATATACCATGGAATAATATTAAATAATCACGATACAATCAAATTATCCTTGTATTAAAATATAGTCTGATAACATAAAAATATGTAAAAAAATTAAAATGTATTCTAACAACTAACTATGGAACAAACTAAAGCACAAAAATAATAACATAGTGGATCATGAATTCAATTCCATATCACCCATAACATAGTGATTTAGAAATTCACATCCATATCTACCATAACATGGTGGATCAGGAATTCACATTCCTTTTTCCCAAAACACAATTGTCCATGAATTTGTATCCCTAACCCCAATAATTATCTAATGAGATATAAAAATTTTCCTAATGCATTTCCTGGATTTATAGTACCCCAAACATAAATTTAAATATATATACGCGAAATTTGAAATCAATCATATATCATATCATGAATAACCCATGGTTTTAAAATGAGTATTGTAACATTTCTACTTTGTATAACATACAATGAATTCAAAAATAATATTGGTTCATACAAAAAATTCAATCACCAAATATTACTATTTCATAAAGAAATTTAGAGGGTTATTCCTGATGTATTACTCAAAAATAGATAATTTTACATTAGGTAAAGAGGAAAATGTAAGGGAAATATTAAAAATAGTTTCTATAAAATATATTTAACATTATTAGAAAAATTATTCTTTATGTCACTTTTGAATTTTATTTTTTAAAAATTCACTTCTATATTTATAATAATTTATCATTAATTCTAAATCCCAATTTATACTTTTACTTCATACCATTGTAGGTTCATTCCTTAATTCCATCCAACCAATTAGGTTCTATACCATGCTATTCATTGTTTCTCAATTTTTACACCATTTAAGTGTGTTTCCATAGGTCCTCATTAATTTGTGTGTTCAATTATAATTAAACAAGTCATTAAATTGTTAAATTCAAAGTATATTTTTACATATCACATGAAATTGTTAATGATTAATTGATATTATATTGGATTCATGTTCTATAATCATTTTCATGTTAATGAAGGTATATAATGAATCTATTAAATGAATATGACGATGGATTGATATTTGTTTCATGTCCCTGATACACCATGTTGTGATTATTCAAAGGTAATTGAATAATTCAATTAAATGAATATGTAAAATGAATGATATTGGTTTCATTTCCTGAATAAACATTATCATGATTATTAAAAGGTAATACAGTGGAAATATTTAAATAATTTAATGGAATGAGTATTACTTGTACCTTTTATAAATATGATATAAATGGGATGAGTATACGTAGCCTATTTTATTTGGTAATTTTTTCATATTTATAGACATAGATTCCCAAGGTAATTCCTTGAACACTAAGTGGAATCAATTATGATTCATTCAGATGATTTATGTGGGAGAAACCCACCATAAAATATAGCTAATATCTTATTATTTTAATGCCTCAGTGATGTACTTAATATTCACTTGACAATTATCTAAATATTAGAATTCTATGGATACACTCCATGAAATCAGGTAGATGTATTCAGACATGCACTTCCATGGATTCACCCAATTGGACCCAGTCATTCATTACATGATATTACCATGGATGAGATCTATAGACTTGGTTAGACTCGTTTACAATGGAATGCCTACGATGATCCACATATATTACACTTATACCATTTATTCCCATAATTCATTAGTTATTACTATGATTTGGTTGACCCCTGAGGTCATGCATGCCTTGGTTTAACTTTAGATCATAATTTATTATTATTGTCCTCTATCCTAGTACCATTTATACTTTCACATGAATTATCTATTTTAACAGGTATATATTTAATTAAATGGTCCATTGTTCATACACCCATTGAGGCTAAAGCAGGTATGATTTATTCATTTTTATTACATTACCTTATTATACACCTATACAGTATACAGTTTATATTCACAAACTAGACTATATAGATGTCATTGGAGGAGGAATAGTCGTATTTATCTTACATCCTATCTTGGACACCATTGGTACCCGATATGATTATATGATCATAGGAATGGACAAAGGGAATCATCATAACTTATATACCTAACATTCTTTCATTCATTACATTTGGGAGATTGGTAGATGATTATTGGTATAGTACTTGGGATGCTTAGATAGTTTTTGGCCTTTTTCTATTTTATAGAACATGTATTATACTATCTATTTACTTCTATGTATAAAATTTATATTATTTTTTAGAAATTCCATCATTATAAATTTTTTAGATATTATTTCAAATTATTGAGATGGTTATATATCACATATATGTTTATGCTTACTTCCATTTTCAGTTTTTTATTTATTATTCTTATTATACTATCTATCCATTTATTTCACCAATGTACTCTACCTTGAAAAGAGGTTATAGTCTCCCAACTTTCACACCATAGTCCTTTGCTTCTAGTCAGTGTCCTTCACTAAATGGGGAGACATGGTTGAGGCCATGTGGTCAACCAGTTTAAGTTACTCAAAACTGAACCAAGTCCAAGATGCTATAATGTGGTATCAAGGTTGTTTCATTTCATACCATACTAATTTGGTGGGGGTATAAAAGAGATTAGGAAAAAGTTACTACATGGTCATAATCAAACCCTATGAGTAGCTAACCCACATTTAGTGTAAATAACATGTTTCCTTGGAATGTAAAATTCTTGTTCATTCTATCACATATTATAGTTGATATACTTTCACTGGTGGAAGAGGCACATGAATTTTGTTCTTTAAACACCTTACAGAGATTCTTTTTTAGCCTGGCATGACAAGAAATATTGTTACAAGCATCATTATAGGAACCTAGAATTCACATATCATGAATATGCCTTACCATATAGTCACTTTTCACTATTTTCATTACATGTATTTCCTATGATGGTTGAGTGATATTCGGTTGTAATATATTCTTGTGCTATTATTGTATTCAGAATGGAATGAAAATTGGTGGTTTAAAATGTCAAAATAATTCTAAGTAGTTTTTTCCTATAGATATTGATGTTGTAATTTTTAATGTATATTTTTAATCTTTATAATCTATGAATACCTAGTTACATGATCTACGCTTGGTTTTGATTGACTGACTACCGATTTCAATTTATGAGTTGTATGTACCCTTATAAATTGGAATGCATATTTTACTGAGTTGATCCATCATATTTATCCCATTACCTTCCAAGAAAAAATTGTATATTGGTAGAAGATAATTAAATGGGTGTCATATTTATCACTAATGTGTATGTTCCTTTGTTATAAGGTAATGAAAATCCCTTTAACTATTCAATTATCATTATATAATACTTAATTATGAACATAAAATGTGAACTCTATCTTATAAATGATGTTGTTTCGAGTAAATATGGAGGTTAAATATATTCAAAATAGAATTAAACTCCTTAAATTATAATATACCCTCTATATACTAGAACATATATAAATTAAAACATGAACACTTTACAGTACCCTGCTCTTCTATATGTGTAGTTGGTGTAGCATACCATGGGATGGGATCCCTATTCTAATGATCTTCTTTATATAGTTTTTCTAACTACATTTAAATCATGATCTAAGGTGTATACTTGAAATTTGTAGAGTTATTCCACCAAGACATCCTTTAGTGGTGTTCCATGATAGTGTGTAAGACTATTCTTTGGATATGGTGATTCCTAACCTTCCAAAGATACCCCCTGGAGTACCACTTGAGGAACCACATACTATTCTAGAACTGGGTAATAACACTCATATTAAAAAAAAATTCTATGTATGATGTAGAGTATATAGGTTTCTCCATTACCTATACCAACTATGTCTAAATTTACTCATTAGTTTGAGGATAAACACCCTCTCATCTCATTAGGGGATAGTTTTCCACAGACTAATAAATATTGTATAGAGGAAATTATTTCTCTTTTTGAGCATTTAGAGACATCTAAAGAGAGGATGGTAAATATTTCCACCTAAATTATTTTTGATTCTTTAATGAACTTGTGGGAAGTGTTTACTCATGATTGTCCTCCAGTCATGGTTTAGGAAAACTTCTACCCTACCTTTTTTGATTAATTTTTTATCAGATTTTGGGGGCTAAACATTCTAGAGAGTTCATGATCCTAGGGTAGGGTTCTATGAATGTGATGGACTAATAATCATGTTTTACTATGTTACATCAATTTTCATCACTTACATCTATTGATGATCTATCACAAGTGAGACAATTCAAGTTTGGGATTAAGTATGCCATATACTCAAAGGTAAATTTCATTCACCTATCTATATTTTTTGAGATAAAAAATTTGGCTATTATCACTAAGCACAACATGAGATAAGATGATAGTTTAGAGTACACAGGTTGAGTACCAAGGAAGTGAAATTGTTATTCTGGTACTAGGAAATGTTTCCTTAAGGATTCAAATTATAGAAGTGGTAGATAGATTTATCATACATCTGTATTTGTGTTTTTACATCCTTGTTGATGGTAGAAGAATGTAAAGGCTTATTATGATAGAGGCCCTCTTGGGTGCTAGATTATGGCCTTAATGGACATATTCATAGGTTTTGTTAGACACTTCTATTTGCTTCTAGTGGAATAGTTGTGAAATAGCAATTGATTCAAAAGAGTGATTAGTTACACCACATCATCTAGGAAGTTGGATTGTCATCGATGGGATATTCCAATGATTCATTCATGGTTCTGGTAACCATAATTCGCATTATTAGCACCAGTAGAGTGGACCTACCTAGGGTAGTCCAACAATAGCATAGGTCTGTGGACTGGTAATGTTTCATTCTTTACATCCAATGCTCTGGGATTAGAGTGTGTGACAGTATACTATATGAGGTTCTATTCTTGAATACATTACTATCACATATGCATTATTTGATTCAGGTGTATCTCAGTCTTTTAACTTTTTATGAACCATAGATATATTTTGGATATAAATTCAGTACTTTTATGGGGTAATGACCCTAGAAACATTGTTGGGACTATGATTGGAGGGTACATTTCAATGAAAATACTATCCACATGAGGTAAGAACTTTTCATTTCTTATGGGACCACTTTTTCCCTTTATATGATGTTATTCTATATCCTTTTAGGTTGGATTGTTTGGTTCCCTATCACGTCAATGTAGACTAATTTCACTGTAGGGAATCATATAAATCACCATAGAATTGAAGAAATCTTCCTAGATGTGAGTCAAATTTCTTGGCTAGTAGATATTGAACAGAGCATCATGGTATTGGAAGAGTGACAACCCATATTTCCATCATTTATATGGAGGAGTAGGGTTTTGATCAAACTAATTTCAACTTGATAGTGGATATTTTTGGGGATTTTTTCCCAATGATTTTTCTGATTTACAAATTTATAGAGAGGTACAATTTACAATTTAGCATATTCCAATAATAAATATAGTATCTACTCCTTCGTATAATATGACACCTACTGAGCTCCAAGAGCCTAATATATAGTTGGAAGATTTATAATCTATGGGTTTTATCTTACCTATTACTTCTTCTTGGGGTTTACTTGTGATTTTCACCCAGAATGAAGATAATTCTCTTAGGAAAAGTATGAATTACCAATCGTTGAATAATATTATGTTCAAAATATGTTATCCATTTCATCAAATAGATTATATCTTTGACCAGACCTGAAGAGATAGCATGTTATCAAATATCGACCTGAGATCGAGCGATACCTTGGTACGAGTTAGGTTCAGATATACCACATAAGTATTTCCAAATTTGGTACCGTCTATATGAGTACCTAGTGATGCCATTCAGTCTTAAAAATTTTCTTTCTATTTTTATGGAATTTATGAATATGGATTTCCACTCCTATCTATATTCATTTTTCATGGTTTTCCAGGATGACATATTTGTTTATTCTCATACTCAATCTGACCACAATAAAACTAGTGATATCATTTTGCTTAATTTGAGAGACGATATGTTATATTCTAATCTCCCCGAGTTCCAATTATATATCAACAATGTTAAATTATAGGGTTATATAATCTCAGAATCAGGTGTATAAGTTGACCTAGAGAAGGTGAGTGTTGTAGTTTCTAAGGATAATCCAAATTACATGTTTGATATAAGGTGTTTCATGGGGGTGGTTGGGAATTATAGATGTTTTATATAGTACTTCTCATTCCTTATTGATCTTATTACTGGTCTTACATAGAATGGTCTGAAATTCTTGTGGTCGAAAGTGTGAGAGAAAGCCTATTATGAGATTAAAGGAAGGCTTACATTGACACCTATTCTAATTATTCCAGTGGCTAGTAGATGATATACATTGTTTTTTGATGCAAAAAGAATTTAGTTGGGTAAAATACTAATGTAGGAGGATAGATTCATTGCATACGAAACTCTCAAGCTAAGACCTCAAAAGCATAACTACACGACACATGACCTTGATCTAGAATAAGGCATTCACGACCTGTATTGCTATAGACATTATCTGATGGGTGATTATGTATTGGTGTATATGGACCACAAGTTTATAAAATATATCTTTACATAGTGTGAGTTGAATCTTAGATAGAGAAGATGGTTCAAATACCTTTATTATTTTGACATTTAGCTTGCCAATATGTCTAGAAAGGGAAATGATGTAGGCAATACACCAAACCAGAATACTGAAAAAAAATTCCTAAAGCCAATAATGATGGGAAAATGACGGACCTTGTTTTTTATATGAATATGGTGTTTCATGTGATTTATTATAATTATTTTATATCGGCCTTAACAATTACCTCTTCACTTCTTAATATGGTGAAGTGAAGGTTATTTTCAGACCTATAGGGGTTGGTCCAATGGGAGAGTATCTCAGGTGGTGACCAAACTCTTAATTTTTTGGTTGATAGAGATAACATATTACGTATACATAGGCATATTTGGGATCCTATGTATATGAGAGAAGAACTGATGGGAGAGTCCTATGCTTCTCATCCAGAAGTTCATCTAGGAATATTTATATTGTATTGGGTTGTGCATAACCAATATTAGTGTCCTTGGAATAAATGGTAGATAATAGGTTTTATCACTAAGTATTCCACCTGTCATTAGGTGAAGGTGGATAACTAGTGGCCTAATGTTTTCTTAAAACTATTACTAGACTCAGAATGGAATGGGATGATATCTCCATGGATTTTATAGTTTTCTTACAGAGGTATCCTTGATGTAGAGATGATGTTTGGGTATTCGTTAATGAACTGAGAAATGTATCCCTCCATATTTTTATAATGAATGCTTTATCAGTTAATGATACAAAAAGAATATATGTTAACGAGATGATAAAAATACATGACCCCCCTCATACAATAATTTTTGACAGGGATGATAATTTCAATTCGAGGATCTCGTAGAGGTTAGAGGGAGCTATGTGTACATAGGTACTTTTAGTACAATATATCATTCTCAGACTGATGGGCAGTCAGAATGGATGATACATGTTTTGGAGTACATGCTACGATCATGCATCCTTACATTTGGTGGATCTTGGAAAAAATATATCCCTCTCAATTTATTTTCCTATAATAATAGCATTTAGGTGACGATTCAAATGGATCTGTATGAATAAATATATGGCAGGCTATTTCATTTACCCATGGACTTGTTAGAGGTAGGAGAGGCAGTGTATCTAGGATGTTGTCTCGTATATAATATTTTGGAGTAGTTATAGTTAATAAAAAACATATATCTATAGTAAATTCTTGATAGAATTCTTATCATGATCATTGTAGATTACCACTAGAGTTTAAGGATATGGATCGTGCGTTCTTACGGGTATCACCTGAACATGGGAATAAAAGGATAAAAGGAATGGGAGGTTATTGCCCAATTTTTTCATGAATTTAGAGAACATGGATAGAGTCAGGCTAGTAGCCTAACTATAACTATTACCTCAAATGCACCATTCTATTAATGACATCTTCCACATTTCATAGCTTCACCATTACCATGAAAAAACATCACATTATTCGATCCCTATGATGTTGATTTATATAATGGTTATTCATTTCATTAGTAGCCCATACAAATCCTTGATCGAATCATAATGGATATCTAAGGCTATTTTGTCCCTTTTGTGTTGTGTATATAGAAGCATATCCATGTATTGGACCAAACATGGGATCAAGTTGATGATGTATTTGATCAGGGCCTAGAGTTATTCTAATACATAATTTTACCACCTATGGATGGGAAACTCAAGGAAAATTCCATTTACTATTGGAATACTGTACAAAACTAGTTTTTATAAGGTATTGATCCTTTAATATTTTAGTCTAACACATTGAGTTTGACTTAATATGGAATCCTAGTGAGTATCTATAGGAAATGAGGGGAACTAAGGCTTTTTTGTAGTTTGGAATCTAGACTGCTAGAAGAAAGCACTGGGTCGTTCAGTTAGTAGAAACTGTATCGTCCAGTCTATACAGTTTCTCCTAATCTTGTGGTGAGTTTCTGTTGGTAGTAGTGGACTATATGGTTTTCCCTAACCATGATACCGAGGGATCAAAACTATATAGAGGTTCTACAATTTTTACTAGAAGAAAAAAACACTATATGTACATTTTTTCTCAAACCATGTACATGAACTATGAAAACCCCTTCATGGATAATAGGTCACACACAGTTGGCGCATGGTTTTTCCAATTGTGTAGCTAAACCATAATACAGATATATTTAATAAAAAACTAACTTTTCACCCTTAAAATAGTTTAATTTTAACATCATACTTCTATTTTTTCAATACAATAAACAAAGACTCATATTTCATCAATTATTTTCAGTCAAGACCCTTCTCCTAGGATTTAATAACGTTATTTCATCTAATCTATGATTCAATATCCAATCATATAATTGTATTCCTCATAGTAAGTGATTCAGTCCTTAGGAAAATTTCATCATTTGTGTCTCATGATGATTATATTTTAATACTAGCACGTATTCCCTATTTTTCAAGGGTTGATACATTTTTTTGTTCTTCTATTTTCACCTCATCTATTATAAACTAAGGGATAGTACAATATGTGGCTTATATAATAGGCATAAGATAGGTGTAATATAAAATTTACCAAAATGGATCATCCTTTGTAAATCAATTTCATTATGAGATTTCTGTTTTTACTAGGATTTGATTCTACAATTCACCTCATTATTTATAATTATTTGGATTGTGTTCTAATGACCTATTTAAACATATTTATCAAACCATTAGATTTTGAGATGTTAATTTCATCAACTAAATTAGGGAAAGATTGTATATCCATGATTCAAGTGTCACTGATATGGGGTGGGGTGAATCAGTGATATCTTTTTTTTAAGTTAATTTAAATTATAAATAAAATATACCTTCTGTTAAATATTTATTTATTTACTAAAAATGAATCAAACAAACCACCATAAGAAAAAATGAATTTACATGGTTCACTACTCAGAAAGAGAAGTTAGTCATTGTTATGGTCTGGAACAAATCCATTACCACATAATCCACAAGAAAATAGTACTTTACTGTGCAATACAATGTGTAGGATATGACCATAAAATCGTGTGGAACTATTTTTACTAAAATAGTTCATGTGCTTCATGTAGAACAAAATTATGTAATACAATTTTTGTAACAAAAATGTCACGGTGCTTCTTGTTCAACATTTTAAAATATTATATTTCAATAAAATTCATCACTTTCTTACCTCGATGTTGGTATGAACTTCATGTAATTCATTATGATACTCCGGCTGATAACCTAATATGATTTTAAAGTACTATTTATCAATATAAAAATATAAAATTTTCAGAATACTGCTTGAAATAAATATGAACTTACATCTTCTTCAGTTTAGAAATCCTCGTCCGGTTTCCCAATACAAAAACTCTAATTACAATATTCATTCTTACCCTTTATTTATTCTTTCCAAAAACCTCTATATGAATACACAAATTGGAAAATTATTATTACTTAAATTTTTGAGCTTCTATCTCCTCCGTTCTCAACAATTCATGTCGCATTATACAAAATTATTCTTCCCATTTTATAGATATATCGATCTAGATTAAGTGGGATTCTGAAATTGTTTTCCTAATTCACCAAGTATCCCCAATCTTTAATATTCCTAAAATCTGGTATCACTCTTTTTCTTATTCGACACCTTATTGAATCATAAAATCTCCTTGATTTGTGGAAATCACTTTGACTTCTATAACACCTTTTCAAATTTTCAAATCTTCATGATATTTGGACCACTCTTTGACTTCTTCAACCCTTCAAATTTCTTCATTATGATAAATGAATTTGTTCACTCTAATTTTATTGACCCTTTTGAAATAAAATTAGAGCTGAAGATACTTTATTACGTTTCTTGGAAATGATTGAAAGATTATCCAGTTATTCTAATTTACTTATCATGAGGGAGACATATGGTTAAAAAAGTTTCATCATTACATTTATCTAATACAAATGTAATATGAAATACATATGTATTATCATTATAATTATAAAAATAAACACTCATTATGCTTTCTACATTACTATAAATACAATAGATTCTTTCAAACTCCTTCATCCACTTCTACTTCTTGTTTTCTAAATATTATTCCAATGTTCTTTCGCCACTCAAATTATTTATATTTTATGATTATGATACTTATCAACTTCATTATCCTAATATTCAAATCATTTTGATTTTGGTCTGACTAAAATCCAGAACCCTTAGTTTCTCTCATCCCGATCATGAAAACCTTCCCAGCCTTTAGACAAATCTGAATCCATTGATTTGAGACCGAAAATATATTACTTCATCAACTTCCTTATTCCATTTTTTTATTGTATGAATGAATTACATCATGAATTTTATTATGTTGAAGTTCATAATCTACATTTTCTAACTTATAATATAAACTATTGTAACATCCCATTATTCTAGGATCCTCTTCTATTTCTACTCAGCCTGAAATTGATGGGCATAAATAATATTAGCATCACCTTTTATACACTTTTTTTTATCATGATTTCTTGAAATTTTTTCAAAACTACTTCTGATTTTTGGGAAATAAAAAATAGAAATGTATAATAAAATTTCAATAAGATCCATTATGAATCTTATTCTCTTACTCATTTTAATTTTCCGTTCATTCTAGACCCAATGTGAGTTGGATAAATATTTTATTACAAAAAAATCATCCCATTCAGATGTATTTCATTGAGCTTTTTGATTACTATTTACATTATATGATTGTGAGTCTAATAAGAAATATTTACAATGTAAGGTTATTTTTATTATTTGATAGAAAAATACAACATACATATATAACAAACTTCTTATAACTTCAAAAATCCATTTATAGCCAAATTGGTCAAAATAATATCCCCCTTTGTATTTTTTATCAACCAAGGATCATAAATCATTAAAATTTGTAAAATCATGAGATGGATTACTTATCAAAAATTATAAGTATATGTGAGTTTACTCATTATATGAAAAACAATCATTGATAATAAGAGCATGATATCTAGAGGTAGTGACTCATGAAAACCTTTCCCAGCCTTTCTTCCTCAGATATCTTCATCTTCTTTCTTCCTCATCCATGACTCAATATCTTCAACAACCTCAGAATTTAATTATTTTTTGTACAAACGATCCAACAAATATTTAGAAAACCTCACACACTTATACGCTTGATTCACAGCATACCCACAAAACCCCCTTTAGTCATTTTTGATCCCATAAGGATGTATTTATGATATAATTATCCCCGCGAAAATAATATCTAATGATATGATGAGAGAGGGAGAAAATACACATTACTCAACCTTGAGGATAAAGAGGTTGTCAACCCATATCATCCTTAATTTATAAAAAGGATCCTTTGGTAATGGTTGTGTGAAGATTTCATTCATATGTTATGATGAGTGAACATACCCCATCTTCATTTCATTCTTCTCCACATGACCTTTGATGAAGTGGTACTTTATGTTAATATGTTTTGAACCATAATATTATACCAGAATCCTTGTAAGGTTGATTTCAATTTGATTATCACATCTCATGATCAAGGGAAACATTACGTCAATCAGTAAGTCAACCAAAAGTGTTTTCATCCAAAGAAGTTGGGATAGTATATTGAGTTGCAACAATATACTCAACATCATCTATGTCATGATTTTAAAAAAAATTATATTTATACTAACTAACACAACTATTCACTAAAAAAATCCACCATATTTGGATCTTCTATTGTCAACAATTCATTACCAATCAGTATCTAAATACCCAAAAAAGTGAACACTTTCAATGTTATCATACATGATTCCCAAATTTATTATGCCTTTTATATATCTCAGAATTATTTTTCCATATGGTTAATGTGATTCATTATGAGCACTTTGAATTATTTTCCATATCATAATATCATAAACAATGTTGCTTCATGAGGTAGTCAAATATAACAATCATCTAATGATCTTCGGAAACACTTTCTGATAAACGTCATTGCCTTATCCATCATCACTCAACTTGGTTCCCAATGAAATCAATGAGGTTATTGGTCTGTAATTTTCCAAACTGAATTTCTTATGATGTTCATTAGAATACTATTATTGTGAATTAAAAATAATATTCTTTTTTTAATGATTTGTAACCCAAGAAAGTCTTTCATTTCTCTGAACATGGATATATGAAACTATTATTCTTAATTCGTCAGGATATTTTTCATAATATCTTTCATTATTCCAAAAAAATAATTGTTTCATCAACAAAAACAATTATTATGAGGGAGAATCATGAATTTCTTTGATGTAATGATTTCTTTCAAATCTTCCTTTCTTAAATAAAATCATCCTCAATAAAATATCCAATTTGAAAAAACCTAATCTTGAATATTGGTTTATCCAATAAAAAATTTCATTGGATAACACACAAAAATTTAATCCTTCACAAAAAAATCCAAAAGGTTTCTAATTTCAAACTTCTGAATAAAGATCCACATTCATAAATGTTTAATTCACGTACATTTGAAAAATTCAGTATCTTTATTATGTAGGAATAGCAAGAAAGATTATGATTTTTTCTATCCTTTAAATTAGAGTTAAAGTATCCTTAAAATCAACACCTTCAATTTTTTGGTAACCTTTGTATACTAATCTATCTTTGTTTCTTATCACATCACCTTCTTTATTTAGTTTGTTTCATAAAACCCACTTTGTACCAATATCATTTTTACTATATGGATTGGGATTGAGTTCACAAATATAATAATTTTCTTTCTAATTAATATCTTCATTCATATATTAACCCCATTATAATTACTCAAAAGATTCATTAACATCTTTTTGTTTGACTTTTGAATATAAATATGTATGCGTAATAATATTTAACGTTATTCATGTTTGAACCTTATGATTTTTATCACCAATAATGTTATGAGCCTCCTCTAGATTACATAGCCTAGGATGATTAATTTTAGTTTTATACCAATCACATGAAATAGATGAGTTCGGTTCTTCATCTTGAGTAGAATTAATACTGTATATATCCTTATCATAATTGATAACAAAACTTTCCATATCCTACTCAACTTGATTTTCAATATAATTATCTTTTTCATCCTCATCCATTTCAAAAGTTTCACATAAAAATATCAAATTCTTCCTATATCTTTTTTGAAACATATATATCCTCTTCCTTAGGTATCATGACCAACAAAAATAACATATTCACATCTCTACTAAAACATTCCATTGTTTCCCCCATTTTTCATTATCATCCATGGATGCTCATAAACTGTTCATCGTTTTAAACATGGAGTATTCTATAAAACATATCATATGGATTCATATATGAACTTTTCCTTTGGAAACATTTCTTTATTATATACATAATAGTACTCAAGGATTACCTTTGAGTGTAATGAGAAAGACCATGTTCAAGAAACATAGTTATCCACATTTCCATCAATCTTATGTTCTTCATTTCAATAACACCATTTTTTACATGGAGTATATGGTAAGCTAAAATCATTCCAAGTTCCATTCTTCATAGATAATTTCTAAATTCATTATTTTTTGATTCTTTAATATTATCAGTTCTCAAAATCATCATTGAATTTTGACATTCATTCTCATATTTCCTCTTGAAATTTTAAACATTTATATAGAATCTAACTTATGTTTCATATAAATAACACAAGAAATGAAAGTAAACTAATAAATTAATGCAATAAAGTACATATATTTATTATTTGATTTTTTTTCTCATTAGCTCATAGATATCAAAATGAATAACTTCAAGGGGTTTGTTTAATAAATCTCAACTTTCTTATGCACTAAGATAGTAATTTTTCTGTTTTTAAAAATAATAAAGAACCAATCTATTATTCTTCATATATCAGGAATATGTCAAACATTGTCTCACATTGAGAGTATTCATAGGTTTCTTTTAAAATTTTTCCGCATCCTTTTGTTCCTTAATTGATTTTATTTCACTAGAACCATGTAACAAGGGTTGTGAATTTCACCCACATGAAAAAGATTCCTTATGTATGTTGGCGTCTTGTTTCTATATTTCCATCTTTATAAATTTTCAAAAAAATCCCAACTTTCACGAAGATAATTTTTTTTCCATAATAAAAAATTTATTAAAAAATTCATAGGTCTTTTTTCATCCCATAAAAATATAAATATTTCATGGATTTCATCTTTTCATTCCCAATAATGGCTGATCTAATACCCTCAATTCTAAGTGATTTATCATTTCCAAAATATCACAGTTCTTTATTTGATGTCTTTAAAATTTTTAAAAAACATTAACTCTCCTTTTATACAAGAAAAACACCCAATATCAAGAATCCTATTTTTTCGCCATTTATATCATTCAAAGCGGTTTACAAAAAATGAGTTTTTTCTTTTCCCAATTCATTATTCACATTCGTCTTCTGAGAATTGTTATGAAACCTCTGTTTCACCAGTAACAAAACAAAAAAAAACTTATAAATAATTGTAGGTTATTCACATATTTAAAAAATATATTCAAGGTGTTGGAACCTATTCTAAATTTTTACACCATCATTCTCATATTTATAATGAAATTCCTTCTCAGACATATTCTTTAGAGAGGATTGACATGCCCTTAAAACTAGCATTCGATAACCTATGGAATAGAAGTGATGTTTTTAGATGAACCAACACATATTTAGCATATATATAAAAACATGAAAATAATTGCAGTATCCATAGAAAGAGTATTTTCTTTTGAAAATTTTATATTGACTATTTTTGTGAGTATGTTTCTCAGAAACATTCCTAAGAGAACACTGTTTACCATCAACATTTCCATTTTCAACCAGAATATTTTTTTTATCTCTATTTTCTTTTCATCCATATTGGAACTATAAGTAATAGGAAATTTTTAAGACTCATAATTTTTAGAAATTGTTCTATTAATGAATTTTTAGTTCTTGGTCCAATACATAACCTTCTAGGATTTGTTTTCTTTAGAAATTGTTTGACATTATTCCTCTCAAAAAATCCATATTTTTCACTAATAATGAAGATAAATTTTTTGATCCTTATTATGTTCCTCCATATCAGAACATTTACCTACTTCATATATAGGAGTTTTAAATCATATATCCCTATCTTCATATTTATTTTGTTTTTGTTGGATAGGTTCCAACCCTTCTTTTTTTCCCATCATCTTTACTTAAATATGTTCATTACGATTCTATTATTTCTCAAGATATTTCATCAAATCATAATTATCTTCAAAAAAATGACTTTTTCATTAGGAAATACTTATTGAATGTTTAATGAGGAATTCTTAATTTTAATCTTTTTGATTTATTTTTTAGGAATTCCAATCATCCACATACATTATTGCAATTCTTCTTTAATATGGAACTCTAATTGGGATTCTTATTCATCAGAACTACTGCTTCTGAATTCTTCATAATAAACTGTTGTAAAAAAATATTTCACTCCATATTTTTCAAATTATTTTTCAGATTAAGATTCAATATCTTCTTATTTTTATCTATACACAAAAATATTCTTCTTTGAGATTTGATGAACTTTTTCTCTTTCTCTATGGAAAAAGATTTATCTTTATCACCTTGTTTCATTTATGAAATTCTTGGCATTATTGTTTTCATCACTATCAATTTATTTTTTTCATCAAAGAAAATTATCCATAATGTTCCTAAATTATCCACATTCAAAACATGTCAAGGAGTGATTACCTCAATATTTACCTAAAACAACTTCTTCATTTTGAGAAAATAAAGATATAAAATAATTTAAGTTATTATATAACTCAATTTTAGAGTTAGAGTTTGTAACATCATCCTACTAAATAAAATTATTATAAATTTCATTCTTGGAGTCTTTGAAATACATTTATTTATCAAATATTCTACCTTTATAATCATTTACGTTCTCATTTCATAAGTAATTAGAGTACTATAAAGATCATCAAGTTATAGTGTTTCATGATCTTTCTCTTACAATGATGGAAATTTAGAATCAAAATATTTAGGAAGGATTATAAAGATCTTTTTACGAACTATAGAATCTTAAAACTATTCACCAATACATACGATTGTGATGAATATTTCATTCAACCATGTAAAGAATTCACCAATAGATTCATATTCACCCATATTGATTTCTTCATACTTCAATATACAGATTTGAAAATTTCCCTTCTTTACTTGTTTATTACCATTGTAAATGTTTTCAATCTTAGACCATATACATTTGGAAGTGGAAACACCTTTCAAACATAAAACACACATTCAAAAAGTTATGAGTGTATACAATTTTTATCTATTACATCATCTTAATGATTCTTCTAACTATAGGAGTATGTGGAGCCATATCATCTACAAGTATAAATCTATCTATTGTAGCTTCACAAACATCATACCAATGATTTATAAGATAAGACATAATTCAATATTTCTAGATAAGTTTTTTATTTATATAAAAGATATAAATCACCAAACTATGCAAATGATTTAGATTCTCTATCATGACTCATATTCAAAACATCATTGAAGATTAATCAAAGGGAACCTTCCTTCTAATACAAATTGGGATTAACCATCTAGTATTAAATTATCCATTAGAGGGGGAGGGGTGAATATATTATATCCTTTTATATTAAGTATCCTTACATTAGAAACAACCATTAACTTCATAAAATATTTCATTCTATACAGAAATAAAATCAAACACACAACCATAAGAACATAATAATTTACAATGATCACTATACAAAAAGAGTTTCTATTCCTTAGTATGGTTTATAAATAATACAATACCACACAATCCACTTGAAAACAATAACATTGTGTAGAATTCAATAAGTAGGATATTTTCTTATACTCATGTAGAATAATGTTCAATACCATAGTGCATATTCCTTAAGTAGAATGAAATGATGTAATAATTTTTTTTAATGAATATGTTATGATTATTCTAGATCAACTTTAAAAAATTATAATCTTTTAAAATAGTTCTTCACATTCTTACCCATAAGTTGGTATGTACCTATTGGAATTATCAATTATAATCAGTCTGATTTCCTAGTTTGATTTCTAATATCAATTACTCAATAAGAAAATATAACTATTTTAGAAATATGACCTTACTTCTTCTTCAGTCAAAATATCCCATTCCAATTTACCAATACGAAAAGCCTAATTACAATATTCTCACCTCTTCGTTCATTATTATGTTTAGAAAACCTTTTCATGTAAACCCAAACTAAAATTAGATTCTTTATTAAATTGTAGATATTCACACCCCTTTCATGGATAATTATTGTCATAAGATATAAAAAGTATTATCCTCCATTTATAGACATACTGAAATAGTTTATGATGGATTATGAAAAGGTTTTCACACTTCACCAAATTTACCGAATCATTAATCACCCTTAAATATCAGATATCTTTTTCACTTCATAAAAATAATTAGGTATCTTCAAATCTCCTTTATATTCATATCTCCATTATACTTCTTTAACACCATTACAAATATTGAGATCTCTTTTATTTTTTGGATATCTCTTTCACTTCATCAATTCATCATAATTGTTATGAAATATTTATTCCGATTCTGATTCTGATTCCTATTACTGAATAATATTTCTTCATTACAATATTGGCATTTTTTCACTCTGATTTTTATTATGTTTCTTTGAAATACTTGAAAGAAAATGTTCTCATTCTAATTTCATCATTATAATCTAAGAATATTTTTAATAATAGTTTATTCATTACACTGATCAACACCAAATGTAAAACATAAAACATATTTATTCTCATTACAATTCTCAGAACCAACTCTCTTTCTAATTAGTTCATTATGAACGAGAAAACAGATTCATTCATAATTCTTCAATAACTTATACTTCTTATCATATGAATAATATACCAAATATATTTCAACGTTCAACTTATTTCTCTTTTATAATTATGAAACTTATCAATTTAATTCCATGAAGATTTAAATATTTTAGATTTTTTTCTGATTGAAAACCATAACCTTCAGTTTCTCCCATTATGAACATGAAAATCTTCCCAAACTTCAAAAAAATCTAAATTCAATTATCTGAGACTAGAAATATTTTACTTTTGAAAATTCCTTCTTGGAAACATTTTTTCTTATAATCACAACTTCTTTCATGTCCTTATTTACATTGAAGATCATATTTAGCATTGTTTTAATTCCATTGAAACATATTGTAAGTTCCCATTATTCATTCAACATATTCCTTCACTACCAATCCTAAATACGATTGTCCTAGATATGATTGGAAGCACCATTTGTAAAAACCCAAGATTTTATAAGATATATTCGTTTTAATTTCTTTCATATCTTCTGTTGTACGCTACACCAATATTATCTTGTGCTATACGCAACACCGTAATAGCTTTCAGTATACGCAACACTAATCTTGGATCATGTTACACACAATTTCATGTTTGTTTGATAGTAGTTATTCTACGAAACACTGAGTATATATATATATATATTCAACATATTTTGTTATACGCAACAAAAAAGGATTCGTGCACTACATGGAAACCTAACTTGGCTTGCATTACACGCAATCACGACCTTCCTCGATAGAGAGTGTTGTACGCAATACCGGGTTTTACTAAACAACGATATATTATTATAATATTATTATGAACTAGTCGTTATGAATAGTATTGACTAAATTTTGAATTTTATAACATTATTATTCATCTTACACATTTTCCAGAACATGGTATAAGGACAAAATAAATTTTTCTAGTAAAATAAGTATTTTTAAAAAAATGCAGTTTTGTCGTCTTTTGATGGCACACCCACTTTAAATCTAGTTTTTGACATGTTTATATGTTCAATTTTACAAAATAAAATTATTATTTGGAATAAGGATATAAAATTTTACCTTGGATAAAAATCTCATATTATTCTGATAACTTTCATATTTTAATGAATAGTAAAAACACGCTATATTTTAATTAAAAGAAACATTTTTCATCGTAATAATTTATGTGGTTGAATTATAACATTTAATGGTTTTAAAGTATAAATATAAGATATTTTTACCATTTAATACAATTTCTATCATTATCATTGATTTTATCTGCAATTCATAGGTTAAATCAATTCAATCTTTTGCAATGTTTTAAAAAAAAACCTGTTTTCTTTCTACAACGTGATTAATTTTAATTTAATTTCTCCAACTATTGTGTATTGAATTTGGAAAAATGTATTCCATATTTGGAATCAGTGGGTCTAAATTATGTTAATAATATACTTTTTATTCTTGGGCTTTTTGAATAGTAACTATCGTAAATTTTATTTACCATAGGTAAAGGAAAATCAGGTAATTAAGGGTAAATATATGATTATAAAATTAACCTAACACCTTCCAAAATCCTACTGGATGACTAAAAGTCGACCTATATCACCTAAGGGTCGGATTAGAATCATTTACTAGACTTTTTTCCATGAAAATAATTTAATTATTATTAAACCCAAATAAAGTGACAACATGTCACTCTATTAAATATTATAAGTATATTAATTTTAATTTAGTGATAAAATTCATGAAACATAGAACATAAATAGTCTCCAGAAATATAATAAAATTATCTAAATCATATTAATTTATTTATAATTTTTAGGGATTAAATAATTATCATTAATTGTGACACAATAGTGATGCAGAAATTGTTTATCTAGTGAAAAATCAAGAATATTGTTTTAATTAAACTAATAATGACCATAAAAGGCACAAAACACTGACCAAAAATTATTTTTCATGTAAATCTAAACCATATTCATCCAATGGTCTAATATTTGACCATTTGGAGCCTTATAAAAGCGATTATGACACTTATATTATTTTATTTTAAATGATACAAAAGTTGTCATCTTCATAATTTAATAAATATAAAAATTTAAAAATTGTGATTTTAAGATGATTAATTCAAGTAAAAGTATTATTGTCAAATTTAATCGATTTATATTCATCATAGTATTTTATTTTTAATTTTTATGAAATAAATAAGTATATTAAATAGTTATACAAAAATGATGTAGTAATTATTTTATTAAGAGATAAACCAAATAAATGGTTTTAAAAATGATAAAATAAATATTATATGAACTATTTAATGTGATCCACTAATTTTCTAGGCACATATGACCTTTTATTAATCTATTAAAGCTTTTATTTAAAACATACCTTCTATATATATTTTATTTAAATTCAAATAAATGAATAGTGTCAAAATTGACACTATTGTTATTTTATAAAAATAAAATATTATAAAATTGTTTAAAAATCAAAAAATTATAAAAAAAATTATAAATTTCAATTTATATGGTCTAAAATGTTATAAAGTATCCAATTATGCCAAATATACAACAAATAAGTAATTATTTGTCATAATTTAAAATTTATAATATTATTACCACAAATAAAATTAAATTGATTAAATAAGGATAAATCAAGTTTATAATGTTTAAAATAATTTCCTAACATGTCTAAATTTTATTGGTTGATGAGATTACAACCCTATCTCATCTAATAATCTAATATGAGTCATTTTATGGAGGTTTTTAAATGGGGTTACATTTATTATAAATTAAAATTTTTAAGATTTCCAAAGATGCCCCTCTCCTCACTTATAAAAGGGCATCTCCAACCTCTCTTACTCACCCAAATTTGAGCCTTTATACTTGGAAAAACCCTGCCCATTTCCATTCTCAACTTCCCTAGAAACATCCTAGAGGTCCTGGTATTTTTCAAAGACCAATTTTAGTACCCTAAGAGGAGTTTTCAAATAGGCGTGTCAAAGAAGAGGTAATATATGTTACCGATTATTTCAAATTTATTTCTTATTCTACTTCCCCATATTTAGTTGTTTAATTATGAAGTAACAACATCAGTATAAATCATATACTGTTATATTATTATAAATATGAAACAACCCTATTTCACCTTTTATCCATCCTACGGAAAACAAAATCACCGCGCGTGCGTAGGTACTGAAAACCGTCTCCACGCCGTGGTGTAATCTATTTTTTCCACCAACACCTTACATGGATGGATATAATTTTGTAAAGAATAACTATATATGGTTATCATCATGCTGATTCTGATATATTATACCATCCACTCCAATTCTATAATTATGGGAATGATATCATCACTCGTGCATATGTACGGACTACCGTCTCCACGATGCGATGAGATTCATTCTCCATGTTAAGAATACATGAATGATCATAAAGTTTATATAATGAATAATAATGAAATATATGAAATAATAATGATACTTTATTTAGGAATATATATATGTGTATTTCATATATTTAGTTTCATTCAATTCAATAATGTAATGCCCCGACCCTAGATACCCAGAGTCGGTGCATTATTACATAACATTGGCATGATCACAAAGGATCAAGTCTCGAAAGACTGATTAGTTTAGTAGTCTTAGAAACACTAGATATATTCATAAGTCTTACATTACATCTTATGGTAAAAAACAACTACAACAACATCTTGTCTTTATATCCCCTCATACTATCCCTGCAGGTCATTCATAAATTACATCTTCATAATCCTGGGAAAAATAAAACATTGAAAGGGGTGAGCTCAGATGCCTATTAAGGATAACATTATAGCAGAATATTTCATTGATAAGAATAAACACTCAAGGTATTTTATAACAAAAGCCTTTTAAACGTGAACTTCAGCATAAAATGGAAAAGATAAAATAAAATAATGCCATTTACTTACTCACATGGATATTCTACTAGTCGAATGATCACATGAAATCTCAATAACCACTTTTATAATGATGGAATGCATAATGTCAGATCATCATAACCACATAGCCAAGGCCACGTGCCAAGACAACAAATAATATTTTTCCAAGGACTTGTGCGAAGACACTAGTTTGTCTCATGAGACCTACCGATGCATCGAGGAGCTATAGAGGGATCCACCTTTCACTTATTAAGTACAATGCATTCCTCATATGAACAGGTTTAAACATAACATAAACATTTGTATTAAAACTAGCATATGAAATGTCAATACTTTAACCACAAACCATGAATGGTATAAAAATAGCACATCCACAGTCAAACATAACTCATTCGATACAATATGGAAGATTATATTGTATCACATTAACCTCAATCAAGAATAATGAAGGATGTTGACATAGATGAAAATAATCATAAAAACTATTTGAGAGAAATATCCCCCTTTTTCTTGAAATCATTTAAAAGTCACACTATTTGTCAAGAAGCCATTTAAAAATTGATTTTTGAATCACTGTGTCCTATACCACGTTAAATCTTTCAAAAGGAGTTTAAATTTTAAACCATCAATTTCCATATAAATAAATCTTTAAAACCATTTTTTAAAACATGGACATTAATGAGCAAGATTTAGAAGAATAGGTCTTTAAAACATTTAAAAATGATATTTTATATAGAGTTTCTAACCAAATGAGAGACACTTGAATACATATAATTGAGTTAATAAAAACTTTTTAATATCATGAGAATAAAGGTATTTGTGATATACTATGTCAAAGTACATTATATACACCACATAAAAGTGATTTGGTGTATAACAACAATGAAGTCTCAATGGAATGTAAATTGAGATGAAATATCACATAAAGGATGTATCCTTAGGTTAAGGATAAATCAACGACATAATAATGTTTGAAAAATATAAATACACTAAATATGATTGGATATTCTGTGTAAAACAATCAAGGGACATTAACACATATTCTAGTAAAAACAACACCAATGAATTGGATGTTTATCTCAACAAATCGAGATTGAGTAAAAATTACTCTTATCATGTTCATAACGATGACTTGAGAATTTATCAATGGAGTGATTATGTGTATAAAAATTTATATCTACAGAAAGGGGAGTGGAAATTATGACATAATCAAATGAATAGTGATTCTACACATAATCTTGGAGTAAAATAATCAATGAAGTATGCGTAAAGCCGAATGAGTGGCAATTGAAATTTCAAATTCCCTTATTGATTTGGTAACTTAAAAAACATACACCCATGAATGAAGGATCATAAAATGATCATGTAAGTATACATGAATTAATGTATATTACACAATGAATACAAACATGGGCAGTACACACACCATATGGAATAAATAATTTGTGAACAATGGAATTCTCACGGAATTAAAAGTGAGATAAGAAACCAATTACCTTGTACTTTTCCTTGGTTGGGGGTAGGATAACCTCCTGTATAATTTTTAAATAATTGTTATTAAATTATTCATGAATCATATACATTAATATGATATCATATATGATCTTTTAACATTTATTTGTTAAAAATATCTTAGAATTATCGTCGTTTCGGGTGTTAACTTACTCATTTTATTTTATATGTTTTGTTATATAAGCCATTTTTTTCATGGATAGGTTGTATATTATTCATATCCAGAATTATATTAAGTTCATAAACATTATTTTTAAATCATAAAATGATAATTATACTTTAATGGATATGATCGAGAATGAATCTCATCGAGTTCGTGTAGACGGTAGTCCGTACGTACGCACGAGCGACAATATCATTCTTTTGATTTTAAAATAATATATAATTGGATGGTTTATCATATATAAATAATAATTATCTTGTTATATTTATTATTTAAATGATTTACACATCATTATTATACCCACCCAACAAATAATATATTGAATAACAATTACACCACGGCGTGGAGACGGTAAGCCTTACGTACGCACATATGGTGACATGTTATTCAAAGGGTGGATAGAATACTGAATATGGTTGTACCATATTTATAATAACATCACAGTATATATAAGATACTGGAGTTATTATTTTATAATGGTAATAACAAATAAAGAAGAATTGGAAGAAGAAAGGAACGTGAAAAGGGGTGGTAAAACATAACCTCTTCTTCAGGTTATTCCTTTTGATTTGATCAAAGGGATCCATAGGTTAGATTTTTGATCAAACAGTGGACTCTAGGATGTATTGAGGGAAGTTTAGAGAGTATTTGGGCAGGGTTTGGGCAAACCAAAAGGCTTTTATGGTGTGAAGAAATGATAAGGGGGAGTGCGCTTTTATAAGTGGGGTGAAGGGCACCTTTGGAAAAGCTAGAAATTTTAATTTATCATAAATTCATATTCAATTTATAATAGATCCAAAGTAAATTATTCAAATGGTAAGGTGGGTATAGGTCGAAAACCATTCAACCAATAGAAATTTGACAGGTTTTGGTAACTATATTATCCTTATCCTTTAGTTTTAACTCTTAGTTAATTAGTTTGACATTTACCATGTCACTTTGTATTTTTATATTATATAGTTAATAAAAGAACTATATACATATAAAAGACCCCCAAGTTGTCCATTAATGATATACCTATCATGATATAAGTCTATTTGACGAACCATATATTTTTAGTAATTTAATATCAATTAATAATATAATATTTTTTTTAGAAACTCTTTTTTGTAAATTATGACACTATTCAATAGTTTATTTTTTTGAAACTCATAACAGAATGATTACTTCTAAAAAATTAAATTAAATCAATACTAATATGTCATATTATCCTAGAATATTACTTTAATTCATTAAAAGTCTTAAATTATATTTATTTTGGTATTTATAATATCAATTATTTTAATTTTTCACTATTATGGTAATTACTCCATCATCATTGTGTGATAAATATATTAAATTATTTAATGTATAAAAATTATAAATAAAATATAATTATGTATGAAATCTTATTATAATTATAATTAATATTTACAATCGAATTTATCTTAGGTATAACCCTATATTAAATTTTTTTTAGTAAATAAACAAGGATTTTAACTCTTTTAACTCTTCTTTGAATTAAATAATAATAAATGTCCTAATCTAATCCAAGTGGACCTAAATGATAATATCTTATTTCAAATGTTTTTTCTTTCTAGATACACTTGTACAATAGAATTAGGACATGTGTTAAGGTAATATTAATATCATTTTTACCCTTAATTACCCGATTTACTTTTAACCGTGGTAAATAAAAGTAAAAAGTTCTTATTCACCAAATATTATTTTTATCTAATTGAACCATATTTTACTTATTGATATTAACCGTGTCTCTCTGAGTTTCTAAATTCCATTCATAGAAACGGTAAAATTAAGTTTTATGAAAAATCCAGTTTTTTTAACTACCACTTAGTAGTTTCACTATTCCTAAAAAATTGAAGTTTTTCAGAACAATGTCAAAATTTCACCCTAAGCTATAATTGATATTTCGAATTCAAAAATTATTTCTATTTTAAAATATTCTAATGATATAAGTTGCATTAATTAATTTTATAATTAATTCCCGCTGTCACAACAAATAGCGGGTTTTTAAGAAACAATATATATCCAAAGATTGACAATTGTTTAGGTCCAATTTCAAAGTGAAATTAATTATAATGAACACCATTGGATAAAATGGTAAAAATATATTTTAAATATACTTTAAAACCATTCAATAATATAATTTATCATTATAAGTTATTTTGGTTTAAAAAGTTGTTTTTAATTAAAATTTAGTAATTTTCACTATTCATCAAAATATAAGTGTTATCCGAAAAGATACAAAATTTCACCCTAAGATAAATTCGATATTCCAAATCCAAAAATGAAGTCCATTTTGAGAGATAGAATTTATAAAATTTCAAAAAGTAGGTATTATTATTTATAACGACTAGTTTGATTGGTTGTGGTGTGTTAGAATCTCGAAGTTGCGTACAATGCACGCCATTGCATTATTCGAAGGGAAACGTACCGTGGAAGCATGGGGTGTTACATTATCCCCTCCTTCAATAAATTGTGTCCTCGCAATTTTTAAAATTGTGATAGGGAATATAATGGAAAGTCCCACATTGGAAAATGAGTCAATAAAACTATCACTTTAAAAGAAAGAAAGAGAGGTATAAAGTTCAACCAAGATAACCCATACTCGGATTCCATGTAGGATAACATGGATATGGATGATGAACTATGTGTGAAGTTCTGATGGAGAGGGATAGAAATCATGATCAGGAGAAAGTTAACAATAAGAAAACCACAAACTTGTGTTGGGACAAACAACCATTAGTCTCTTAGTAGGAAAGTAAACGGACAACATATTTTTGTTTTAAGTTACATTACATAAGGATGAGGAATTAATTTATGATATTGACTAAGAATATAAAGATATATACTTACATTTTATGTAGATTTTCATTCATTAATAAATTTCAACCAATAACTCATTTTTTTAAATGATGAGTATTCAAGAAGACTTGGTCACACTGGATGAGCTAGAATAAACTTCTATAGATTCACATGATCTATGAAGGTTGAACTATATGTTTACATTGTCTTTAGAGATTAATCAAAACCAAAATGGTTAGTTCAAGATCTAATGATCCCCCAAAAAGATATTCATTGAGAGAAATAAAAACTAATCTTAATTTACAAAATTAAACCAAAAATACCCCAAAGATAAATAAATACCATTAAATAATCAATTTTCCTTAAAATCCTTTAATATAATCAAAACTAATATGGAAAACCAAAACATATTAAGAATGTAGTCTTCCACGTTAAATTGTATCTCCAAATGACATTAATTACTCTTAATGTCACATACTTAAAAGTAATTAACCTAATCATTTCCATAAATAACCCAAATCATTATAAATCCACAATAAAAACATAGATAAAAATCCATCATTACTCCTCAAATGAAATCCCATACTACTCTATTTTCCTTTGGCATATAGTGTTCTCAACGAAGCGAACAACTTCAAAAATAACATTTATCACTTAATCACCAAATCATTTTCCTATACTAAGGGTATTCATTTGATAAGCCATAAGATCCCAAATCAAATTATTATTGACCAATAAAATCATTTAACTAAAAATAATAGTCACACTGACCAGGGACTTCACGTAGTCCGGTGGTAGGTGATAAATCCCAATCACACTTTGGTTGTGGGTTCAATTCCCACATCTTTGTCCGACGCGACGGGTTGTCACACGGTCTATGTGTTGTCCATTTTCAAAAACTATATTTTATTACATTACAAAATGAGTTAAATTCTTCAAAATAACCATAACATAATTTATCCACAAATGTTATCTCATACCTTGCATTTTCATCCCAAATTATAATAATTTGTTATTGCCTCAAACCCAATGATCATATAAAACTAAACAGATATTTATAACTATATCCACAAGAGAAAAGATAATTTTTCCATAAATATCATTCTCACATAGAAAACGATAGGGTTACAAATACAAGAGAAAATTATTCCAAAGTAAACCCTTCAAAAAGGATCACTAATAATTTTTAAACATTTATCCAACGATTTATTTCCACATAGCTTCTTCTCTGACCAAGAAAATATCCTATAGAATAGGAAATTCACTCGGGTAATGGTCAGGTCCCCTATATTTACGGCAAATGACTGTAAATGGATTACTGGGACCATTTTTATCTTCTTCCATAGTACTCTTCATTTTTCTTCAGCAATTCTTCACTTTATGTCCATCCTTCCCTCACTTAAAGCACTTCTTTGTCCCATTAAGACACTTTCATGGGTGTCTCCTTCCACATTTCCTATATGATGGAAATTTAGGATTTCCTTCTCCATGGACTCGACTACTGGAGCTCTTATCATTCATCAACTTTTTCTTCTTTGTTGAGTCCGGTAATTGGTTAATATTTATATTGTTGATCATATTTTTGGAAAATTGATTTGGCATAAAGATGATATCTTTTACTCCTATCAACATTCCATTTTGTTGCTCATTGCCACCACCATTCCCACCATGTACATCATTCCCAAAGTCACTATGAATTCCTTGGAATCCAGCCATTGACTAAAACCAGAAAGCATTATGTGAGTAATAGTAGTCATACAATCATTTAGAGATTAACATGTCACCATATGATCAATTTGAAACACATTAGGATTAACCAAGGTAATTTACTATCATCTTATATATATAATACATTAAATCAGTTTGTAAAGAAAATGTAAATTATCCTATGAATATTCCCCAGGAGTGTCGTAACCAAGAGTGAAGCAAGGCCTGTTGTTGTGCACCAGTTCCCGTTCGAGTCTAGCTCAAAGCGGTGTTTTCGGGTTTTACCCCTAGGTACATCTGTTCCAGAGCCGCCTCTACCTGCTCGTATCCAGACAGCGATGTATTTCTCGGAAAAATCACAAAATCTCTACAATACCAAAATTCTAGGAAGTTCTTCTATACTAATCCTCAAAGATCATATTAGGTCTACGTGCTCTAATCAGAGTTTATCTAATTCTATATTCCAAGGGTTGTACTAAACTTCCTCTGATACCAACTGTAACGCCCCGACCCTAGATACCCAGAGTCAGTGAATTATTACATAACATTGGCATGATCACAAAGGATCAAGTCTCGAAACACCGATTAGTTTAGTAGTCTTGGAACCACTAGATATATTCATAAGTCTTACATTACATCATAAGGTAAAAAAACAACTACAACAACATCTTGTCTTCATATCCCCTCATACAATCCCTGCAGAAAATTTATAAATTACTTCTTCATAATCCTGGGAAAAATAAAACATTGAAAGGGGTGAGCTCAGATGTTCAGTAAGGATAACATTATAGCAGAAGCTTTCATAGATAAGCATAAACACTCTAGGCAGTTTATAACAAAAGCCTTTTAACCATGAACATCAGCATAAAATGGCAAAGATAAAATAAAATAATAGAATTTACATACTCACATGGATATTCTACTAGTCGAATGATCACATGGAATATCAATAACCACTTTCATAATGATGGAATGCATAATGCCAGACTATCATAACAACATAGCCAAGGCCTCGTGCCAAGACAACAAATAAGATTTTTCCAAGGCCGTGTGCCAAGACACTAGTTTATCTCATGAGACCTACAAATGCATCGAGGAGCTATAGAGGGCTCCACCTGTCACTTATTAAGTTCAATGCATTCCTCATATGAACAAGTTTAAACATAACATAAACATTCGTATTAAAACTAGCATACGAAATGTCAGTACTTTAACCACAAACCATGAATGGTATAAAAATAGAATATCCACAGTCAAACATAACTCATTCGATACAATATGCAAGATTTTATTATATAAAATTATCCCCAGTCAATAATAATTAAGGATGTTGACATAGATGAAAATAATCATCAAAACTATTTGAGAGAGATATCCCCCTTTTTCTTGAAATCATTTAAATGTCACAATATTTATCAAGAAGCCGTTTAAAAATTGACTTTTGAATCACAATGACCCATACCACTTTGAAACTTTCAAAAGGAGTTTTAATTTTAAAACTTTAATTTCCATATAAATAAATCTTTAAAACCATTTTTTGAAACATGGACATTAATGAGAATGATTTAGAATAATAGGTCATTAAAACATTTAAAAATGGTATTTTAGTTAGAGTTTCTAACCAAAATAGAGACACTTGAATAAAAATAATTGAGGTAATAAAAACTCTGTAATATAATGATAATAAAGGGATTCATGATATACTATGTAAAAGTACATTATATGCACCACATAAAAGTGATTTGGTGTATAACAACAAAGAAGTATCAATGTAATGTAAATTGAGATGAAATCTCTCATAAAGGTCGTATCCTTAGGTTAAGGACAAATCAAAGACATAATTATGTGTGAAAAATATAAATACACTAAATATGATTGGATATTCTGTGAAAAACAATCAAGGTATATTCACACATATTCTAGTAAAAACAACACCAATGAATTGGATGTTTATCTCAACAAATTGAGATTGAGTAAATATTATTCTTATCAAGTTCATAACGATGACTTGAGAATTTATCAATGAAGTGATTATGTGTATAAAAAGTATATCCACAGATAGGGGATTGGAAATTAAGACATAATCAAATGAATAGTGATTCTACACATAATGTTGGACTAAAATAATCAATGAAGTATGCATAAAGCCGAATGAGTGGAAATTGACATTTCAAATTCCCTTATTGATTTGGTAACATACAAAACAAACACCCATGAAAGAAGGATCATACAATGATGATGTAAATATACATTAATTAAAGTATATTACACAATTAATACAAACATGGGTAGTACACACACCACATGTAATAAATAAGTGGTGAACAATGGAATTCTCACGGAATTAAAAGTGAGATAAGAAACCCCTTACCTTGTACTTTTAATTGGTTGGGGGTAGGTTAACCTCCTGTATAATGTTGAAATAATTTTTATTAAATTATTCATGAATCATATACATTAATATGATATCATATATGATCTTTTAACATTGCATTGTTAATAATATCTTAGTATTATCGTCGTTTCGGGTGTTAACTTACTCGTTTTATTTTATATGTTTTGTTATTTAAGCCATGTTTTTCATGGATAGGTTGTATCTTATTCATATCCATAATGATATAAAGTTCTTAAACATTATTTTTAAATCATCAAATTATAATTATACTTTAATGGATATGATGGAGAATGAATCTCATCGCGTTCGTGGAGACGGTAGTCCGTACGTACGCAAGAGCGACAATATCATTATTTTGATATTAAAATAATATATAATTGGATTGTATATAATATATACAGAATCATTTTCATGTCATATTTATTATTTAAATGAGTTACACATCATTATTATATCCACCCATATAATAATATATTGAATAACAATTACACCACGATGTGGAGACGGTAAGCCGTACATACGCACGTATGGTGACATGTTATTCAATGGGTGGATAGAATACTGAATATGGTTGTACCATATTTATAATAACATAATAGTATATATAAGATACTGAATTTATTATTTTAGTACGGTAATAACAAATAAATAAGAAGTGGAAGAAGAAACGAACTTGAAAATGGGTGGTGAAAACATTACCTCTTCTTTGGGTTCTTCCTTTTGATTTGATCAAAAGGGATCCATAAAAAGGATTTATAATCAAACTAAGGCCTCTAGGTTGTACTGAGGGAAGTTGAGAGAGTATTTGGGCAGGTTTTTGCCGAACCAAAAGGCTTGAAGGTGTGAATAAATGAGAAGGATGGGTTCCATTTTATAAGAGGGGTGAGGGGTACCATTGGAAAATCTAGAAATATTAATTTGTAATAAATTCATATTCGGTTTCTAATTGCTCCAAAGTTTATTATTCAACGGTTAAGGCTGGGATAGGTCTAAAACCATTCAAACAATAGAATTTAGATAGGTTTGGGTTACTATATTAATTTTATCCTTTAGTTTTAACTCTTAGTTAATTCGTTTGACATTTACCATGTCACTTTGTATTTTTATATTATATAGCTAATAAACTTATTATATACATCCAAGCGACCCCCAAGTGGTACATTAATGATATAGCTATCATTATATAATTTTCTTGGAATATCCTTAAATTTTTAGGAATTTAATCTCAATTAATAATATAATATTTGTTTTAAAAACCCTTTTATGTCAATTTTGACACTATTCAATAGATGATTTTTGTGAAACTCATAACAGAATTATTACTTCTAAAAAAGTAAATTAAATCTATTCTAATATGTCATAGTATCCTATAAAATAATTGTAATTCATTAAAAGTCTAAAATTATATTTATTTGGGTATTTATAATATCAATTATTTTAATTTTTCACTATTATTGTAATTACTCCATCATCATTGTTTCATAAATATATTAAATTATTTAATGTCCAAAAATTATAAATAAAATATAATTATGTAGGAAATCGTATTATCCTTCTAATTAATATATACAATTGAATTTATATTATTTATAACTCTATATTAAAAATGGTTTATTAAATAAACTTTGATTTTAACTCTTTTAACACTTCTTTGAATTAAATAATAATAAATGTCCTAATCTAATCCAAGTGGACCTAAATGACAATATCTTATTCCTAAAGTTGTTTTTGGTCGATATACACTTGTCCAATAGAATTAGGACATGTGTTAGGGTAATATTAATATCATTTTTACCGTTAATTACCCTATTTTCTTTTAACCGTGGTAAATACAAGTAAACAGTTACTATTCACCAAAAATTATTTTCATCCCATTGAACCACATTTTACTTCTTGATATTAACCACGTCTCTCGGATTTTCTAAATTCCATTAACAGAAGCGGTAAAAATATGTTTTAGGAAAAATTCAGTTTTTTTAACTACCACTTAGTAGTTTCACTATTCATAAAAAATTGAAGTTTTTCAGAACAATGTCAAAATTTCACCCTAATCTATAATTGATATTCTGAATTCAAAAATGATGTCTATTTTAAAAAATTCTAAACATATAAGTTACATTAATTAATTTTATAATTAATTCCCGCATTCACAACAAATAGCGTGTTTTTAAGAAACAATATATATCCAAAGATTTACAATTTTTTAGGTCCAATTTCAATGTAAAATTAATTCTAATGAACACCATTGGATAAAATGGTAAAAATATATTCTAATTATACTTTAAAACCATTCAATAATATATTTTATCACTATAAATTATTTTTATTTAAAAATTTGTTTTTAATTAAAATTTAGTAATTTTCACTATTCATCAAAATATAAGTGTTATCTGAAAAGTTCCAAAATATCACCCTAAGATAAATTTGATATTCCGAATCCAAAAATGAAGTCCATTTTGAGAGATAGAATTTATAAAATTTCAAAATGTAGGTATTACTATTCATAACTGCAAGTTTGATTGGTTGTGGTATGTTAGAATCTTGAAGTTGCGTACAATGCACAACATTGCATTATTCGAAGTGAAAAGTACCATGGAAGCTTGGGGTGTTACAAATAAGGAAACGAAAACAACGTTCATGCATACGTACGGCCTACCATCTCCATGAACGGTGTATTTCATTCCTTTTATCGATCTATAATATATATATATATATGTATATAATGAATATATATTATATATAAATCATGTTTTACATTCTAGAATTATGTAAATCAGGATATAAGTAATAATATCAAGACCGACAAGTCGAAACACATACGATAAATGAAATGATTTTACCCAAAACGCTACTTTAACATGAAATTTACAAAACAAAAGGTAATATAATGTCATAAGTTAAACATATATGATATCATAACAATGAATATGATTATGTAATAAGTCAATGACATTATTTAAATCATTATACATGAGGTTCAAATCCATATGAAGCATATCGGACCTAAGGTAAGGGAAATATCACAATCTCATTTTTTATCCGACATTGTTTATACATTGAAATTTACGGGGGTGTCTTTTGTCATCCACATCCGTGTTTCCTCAATATTTAATATTATTTCCATCCACCTACAATTTTTAAAATCCAATTTTACCCTTAGGTGATTTTTTAGTAAAAGATATGAAAGGAATCTTTTGTCGTTTTTCGTTCGAGTTACTTTTTGACTTTTCTGACAAAAGTACGAGAAGATTTTTTTTTAACTTTTATGGCATGAATGGATTTTTAAAATAGTATTTCCAAGAATCTTCCTTTAAAAGTTTTCATGTTTATTTTTAATCAACTTCTTTTATTTTAAAATTGTAAGACATGTTAAGAGAGGAAAATGTTTTTGAAGTAGAAAGGATATTTTCCTCAAGAATGGAGTTCAAGTGTTTTATAAAAATTATTTTCCATCTAAGATAACATAGGGTTCTATTTCTATCCCTATTATTACATTGATTTGATTATGTTGTGATGGAATTATTTTTATGAATTCCTTTTTCTTATATGAATTGTTTTATGATGTCATGTTGTTTAAGAATCCCATTTTTTTTATTACATGGGTTATGCAATGATGTATGATTTATGATTTTGTTTAACACATAAGAATGGTTTCATTACGAGATGGGTGGGACCTATATCTCCCTCCAATGCATTGGGTGAAGATTTTTATCTCATGAGATAGACATGGATAGAATGATAAGTTAATCTGGTTCAGTGTTATAGGACTGAAACGAGGAGTGAACTCGATTCAGAAAGGGACTTTGTCCACTAAGATTGTCTTGGCAGCAATGCCTTGGCTACTATGAAAATAATGACTTGTGATGAATGGTTGCCACAATTACATGTTTTACTCCCATGATATTTTATCATGATTAATGTTTCTTTATGATCTATTCCTTACGTACTTCCATGGTTTATGTCATTGCTCAAGCTTTTGATGTTTAAACATTATGTTCATGTTTTAAAGATCAAATATATATGATTTGTTTTATTTTATCCATTCTTACCCTTATTGAGAATTTGATCTCACCCTTTATATGTTTTCTTTTCCCCCGGATATATAGAAAGGATTTAGGTAAAGAAAAAAAAAGTGGAATATCTTTATGGGAGATGTTGAAGATCTTTCAACACGATAAGAAGATTACCTTCCATGGTTCCAAAGACAATAAACTATTACGGTCCTTATGTGTATATTTTTGTTATGTATTAAGTATTCCGCAAAAGTAATGTAATGTCCTTGTACATCAAGCTTCGAATCTTTACATTTGGTATCAGAGAAAAAGTTTAGTCACCCTTTGAAAACTAGGATGCGAAAATGATAGTGAGATCCCTAGAGATATTTCTATGGTATGTCTATGGATGTCCCTAAGGATAAGTATATGTATAGGTTATAGTACTAGAATTATGGTAACGATCATAGAATTAATCCTAAAATTGTAGATATTGAAGTTACTCCCCCGTTACGATGTGGTTTTCCCTAGCATGATTTTTTCCTCTCACACTATTCTTTTTTGGGTTTTAGAAAATGGCTGGGAATATGAAGATTCATGATAATGGAGGATATGAAGGACAATGGAGTGATATTCTTCATGAGCTACCAAATGAAACGGGATTTGGATGTCCAAACATCGTTATTATGCATAATCAGCAATCTCATAATATGATCAATAATCTCAACTTTGGTAAGTTTCCTGACTCAGATAATAAGAGAAAGATGGAGTTTCATGATGATCATAGATGAATTAAAGTTCAATTTCCCTCATGTAAATCATGTGGGAAGAGGCATCGGGGAGATTGTTTCAAAGGAACTGGACGACGCTTTGGGTGTGGAAAAAAGGACACAAATCTAGTAAGTGCAATGGAAAAGGTTCAGTTAACACCATGGACAACGATAATGGTATTGCTACAACATCACCAATGATTAGATGTTTTAAATCTGGAATCTATGGGCATTATTCAAACCAATGCCCAAAGGGAAAATCTCATGAAGAGAATCATCATGGTCATATGAGTAGTATTTATGTGAATGATGATGAAGAGAATACAAATGAAATATGAGATGAAAGAAATGACGAAGCTCAGTCAGTGGTTTAAGAAGGTAGTTTAATAATTGTATGTTTATAAAAAATAATGTATGGTACTATGGAATAAAGAATCATCTAAGGATTGTTACACTAATATTTTTCCTGAATTATTTGAAAGTATATATTGAATGGTAATAGTAACCATGGAAGGTTATTCAAATATTTTTGGAAAGTAGATGATATACGCATAATGAAGGGATTAGGAGATAATGAGATTTTTGATTGTATTCATGAGCTCATGATTGATATAAAGAATAAGTGATATTATGGTTTGATTATATATATTTTCTTGGGATTTCGTATGCGTAGAGAGTTACCTTTTGACAATATTCCTGTTTTCACCAAGGTTTTATGGTAATTTATGTTTCAAGAGAATATATGACTTAGGTATTCATGTGTTTGGAATGAAACCAACAAGATATATCTTATGATATATGTGGCATAAATGGTTGTATTCACATTCTTGGTAGATAACCTTTCTAGTAATTGTTTTCTTTATACTATGAGCGTAGACCAATGTATTTTTGATAATCCTAAAGATTGGAATGGACTATGTTGGACATAATTTTTTATTGTTTAAGGATTATTTTTTTCGATATTATTGATTGGATGTTATAGAAAAAGGACAACTTTCAGGACGGGTGAGAACCCATCAAGTCAGACAAGGCTGTGGGAATCGAACCCACAACTGAAGTGCCACTGGCCTTTATCACATACCACTGGCCTACAGGAATTACCTAGTTACTAGAAAGTAGTTTAATTTTATTAAGAGGCATGATAGATGATGAATAAGTTCATTTTTGTAGTCGTATATGATTAACCTCACCATAGATGGACTTATATATATTTGATAACATTTTTTAACCTTTTGTTTGAAACAAATGGAATGACCCATCATTCTATCACATGATCTGTTAACACTTCACAAATAACAAATTCAACTTCATTTATTTAAGAGATGAAGTGGAAATTGTTCAAAGCACGAACAACAGTGAGATTGTACCAAATTAAATAATTATTTCTTCTAATTCAAAATTTTCAACATTAAGGAAATGATATTGAAAAACAAAAATGTTTTCCAAGTGCTATTATATTCGATAAATCAGATGGTACCTTAGATCATCACAAATTTATGTCTTTGTGATTGTTTGATTTATCATAGCCATGTTCTCTACCACTCTCCGTCAGAACTTGATGTTTAGATTTCTCTTCTATATCCATATTTTCACCTATGTTCTCCTATATGGAAACCCAATGATTAGTTACTATGGTTAATCGTTATGTTTCACACTTTAGTTTTTAAAATTATGTTTTAGTATTCCTTTTTACAATGTGGGTTTCTAAGAGTAGTAAACGATTTATAACCCAGATGAATTTCGAGGGAGAAATTCATTTTAAGGGGGGTAGAATTTAACAACCCTCGATTTTATATGATATATTCATTTTAATTTCCTTCATATCTTCTATTTTACGCTACACAAATATTATCTTGTGCTATACGCAACACCGTATTAGCTTGAAGTATAAGCAACACTAATCTTGGATCGTGTTACACATAATTTCATGTTTGTTTGATAGTAGTTATTCTATGAAACATTGAGTATATATATATAAATATATTCAACATATTTTTTTATACGCATAAAAAAAGGAGTCCTTCACTACATGGAACCCTGACTTGGCTTGCATTACACACAATTGCGACCTTCCTCGATAGCGTGTGTTGTACGCAATACCGGGTTTTATTAAACAACGATATATTATTAAAATTTTATTATGAACTAGCCGTTATGAATAGTATTAACTAAATTTTGAATTTTATAACATTATTATTCATCTTAAAAATTTTCCAGAACATGGTATAAGAACAGAATAAATTTTTGGGGTAAAATAAGTATTTATCAAAAAATACAGTTTTCCCGTCTTTTGATAGAACACCTAATTTAAATCTAGTTATTGACATGTTTATAAGTTTAATTTTAAAAAATAAAATTATTCTTTAAAATAAGAATATAATATTTTACCTTGGATAAAATTTTCATATTATTCTGATAACTTTCATATTTTAATGAATAGTAAAAACACGCTATATTTTAATAAAAAACAACTTTTATCATCGTAATAATTTATGTGGTTAAATTATAATAATGAATGATTTTAAATTATAAATATAATATATTTTTACAATTTTATATAATTTATGTCATTATCATTGATTTTACCTTGAATTCGTAAGTTAAATCAATTCAATTTTTTTAATGTTTTAAACAAAAACATGTTCTCTTTCGACAACGGGATTAATTTTAATTTAATTTCAGAAACATTTGGGTATTGAATTTTGAAAAATGGATTCCATATTTGGAATTAGTGGTTCAAAATTATGTTAATAAGCTACTTTTTATTTTTTGGCTTTATGAATAGTAACTATGGTAAATTTTATTTACCATAGATAAAGGTAAATCAGATAATTAAGGGTAAATATAAGATTATAAAATTAACCTAAGACCTGCCCAAATCCAATTGGATGATTCAAAGTCGACCCATATCACCTAAGGGTCGGATTAGAATCATTTAATGGAATTTTGTCATTGAAAATAATTTAATTATTATTCAAACCCAAGAAAGTGACAACATGTCACTCTCTTAAATCTTATAAGTATATTAATTTTAATTTAGTGATAATATTCATGACACTAAGAAAATAAATAGTATCAAGAAAGATAATAAAATTATCTACATCATATGAATTTATTTATAATATTTAGGGATTAAATAATTATCCTTAATTATGACACAATATTGATGCAGAAATTGTTTATCTAGTGAAAAATCAAGAATATAGTTTTTATTAAACTAATAATGTCCATAAAAGGAACAAAAACCCACCCAAAACATATTTTTCATGTATATATAAACTATTATCATCCAATGGTCTAATTTTTGACCATTTGGAGCCTTTTAAAAGCGATTATGACACTTATATTATTTTATTTTAAATGATTACAATGTTGTCACCTTCATAATTTAATAAATATAAAAATTTAAATACTGTGATTTTAAGATGATAAATTCATGTAAAAGTTTTATTATTAATTTTAATAGATTTATCTTTATCATAGGATTTTATTTTTAATTTTTATGCAACAAATAAGTATATTAAATAATTATACAAAAATAATGTAGCAATTATTTTATTAAGAGATAAACCAAATAAATGGTTTTAAAAATAATAAAATAAATATAATATGAACTATTTAATGTGATCCACTAATTTTCTAGACACTTTGACATTTTATGAATCTATTAAAGCTTTTATTTTAAACATATCTTTTGTATATATTTTATTTAAATTCAAATAAATGAATAGTGTCAAAATTGAAACTATTGTTATTTTATAAAAACAACATATTATAAAATTGATTAAAAATCACAAAAATATTTACAAATTTTAAATTTAATTTTATATGGTCTAAAATGTTATAAATTATCCAATTATTAAAAATTCACAACAAATAAGTAATTATTTGTTCTAATTTAAAATTTAGAATGTTATTACCACAAATAAAATTAAATTGATAAAATAAGGATAAATCAAGTTGATAATGTTTAAAATAATATCCTAACATGTCTAAATTTTATTTATTGATAAGATTACAACCCTATATAATCTAATATTCGAATATGAATCATTTTATCAAGGTTTTTAAGTGGGGTTAGATTTATTATAAATTAATATTTATAAGATTTCCAAAGGTGCCTCTCTCCTCCCTTATAAAAGAGCGTCTCCTCTCTCTCTTCCTCACTCCAATTTGAGCCTTTAAGCTCGGAAAAACCCTTCCCATTTCCCTTTTCAGCTTCCCCAGAAACATCCTAGAGGTTCTAGTCTTCTTCAATGATGATTTTTAGTACCCTAAGAGGAGGTTTCAAAGAGGCGTGTCAAAGAAGAGGTAATATCTGTTACCGATTCTTTCAAATTTATTTGTTCTTCTACTTCCTCTTATTTGGTTGATTAATTATGAATTAATAAAATCATTATCACTCATATACTGGTAAGTTATTATAAATATGAAACAACCTTATTTCACCTTCAATCCATCCTATGGAAAACAAAATCACCGCGCGTGCGTACGTACGGAATACCGTCTCCACGCCGTGGTGTAATCTGTTTTTCCACCAACAACATACATGGATGGGTATAATGGTGTAAAGAATAACTATATAAGGTTAAAATCATAATGATTCTGATATATTATACCATCCACTCCAATTCTATAATTATTGGAACGATATCATCACTTGTGCGTACGTACGGACTACCGTCTCCACGACTCGATGAGATTCATTCTCCATGTTAACCATACATGAATGATCATAATGTTTATATAATGAATAATAATGAAATATTTGAAATAATAATGCTACTGTATTTATGTATATATATATATATTTATGTCATCAATTTAGTTTCATTCAATTCAATAAGGAAACAAAAACATCGTTCATGCGTACGTACGGCCTACCGTCTCCATAAACGGTGTATTTCATTCCTTCTATCGATCTATAATATATATATGTATATGATGAATATATATTATATATAAATCATTTTTTACATTCTGGAATTATGTAAATCAGGATATAAGTAATAATATCAAGAACGACAAGTCGAAACACATACGATAAATGAAATGATTTTAACCAAAACGCTACTTTAACATGGAATTTACAAAAGACAGGGTAATATAAAGTCATAAGTGAAACGAATATGATATCATAAAAATTAATATGATTTTTTAATAAGTAAATGAAATTATTTAAATCATTATACAGGAGGTTCAGATCCATACGAAGCATATCAGACCTAAGGTAAGGGAAATATCACAATCTCATTTTTATCCGAGATTGTTTATACTTTGAAATTTACTGGGGTGTATTTTATCATCCACATCCAGGTTTCCTCAATATTTAATATTATTTCCATCCACCTAAAATTGTTTGAATCCAATTTTACCCATCGGTGAGTTTTTAGTAAAAGATTTTAAAGGAATATTTTGTCATTTTTCGTACGAGGTACATTTTGACTTTTCTGAAAAAAGTATGAGAAGAATGTTTTTTTAACTTATACAGCATGAATGGATTTTTAAATCAATATTTCCAAGAATATTCCTTTACAAGTTTTCATGTTTATTTTTAATCAAATTATTTTAGTTAAAAATTGTAAGAAATGTTAAGAAAGGAAAATGTTTTTGAAGTAGATAGGATATTTTCCTCAAGATTGGAGTTCAAGTGTTTTATCAAAATTATTTTCCATCTAAGATAATATAGGGTTCTATTTATATCTATATTATTACATTGTTTTTATTATTTTGTGATGGAATTATTTTTATGAATTCCTTTATGTTATATGAATTGTTTTATGATGTAATGTTTTTTAAGAATCCCATTTTTTTTATTACATGGGTTATGCAATGATGTATGATTTATGATTTTGTGGCTCACATAAGAATGGTATCATTATGAGATGGGTGGGACCTATATCTCCCTCCATTTAATTGGGTAAAGATTTATAACTCATGATATAGATATGGATGGAATGTTATGTTAATCCGGTTAAGTGTTACAGGACTGAAACAAGGAGTGAACTCGATTCAGAAAGGGACTTTATCCACTAAGATGGTCTTGGCAGCAATGACATGGCTACTATAGAAATCATGACATGTTCTGAATGGTTTCCACAATTACATGTTTCACTCCCATGATATTTTATCATGCATAATGTTTCTTTATGATCTATGACTTACATACTTCCATGTTTTATGTCAGTGCTCAAGATTTTGATGTTTAAAAATTATGTTCATGTTTTTAAGCACAAATGTATATGATTTGTTTTATTTTATCCATGATTACCCTTACTAAGAATTTGAGCTCACCCTTTATATGTTTTCATTTCCCCAGGATATAAAGAATGGTTTTAGGTAAGGAAAAAAAGTGGAAGATCTTTATGGGAGATGTTGATGATCTTTTACCATGATTAAAAGATTATGTTCCATGTTTCCAAAGACACTAAACTATTACAGTCCTTGTGTGTCTATTTTTGTTATGTATTAAGTATTCCACAAAAGTAATGTAATGTCCATGTACGTCAAGTTTCGTGCCTCTACACCTTTTATCTCCCTTTATTTTGTCAGGATTACATCACAAGTATTACAACATACTTATGATATGTGATAAATACAAAACACAAAATCATCATCATATTTCAATCAAATGAATGATGAATCATATTTTATTCCTCATTATGGTTTTCCTTCCATTCCATACCTAAAGTGATTCTGATAAAACTTTAATTCCATAAATCATCTATCAATTAAGTTATACTTTCTTGAGCTTTGTGATCCCTATTTCCTTAATATGATTATGACTCTGATCAATACGGTTTACAGAGTAAAGTGATTTTTATTATTTGACCCCAAAATATTACATAATTGTAATAAACAATTATTATCACATCTAAAAACCTTATCCTGACAACTTGGTCCCAACATAGCATCCATACCATGGTATGACTTATTGCCTCATTTTAACACATTTTGGTGTGTTTCAACTTTTCCTTATTAAGGTAACTGTTCCATAATAATTAAAAAAATCTTTAAAATGTTAAATGGAAATTATATTTTATACATAACACTTGTCCTATTTAATTATTAATTGAATTTAAATTGGTTTCATGTCCTCTACACCTTTTAATGATAAAGAAAATTATATAATAAACCTATTAAATGAATGTGTAAATACATTGATATTGGTTTCATGTTCCTAATACACATTGTCATAAATATTTAAATTTAGATTAATAAACATATTAATTTTATTGATATTATTTTCATGTCCCATAAAAAACATTTTCACAATTATTAAAAGGTAATGGAATAAAAATATTTAAATAATTTAATGTAATGAGTAATACATGGCCCTTGAATACATATGATATAAATGGAATTATCATAACATGCCTATTTTCTTTAGACCATATTTTTATCTATATGGGAATAACAAGAATTGAGGTATCCATGGATTCTTGAGGGAATTCAGTGACCTCACAGAAGATGCAATTCCTATTAATTGAGGTGATTTATTTGGGAGACACCCACCAAGAAGTATAGTCATTGTATTATTATATGAATTATTTGGTGATGTATCAATGATTGACTTCCCAATTCTATGGATATTATAATTCCTTCGATCCACTCATTGGATTCAGCTTGTTGTATTTAGACATACGTTTCCATTGAATTACCCAATTGTCCCTAGTAATGATTAGCTTGGGATTATCATGGATGATCTCCATCAGCTCTATTAGAATAATTTATATTGTAATTCCTTGGATGATCCCCTTAGACTATACTCAAAACCATTATTTCGTAAATTCATGAGATAAAACTATGAGTTGGCTAACCCCTGACGTCAAGGATTCCTTGGTTTCACCTTAGATCCTCCTTCAATATTTTTATATTCTATCCTAAAAATATTGATATTTTCACCTTATTTATCCTTATAAAATAGAACCTAATTAATTAAATTTTCACATGTTTAGATACTAGCTTAGGATAATGTAGTTATGAGCTACTAATTTATAATATTTTCGCATATTATATACCTTCACATTGAATAACTTATATTCAAAATTTGGATTGTATAGATTCTTTTGGGGGTTATATATTGAGATTTATCTCATAACTTATCTGATCCATTATTGGTACATGATCATATTATATGATCGTGGGAATCGAAAAGGGGATGTATCCTGTCTTGGACACCTAACTTGATTTCTTGATTTTGTATGTGATCTTTGTAGTAGAATATTGGGATTGTACACAGGATTATTGTAATGCTTTGGATATTTTTTCTTTTATAAAACATGTATTGTACTATCTACCTCCTCACATTTATACCTATTTTCAATTTTTATAAATACATTCCATCATAATAATTTTTTATTTTATATAGTTTATATTTGTTAATATTGTTGTTTATTACATGGATGTTTATTCATACTTATGTTTCTAGTTTTTGTATCATTTATACTTCCTCCACCATTTATTAATTTTTTTCACTAGTGTTATTTACTATTACTAGAGGAAATAGTCTCCCCACTATCCCACCCTAGGCCATTGCGATTAGTTGAAACTCTCTATTATACAGGGAGGAATTCTTGAGACCATGTCGCCAACTGTATTATATTACTTGGAAGTGATCTTAGTCTAGGATGTCATGGAATAAGTCTATTGGGTTCTATGATATGTATAAAAATTGAAGAAATTGATGGGTATCAAATCATTCTTAAAATAAATGAAGGAGGTTTATGGAAAATGTAATGTTTAAAAAGGTTTCAAACACTATTAGATTTGTTTCATCACCTACTAAAAACATTATTATGGTGAATGAATGTAATAAATCATTACTCAAACATTTTTTTGGGAAATGAGGGGACCAAATAACAGTGATCAACATTAACTAGGGCCATGGGATGTTCCTTATGTGATTTATTCCTTTATAAATTATTCTATATTTTTTAAATTATATAGATTATGATATTATTGAGTGAAAGATTTAATTTTAATCACATCACCCATTATATGTTTTCAACTGAAAACGTTTTTGGTATCTTTCACTAATATTTTAGGTTTATTAAATTCGGACCATTGATGGATAAATATTACGGTTGTATATATTTTACAAAGGATCACATAGTTTAATATTGGGGTAGATGGACAGAGTATCAAGTAAGTGTTACAAAACAACCTAATAAGGCTTCCCAATTCCAAGAGTACTCCAACAACGTTTTTAGTGGAGGATTATGGTGAGGTAAATCATGGATCATAGTTTTCAAATCATGAGTGATGATCTGATACATTAATTCCAAGGATGATCATTAACTACTATGAGGTGTTGAGTTCCACAGTGATATTGTTTGGGCTCACAAGGATCATAAGACTTTTGTGTATGGCCAATATACCAATGGTTTATGGGTTTATGGATATTATATAGAAACAACTCTTAAATGGTCAATTAATGATATATTTTATCATTTCCAATGGCCATGGATGGTATACATAAATCCAAGATGGTGAAAACATAATGTGTGATTTAGAGATTGAGGTGGTAATAATGATAATGGAATCACCTAAAGAATTGGTTGACAAGGGTCAGGCTCTTGTAGCTCCTTAATATAGAGAGATGATGGATGATGGTATGCATATTTCAACATATTGTAGTGGGGATATACTTTTTATGGAATTTAATATCATGGTACCAGGATATTAATATCATGGATCTTAACATCACATTGTAAGGATGTTGAAACTGATATTGAATTATTTAAAATATACTTAATGAAATCCAACACTGGTTAGGGTCATTCATGAAGTTGACTATTTTTCCCTTTCATTGGATAACATTAAAATACTAGGGTTCTATTTTATTAAATATGAATCATGCACAAGAAATATGTATATTGATCTGACTCATACATAGGTGAAGTGAGTCTTTATAAATCATCCATATTTAATAACATAAGGTCTTACAATGTATAACATATTTTCTATGAATTTTAAATTTCTATGTATTTACATCCCTAGGTTTTTTATGTATCTTATAAGGGTAGGAACCAATTCATAGTCATATCTTTTAGTGAAGTCCCCATGCAGCGATTTAGCTTTTACATGAACGGGGGAACAAATTTTTTTGTTTCTTTTATGAATGATCCTAGTTTTCAGGCTTATGGGAATCTATACATATCTTACAAGAACATTAATCAAGGCACACATAGTTCTCATATGCCCCCCACATATATGGAACACGTATATGGGGAGGGTTAATTTTATTATGACATAAAAACTATTTTTGAGGCCCTATCTACTTGGATATAGCTCATGTTAATAAAGTATAATACTAACTTCCATAGTGTTGTGTCATCATTGAAGTTAAGTAACATTATAAAGGTTTAGAAACTATGGAAAGATAGGTAATTATCTGTAATTTTAAATCAATGGATGTTCTTGATGATCGGGATATGGGCATATTTCCCTTGAAAGAGAAGTCACCCACTATCGCTCAAGTAGTAGATCTATAAATTTTTGTGATATATTCAGGGTAAAGGTATCTCATATTGGAATAGGCCTTCACTTGTGAGGTAATATTAAAATTCTTGAGTTCAAACAAGGTTGAAATATATCAATATGTATTAATCCCCATGGTAGTTTGTGATAACAGAAAACATATAACTCGACCCATGATAATGTAATCAAGAATCACTATGTATGCTAACCTGTCAAGAATCAATCCATGAATATTTAATATTAGATAAGTTTCCTTTCATAGATCTGTATCATGTGCAAGGAAGGGGATATTTTTAATTTGAATATTACATCTAGGCATAGGATTAGGGAACCTATGTAACATCATAGGTAATTATAATTTTTTTCATATTTATTAATATTTATGATTTGGATAGTAATTATACCTTCAAATAGGTCACAATGCTAAATTGCGTGTCCAACATACAATAATGAGTTTCTCTAAAATCATATCTTGCAAGGAAGACTGTATTATACAAATAAAATATATTGTTAAAATTACAATATTAATTGAATGTTATCACCTAGATGTTGTATCAATGAGAATGGATATAAATAACTATATTATGTTTAAAAATAATTAATATATATTTTTACATTCATCCAAAAGATTTTATAGTCATGAAATAAGAATAAATCATATTTTATACATAAAAAGCTCTATTATTCTTAAAGGCTTGTTTTACCGCCTTGTGGTTGTGAACCCATTATAAAGATAATTTTTGACACATTTATAATTTATATATAAACAATTATACCTCATATTTTAAATCTAAACAAAAAAATTTGGTTAAGATAATGTTCGGTATTTTTCTGTGAAATTTCATATTTTGGTGAATAATGAATAATACAAAATATTAGTTCAAAACTGCTTATCATCCAATTTATTTTAATCGTTAAGTTATATTTTAAATTGGTTTGAAGGTTTAATTATCTGTATATAAATAAATAAACACATTTTAGTTCATTTTAATTAATGATAAATTTAAACTAGATATAGAAACCTTGTGAACTTTTGATCTTGTCACTTTAAAAACCCGATTTTTCGTTGTCTGCAATATTAATTTTAAATGTAAATTTTCAAGTAATGTGAATTGAATTAGATAAAATTGATTTATAATTTGGAATAATATGTTGAAATTGTTTTTTATGTTCAATTTATTTTTTCCCTGAATAAATTACTATGGTAAAAATATTATTTACCGTGGTATTGTTAAAAAATGATACATGTTGAAGCTAAAAGGATAAAGGCTTAAAATACCAAAAAAAACTACAAAATTTAAGGTTTTTTTAGGTGTGTATTGACCATAAAAAGCCTACACAATATGAATTTAATTTATTTTTATTTTAAATTAATTCCCCCACAATGTGGTTAGCTTTAAATATAAAATAATCAATAATTTAATCACTTGAACCCACCTCTCCTCAAGTTTAAATACAACCCATCACCTCACTATTTAAACCAAAAAATCCTTGTAGATAATAAAATATCTACCCAAACCTATCCCTATCAGTCCCTAAAAATCCAAGTGTTATTTTATAACCAAAATACTAAATCCATGTTCCTCAAGGGCCACTTAAGAAGGTGATATGCGAGAGGTTCTTTTCTAAAGTACCTCTCTTAATTTGTTTTTCTTATCTACTTTATCCTCACCTCCTTCATCCATCAATGAATGATAAATAAAAACTCATGTATATACAGAATTGTTATGTTTCTATTTGAATATATCATATGCATTCCATTTATCTCCTCCTCTTATTCAATGAAATGAAATTGTTGTCCTTGTTATGACGGTAAATAGACTACTTTAATAATATTTTTGTTTGTTTTCCAATACCACCCCATGGATGCTCTTAAAACTATTTTAATTGTGAAATGATGTTTTAATATTAATATTATAACCTATTTAATAATTAATAAACTTTATATTAAACATAACTTCATGATTTATATACTGTGGATATACAATAACTTTGTTTGTGGATGTGTGGAATACAGCCTCTTCAAATTGTAGTGATTTGTTCAAACATAGGATGGATCGTATTAAGGAATGTTTTATTAAAAATATATGATATAAATGAAATATTTATGCTAATTTAGTTAGATTATAAACATATATATATTTACTAACATTTAATTTATTTTTTTTGTTTCAATACAACATTAAAATGAATATAGTATTCATGTATATGTATGGCATGACGTCTCTATGAACAATGTTTTCCATTTATATTAAATTAATTTTATAAGTACTTATATATTGAATATATAAAATATATATATTACGTTTATTTTTATATAAGAAATTAATTCTTGATAATCAAGAATAATAAGTGAAAACATATACAATTAAGAAAGCAAATATCACCCAAAAAATAATATAAAAACACAGAGTTATTAATAAATGGGTAGTATAATTTCATAAGTAAATCATATATAGTTTTATAAATTTTAATATAGTTCTTTAATAGAAGATTAATACAAATTATACTTATTATAAATGAGGTTTTATGGCAATTAATAGATTCAAGACAATGGATATAGGAATTTCTTAACCCAATTGCCATTGGTTGGGATAAACATCTACTTCTTGGTTATGTCATTATAATTATACATATGTAATTAATTATGATTATGTTATGTTTTATTTTAAAAAAAATTATGTCGATTTAAAGAACAGAGACATATTCATTTCACTTTTCTAATTTCCACATCCATGTTACGATTTTTGTAAGGGAATTTATCTCAATCTCCTTTCATTGAGGCATATCTTGATAATATGAAACATTGTTTTTTATAAGGTGTATATAAATGTACATTGAAATTTAATATCAATATTGTATCTATAATAATGTTATTTAATTTTATGGTAATTTTATTATTTTATGGATATTTTTATTTAAATGTTCAAAGTGGAATTGGAAACCTTGAATGTTAAAATATTTTATTTTCAAATAATTTTATTGATGTTAATATTCTCAATATTATTTGATATATTTATTTATATTCATATTAATGGATTAAAAAGGTCATTTTATGTATATTTATTTGAGTTTTTTTTCATAGAATGTCAAGAGTAATCTCTTTAAGTGTTTTATAAGGTACTTTTTTCAAAAATGAAAAGAAGAATTCTTTATTTTTAATGTACAAAGCCACAAAAATTTTTACACCATAATGACTATTATTTAATTTCCTTATCTATTTTAAAGATAACATGTTTTCTTAAAGTAAAAACACTCTTTAATTCATTATTACTTTTGGTATTGAATTTTTTTTGAAAAAATTCTTTTTTTATACGAAAGTGTTTCCCATATGGGATTAAAAGAGTGTTTCAAAGGGTTTTATGATGAATGATTTTTATAAATGAATATTTTATTTAGAATTATATGCAATGGGTTAGACCGATATAGCTTATATGAAGGGTTGATCCCCGTTATAGCTCATTGGTGAGCTGGATATATCTAATACGATGGGATGAACCCTGTTATAGATCATGGGTGAGCCCGATATATCTTATAAAAGGGGGTGAGACAGATTATAGCACACGGGTGGGCCCAATATAGCTTATACATAGGGTGATACCCATTAAAGATCATTGATTAATTGGGTAGTAATAATTATTATAATTTTTCAGTATGATTATTCAAAATGAAAGGGTTTTGAAAGGATGTTTTATATATGATGTTCTAAGACACCTAAATAATTTATAGTCTATTTATTTTGGTTTTAATGATTTTTATTTGAGAAAAACATATGTTTTTTATTCAGGAAAGAATTTTTAATTTCATTCATTAATTATTATTTCATATTTTTCTCTATAATAATGGTTTTCATTATTTTTATGTACCTTACTGATATTTCTTTCTCAACACATGTCTAAATATTTTCATTGGGGTAAAGGAAAAGTTGGGAAAAGAATGATGGTAAATGGGAATTATAATATTATAAATAAAATATGTTTTATTTTTGAATGTTTTCATTGGTGAAAAATGGATACTGATTATAAGTTTCTGCATCTATTTTATGTGTTTACATTGTAATATATAGTCTAAATTCTTTAAAACACAAAACATAAAAGATAATCAAACATGAATTCTAGTTCAAACAACACTAGAATTTTATTTTTTTTAAGATCAAGGTCTTATAGTTGGTATTTAAGGATTGTTTAGGAAACATCAGTGGTTTGTATAGTGTTAATAGAATTACCTTAGAATATTGTACTTTTTGGTTAATTTTAAATGATGTATCATTTTAAGATTACCTTGTTGCTTCATCTAAAAAATGCCTGTTCATAATGGTTTCCCATAGAGTGAATAAAAAAGTTATTTTGGGAAGGTGTCAATATGAAAACAACATTCCCAGTCAACATCATTAGGTGATTAGAATTAGAATGGAATATTCTGTTATTTTGATGGATTATTTGACTTAGGCTATTAATGGTAGTGGAATCCATGCTTGAGATAAGAATGATTAACAACAAAGTAATTTTTTTGTAGTGGATCATTTTACAAGGAAACACCCAGTTTCATTCAATGGATCATGTATCCCAGTGGTAGTAAATGTATGTATCAATCCCTTGGAGAATATATTTTATGTCATGGGATGTTAATTATATCAAAATGTACCTCTTTCCACCTATCATTTTGATAGTGAAGCTGATAGTCGGTGGCCAGTGGTTAAAAATACTAAAAAGAAAAATGATCTTGATTCGATGGAATTAGAAAACATTAAGTATATTTTCCTGGTGAAATATTTCCCTAATGTAGTTTGGCCAAGGATGGAGAAATAATTCATTAAATTAGAGAAAATGTAGGGCGATTCAGTTTCCTCATTTGATGAAAAATTCAAAATATTGGCCTCGTATGATCGAGATATTATATGAGACATTGAATGTAAAAATAATAGATTTTAATCAGGATTAAAAATGATTTTACAAAGATCTTTGGCCTCTCCATAATTTAAAATTTATAAAAAAGTTGTTTGTTGTGTTGTGAATGATGAAATGGATTTATCTGAAACATACGTTCCATATAATTATATATGTAATAGATGGTAAAATAGATACTAAATAAAGAATAAATCCAATAGGAATTCTAAAGGTAAGATAGTACATGTTCCATGTATGGTAAAATACATTTTTGTGAATGTCTATTAGGACATGGAAAGTGTTACTGAAGTGGTAGGTTTGGTCAAAAGGATCATTACTAGACAGAAATGGGTCTTAATTAGTCCAAAATGAGATAATTGTTATTCAGTATATATTATGATTAATTAACTAATATTACTTCAGAAATCATGTGATTTTTATTAAGAATGTTACAGAGGGTTGAAATCATCCTGATCAAAACAAAAAAATTGTGGGAAAATCTTTTTCTACTATTTTAGTCGATGTGGATATATTTGGTGAAGTAATGGATGATCTAGAGAGGCCAATATATTTTAAATGATAACAACAATTTCAAGGTTTTATAAACACCTTATATGGTTTTAATTGATGTCGTAATATGTTATTAAGGACATTTATAGGAGTTGTTTTGTTCATGTTTACGTTAGACATTTGTTTAATGTGATGTATGACTTTAATTTTGGATATTTGTTTTAATGTATTGATAACCTTAAGTGATTGTGTGATCATTGATGATTAATTTAATACATAAGGATGTATATAATATTTCTATAATATTAAAAGGATGCAATATTTCATATAAAATATACATTCATTAAGAATGTATATTCCCTTATGTCCATAAAGAGTAAAAAAATTCCGCAATTCTAGGAAAAGTATTTTTGAAATAAAAAAATTTATCTTTTTACTTTTGTCACTTATAAATCAATGAAATTTCAATAAATCAAATATTTATGGTTTTTTTTATTGTTAATTATCTCTTGACCATGTTTTCTATCACTCTTTATCAGAACATGATGTCTAGTTTTCTATTTTATATCCATGTTTTCCTACATGGAAACTAATAGTGTGTTATCTTTATAGACCTCCTTACATAGCATTATTTCATTTAAATTTAATGGTTTTAATCCTTTTTTCAATATAGTATTTCAATAAGGGTATTTTTTAAAGTCAAATCCCTCATTTTCAAACACGAATTCTGAACTCCGAGAAAACGATTTCCAAAAGGGGATGGTTGTACCGTTCCCATTAATTATAGAATATGTGTATCTTATATTTATTAATATTTATGAATTGGATATTATTTTTATATTTAAATAGTTTTATGTGTTTAATATCATACTTAATATGCAATAATGAGTTTTTTTTGAAATCATACAATGCATGCCAGATTGTGTTATACCAAAAAAATAATATAATATTAATATAATTATTTATGTGGAAGTTATCACCTAGGTGTTTTATAAATAAAATTTGATATAAGTAAATATATTTTGAATAAAAATATTTATTAAATTTTATTAAAATCCTCTAATATATTTTATAATCATCAAATGAAAATAACCTAAATTTTAAGCATAAAAAGATCTAATATTTTAAAAGGTAGTTTTACAGCCTTTTGATAGGGAAACCATTTTAAATATAATTTTTGACAAATTTATAACTTATATATGAAAAATAAAACCACATATTTTAAATAGAAACATAAAAATTAGGTTAGGGTAAATTTTTTGGTATTTTTTTGAGAACTTTCATATTTTGGTGAATAGGGAATAATACAAAATATTAGGTCAAAACTTCGTTATCATCACAATTATTTACATAGATAAATATAGTTTAAATTTGTTTTAATGTATAATTAGTTATATGATACATAAATAAATAAAAGTAATGTCATTGTAATCAATTTCGCATTTCAATTAGACATAAAAACATTGTGACCTTTTGAAATTTTCACTTTTAAAGCATTCTTTGTCATTGTGTCTGTAGAATTAATTTTAAATCTAATTTTTTAATTTATTAGAATTTAATTTGGTAAAATGGATTACATATTATGAATAATAAGGTCAAAATTTGGTTTTATGGTCAATTTTAATTTTATATATGAAAAATTTTATGAGGTAAAAAAATTATTTAACATGGTATAGGTAAAAAATGAATCATGTTAAAGATATAATGGAAATGACATAAAATACCTAAAACCTACAAAATTATATGGTTTATTGTGGTGTTTATATACCATAATCGTCCTAAATAAACATTATGTTAATTTATAATTTTCTGAAATTAATGCTGCTTCAAATTTTATAGATTGAAATATAAAATAATTTATAATTTAATAACATGAACCCACATATCCTCATGTTTAAATAAAACCCATAGTCTCACCATTTTTACCATAAAATACATTAAACTTCTCAAATTTCTTCCTAGACCACTCATAATCACTCTATCCACGTATTAGTTCTTATGGAATCACTAAAAGAAAAATACAAGCTCTTCAAGGGTCTCTCTAGGAGGTGATTTTCAAGAGGTAAATTTCTTAAAGTACCTCTCTTGATTTATTTATTTTTTCTACTTTCTCCTCAACTACTTCATACTTTAATGCATGATAAATCTTTAATAATGTATATAATTTAGTTTTATCTTTATAATGTAATATCTCATATTCCATCCATTTCTCAGCACCTCTTATTCAATGAAATGAACTTTTTGTCCAAGTTATGCTGGTTAATCTCCTTCATCATTAATGTTTTTGTTATTTTTACATTACCACCTATATGGATGGTCATAAAACTATTTTTATTGATAAATAAGATTTTAATGTGTAAATTTTATCCAATTTCATATTAATTATATTTTATATTAAAAATAACTTCTTTCTTTCCATATTATGGATATACGATAACTTTGTTTGTGGGCGTGTGGACTACCTCCTCCTCAAAGCGATGTGATTCATTCATGCATCACATGAAATGTATTTAGGTTTGTTTTCCTAAAAATCTATGATATAAATGAAATATTTATTTTAATTTAATGATACTATATATATATATATACACATTTTTAAATAGATGTAATTTACTTTTGTTCATTCAATACAATAAGAAAATTGATATATTTTTCACGAATACGTACGAACTACCATCTCCCTGAAAAATATTTTTATTTTTTTTAAAGATTATTATATATAATTAAATATTAAATATTAAATATTTTTATATCATGTTTAATATTATAGATACAATTAAATCCCAATAATCAATAATAAGAAGCCAAAAAAACTTACTATTAACAAAGAAAATACCTCTTGAAATGCAACGTAAACACATAGTTATTAATAAAATATTTTTATAATGTGATGATAACATAATATAGGGTATTATAAATATTTACATGTTTTTTATTATAAATGATATTTTTATGAGCACGAATATGTTCAAGACATAAGGAATGTGAATTTCTTAACCCAATTTCTATTCTTTTGGTTAAACTTATACTTCTAATTATTTCAATTAAATCTTATGACTAAAATTAATTTTGAATATATTGTTTTGTAGTTAAACTTTTTATGTGTATTTTAATAAGTTACACATATTTATTACATTTTTTTAATTTCCATATCCATGTTATGATATTTGAAAGGGAATTTATCCCAATCTCCTTTCATTGAAGCATATCATGTAGTGATGAACATTTATTATTTTATAAGGTGTATATTCATCTAATATGAAATTTATTAACCATATGTTATCTATAACAATATTTTATAATGTTATGGTAAATTTATTATTTGATAAATACTATGATTTGAATGTTCAAAGTTGTAAATAAGACCTTGAATTTTTAAATATTATATTATCAAATCAGTTTTACCTATGTTAGTATTCATATTATTACTTGAAATATTTATTTATATTGATATTTAAGTATTATAAATGTAATTTTATGTCTATTTTTTATGTTTCATTCAAAAAATTTCAAGAGGAATCTCGTTTATTTTTTTAAGGAACGTTTTGAAAAAAAATGAATGGAATTCTTTATTTTAAACATAAATTGTGACATTGACTTTTCCTACACTATGAGTATTATTTATGTTTTTTCTTCCTTTTAAAGACTACATGTTTTATTAAATAAAAGTCCCACTTTAATTATTTTGGGTTTTTTTTAAAACAGATTCTTAATAGAAAATGGTATTTTTATATGACTGTGTTTTTTATATGGGATTAAAAAGGGTTTTTAAAGGGTTTTATGATGAATGAGTTTTATTCATGGAAATCTACTTGAAAATTATTTGAAATGGGTTGTCCTACAATATATTATATAAAGGGTTTAACCCCATTATAGATAATGTATGGCCCCGATATAACTTATAAAAAGTGTTGATCCCCATTATATCTCACGTGTGAGCCCTATATTGCTTATATGATGGGACGATCCCCATTATACCTCAATGGTGAGGCTGATATATATAATATGAAGGGTGATCCCAATTAAATATATCCAATTAATTTGGTAATAATTTTTATTGGAAGTTAGTGGTACGGTTATTTTAATTAAATTGGTTTTGGAAGGGTTTTATATATATGATGCTATAAGACATCTAAAAGAGAATCAATTGATTTCTATTTGATTTAATTATTTTTTATGGAAAAAACATTTGTGTGTTATTCATGATTTTTGATTTCATTCATTAAATAGGATTTCATATTTTTCACTAGAAAAATGTTTTTCTTTTTTTATGTCCCTTACTGAGCTATTGTGCTCAAAATAATTTTAAAATGATTTCACAAGTTTAAAGGATAAGTACGGAAATGATTAGGACAATATGGGAATTGAGATTTTATAAAGAATACATGATTTGTATTATAATTTTTTCATTGGTGAAAAAATGTATATTGAGTATAAGTGTAAACTTGTAATGTGTTTACGTTGTAAGAGTATGTTCTAATTCATTAAAACTCTAAATTGAAAAGATCATCAAATATGAATTTTAGTACAAAAAACATTAGAATATTATTGATCGGGGATTAAATACCCATCCAATGATCATGATATTATGTAGTCAGTGGGTCCCATTATATGCCCTGGTTTAATAATTTTTAGGTCATTTATGATGGACCACACATTATGTAGTTTAATGTCATACTAGATGGATGTATAAGGGATGATTCATCATCATCGTGTAGTTTCTATCAAATAGTATTGTTTATATGATTTATTTTCTCAAGGAATTATGGTATTTTTAAGAGATACAGACCTAAAATGAATGGGTACATGATTAAAGTGGTATAATCTTAAATTGATAAAAACTATGATTCACAAATGTGTAACATAAAGTGTTTCTAAATTCACATGAATAGTTAGTTTATGGGAAGTTTAAATCAAATCCCACTAATATCATATTAAATTTATGGTTGATACATGTGATTATAGGTCAAAAATTAATAATATAGGAAGCCCATATCACACATAGTTGGGACAATATGTCCTGGATTTAAGAGAGGCCTCTACTATGGGAAATAAACATCCACCAGGAACAGTAAATTAGGAATCATTGAATTCATCAGTGAATCCTTTTAGGATCTCATTGGATTATCCAACCCCTTTTACCAAGAATTATTACTTTAAATCATGGTCCCTTGGGCTCCAAAAGTAGTATTTTATCTCAAGGAATTGAGTTGTATTAACTCAGATATGGAAGATTTAATGTTAGATTATGTGGAATGTAATATTAAATAATGGTTTTATCAATATAAATGACACTAAAAATGTATTCTACAATTATTATGTGTCATTTAATCTATAACAATAAATCCACTTTAAGTTACACATTTTTTAACCTTAATATGCTTGATCTACTATTGACTATGATGATTATTTATTAATAAAAATAAAAGATGAAATTTATTATCAATTTTTTATGTAATGATTCAAAATTTATACTCTTAACATAATTATATTTCATAACATAAAAAATTAACTTTTAAATTAAAATTATATGATATAAAGGATTTTTTTTATAAAAATGATTTATTATGTGTGAATGGTTTTAATTATAATATTATATTAATCATTAATTAAATGAATGTTGATATAATTATTTATTTTTTAAACACTTTTCTAGATTAATTATTTAAAATAGACCAATTTAATTAATTTTGTAAAAAATTACATAATGTTTGTAAAGAGAGTTCTTTGAAAAAAAACTATTTTACCCCGGTAATTAATATTTACTTTGGTAACTTACTTTTATGTGGAAAATAAAAATAACATTGTTACCAAATTTTTATTTTCTAATTAAAAATTTGAGAACCATTCCACTAAAACCACTTTATATGGTCAATAAAAATTAATTTTGATATAAGAACACATAATGCATAAAAAATTATTTTATAGAAAACAAGTATTTTTAGCATAAAATATAATTATTCATGTTCCATTCCATGTGAATATATATAGTTGAGCTATAAAATAATTTCTTATATATATATATATGTTATTAATATATTATAAATTATTTAATAGTTATCAATATTTTTTAAAATTCACAATATATTGAAAATGTATAATTCCATGAGAAAATGTTATATTATAACAAAATTATTTTATTTATAACTCATTAATATTGATTAATTATTTAACATAATTTAGATAAAATTTTCCGATACAATTGTATTATTGTTTTAATTTGAATTTTATAAATACATAAATTATTCATTTTTTAAAAAATAGTTGTAATATAATATGTAACCCATATATATATATTAAACTTTTTAATTAAATATTACCTTTTTATCTAAAATTACATTCTCACAATGTATCACTGTTTATAATTTATTGAAATAATTTATCTCATCAAAATGTACCATGGGGTTTTTAGTTTGATGTGGAACGTGAAAAAAGGTAGTCAAAATATAATTTAATTAAATGAAATTATATACTAAAATAATGGGATGTTATATTAACACTACAAACATTATTTTAGATAAAGTTATCTTCCAATTTATGTAAAAATAAAATAATTTCTATTAAAACCTGTAGTTATTCTACTGATATAATTTTTATTCATATGACCATAGTTAGTTTATACAAATCATCTCCCACTAAAACCCTACCTTTTATATTTGATCATAGATTGAGATATTATTGTAATATATTTAATTTTTTGTTTTGATCCAATGGGATTTTAGACAGATACTTACGGCATGTCTTATGTTTTCACAATAGTAGTACATCATAACTCACTTCTTTTGGTAGTTTTCAATTATGGATTTGAGGAAAGACCTCTATATTCTCACAAAATCAAGATTTTATACTTTTGAACTCTACCTATTGATATTTCCATGGGATGGATATTATTCCTTTAATATTAGGTTTTAATACTCCCATTGAGCTCCTTGATCTTTCCATTAATTTAATTTAGTTGTATAATCATTTCCTTAAAAATTGAGCTAGAAATATTTATTTATTTTAACTTCTTTTCAGGTTATGTTTTTGGAGGGATAATGATAGATTCCAACTCCTTATTTTTGTAAATTTATTCATCTATCTCATGTGAGTGACATGTTATAGGCCACTTTGGTCCTTTATTTTTGAACCCGTTTTTAAAATGTAATCATTTCGGAGGACCTTTAATTTCCTCAACCTTTTTTTATCCTCAACCAATTTATCCAACAAGATCATCATATTTTGATCATCTTTTAAGTCCAGGATCTTTTCATTGGAACTATCTATATAAAATTCTAATTTGAAATAAAAATCCATTATTTACATTGACCAATTATTTTACTTCTCTATATAATTTATATCCAAATAATGCAGTCTTTGATTGAGGTTAATTTAATATTTTAACCTCAATTTTAAACAATTTAACATGTGTCCTTTGGTACTCATTCTTCTTCATTATATATATGATTTCTTCCTTAATTACGTGATCAAGATCCTATGATATCGGGGCATATTACACTATTTTATCACTTAATATCTCATCATCACTAGTTTATATGACATAGAATAGAAAATCTGACTCTTTAGATCATTGTATGAACATGTTGATAGACAATCGTATTCATATATACCTTCCTTTTGATATATTCTATATTCCTTCTTCTGAATATCATTTTTCCAAAAACCTGTTTCATAGAATTGACTTCCTTTAAATCAATTCATCTTAAAACTCATTAAATTTCACATTTAATTTGGGCATGATATAGTTCAACTCCAAAAACTATTCAGTTTAATGTGGAATTAAAAAATTACAACAACAAAAGTATATACTTAGATATAAATTTTGGCCAAATAAGGGACTTTAGTGAGAGATTCCCCAGGAGGGGAGTTGAATTGGGGTTTGAAACTCATTCATTAATCCACAATTTAACCTAAAAATATCACTACCCTAACTGATATTGATCCCACTTTGAGTTGGGACACTCTTCTAATATATTTTTAATCGTGATCTAATAAATGATGTGCTTATCCTAACCTTGGTTATATTATATCAATGGATTATTATCCCATATACACCAATTTTTTTCCTCTAGAAAATAAGTAATGAATTCCCAAATGACACAATAATTTTACGTAATTCGCATTCACTAAGATAATCCATGGTGGACTCTTTAGTAATGAACTCAAGTAGAAAAATTCACTAATCCGATTTCTGTTGGGGGGAGGCTAGGTCACTCTTATTCTAAGGGTTACTCCATTTACCATTTTTAGGGATCCTCACTACCACTAAAGGGTCACAACCTTTTCCTCTCCCATTTGTCACTTAACCAAGTAGGATATCTATTTCGCATATTATCCAATGAAAAAATTCTACATCTCTCTATTATTACACTGATATGTTCCTATTGATCTTCACACATCTTTTTCATAGACTGGCGGTGAAATTTTTCATTGCTACAAATTCACATTCCATGATATAATATCCATCAAGGAATAACTTCTTCCATTGAAAAGGTATGAAATGAGTTCAAATAACTCCATTTATTATTCACTTATTGTGAATGTATAAAACTTACTTTCATGAAACTCATTACCATCAAAAAACTTATCACTTTCCTAGAACTCACCGCCTTCATGAAAATATTTATTATTTAAAAATCTTGATTTTATGAAAGTATTATCTTGTTCGTCTCTATAAAATGAAATTTTCATGATATTAATTTTTCATTTTAGAAATTATTCAAAAAAAAAACAAAGTACCGCATAAAAAAGTGTATTAAAAACTCATTGATTCATGGAATTCACTTGTAGAGATCAATGGTCTATGTAACTCAGTTCACACAACTTGACATTGTACAATATAGATCATTAATATCTCAATAATATTCCTCTGTTAATTATCTCTTTCTTCTTTTTCTAAGGTTATTTTATTATAGGTAAAATACTAAACATTCACAAAACATTGAAATTATTATGTTCAAAAGTCTACCTTCATGTAACTCTTTCACACATTCTTCTTTCATAAAACCCATCTACACACATTTTTTCCTCTTCACGGTTCCATTATAGATACTTATTCTATGAAAATCCATGTTCTATGATAATTATTCATTTTCTGGAAAATAATCCCACCCCATATCATGTTGATCACAAAAATCCATATTTATTGATTTTTCCAAACATTCATGAAACTATTTCCTTTTATGATGTTTCCCTAAGAAATCGCTTTTCACTATAGCTGCACAACATTAAAAATGCACAAGAATCATTTCTCATGTTTTCACAACTTTGTATTTCACAGAAAATATTTCATTTTCTACAATTATCAATTTAACTTCATGATATCACACAAACACTTTTATACCCATTCCTTCATAAATATATTATGGTTTTCATGGTTTTTCAATAGCATCACAAACATTTCATGACGTATTTCTACCACAATTCTCAACTTCATTTAGAATGTATTCACATTCAATCGGTTATAGTATAAATTCCAAAAATAGGTATACAATCATGACATATAAAAAAATCACTATTTAATACTCTCCAAATATTCTTCAAATATCTTTAACCTTCTTTCACATAGAATAGTCAGGCTATACAATCTCGGCTCACACTATCCACTATGTACTATACTTTCTTTTTCATCCATCAGAAGAGAATAAATTCTAATATTTCATGCTAGCTTTCTATTCATTAAGAAACATAATTCTTCACACAAAAATTGACATGTTGAATAAAATATAAAAAAAGTTTCATATTACTATGTAATTATTTTTAACAAATCCTACTTTGTGGCACCAATTCTCATTGGATGTTGAAATTTTTTTGTATGATTGATATGTTGTTTTATAGTATCACAAAACATTAATTAATTAATTATTTCAATGGATATGTCATTTTGGACCAATAAATACATATTTAATGATATATGAAGGATTTATAGTGAGAAAATATATAACCATTAGATGCACTCACCATCACAATAGTATTTATTTTAATAATTGTTTTAGGTATTGGGACTCACACTAAGATTTGTTTTTAATATCATAATAAAAACATAAATTTCCAAGGTGGTTTATATATTTTTTAATATCACTGACTAAAATCACTATAAATGACATAAAAATAGATAAAATTCATTATTATAATGATCTCAATTTAATCCCATAAACTCGATGTAATTTTTTCATAAATTTAAGGATCCTGTTTTTATAATTTCCTATTTTTCATGACATTATTAGAATGAAATTTTATTTGAGTCAACAAATTTTATTAATGGATTCTGAATAATAAATTTACTCTTTTAAAAATTTATTAAGGGTTTATGTGGTATAATACTTTATGTTCCCCAAGGAATCAACCCCATACATCCACTATAATCATTATGGATTTGGGTTAGAATTTAATTTGTATCACTTGAAAGCATAAAGTTGGGATAAATGTTAGAAAATAATGGAATAGTTTCTCAAGAACACATAAAATCATATATTTTTTATTGAATCATGGTAGATTACTTTTAAAATAAAATTTTTATAAGTTTGAAACATTTCTCTCGAATTAATTTTATTTTCTATATTATTTATGATATTTCCATTTTACTATAGTAGGTTGTATTTATTTTTAAACATTTTGAGTACATTATATACCACCTCACACTTTCCAATAGTGTTGAATTATAATTAATAATCCTCTTTGATCTATATATTTGATGAATTATATCATGGAGGAAATGAGAATTTATGGGAGTGCACATTCACAACACCCTTTACACAATATGGAAATAAAATACATAGTTAGATCCACGGGGATGGTATCAATTTGAACCTATGGTGGAGTTAAGGACCAATAAACTCCTTTATTTATGATAAAATATGTTCCAAAAAACTGAAACGAATTTAATTTTCTTTAATATCTATTCCCCAAGAGGATTGAAAATACATGCCAAAAGATCCTCAACTATATTTTGAAACCCGATGAACTCCCATGGAGTATATATTTATATCATTACATTGACTAGATTCATGAAATATTTAACTATGATTTCAATCCATTTGTTAAATCAAACTTGTTATTGTGTAACACATTTAATATACTATTTAATTTTGGTGATTAATAATAAAATACAATAATGTTCACTATGCAAAATTATTGAATATTTTTGACACATTCCATTATAATGGAGTATCAATAAATGAAATAAAACATAATATACATCAATTTTAATTGAGGTATAAAGAAAAAATGGGATAAAATGGATTCTTCAATATTCTAATCTCACATTGGAGGCTCCATCTCAAGCCTTCATAGTAAATTTTTTTTTCATATCCACAATAGTGATACTAAGAAATGATATCAACAAAATTCAATAGTTCTAATCTGAATCAATTTATGAATCATGGGATTTATTCAATTATATTTTGAATAATTCCAACTATCATGTGATACCATTATGGATTCAAGTCAAAACCACTTATATATGACTTACCATGAGTAAAAATTCCATAGTTTATGAAGAAAATAGAGATACATTTATGAGGAAGAATCCTGAAGAGTTATTTTAATTTTTTTAATTTATATATGTTAAAATATTTCATTCGTACTCATAATTTGGAAAAAGGAGGTGCATTAATAATTTTGATAGAAACAACATTCTATTAGTCCAAATTCACATTATGATAAAGAAATCCAAACATCTCAAACGTAGAACTATCGTAAATGTTAAAATAATTCAAAACCCTTCTTGCATCAAATGTGGTGATATCATTTCCATGGAAGAGTGTCCAAATATTGGTGTTGGACCCTCTATTAGTAAGGTGAGTTATGTCTTAGAAAATCATGGGATGAATATATTTTCAACCTATTAAAATCCAATGTGAATAGACAGTGAAATATGGTTGGAGTGAACAACAATCGCAAGCGCCATCACTGGGGCCTTAAAGACCTCCATGGTATGCCCAAACCGAGAACCAAGATACCTACCAAAGGACACATAATGTTAACCAATACTAGTAAGTGCAATACCAACAATAAGGATTTAAACACAATCATCTAGAATTACCTACCCATCAAAAACTAGTGACTTAAGAACAACAAAAAGAATTGTTATCAAACATGGAGGAGATGATGTAAATGTTTTTACCACTAATGAAACTCAATTTAAAAATCTATAGGTTACTATTAAAATACTAGAAAAACTAATTAGGCATCTAATGAATGAAATATTAGAGAGAAAACGTGATATAGTTTCTAGATACCTAGAAAAGATCCCTTGAGAGGAAGCCATGGTTGTATAATCTCAGGGATGGAATAGATCTCTCACCACTAGCCACAGTAAAGAACAATGTAATGAAAATTGAGAATAATGATATCCCTCATTAAACATTGGAAGAGGTCTATGAACCTGATGTCATACCTTAGTAAAATCTCCCATCAAAGGGAAAAGAATATTAACAATAAAAAGGGAAAGAAGTGGTTATTTCTTTTAGAGCATTGTTTTCTTTTTCCAGAAAAATGGAACAAGTGAAGATGGTTTCAAAATTTAAAAAGTTTATGGAGGTCCATTAGATGCTCTATATCAATATTTAAATTATCAAGGAATTGAATAAAATTGCCACATATTATATGTTTAGGAAAAAAATCATCTCATGTAAAAGAAAGAAGGAACAATTAGGAAACATTTATTTAAAATAAATAGTTATTTATGATAATTCCACACTTTATTAAAACAAATATAATATACCCCAATTATTTCTCTATATTATGAACTATTATAGCATGAGTGTTTTATAAATCTCATATTAATTTTGGAAATAATTTTAATATTATTCCTTTTAGATTTTACAAGAATATTCTACTAGAATAATTGAATCTCACACATGTAGTGCTTCAATTATCCTAATGAAATATAATTCTCCCAAATGGGATTTTTGAATATATTATTGTGATGGTTAAGAAATTAATTTTTTCATGAATTGGCCTATTTTTTCAACTAACTTGAAACCTGATTCATAAGGTCATTACTTATCCCCACAAGCCAATTTGAAAGTGATTGGGCATCAAAATAACTCCTTTGGGAATGATTTCTACCAAAACATATATACCATGACATAAAAAAATGAATCAATTATAATAAAATGTTCCAAATAAGTAATAACCAACTACCATGATTCAACCCATTTTATTATACAAGTATTAGAATCCATAAATAAGAGATATAGATAGGATGACTAAATAAATACTAACCAAAACTAAAATATGAACTAAAAAACTAAGATGATATAAAACCAAATCCATGGAACCTCTCCTTACTCAACACCACCCAAATAATCCCACAACACACATGATGAAAAAAAGAAGGACCAAAATAGGAAATATGAACCTGAAATATATAGGTATGAGATAAAGATCCTATTAGTTCACCAAAACCTTCAAAAACAGTGCATGATTTTTCATAATAAAATTCATTAATTCTAGTTTGAAAATAAACTAATAAAATAGGATTTTAAAATATATAATATAAGAAAAATCAAACATGTCCATCATTACCATTTAAAAAATTTCACTTTGTTTTCTGAAAACATAACACAATCATTTTGTAAACAAAGCCACCATCTTAAGGTACTTTACTTCCAAACACACCCATTCCCATTTCATTGAAAATTATAACAAATTTATTTATTAAAATAAAACATGTACCATTTTAGAATATGAAACTAGATGACTCCAACTATATGAAAAAACACCAATTTTAAAATACATTTAATGAATTCACACACAAGATCATTTAAAATTAAAAATGGGTTTTCAAAAACACATTGTAAAACTCATCTTCAAAGGAAAACAATGAAACACACATAGATCAAATAAAACAAGAAGGTATGGTCCTCACAAGGAAAAAAAGAAAAATAAACAACAAATGTTCCATGAAAATGAATGTATATAAAATTATATGGACAATCACTATAGCAAACTCTCATAAATCACTAACCATGTAATGTAATTCCTTATAAGCTCTATTCTAGAAATCCTAACCTGTGAATCATTTAATTGTTTCAGGATATAACCACCTAGAACAAACAATAGTAATGTGCTATGTCCACATTATCATCCCACTATCCCACACAACCATCAAAATGATGATTAACCACTACCTAGACCATATTTCCAGCAAGAATGTTGGGAAAATAGTGACATTTAAACCAATAAGAGTAGAAAGATATATCTTCCAAATATAATCCAATATCGCTTGAAAAATAAGAAAATCATGAATCAAATCAAATTATCCAAGTATACCCACAAGGCATAACCATAACTACCCTCACCCCCAACACCAAATAAATAAATACATACATTCACATATAATGAACTCACGTTATATTAAGCATATTACCACACAACGGGATCAAGAAAAAACAACACATAATGATCATAAACCCACATAAGGGATACACAAGAAAGGGTCAGTCGAGGGGAACCATCAACATAAACTATTTACAACCAATATTCTAAATTATAATTTAATACCAAAACAAATCTTGGATGTCCATTCCCAATTTCATAACATAATCCACATTTCGAAACACTAATTTAGACATATTATAAAACATTCAACTATTTAAAACATTTCAAATTCACCCATATAGAAAGGTTCTATTCTTTGAAAATCCCAAACATGGATAATTTACTTCATTTCGACCATAACATTCATAAAAAATGTAAAAAAACTTTATGTGGTTCAATGAAACAACCCATTTCATTCAAATTCATTCAAATTTACCCTTCAACAAGGTTTTTCCTCCATGAAATAAAAATCAATTCCAAAAGGCCAACCATTTCCCACTAAACCATTTAAAAATCCACAATGGAATTTCACAGGGGTTTCACCACACGCACGTGTAAAATCACCATTTTAACCCACAATAAAATCCTAATTGTCAATGAATTTTCAGGTTACTCCATAATTTAAAACCAAATACCTTTAAAACATTATTTTCTAGTCATTAAAAACAAAAACCAAGTCAAACTAATTTCAATACATGGAAACCATTTCAAATTAAATGCAGGAATTTCAGAAAATATTATAATCATTAAAAATTAAATTTAAAAAATGAAAACATGGAATTCCCATGAAAAACCAATTATGTCATGCTCAAAACACTATTAAATGGTTTCAAATCACCAAAAAGTTATCACATATAATAATAATTTTATATAAAGTGAATTAAGAATGTGAACTCATGCTTATAATTTCAAAAATGAAACAATTTCATAGTTTCACAAATCTAAAAGAGAAAAACATTAAGCTGAAACACTTAAAAATGTTTCATCGTCCATTTTTACCACCCTGTGGGGTTAGCACTGGTGTCTACAAACCATAGACAACAATGACATATCATTAGACCCACTTGGAACCCTAAAATAAATCCATGTGATAATAAGGGTTCATGGGGGATGTCAAATCCAAGAGAGATGCTAATGAGATGGAAGAAGAGGGAAAGTGTAGATGAATCCCCACAAAATCTCTTGGAAATCACCAAAGGAAGTGACATGATCGATGGAGGATGATGTTGGAACTCCTCCATGATCCCCAAAGGTGTTGGAAGATGTAGGGGGAGAAATGGTGCTGAAACCCCTTTAAAATATAAAGGGCCATTTTTGGAAAACCCGAAAATTTAAACTCTTATGAATGTTTCATAGTTTACCAAACATTGTACTAATAGTTCGTTGGCCACTGCCTTGGCTAGGCACCCACCTGCACGATTTCCTCTTGGAGGATGCACGGTTTGGAAGAACCATGTATCTCATCCAATAAACAACCTAATCCCTATACATCATCCAGGGGATCCCTTTATGGGTTTCCAAACCATACATAATCCATTCAAAACAGCTTTGTAAAAATTATAGTGCCACTAACATGGGCACCACACAGTTTCCACTATCTATGTGGACTAACTGTGCTCCAACTAAAAAAGCCTAAAACATTAATTTTTATTCCCTAACCAACCAAAATTTAATTCTACTCAATTAAATATAAAATAAGGCCAAAATCACTTACATAGTGGCACAAGTGGTTTCAAAAACTCCCCAACATGCCACATTATTCCCTAAAAAAGTCTAGTCGAAATAAGATATGAAAAAATGGAAGGTCCAAAAGAACATCTTAAGACCATGAAACCCCAATTACAATAACCAAAATCTTCAAAAAATAATCTAACAAATCAACCAAAAGGAAGCAAGAATCTCCATGATCAATGAAATGAGAACATTTAATAAGAATTCTAGTGAAATATGGGTGGAATAACATGGTCTATACACTATTAAAAGTCCCTCTAACATGGCCTTCGTACAATTTGGAGTTTTTATAACATGATTTTATTAATGAATGATTAATAATAAAACATCATTGAACAACTGAACAACCATGAGAAGAAAAAACCTCCAATTACAAGTTCTTTGAAACCCAATAGGGGGGACAAAAAAGATCCATGAAATAAGGAAAATAGTACTCACCTCGAGTCTCGTCACATATAGGAAACATAGGGTAAATACAACATCACCTTAAAATGTTCTATCCCATAAAAGGACCATTTCTAAACACCATATAGTATACCACCATTAGTTGGTGCATCACACACCCTAGTTATGAAATCATGAATGAACTATCTAAAGTCTAAAGAATTAGCACCAATAGGATCAAACAATGAAATGATCACAACCAAAACTCTCAATGAAGGCCCACCAAAACAAAAAGGACCAATAATGACATTCATAATCACACTACAAAACATCCATGTTGGATGAATAGGGGGATAAAATTATAATCAGAATAAAACAATCCAAAAATATACATTAAAACCATATTTAAAAACAATACACAATGGATTCATTCAAAATAATAAAAAACAAGAATTGGAAAACATCTAAAAGGACCAACAATGATATCCAATGCTCCATGAACAAGATCAGAACGATTATGGAAAAATATCCCAAATATAAACTTAATGAATAATTCTAAAAGGATACAACCTCAGACCTATTCAAAAAAAATATTATAAAACTTCTAAAGATGACTCAAATCCCACGATGAAAGATATTTCAAGAAGTATTAATCACCTTGTACCCTTTCAAAAACCCGATAAAGAACCAATGGATGAACACCTCCTTAAAATCCTTAAAAATTATACAGTATATAAATGACTAAAACTCCCACTATCATTTCCAAAACAACCAAATATATCACAAAAAATCTTAGAAAGGAAGATTCTGGACTCCCATGAGATTTTATGATCACCTAAATCTCTTCCAACTACCTTTTCCCCCATAATTGATGGAGATTACTCAAATACCAATCTACTAGGAGTCTGGTTAATCATTAGAACTAGGAACATTTTTTATCATTATGGGGGACATAGATAAAAAATACATGATCTTACTCAAGTCACGTATTAAAAAACCATGTAATTCCATCCTAGGATAACAATCCATGCCATAACAAAAATACCTCAAGTGAGGCACAGACAACGACAAAAAAATATATTTTTCTTTTAGAAACCATAATTTCACCAAGAAATTCTAAAACCTCCCTCCACCAAGGAATTAATTCAAGAAAAATAAAATAAAATATTTAAAAAAACAACCTCCGTGGAACATACACATTTCCCAAACATATAAATACAAAAAAATTCCATTCAAAACTCATTTTAAATTTGAAATAGAAGCATCCAAAATGCTTATGAAAATTAATTTCCATTTTTAAAAAAATTTTAAAAAATTGATTTAATAAAAAATTACATTTGAAACATCTCATTTTGAAAATAATTCAAGGGAAACCACATCCTAAAAGTGGAAAAAATAATCCTCATTACACCTCAAAAAAGTAAATAACACTTTTGAGGAAATACAGGATCCACTGGAGTCTGAATAGGATAACTTGAGAGAAATAGTGTAATGCATGGCTTGACCACCACAGGTTGAGCAATTAAGTGTTTTCCATGCAAAAAACCTTGAAAATAAGGCTGTCTCAATCACATGATAACCACATGGTTTCCTAGCCTGTGTGAGCCAACTGTGCAGCTCAAGTTCCCTTCTACATTACCCTAAAACCAAAGTGTGGTCCCCAATATCACATAAATAATTAAATGATATCTAATGAATCAAATAAAATTTCACAAAAATAGTTAAAAGGAAAGTCGATTTCACAATTCAAACCCCAAAAACCCCTGGTAGTTTGAAGTTTAGGTCAAAGTAGATCTTGCTAGAATCTCCCCATCATAACCTATCAATATTTAATAACAATAACATCTGTCCTACTATAATATACCCCTTTAATAGTGGTTGAATAAGAGTAATTGGTTCACAGTCAAGGCATAACAAAGGATTTGATACCATTGTTTCAGGAATTAGATCAAGAAACAATAAAACATGGAATCTGACCTAACCCATTAGAAGACATAAAGAGCATTCACGGCCCCCACATGATGGAAAAAAATTCATGAGCAACTTAGGAAATCCATTGGTAAAAAGTTCACCAAAAAAGTTATACAATTGAGGAAATAAGAAATAAAAGATCCAAAATAAACAATAAAACCGAACATTCCACAACCAAATCCCATGATCCTACCCATTTTCATATACAATAATCGACATATATAAACATGAGATAATGGAATGAAGAAAAAATAAAAACTATCCAAAATAAAAAAAATAATTAACCAACTTGATCTGATATCAAACTAGCTTTCTGAAACCATTGGTTTATCACCATTATCAATCTCACCCCATATCGTCCATGTTGAGCACAAATGTATCCAACTAAAATATAAGCACATGAAATATATAGTAATGAGATAAATAGCCTAGCTGGTCACCACAACCAACCAAAACAATGAAATATGATCTATAATAAATTTCATTAATTCTAGTTTGAGAATTAACTACCAAAATATTATTTCCAAATATAAAATATAATAAAAACCAAACATTTCAATCATTACAGTACAAAGGATTTCAAATTCTTTTTTAAAAACCATACACATTGGTTTTGAAGAAAAAGCTTCGACTTAATCATTTATCAACAACACAACCCCATTTTATATAATTTTAAAAATTAAACAAATCGATTTATTAAAATAAATGGTATGGAATTTTAGAACATAAAACTAGCCAAATCCTTTTAAAATGCTAAAAAACATTTTATATCATTTTTAAAGAATCAAACACATGTAACAATACAAATGATAAGAGTTTTTAAAAAACATCACTGAAAAATACTCTCTAAGATAAAATAACAAAACACACAATGGTTTAATACAATAATAGAGAAGCAAGCTTCACAAGCATATGAAAATGGAAAAAAAAGGATCCATAATAATTAAAGCAAGTGAAATGATATGAAAAATAACTGAATCAAACTCCCCTAAATCACTAACCAACCAAGCAATAGAATGTGTCATGGTTTATACATTGGAAATCATAATGTGTGAACCATATAATTTTATAATCATAAAACTAACCAAACTATATATTAATATTTTCTGTGTCCATAATGTCATCCCACTAGCCCACAAAAACAACACAATGATGACAAACCCCCACCTAGACCTTGTTGTTAGGACAACTGGTGGGAAACTATTGGCATGTGAACCAACTAGACGAACAAGCTAGTTCTTCCAATTAGTACTCCTCATCAACTTATTAATAAGGAATTGAGGCGTACTATAAAATGAACCAGGTCTACCCAAAATGCATAATCATAACTTCTCTCACCCTAACAACCAATAATGAAATCCCCATATAGAAATAGCTTGTAATCAGGAATATCCACCACATTACGATGCTAGGGGAAAAATGATAAAGATCATCACATATAGATAATAATCCCAAACAATGGATTCAAAATCATGGTGTAATTTCCCTGCTCGGGTTCCACTAAATTGATACCCTGAGCTGATGTGGGATATTACCTCAGGCATTCCTCCTCGTATGCTAGAGGCTGCTTAATACCAGCAATTATCTAATATGGAATGTGCTGAGACTATTACCTTGTTGTTATAGTGTTACAAAATTACATAAACATGGTAAATAAAAACAATCTAATAATGATAAAAAACCATACACCATATAATCAATTCCTCAAGATAGGTAAATTCCAACATGAATACTTATAATCACACCCTTTCATTGTAGTGTTTGGTGACAACAAAAATCCAAAATAAGATGCAAAATAGAATCCCCAAATGGATCGCAACATCACATAATTTTCCTTCATCCATTCTCCATACCAAATCCATATAAACCATATAATATTGGACCTCTTTTCCTTATCCTAACATGAAACCATTATGTTTCCTCAGGTAGACAATGGAGGCACAGACATGATGTGAGTACAACTCATTAGGTCAAAGCTAATAATTTTTATAATAATATCTATTCTGGAATAGTGTATGTAGTATGGTAAACAACATACAAGCAGTGCATAAACTAGGATTCATTACAAAATAATATATAAATTAGCCACATTTAATCTCTAGTCCATTGATTCCCATACCCCTCAAACCTACATCAGCTCGTACTTTCTATCATAACCAAAAGTGAATGGGGCTATAAGTTGACATTCATGGAGCATCATCCCAAGTAATAAACAAACATATAGAACAACATGTCCAACCTTACAAACCATGATGTGTAAAATCATGTCCATCATCCTAAACCATGATATAGAACTCCATGTCCATACCCTTATAATTATAAGCATCAATACATTCTACAAAACTATTCTGAACCAGGGCACCTGGTGAATTGTTTTAGCCCAACAAAGGGAGAGGGTAATCTGTCCAAAATCACCCTAACAACTTGTTACATATTCAATGTCATATGAACATTCTTATCAAACAACAAAAAAAGCTGCACCATATCATTTTATCACATTTCCACAGTTCATTATAGTCAACATGTTCCAAATTCTCATATCAGGTCCATTTCACCATTTATGCACACAAAACCATTTTAACCCCTTTTATTCCATTTAGACACATATGGATTCCACTAAAACATTTATGGCCTTTTACCATTTATATTCCACAACTCATTTAAATCACATGAATTAATTCAAAAACACCTTTATCATTTGTTAATATGTTAAACACTATTCTGCTTGGGTTAATCTCATTAACCATTCAATTTAGAATTTAACAACTCAATTCCATGTTCATGGGTGAATAACAACCCATGGGTGGGATTAATCCCATTTTACTCCTCCCTAATGTATACCACGGGGTTCAGGAGGGGTCCAAAATATCAATGAAACACCATATTTGTCATTTCTAGAAAATTAATCATATTATCACCAGACAAATACAAAAATAAAACGACATACACATCTATTTACATCAAGACTATGGGTTATAACTTTTATAACACCTTCCTCATGTTTTTAGCTGACATATTTCATAAACAAAACCCTTGATTCAATCCCAAACAACCTTCAATGCTCAATCTCACAATCTCATGAAAAAAGGGATTGGGGATTATGAAGGAAATAAAAAATCCCCCCTGATTATCCTATAAAATCAAATAATGATAATTTTTAGACTTACTTAGAGAATCAAAATTGCAACTAATGCTTCATTAAAAGAGGAAATAATTTGGGAGAATAACTCAATAAGGAGGAGGGAGCCCTTGATTCATCACTCAAGCTATTGGAGGTGGAAAGGGGAGGAAAATCCATTAATAAATCAAAAATCATATGGAAAAAAGGGAAATTACCCATCTTTAATTAGGTTCAGTGTTTGACCACATGTTTTCCCAAACCATATTCCAATCATACATCCACCTCTATGAAAGTGGTGTACTAGGTCCCGTGGTTTTCTAGGAAGGAATTGTGGTTTGTAAAACAATTTGGTGTCTATTTTCCTATATTTTTTCATGGTCACAAATTTTATAAGCTCCCATTTCATGGTCATTCCACCATGAACCATCGCCCGATAGGATTTACAGTTAAGGAACAAATATTGCAATAACCATGTACAAACCATGCACACTTAATAATATGTCATATTTATTTCCTATTTCATGTCTCAAACCCCCAGAACACACCCAAAATCTCTCATTATATATGGAAACACTTCATTAATCATTATAAAGGAACGTAACTTAAAATTAAACAAGAATTTACCTCTTATAGTGATCGATAACTTACAAGCTCCCAACCTTATAATAACATGATCTCAAGCTTCTCTCCCAATCATAACAAATCATCCAGGGTAAATGGGTTGGGGTATTGGGAACACATATCCACCTCCTTCTACCAATTTTCCTCTTGAATGTTACCACACTACAACAACACTCAAACTAGAGTAACATTATTACACTATAAAAAATTATCACTATGATCCATAATAAAATCTAGAATCTCCTGAATGGATACATCAGTTTTAAGATCATGATCATCAACATCAATCATATGAGATTTTTCGGGGTGATGAAATCAAATTTTTGGCACATGAAAATATTGTTCATAACACCATAACACCGCACTGGATATAATCAGTATTCCACTTGTACAATAGTCCCCAAAATATAAAATAATCCCACATAACTGGGTTCCAGCTTGCTCTATTTCCAAATACATGGGTGACCCAATATCGATTACACTTGACAGAAAACATGGTCACCCATTGTAAAATCAAGAGGTAAAAGATATTGATCATCATATGAATTCTCTATACTTTGTGATATATGCATATTCATCAAATTAAATTGACCATAATATAAGTTCTCTTTTATGTAAGTTGGTCCCAACTAATCAGATTCCTCAACTTCTGTCCAATACAAGGGTGATCTAATGTCCTACCATAGAGCTCCTCAAATGGTTCAATATGAATAGTCACATGATAATTATTATTATTAGAAAAATTATTGAGTGATAAGTGTTTCTACAAAGATATAAAAAATCCTATGATTCCTTCCCTCAACATATCCTAAAATATATGGATAATACATTCCATTTGTCAATCTATCTAAGGGAGAATAGATATGCTCATAAAACCCCTAAGTTCTCAGCTCTTTATACATCCCTTCCCAAATGTGAGAAGTAAATACATGGATAAAAATATTAAATAATATTTCATGGTACCCTATGAACGCATACTATCTATTGAAAATATAATTTACCCGATTTGTAGTTGGATAAAGTCTCATTAATTGAAAATAATTTATATATATTCATCAACCAATTCACAATCACACAAATCAAATCATTATTTTGAGGCATCCTTAGATGACCTACCACAAAATCCTTGGCAACATCATCCCACATTCATTATGGAATTGAAAATGATTATAAAAGTTATATAGGTAATTAATAATAAATCATCACCTACTGAAATGTGTGGAATTATTTCAAGAAACACGAAGTCCCATTTTTCATTCCCACCCACCAAAACATTCTGCGAAGATCATAGTACATTTTTTTCAAACTAAGATGCACCTCCAACATTAACGCATGAAACTCACACATAAAATATTCCTATAAAATACTAGGAATAAAAAATGTCCATGAATGTGAATAATATCATCCTCATTAACAATCCAATAAAAATTGAGATAATCACCATCAACCCTGTCTCACAAAGCCAGACATCGTGAATCCTCGCATTTTCTTCTCAAAAAAGGATTTAAATGAAATTAATTAATGGAAGAAGACACAAGTTTTATTAAATCATGCTCTTATAGAAAACCTATATGAATATTGTTGAGTCAATAAGGTTTTCCTTATGACTTTTCCATTCCTTCTTGTTTTGAAAATCACAAACACCTTATCTTTAAGAAAATTTCTTTTATAAGGAAAATTGCTTTCATAAGGAAAATCGCTTCTATAAGGAAAATTTCTTTCTTAAGGAAAATCGCTTTTATAAGGAAAATTGCTTTCTTAAGGAAAATCGCTTTTATAAGCAAAATTGCTTTTATAAGAAAAATCGCTTTTATAAGAAAAATTATCCATATCTTATTTTCATCCATATTTTTCTTAAGTATGAAATTCGGATTCATTTCTATTTTCTCTGAATCATTGAAACTTTGATATAAAGCATTCTGTTTTAGGATTCGGATTCTGGATAGGAACTATAAGGAAGTTTCATTCCGAATTCCGGATATGAACTCTGACTAAGTTCTATTCCAGATTCAGGATACGAATTTTGAAGAAGAATTCTCATTACGAATTCCAATGAAGAATTCTCATTACGAATTCTAATGAAGAAATCTCATTCCGAATTCCCATTACGAATTCTGATGAAGAATTCTCATTACGAATTCTGATGACGAATTCTCATTACGAATTCTGATAATGAATTCACATTACAAATCCTGATGATGAATTCTCATTACGATTTATGATGACAAACTCCTATTCCGAATTCTCATTCTGAATTCACCTATTAAACATAATTTGAGTATCTTTGTTTTATACACTCTGAATTAATTCAGAATCCGAAAAATATCTTTGTTTGACTCCGAACTTTTATATTGCGTACACTTCTAAAAATTTGTCTACTCTTTACTATTGTTCCTTACACTCCGAACCTTCACTCCGAAGTTTTCATTCCGAACTTTTATGTTAGAGTTTAAAACGATTTCGTACATTCGGTTACATTTGTTTTGTTATAAAACGATGTCATCTGTTTTGATATAAACTAACCGTTGTCCAAGTGACACGTGTACAGGTCCCTCCGATCTTTAAGGATAATATGACCGTTGGAGAAGGAGCCAACCTTACCTATAAATAAGAGCTTATTTGAAAGAGCTCGTAGCTGATGGGTGAAAAAGTACTGAAAAGCTGACAAATTTTCTTGAAGTGATTTTTAGAGAGAGAGACTCTTATTAACTCTCAAATCTTCATGCGACTCCGAATGTTGGTGATTACATTCGAGGGCTTCCGGGGATAGGAAGACAGAGGTGCCGACTACCTTAAAGTTCGAGGGATTTCATGCTGAGGAAGACAGAGGTTGCCAACTACCTTGAAGTTGAGGGCTTGCGGGGATAGCAAGACAGAGACTCCGATCTTCGTATCGAGGGCTTACCCTGGTGTGGGTAAGACAGACTTGCTTGAAATTATAAATCAAGGGACCTTTATCCAAGGTTCTTGGATACCCTTCTCTTTGGGTTAAAATACTTATATCTTGTTACTTTTAGTTTTACTACTTGTTTATATTCCGCTGCATTTTGTATTATAAGGAAAGTATAACTTTATTATACTTCCTTATTTGTACTCTGTTTCATTTAGATTCTATACGCTTTAAGGTAGAATCTCATATTGTAATCATTTGTTAAGATTCAATTTCTGGAACCATATTTTCGGAACCCGCATTCGGAATCTCTTTCCTAGTTTGCATTCGGTGCTAAGAGGTGTTGTGAATTTGCTTAGTTTAACTTTGTTAAACATAGCCTTTTCCTTTGCTTAAGGAAAACATAGTTATTCTTAACTATCTTTAAAGGTTCCAAAGGAATTTTTAAAGTATACAATTCACCCCCCCCCCCCTCTTGTATTTTGAGCATCTACATCACTATTTCGATCCTAAAATTGGTATCAGAGGTTGGAAACCTCTTACTCTATACCAATCTTACATTTGGTATCAGAGAGGGTCTCTGAAATACTTGTACTCACATACAAGTTTTTCTTGCTCACTTTATCATTCCGAACATACCCATTCCGAAACTTTTCTCATTCCGAAATTTTCCCATTTCGAACTTTGTTATAACGATTATTTGCTACTAACAAGTTTGTGTGAAAAGTTATTTTAAGTATGGCAGGAATTAATGTTGGTTCAATTGACAATCTAAATCCGACAAGACCACCTATATTTGATGGTAATGACTATGAATACTGGAGAGATCGTATGAAGACTTTTTTTATCAATATTGGAGTAGACAACTTTGTTATGCTTACTGGTGATTATAAAATTCCTGACAAGGAAGTCAGAACTTTTACTAACCAGGAAAAGAAAGAATATCAACTCAACTATAAGGTACGCAACACATTACATTGTTCAATGACCAGAAATATATATAGACAAATTTATTCTTGTGAAGAAGCTAATTGTATATGGAAGAAGTTAGAAGTTACACATTTTGGGACTTCTAAAGTGATTGAGACTAGAAGAGCTATGGTTAGAGCTGAATATCATGGCCTCAATTTTCTTTATGGAGAACCTATCTGTAAAGTTCAACAAAGATTTATGACTATCGTAAACAGTCTACAATCTATGGGAGAGAAAGGTTTAGATGATGAAGCTCTTGTGGACAAGATAATTGATATTATGGCCAATGAGTGGGAATCCAAGAGAACAGCTATAGATGATAACAGGAAGGTCACTCAAATTACTCTTGATGAATTATTTGGAACTCTTCTACAACATGAAACAAGAATGAAGAGAGATGCTGACAACATCAAGAAGAAGAATGGAAATGGTACTATTGCTTTTACTACAACTTCAAATCAGATGAAAGCTAAGACTCCTGAGAGAATAACCAGATCCAAGTCTAAGAATGTCATTTTCCAATCCGAATCTAGTGAGAGTGAAGTCTCAGAAAATGAATTAGCCAATCTTTCTTGAAGGATGAACAAGATAGCCGGCCAGAGAAATTTTCAATCTATGTATAAGAAAAAGGAAAGGAAAGATAAGAAAGATAGATAAGTTACTTGTTATGAATGTAAGAGAGCTGGACATATTAGACCAGATTGTCCTATGCTCAAAAAGAAAGAAAGGAAGGAAAGACATTCAGACAGGAACAGAAAGAAGTATTATAAAGCTAAAGCTAAGAATGTTCTGAAAGCTAATGACACCTGGAGTGCCAGTGGTGGTGACTCTTCAGATGAATCTTCTGATTATGAATCTTCAGGACAGAAGAATCTTGGTCTTATATCCAGATTAACTATTGATAATCATTGTCTTATGGCTAAGGTACGAAATACTGAATCATTGACCAATGTTTCTTTAAATTCTAATGATAGTAAGTATTATAGCTCTTCCGATGAAGAATCATCTTCTGATGAGGAAAATACTTTACCTACTTATGAAGAATTCTCTTGGTTTTCTGAACTTCTTGAGATTGAGAATTCCAAACTCAATAAGAAACTTGATAAGGAAAATTCTAGGAATTCTATTCTTACAAAAGAGATATCAGATCCTTCTAAAGATATTGATAAGAAAAATGCTGATTTTGAAAATATTTCAGAAAATCTAGAGGAAGTAAGTTCTGAGAAGAACAATCATTCTAAAGAATTAGAAAAAGTAATTTCTAAGAAAAATGTTTTCGAGCCTAACTCTAGTTTTAAAACTAATGATTTTGAGGATAAAAACTTGGTTGTAAAAGTCAAGTCCGAAATTTTTTCCTTAAGGAAGTGTTTATCAAACATTACCCATGGTAAGGAAAATTTTGATAAGATGTATTCCGAAATACGACCTTTATGAAATAAATCCGGATTTGGTTATACCCATGCAAAACCTATTTTCAGTAACAATTATTTTGTTCCTCAAAGTGCCCCATTTTGTACCAAGTGTCAATGTGGTGGTCACTGGGCAAAGAATTGTTCCTTAAACAAAACCCAATCTCTAGGATTTCACAAAGCTTACTTTTCTAAGAAAATGTGGGTTCCTAAAATTTTATTGTCTGGAAATCTCGGATCCAAACAAGTTTGGATTCCGAAAGTCTAATTTTCTTCTTGATTTCAGGATAATAAAGAAAGTACCAGCAGTAATCCATGGTACATGGATAGTGGATGTTCCCGGTACATGACTGGTAACAAAATATTTTTTGAAAAGATTATCAAAACGAAAGGAGGAAAGGTAACTTTTGGAGACAATGCTAAGGGAGAGATTGTTGGTATTGGTAATATTGTGCTTTTAGGTAAAACCATGATTTCAAATGTTCTTTTTGTTAAAGGTCTTAGGCACATCCTCATTAGCATAAGTCAGTTATGTGATGAAGGTTACCTTGTGAATTTTAGGAATGATAAATGCTTAGTTCACAATTCCTAGGAAGAATTTATTCTCTCATCCAATAGGCAAGAGAATGTCTACACTTTGAACCTAGAAGACCTCAGGAGCCAAGATTTACCTTGCCTCTGTGCAATGGAAGATCATTCTTGGTTATTGCATAGAAGATTAGGACACTGTAATATGAGAAACCTATGTAAACTCTCTAAGAAGAAACTAGTTAAGGATCTACCGGAGTTTAGATTTAATTCTTATAAAGTTTGTGATCCTTGTCAATATGGAAAGCAACATAAATCTAGTTTTAAGTCAATCGGTGAAGTCTCAACAACTGATTCATTACAGTTAGTGCACATGGATCTTTTCAGTCCAACACAAACTGGAATTATTGGAGGAAAATACTATGTGTTTTTTCAAGTTGATGATTACACTAGATTTACTTGGGTCTATTTTCTAGCAAAGAAATCTGAAGCTTTTACTTATTTCAAAAGTTTTAGAGCTCAAGTTAAAAATGAGAAAAACCTTCCATTGAAAACTATTCATTGTGATCATGGAGGAGAATTTCAAAATCCTGATTTTGAAACTTTTTGTAGTAAGAAAGGTATTACTCACAATTTTTCATCACCTAGAAATCCTCAATAGAATGGTGTAGTTGAAAGAAGAAATAGAATTCTTCAAGAAATAACTAGAACCATGTTGAGTGAATATTCTATTCCTAGAAATTTCTGGGCTGAAGCTGTAAGTACTGCTTGTTATACTATAAATCGAGTTTTGATTAGACCTTTTCTTAATAAAACTCATTATGAGTTATGGAATGGTAGAAAACCGAGACTTTCTTACTTCAAGGTGTTTGGTTGCAAAGTATTCATTTTGAATACTAAAGATAACCTACAAAAATTCGCACCAAAATCTGATGAAGGAATTTTCTTAGGTTATTCCACAACTTCTAAGGTTTACAGAGTTTTTAATAAAAATACTTGCACTATTGAGGAAACAGTACATATAAAATTTGATGAGTCAAATCCTTTTGTTTTTAAACCATGTCAACTTACATCTTCGGATTTGTTTTCAAAAATTGATTGTCAACCTTTGATAGAAGAACCTTCTGATAAGGAAATTGTTCTAGAAGATACTTCTGAAACATTTACCCCAGAAGACTTTCTACCTTATGTTGATGAACAAGTTTTACAAAACCCAAATCAGGTGTTTCTTAAGAATCATCCCAGTGATAGTATCATTGGTGATGTAAACCAACCTGTAAGGACTAGAAGTTCCTTAAGAAATGAAGTAGAACATCTAGAATTTCATTCCCAATTAGAACCTAAAAGCACTGATGAAGCTTCAGGTGATGATGATTGGATTAAAGCCATGCAAGATAAACTAAATGAGTTCGAAAGGAATAAAGTCTGGACCTTGGTTGAAAGACCTAAGGAAACTTCTGTTATTGGAGTAAAATGGGTTTTCAGAAATAAATGTGATGAAAATGGAGTCATTGTTAGAAATAAAGATAGACTTGTTACTAAAGGCTATAATCATCAAGAAGGAATAGACTATGAATAAACCTATACTACATTAGCTAGACTTGAATCTATTCGTATTCTACATACCTTTGCAGCATTCTTTAATTTCAAACTTTTCCAAATGGATGTGAAATGTGCTTTTCATAATGGTTATGTTCAAGATGAAGTTTTTGTTGAACAACCTCCTGGCTTTGAAGATACAAAACATCTTGATCATGTTTTTAGACTTACCAAAGCTTTTTATGGCCTTAAACAATACCCACGAGCATGGTATGATAGACTCACTGGATTTTTGCTTCAAAATAACTATGTTAAGAGAAATGTAGATCCAACCCTTTTTATAAATATATATAAGAAAAATGTTTTGATTGTTCAAATTTATGTTGATGACATTATATTTGGTTCAACTCACCAATATTTGACTTACTCTTTTGCAAGTCTAATGAAATCTGAGTTTGAAATGAGTATGATGGGTGAGTTAACATTTTTCCTTGGTTTTCAAATTTCTCAAAAACCAGAAGGAACCTACATATCTCAACATAAGTATATTAAAGATCTTCTTAAAAAGAATGTTTATGACAACACTAAGAGTATAAGTACTCCCATTGGTACCTCAAACTCTTTAGATCTTGACGAAGCTGGGAAACCAGCAGATCAAACATCTTTTAGAGGTATGATAGGAAGTCTACTTTACTTAACAGCTAGTAGACCAGACTTAATGTTTTCAGTATGCTTATGTGCAAGATATCAATCCAATCCAAAGGAATCTCACTTAAAGGTAGTAAAAATAATTTTTTGCTACCTTAAGGGAACCATGGATCTAGGATTATTTTATACTTATGGAAATGATTTTGTTCTAAAAAGATTTTCTGATGCTGAATTTGGTGGATGTAGAATGGATAGAAAAAGTACATCCAGAACTTTTCATTTCTTAGGAGATTCACTAGTTTCTTAGTCTTGCAAGAAGCAATATTTGTAGCACTTTCCACTGCTGAAGCTGAATATGTAGCAGCTGGAAGTTGTTGTGCTCAAGTGTTGTGGATGCAACACACACTAACAGACTATGGCTTGAGTTTTACTAATACTCAAATTTTGTGTGATAACACAAGTGCCATTGCCCTAAGTAAAAACCCTGCACATCACTCTCGTGCAAAACACATAGATATTAGGCATCACTTTCTTAGGGATCACACACTCAAAGGAGATATTATTCTTTAGTTTATCGGAACGCAAAATCAACTTGCTGATATTTTCACAAAATCTTTGCCTTCTGATAGATTTGAATATATTAAACAGAAGTTAGGAATGATAACCGTAAGGTAATCTTTCATAATTAAATTTCTGTTGAAAAAGTCTCCTTATAGTAATAAACTCCTTTTCATAGGGGGAGTACATTTGATTGTTTGTTTAACAAAGTTATTCAAAATTTGTTTTCAAACTTTTCGGAACAAATATTTCCGGAATAGAACATCCAGAACTAAAATTTTCCAAAATGAACATTCTCATACAGAATACTTCTAGAATGGAAGTATTCGTATTGAAAATTTCCGGAATGGAAAATTACGTACTGGCAGTTTCATAACCAGATTTTTGTACCGATTCTTTTCGTAATGTGTTTTTCGTACTAACTTTTTCATACTAAGTATTTTGTACTATTTTTTTTATGTTTTTCGTATTGACTTCTTCGTACTGAGTTTTTTCTCGTACTGAGTTTTTTCTCGTACTGAGATAGTTTTCCGTAGTAAATTTTTGAGAACTTTGTCTTTTCATAATAAAGTTTTTTTTTTCCGTAATCATCTTTTTATATTACCCATTACGAATAATCCTCCTAATCCAATCTGAATGGTATGATTATCTTACTTAAGTTTTCGTATTCATATTTTGTTTTCTGGAATTTTTTGTATTATTTTATCATATTATAGTTTTCTTAATTCTTCGTCTTAATAAAATCCTCAAAAAGATCGGATTCAAGTTTTCAACCGTCAGATCTGATCTCAGCTCATTCCAACCGTTAGATCAACTGTGGAATGTGAACCGTCATCTCGTTGCCTATATAAAGGGGACCCAAATACTCGTCCCACATCAATCTGAAGCTCTCGCGTCCCGAATCTCTGCCTCTCTGATTTAAGGCCATTCCGAAATTCAGTTTTCTTCATTCCGAACTTCCCAGAGGACTTCAGATACGAATGTCTGCGGAGTTAGCATCTCAAGAAATGTCATCCACTAAGCCTATTTCGCAATGGTTAGTTTACAGAGAAAGGTTAATCCATCCGGATTTCATTAACAACTATGATTCCCTTATTTCAAAGAAAATCAAGTTAAATGGATGGGAAGATGTTGCGGTGTCAAAAACCGGGAACCAAGATGAAGTATATTCAGACTTACTTGTCGATTTCTATGAATCAGTTTCCTTCTTTAAGGAAGATAATAGGGAGAAGTTCTCTTTTAAGTCTTATGGCAAGACTTACAAGATTTCTCACACCAAGGCTGCAAGCTTGGTAGGACTGTCTTATGAAGGAGAAGTTGAATTTATTTCGCATGTGTTGTCGGACTCTAAGGGTATCTTCGACAAGGAAAAAGCCCTAGAAACTCTCGGACTGGCTGATGACAAGGCTCCGAAGATTGCATGTCTATCTACAAATTTCCGGATTCTGGAGTTATGGGTACAAGGACATATCGTACCGAGGAAATGTGATAAAGATAGCTTGAAGAAAAGTGAGATCTATATCTTAGATTTCCTAATAAATCTAAGGAAGTTCAACTTGATGAAGCACATTCTTCTTACTATTGAAAATTTGAAGAAAGGAAATCTGAGAGATCAGATTATTATGTATCTAGCAATTCTCTCCAAGTTAATTGTTCGGTGCCTTGAGTCTTTCAAGGAGGCTTGCAAATCTAAACCATTAGTTTGCATGATCATGCTCGTCAACGATGATACTCTTAAGAGGATGGATGTGGCTTTAAACAAGGAAACTGGTGAATTCTTCGATTTTCCAAATCAAGAAGAAGCAGCTCCGAAAGCTGCTGAACCAGAATCATCTAAGCCAGTAAGGAAAAGAAAGCTAAAAGAAGTGGTAGTACAAGGAGAGAATCTTAAGTCTAAGGAAGTCCATTCCGCACCTCCAAAGCCTAAGAAGAAGAAATCCTATCCTGATGAGGATGTTATGAAGTGGAGAGCAGATAAAGAAAAAAGCAAAGAAGGGGATCCGCAGTTCGGATTGGACCCTACGGAGGCTAAGGCCTTGAAGGAGAAAACTGCTGATGAGCTTAAAAAACAAGAAAAGCAAAAGAAGTTCAAGAAGAAGATGTCTGAGGCTGAGGTAGCTCAGGCTTTGTTAAAATTCAATGAAATGGTTTCAGTAACTATTCCTGTTCCGATATCATTCTCCTTAGAATCTCTACCTGAGACTCCAGGAAGAAATCTTGTTGCTCTAGAAGAAGCTATTGCTAAGAATACTGAGGAAGTAGACCAAGTAGAGAAAGTAGAACAAGTAGAAGAGGGTGCTGAAGGAAGTGGTGAATCCAGAGATGTGCTGAAACAAGTAGATGATTACAAGGGGTCACCTTCAGAACACTTATCACTCCGAACTTCTGAAGCTGAATCTTCTATGCTAGTTACTCCAGCAATGGAAGAAGAGAATGGAGAAGAAGAAGTTTCTTATCATGGAGAATAAGAACATCTTTTACTTGATGTTTCTTAGAAAGAAATCATAGGGGTTCATGTTCAGGAAGTCGCTGATGAAGAATATAATGTGGTTAAAGTTTCTGATAGTGAGAAGAGAACTCCGGAACAAGATTCAATTCCGGAAAAAGACAAGGGAATGCAAATTCTTGTTGATACTCTGAGCTCATAAGTGAGGAAGATGAAGGAAGTTGGTAGCTCTTCAAAGAGAAATCTTGAACTTGATGATGAAGAAATTTCTCCATGCAAAGATTCATATTTGGAGTCATCTTCAGTGGGGCATAACTTTGTTGTTCAGTCTTTGAAGAAGTTGGTGAGAACCATTCCGACCTTCCCAAGTATTGATTCAAGATGCCAGATGCTCAAACATGATTTGAATCAGAAAAATGACTCTGTATCTATGGTTATGGATAGGTGTGTTGAAATAGAGGCTCAGTTCAAAACGTTTTTCATTGGCTACGATGCTCATAGAAAATCTTGCAAGAGGATGAAAAATTGGTCGAAGAAGACTGTGGAAGAGATGAGGTTTCTCGATGAGTTTCAAGACAATGTTAAAGATGCTTTTGAGACCGAGGACAAGAAGCTAAATGAGTTAATTGAGTCCTTTGAAATGAATTTGACAGAAGAAAAGAACTTCCGGATTCAAGAAGTAAGAGATCTGAATGGGAAGCTGAATTCCGTTTCTCAAAACTGGAAGTTTGAAAAGGATCATCAGATTGATTTTGAAGAAAGGATGAAGGCTCTGGAAGAAAAGATCAAAGCTCATGAAGAAAAGCTGAAATCCCAGGAAGAAAAAATTGAAGATCAATCCGAAAGAATAGTTGCCTTAGAGAAGCAAGTTGAAGAAGATCATAAAGACCTGCAGAAGATCAAGACTATTCTAAAGGGGCTCATGTCAAAGGAAAAAGATCCGAAATAACCAAATCGGATCTTTTTGTTGTAATTTTTTCTTTGTTGTCGAGATTTCAAATATAATGAAATTTGTGCCTCTCGTTTCTTTTGTTGTCATTACTAATATTTCAGGTACTTTATTATTTTTTTTCCATTCCCTCCAATTCTTTTTGAAAATCACAAAGGGGGAGAAGGAAAATATCCTTAAGAAAAAGAAGAACTCTAATAAGAGTTTATCAAAGGGGGAGAAGAAAAAGATCCTTAAGAAAAGGAAAAACTCTAATAAGTGTTTGTTTAAGGTGGAGCTTTTTCATTAAAGAAGACATTCTTATCTATCACTCCGGAAATCTGAATACGATCCTTAGAGTTTCAAAGCCTAAGGGGGAGTTAGTCGTATTCATCAATATCCTTAAAGAAAAGCGAGATAAGCCTTAATGTTTTTCTTTCTTCTTAGATTTTTTTTATATAAGGATGTTTGTGCTTTCCAAAAATGGGAAGATTATTGAGTCGATAAGGTTTTCCTTATAACTATTCCATTCCTTCTTGTTTTGAAAATCACAAACACCTTATCTTTATGAAAATTTCTTTTATAAGGAAAATTTCTTTCTTAAGGAAAATCGCTTTTATAAGGAAAATTTCTTTCTTAAGGAAAATCGCTTTTATAAGGAAAATTGCTTTCTTAAGGAAAATCGCTTTTATAAGGAAAATTGCTTTCTTAAGGAAAATCGATTTTATAAGGAAAATTGCTTTCTTAAGGAAAATTGCTTTTATAAGGAAAATTGCTTTTATAAGAAAAATCGCTTTTATAAGAAAAATTTTCCTTATCTTATTTTCATCCATATTTTTCTTAAGTATGGAATTCGGATTCATTTCTATTTTCTCGGAATCATGGAAACTTTGATATAAAGCATTCTATTTTAGGATTCGGATTCTGGATAAGAACTATAAGAAAGTTTCATTCCGAATTTCGGATATGAACTCTGACTAAGTTCTATTCCAGATTCAGGATACAAATTTTGAAGAAGAATTCTCATTACGAATTCAAATGAAGAAATCTCATTACGAATTCTAATGAAGAAATCTCATTCCGAATACCCATTACGAATTCTGATAAAGAATTATCATTACAAATTCTGATGACGAATTCTCATTACGAATTCCGATAATGAATTCTCATTACGAATCCTGATGATGAATTCTCATTACGATTTCTGATGACGAATTCCTATTCCGAATTCTCATTCCGAATTCACCTATTAAACAGAATTTGAGTATCTTTGTTTTATACACTCTGAATTAATTCAGACTCTGAAAAATATCTTGGTTTGACTCCGAACTTTTATATTGCTTACACTTCTAAAAATTTGTCTACTCTTTACTATTGTTCCTTACACTCCGAACCTTCACTCCGAAGTTTTCATTCTGAACTTTTATGTTAGAGTTTAAAACGATGTCATACATTCTGTTACATTTGTTTTGTTATAGAACGATGTCATCTATTTTGTTATAAACTAACTGTTGTCCAAGTGACATGTGTACAGGTCCCTCCGATCTTTAAGGAAAATATGACCGTTGGAGAAGGATCCGACCTTACCTATAAATAGGAGCTTATTTGAAAGAGCTCGTAGCTGATGGCTGAAAAAGTAATGAAAGGCTGACTAATTTTCTTGAAGTTATTTCTAGAGAGACAGACTCTTATAAACTCTCAATGCTTCGTGCGACTCCGAATGTTGGTGATTACATTCGAGGGCTTCCGGGGATAGGAAGACAGAGGTGCCGACTACATTAAAGTTCGAGGGCTTTCTTGCTGAGGAAGACAGAGGTTTCCAACTACCTTGAAGTTGAGGGCTTGCGAGGATAGAAAGACAGAGACTTCGATCTTCGTATCGAGGGCTTACCCTGGTGTGGGTAAGACAGACTTGCTTGAAAGTATAAATCAAGGGACCTTTATCCAAGGTTTTTGGATACCCTTCTCATTGGGTTAAAAGACTTATATCTTGTTACTTGTAGTTTTACTACTTGTTTATATTCCGCTGCATTTTTTATTATAAGGAAAGTATAACTTTCTTATACTTCCTTATTTGTACTCTGTTTCATTTAGATTCTATACGCTTTAAGGTAGAATCTCATATTGTAATCATTTGTTAAGATTCAATTTCCGGAACTATATTTCTGGAACCCTCATTCGGAATCTCTTTCCTAGTTTGCATTCGGTGTTAAGAGGTGTTGTGAATTTGCTTAGTTTAACTTTGTTAAACTTATCCTTTTCCTTTGCTTAAGGAAAACATAGTTATTCTTAACTAACATTAAAGGTTCCAAAGGAATTTTTAAAGTATACAATTCACCCCCCCCCTCTTTTATTTTGAGCATCTACATCACTATTTCGATCCTACAAATATTAGTAATCAAATCCTTCATCTTCCACTCAATGCTAGAATCTTAAATTTTCAGAGTCTATGTCTTCCTTCTCAAAACATCTGTAACACTGTTTCCCTTCTAAATCCCATAATCTAGTTCAAATTCAAAAAAAAATCATGTAATCGACCCATATTCACAGATAAATTTTTAAATCACACTAGTAAATTATGTACAAAAGGTCCTAATTATTGGTATAAAATAAACTTCTCAACCAGAAGATACTTTTTCCAACATTTCAAAGCACACACCACTGTATTCAACCCAAAATTATGTATGAGATAGTTACATTCATGTGACCTTAACTAGAATTATTTACATTATATGACTCTATATCCATGAATTAACACTTCCACAAGTCGAATACCCGATTTATAAAAAATTATACTATGTACTTGGAATGGTTAACATTAGAAATGGTTTTATGCTCAAATGCATTTTCAGTTCCTAGAAATCATTCTGACATGATTCATACAAAGAAATCCTTACACCCATCGTGGTTAAGCTCAAAAGTAGAAATTTTAAATAAGAAAATTTTATTATCATCCCCTGATAGTAACCGTCCAAAACCAACTGTCATAAGATATAAAAAACATTATTGGTATTGTTCTAAGTTTCAACATCTTAATCCTTGTCCAGGTCAACTAAAACAAATTAATATGAGATTATGTGACTCAGGAAATATACCATTTTGATTTAGAAATTAAAATTGGAATTTTTTTTTTAGTTGATGTTATCTAAATGTTCTGAAGATAATGTCAATCATCATGTGTCTAGGAGTTCACAGAGATATCATCCATAAAATAAATATGAATTGATCTAGGTATGAGAGTGATATTTGATTCATCATATCCATAAACATGATAAGTGAATTCATCCACCTGAGTGGTATTTTAAAAAACTCATTCAAATGACAACTTCCTTTGAAGAAAATCCATCATATATAAGAAGTTATCACTCTCAAAAAATGATAGCCTAAATTCCAATAAAATATTTTAAAGACAAAATAACAATTCGACTCCTCAAAAAGATCATTGATGCATAGAATATGATACTAGTTATTAATAATCATCTGATTCAAATTATCGTAATTGGAAGCTTTCATTTGCATTCATAGAAAACAACACTAGGGATAACCAATGTGATGTACTCAGATGGATATATCCCTTATCCTATAATTCCTCAAGATGAGTTTTAAGATATTTAATCATTGTTTCTACCATTCTATATGGTAAAGTATAAACATGCTCTACTCACTACATAAAGTCTATCATGAACTCACCCTCTATCTTGGGTGGAAACACTAAAATGGAATTAGGAAACACATCCTATCAATGATATACTATAGTAGGGAATACATCATTCTCCACTACCCCATCATCATGTATGAAACTTTTCACTTCTGATGTGAGTTCATACAATTTATGAAAAAATTTCCTTGTACGACTTGCCTGGATATTCAATTTCCCATGATGGACATATGATTCACCATTATGAGACATTAAATCCAATATTCTATGGTTATAGTCTATGTTCTATAGTAAAATAACAAGCTATTTCACCCCATGTTAAAGGTAAAATCCCATCATATCAATTATGTACAAGTCTTAAAGGAAATGCGCTAACTAACCTAAAGGGAACACTCCTTACATTGAAAGATGTACTCCAATATCACCACCAGTGGTCTATCGATCAACCTAATCCTTAACACATGATACATAAAAATAACCAAACCACTTAATAAATAGAAAGATAGATAATAATATGAGGCTCCAGTATCAGATAAAATAACACAATGTGTAGAATCTATAGGAGTAGTTCCTCAAATTGTTGATTGTCCAAACATTCCACCTCAGAGTGATGAATAATGTGAATCCAGTTAACCTATCCATATGCCATGAACTAATATATAATTCAATTTGGTTACACTTCCATACTGATATGGTAGCTATTGTCCAAAATTACCATGTCCCAGACCCTAACTGGTATGACACGTGGAACTCTAACTGTCGGACTGATACGGTGTACTTTACCCTCTCCCAGTGATTTCTATTGGTCTAGATCATCCATTAATACCCATATATATAGGGTTATTGTAGAACCCTTTTACATAAAAATACTCAAAAAATCTCATAATTCTTCTCGTGGACAAGGAAACTATCTACACTTATGGATCAATCTTCTACAGTAATAGAGAATCACTCGATAGCTTCCCTGTGATATTGGTAATCTCCATCGGACTCATTATCTACCACTACCATGGTTTCAGTTCTCATAATTAAACTTCTTATTATCAGATTTTGTACGAGCAATTCTACCAATAGAAATTTTCTTCCTACCAATAGAATCCTTCTTCTGGTTCCCCTCAGAATAGAGGTTCTAAACCATTACATCTACAAACTTCATCAAATGAAAGGTATTTACCTAGGATTTGATCTAACATCTAACTCCATCCGAAAAAAATTTGGACACCACTTCCTCATATCCTATCAAAATTAGAGAAAAACACTATAAATCATTGAGTTATCTTAAATAGTCCATAATCATCATATTCTCCTAATACAAATGCATAAAATCATTAGTGTTCATTTTCCTCAGGTTATTTGTGTAAAAGTTCTCAACATACCTTTCTTAGAAATAATCCCATGAAATTACCTCCACCCACTCATACCAGTCATGAATATCCATTCATTAATTTGATGATCCTCATAATATATATGATGCCAGATTTAACCTATTCTATGAATGAGTCTATGAGATTCTAGACTCGGCTAGATATACTCAATCTATAACTCAAATACCTCTGGTACACCCTGTATATCAAAGGATAGAGGGAACTATAGCTGAATCACTCTTGTAAGATCAAACTTACTCATTATTTATTTTCTTATATATCTATCCATAAAATGAATCAAATGATAAAATATCTAATCGAACTTCGATTCCCCTATATTACAAAAAATCAATTGCGGATCTTGTCCCCTTACCGTAGGATCTTTCATGGTAATGTCTACATTTTCTTCAAATGGTAAATGTAATTATGCTATCAACTCTCTATAATTTCAAACACAAATCTCAAAAAACAATGTATATGGTTTCCACAGATTATAAAAAATAAGGATCACGTCTATCTAATAACATCCCAAATTGGATACACTCTCCAAACGGTTATAGTAACAACTATGACAATACACAAAACAATTCATATCATGGTACATGGATAACATGAGGTGAAGTAAACTTACATAATCCCAAGCCTTTCAATATACACCATATTAACCATTTCTAATCCAAAAAACATAGATCTTTCTCAATTATGCACTATTTTAAGCATTTCAATTAATTATTTTTATCCTTAACTACATTTTCATGTTCTTTATTAGGAAGTGTATTATTATAATTGTAATAAAAATAGAAAAGTATGTTCATTTAAAAAAACCAACCATAACCTTCTTCTATATGAGTTCTTAATATGATGCATTCCATATCGATCCTTAGTAACTAAAATTATGCATTAATATAAAAAATCATTCTATTAAATTCCAAAAATAAAACCCTAAAAATAATAACATCATGTTAAAAGTGTCCCATCCATGTTGAAATAACATCCATCTATAATATAAGACATCATAAACAAAAATCCAACCCTAGGTAATTGGGTTCCCCCACACATGAGTTAGCTACTCTCATTCATTACAACATTTATAAGGGCCAAAAAATATTAATATATTTTCTACCAATCCCAAATATCAATGAAATAGACAATATAAATCCCTAATAACACTTTTTCACATCTCAACCTGGGTTCCACTATATTGGTGTGCTAATATGTTGTTCCACATGACCTCATGTGTGACTCCCTCTATGCTAGAGGCTTTGACTATAAATGAGGGTCTAATTTGGTATGTGGGGAGACTATAAAATCTTCAATTGAGTAAAAATAATGAGTAAAACATGGTAGATAATAACCAAGTAACATGGATCAAAATCCATGAATCATATAATTTATTCCACTAAATGGATAAATGACCAAAACAATACAAATAAACATGCGATATCGAAGTATTGTCCAATGAAAATATAATAAAACATGAAATAAAATCCCCAAATGGATCCAAACATAACATCTAGTTCCCTTATCTATTATCTTTCCCAAATCTCATATCATGTTTATATGTAAGGACCTGGTCTTAAACCATACATAATCTTGAATTAAATGAATAATTCACATTGAGGATATTTTAAGGTTTAGAGTTTTAGAGAATTAGGTGATAACTATTAAATAAGAACTTCAATATTACACGTAGACACTACTACACAGTATCCATTTGTTTCATAAAAAAACTCTTAAAAGTAAACATGTCTAGTTCCATGTTTTAGACATCATGACTTCTCCTTAATCCCATCCTTGACCCTATTCCACAATATGTCCTATGAAAAACATTTCAAAAAAATTTGGATGAGTATAAAAAAGCTCAGCAAGGGATGTACAAAGAAGGAAAACTGTTATTTTTTCAATACGACAAGTAAACCATAAATACTTTAACATAAGTAATATTTTTCACCTTTATGAAGTAGTAAATACTCTTCACTGAATAAAAGATCACTACATACCCTTTTGTAACCAAAAGATTACCATAAAACCCATATAAAGAACACATAAAATATAATGTTAACTTGGGACATAATCATACTTAAATGGAATAACCATATGGTCGACTTCCACACATATCACTAAATGGAATAGCCATATGGCCGACTTCCTTACCCAATGCAATGGAGGTTATAACATAACCACCCGTCTTGGTATTCACGTCACCACCCATCATATGGTTTATCGCATAACCACTCGTCAAATGTCCAAGTATCATCATAAAACATAAAATATTTCAAATGTAAACATTTCTCTAATAATATTTCTTTTTCAATCACAAGAAGTAATTTCAAGTTATTGAAATAATCAATCCATTTTCATTAACCATTTAAAAGATATTTTTGAATGAAAGTTTCCCATACAACTATGAAACTATTAATGGAATTATAATTTTAAAAATTTAATATCCGTATAAATAAATAATCAAAACCATTTTTAAAACATGGACATTAAAGATAAATATTTAGATAAATTAATCTTTAAAATGTTTAAAATGGTATTTTAGTTAAAGAGTTTTTAACAAAATGGGAGACTCTTGAATACAAATAATTGTGGAAGAACATTTAATCAAAACATTATAATATCATGAGAATTGAGGTATTTATGATAAAATATGACATAGGACAGTATATACACCATATAAGATTGAATTGGTGCATAACAACAACGCAGTCTCAATTGAAATGTAAATTGAGATGAAATCCCTTATAAAGATGACATCCTTAAACTAAGGATAAATCATTCACATAATTATGTGTGACAAATATACATACACCCAATATAAGTGGATATTATGTGTAAAACAAATAAAGGACCTTCACACATATTAATAGGAAAAAATTTTCAAAAAGTAGATGTTTAACCCAAATAATCAAAATTGGGTTAAGAAGTTCCCTTGAAAAAATTCGACCGCCTAACGGCGTCACTTTGAAAATCATAAAATGAGTTGATGAGATAAAAGGGTATCTCATCACATGGAAAAAAATACATCAATATGGATATATAAGAACATATCCCAACATAATAATATGTGAATTAAAAGACATAACAACAAGAAGTCTTTTAAAAAGAGGATGGTGAATAGTTCCCATACCGATATGGTAACTTAAAAAACATATGCCACATGAATGAAGGATCATACAATGAAGATGTATATACTCATAAAAAGTTATATTAAATAAAGAGGACAATAATGGGTAGTACATACACCACACAAAAGGAAATAATGGAAAATATAGAATGAATCTCATATAAATAAAAAGTGAGATGAAACGCTTTACCACGTAGTAATCAACTAAGTCATATGACCAAAAGTTAATAACCACAAAATAAATCATAGAATAAAATTAATATAATGAGAATAATGATAGTATATATAAAATCACATAACACAAAACACCACATGCAATGAATAAGTGGCGAACAATGGAAATCTAACAGAATTAAAAGTGAGATAAGAAGATCCCTTACAAAAATTAGGCATCCAAACGGTGCCACATAAAAATTCATAAAATGAATTGATGAGAGTAATAGGGGGTCTCTAATCATATTAACCTAAAAATTATAGTATTTTGAATATAATATAATATCCTACAACATAATAACATGCAGCCTAAAATAAATGACATAAAAGAGAGTACTTGAAAACAAAGAGAGAGGTCAGATCCATTACCTCGTCTCCGACTTGACTCGATCGTTCTTTAATATACTGAATAATAAACTAAAGTTAATTTATACTTGATTAAGAACCTTTTTCAAGTTTATTATTCCTTTTTATATCACTTATTATCATGTTATAAACAATATGTAATCATTTAAGTTAATAATGTTCGTTTTGTCAATTTTTGGTACTTGAGTAAAAAATGGACTTCTTATATTTACATGTTGTTCATGTGGTCAAAGGTTCATCATATACAGAATTATATTCATGATTTTTATATCTTATATATAATATATATCCCGAATATACATGTATTTATAATAGTACATAACATTTAGAGGTAAGAAATGAAATGCACCGTTCATGGAGACATTAAGCCGTATGTACGCATGAACGCTACTTCCATTTCTATTTCATATTTAATGGAATTAAAACATAAAAATACATAGTAGTATTATAATCCACTATTGTATCATATATAATAACATTAAATATATCCTTTATATGTACCACGTATGGTATGAACAAGTCATATCACTTTGAGGGGGTGATAGTCCACACTTCCTTTAATGAGATTATTGCTTTTACCCATAATGGAGACCATAAAGGGATGCTATAAATGGAAATTACCGAAGACTAAAGAAAACAATAAACATAATATATTTCATATATAAATATAGTTCCATCAAAATGGCCATCATGAGAGGTAGTAGGAGATAATCGAACAATCATTGTTTCGTGAGGCATTAGTTTTCCATCCACATAAACATTATGTTCTTCATCCATTTGATGGAGGTGTGTATAAGTGTAGGTCAAATCCATATTATAAAAACATTCTAGTATATTGAGGATACTGATGATGATATAAAATAAAGTAATATAAATATTTTAGTGGTTGGATAAGTAAAATAAAAGATAACAATTTAAGAGAAATTGTTGCCTTTAATTTGGGTAACTCCCTTTGGTTTGAACCAAAGGACTACATGAAGTGCCTTATTACCATGGTGAGGCAACTAGGATGATAATAGGGATGTATGGAGATTAATTGGGCATATTTTGGATGAGCCAAAAGCCTTGAGAGGTGTGTGGAATTTGTTAGATGTGGTCTCCTTTTTTAAGGGAGAGGAGGGGCTCTTTAAGAAATTGTGAAAACATTATTTTATTATATATTGATATTCAGTTTCTAATGGACAAAAAATAATTATGGTCGAGTTAATATGACTTAAGGTAGAAATAAAATCATCCAATAGTAATTGGATTGGTTTTGGATAATATTTTAATCATTATAATCTTATTTATTTAAATGATTTATTAATAAGGTAAACAATGCATCATTATTGTGTCATAAATAATTTATATTTTTTGATGTTTAAAAGTTACAATAAAAATAATATCATGTAGGAAATATTTTTATATTTCTAAATAATATTTATAGTCGAAAATATGACTTATATAACACCATATAAAAATTAATTTACTAAAAGATATTTGCTTTTCTCATTTTTGCCTTTACTTTGTGTTAATTAATCTAAATTGACATTATCACTCCCAAGTGTCTCAATGGGGTCCCAAAACCAACCCAAAGATGCCCATTGTCATTAATTACTCAACCAGTAAGATTTGGACAATTGTTAAGGTAATTTGTAATTATTAAAATATTCTTTTTACCTTGAATTACTTTATTTACCTTTTACCGCGGTAAATAAAAGTCAAAAGTTACTATTCACCAAAAATTATTTTCATCTTATTGATCCAATTTTACTTCTCTATAAAAACCATGTTTGTCATATTTTCATAATTCAATTCACAAAAGTGGTAAAATTTCATTTAAATGAAAGTCTGTTTTTTAACTACCACTATCTGGTTTCACTATTCATCAAAAATTGAAGTTTTTCAGAAAAAAACAAAAAATTAAGCTTTAGAATTATTTGATATTCCGAATTCAAAAATGATGTATATTTTACCAAATTAAAAACATATAATTTTCATTAATTAATTTTAAAATTAATTCCCATGATCAAAACAAATAGCGTGTTTTTATGAAACAATAACTATCAAAAGATTGATATTTGTTTATGTCCAATTTGAAAGTGCAATTAATTATAATGACCAAAATTGGATTAAATGGTAAATATAAATTATAATTAAACTTTAAAACAAATTTAAAAGATAATCTATCAATATAAATAAATTATATTAAAACATAGTTTTGAATTAAAATACAACATTTTCACTATTCATTACAAATGAATGTTATCATAAAAATTCCAAAAACATACACATAGTAAATTTTGATGATCCCATTCTAAAGAAGGAATTTATTTGGTCATATAAAATGTATTAAAGTGATGAAAACTTGATTTAAAAATGGTTCTCCATTAAAGGGCGATAAATCACCCTTTTAATGTAAATTATGCTTAAAATTTGATTCATTCACATTTTAAGCCTCTAAATTTTATTGGATAAATGTAAATACATTTAACAAACATGTATAATCATATAATATTTAGTTTTGTTAAGTACCTCCAATACATCAACTATTAGTCAACTACCGTTAAAAATGATAATATATTATTGGTGTGCAACGTAAGATTTCAAAGAAACATATTGTTGTGTATCGGGCACGCTATCAAACATAGCAACCCTTTTAAAGTAAAATTAATATTTATTTAAAAAATATTTAAAAATTGAAAATTTCATATTCTTCATTTATCTGGGATGTTACATCCTTCCCCCCTTTTGGGAATTGTGTCCTCGCAATTTAAAAATTGGGCTTGGGAACTTCATTGAATGACCCAGACAGAAAAAAGAGTGAATAAAACTAGCACTTTAAAATAAATGAAGAGAAGTACAATGGTTACCCTATAAAACATATACTAGTATTATATGAAAACGTGGATCTGGGGGAGAAAAAACCTTCATGTTCTGGTGGAGAGTCATAGAAAACATGTTTAGGAGAAAGTTAACCACTATAAATTCACAAAATTCTGATGGGTTAAACAGTCATTGATTCCACGGTAAGAAAATTTAAGAGACAAAGTTTTTGTATTAATTTACTTTTCATTGAGGAATTTATTTATGATCTTAACTAAAAAACATAAGGAAATATAATTACTTGTCATGTTGACATTCATAATTTACTAGATTTCTAACACAAACTCTTATTTTCACCAAATGATGAGAATTCCGGATGAATTTTTTTCATATTAAGAGCACTATAATCCACTTCAAGAGAATCAAATAATCCACAATAGATAATCTGTATATTTCCCATGTATTTAGACCTTATCCAAAAGAAAAATAGTTTGTGTGAGATCAGATAATCCCCAAAAAAGGATAATATTTTACAAAAAGAAATACTACTCTTAATCTCTAAAATTTTCCAACAAAACACAAAGTTCATCAATTACCATTCAAAAAAAAGCTATCCATAAAATTATTCAATGTAATCCAAAATAATATTTAAACCCAAATCTCTGAAGTATTTAATCACATAGTTTTCCAAGATAAATCTTAACATTTATCTCCAAATAACATCAGTTACTCTTAAAGTCTCATATTGAAAAGTAATTGACCTAATCACACATCCTCCCTGATAGGTTAATCATTTACATAGATAACTGAAGATCAAATTTTCTTAATTCATAAAATCATTGAACTAAAATGAATTAGTCAAACTAAAAATGTACATCACGTAGTTTAGTGGTAGGTGATAAATACCAGTCACACTTTGGTTGTGGGTTTGATTTCCCACAGCTTCGTCTGACGTGATGGGTTGTCACACGGTCTGCATGTTGTACCTTTTCAAAAACTATATAATTTTATAACATTCCCAAAAAGAGATAAATTTATAAAAAATAACAATATAATATTTTAACAATGAAGGTTTTCTAACAACATTCATTTTCCATCCCAAGAATGTATTAACCTAAAATTTCCTCAATTTCAATGATCATATAAACCCAGATGTTTCATTATAACTATATCCACAAAAGAAAATATAATTATTCCTTGAATAACATTTTCATATATCAAACATCAGGGTTACACATACTATAAAAAGTCTCATCATTTAATTACCATCATCAAAAGAGCCTTTATACATTTAAGCATTTCACCATCCTAAAATCTACCATAACACTTGAATCTCATATATGTTGACTTCTTACTCATTAAAAATTATTCATGATCCATTAACCATTCCTTTCCAAATTATTCTGAAATAATTCTTCCCTACAAACAAAATCATGAAACATATCCTAAAATTCAATGATGTCAAAACATATGCCTAGAAATAATCCATACCTTTCATGGATCATTGTTAGTTTCTTCAACCTCAATAGGAATGGGATTAGGTTTTGGTAAACAAATATTTGTATGATCCTGGGGATCACATTCCAAAAAAAAATCATTTTAGGACACCTTTTTGTATTATGACCATACACACCACATTTAAAAAATTCATTTGATCCCTCAGAAATATCTTCTTTCCCTTTCCAAGAGTCAACTGGGTGCTTCCTTTTTCCATGGTATCATCATACTTTATGATCATCATTCCCACATATATAGCATCTTATCGTCCCTTTGAAGATTTTTCCTAGGTGTTTCTTTCCACATCCTTGACACATAGGATTTTTTACAAACTTACCTTTATGATTATTACCTGAAATTTCATTTGGATTTTTTTCTCCCATATACGATTCCTTATAAAAATCAACAAGGTTCATTTTTTCAATCATGACTCCAGATAGTTGGTTGAGAATAACCATAAGAGTTTTCATTGCATCTCTCATTTTATTCAGTTGCTCTTTCAGAAAATCATCATAGTTTTCTTCATATCCATTGTTACTTTGATACCTGCTAGATCCAACCATTGACTAAAACCAAAATTGTAAGTATGAGTATATCAGTAAAATCATCATATAATATATTATGAGGAGGATAAATACTATGATATACTTATTCATGTTATCTTAAACTCTTTCACTTTATCTAAAAAAACTACGACTCTTTCTGAAATCCTAACCATTATGGTAATGTCACTTATGATTAAAGAATACCCTAACCTCTAAAGATATCTAAACCGACCACTGATACCAACTTTAAGGACCCAGCTGTAAACCTTACATAATCATGAATTAAATGAATAATTCAAATTGAGGAAATTTTATGGTTTAGAGTTTTAAAGAATTAGGTGATAACTATTATATAAGAACTTGAATATTACCAGTAGACACTACTATGCAGTATCCATTTTTTTCATAAAATAAATAATCTTTTAAAGAAACATGTCTAGTTCCTTATTTTAGACATCATGATTTTTCCATGATCCCATCCTTGACCCTATTCCACATTATGTCATGTGAAAAACATTTCACAAAAACTTGTGACGATCATAAAAGGCTCATTAAGGGATACACAAAGAATGAAAACTGTTAGTTTTTCATAACAATAAGTAAAACATAAATACTTTAACATAAGTAATACTTTTCACCTTTATGAAGTAGTAAATACTCATCACTGAATAAAAGATCACTACTTACCCTTTTGTAAACAAAAAACCATAAAACCCATATAAAGAATACATTACATATAAAGGTAACTTGGGAAAAAACATACTTATATGGAATGACCATACAGTCGACTTCCACACAAATCACCAAATGGAATAGCCATACGGCCGACTTCCATACCCAATGCATAGGAGGTTATAAACAATATATGAACTATTTAATGTGATCCACTAATTTTCAAGACAAATATGATATTTTATTACTCTATTAAATTTTTTTTTTCGAATATATCCTCTGTGTGGATTTTATTTAAATTCAATTAAATTAATAGTGTCTAAATTGCCACTATTGTTATTTTAATAAAATAACATATTATTAAATTGTTTAAAAATCACTAAAATATTTAAAAATGGAAAATTGAAATTTATATGATTGAAAACGTCATAAAGTATCAAATTATGGACATTTCACAACACATATGTAATTATTTATAACTTTTTAAAATATAGATTATGATTACCACAATTAAAACTAAATAGATTAAATAAGCATAAATCAAGTTGATAAGGTTTAAAATAAATTTTCGACATGTCTAAATTTTATTGGATGATATGTTTACATCCCTATCTCATCTAATAATTTAATTTGAGTCTTTTTTTATGTTTTTATGTGGTGTTTAAGTTTATTATAAATTAATATTTTAGAGGTTTCCAAAAGTGCCCCTCTCTCTTGTAAAAAAGCACCTCCTCTCTATCCTCTTAACAGCATCTTGAGCATTCATGCTAATCAAAACCCAATCCATTTAACTTCTCCACTTCCCTAGAAACATATTAGAGTTCATTGTATTCTTCATTGTCTATCTTCAGTGCCCTAAGAGGAGGTTCAGAAGAGGTGTATCAAAGAAGAAGTAATACCCTTTACTGATCCTTTCAAATTTATTTCTTCTTCAACATCCTCTTAATTATTTGTTTCAATATAAATTAATAACATAAGTATCTATAATATAATGATATTTTATTATAAAAATGAAACAAACATATTTCATCTTAAATACATCCTACAAAAAATGAAATCACCGCGCGTGCGTACAAATAGCTTACCGTCTCCACGCTGTGGTGTAATATGTTTTTCAACCACCACCTTACATGGATTGGTATAATAGTGGAAATAATAACTATATATGATTATTATTTAAACATAATGTCTTTTATTTATTATATCATCCACTCTAATTCCATTCAATAATTATGGTAACGATATCATTGCTCGTGCGTACGTACGGATTTCCGTCTCCACGACGTGATAAGATTCATTCAACATGTTAACCATTCAAGAATGATAATAAAGTGAATATAATAAATAATTATGAAATATATGAAATAATTATGATACTTAATTTATTTATCTGTTATTCACTTACGTCCATTTAAGTTAATAAGGAAACGAAAACAGAGTTAATGCGTACGTTCGACATATTATCTCCATGAACGGTTTATTTCATTACATTTATCGATCTATTATATATATTTATATTATAAATATATAATATATATAAATCATGTTTTAAATTCTAGAAGTAATTAATCATGCTCTATGTAATCATTTTAATAATTACAAATTAAAACACATATGATAAATGAATCGATTTTACCCAAAAAAATGCTTTAACATGGAATTGGCAAATGAACAGGTATTATAAAGTCGTAAGTACATCATATATGATATATTAAATATTATTGTAGTTATGTTAAAAGTTAATAATATTTTTAAACCTACTATATTAGAGTTTGAGAAAAATATGGAAGAATGTAGTCCTAAGGTAAGGTATAATTATTCCAATCTCATTCTTATCTAAGATTGTTTTTTCGTAATTATTTAATGGGGTTATATTTATCATCCATGTACATGTTTTTCAAAAAAAATCATGTATTTTTAATGTTATTCTTACCGTTTTTTTTCTTTTACCACATTTTATAGAAGGAATGGTTTTATTTTTAACCATACGAGGAACATTTTTAATTTTCCGGTAAAAGTATGAGAAGATTGTTTTTTAACTTATACGTCATGGATAGATTTTTACAGTTTCATAATGCCTTTTTTTCATAGATATTACTCTACAATATTTCATGATTGTTTTCAAAAATAATTATTTTCCTTTAAAATTTCACTACATTTTGATAAAATAAAATGATTTTGATGATAAAAGGATATTTTCCTCAAGAATTTCTTTCAACTGTTTTATCAAAACTATTTTTATTATAAGATGAAATTCCTTAATATGGGTATGTTTTAAGTATAATTTCCCTGTTATTTACATTTTTTGGTTTTTTTATGATGAAATGATATCCATTTATTTTATATGTATTATGTTATGATGGGATGATCTTTATGAAACCCATTTTATTTTTTGGGTTATGATGAATGATTTATGTTTATATTGTGGAACACAGAACAATGATTTCATTATGAGACGGGTGATACCAATATCTCCCTCTAATTAATTGGGTAAAGGTTTATATCTCAAGAGATAGACATGGCTGGAATGACAAATAAATCATGTTCAGTAATATAGGGATGGAACGTTAAGTAAACCCGATTCAGTAATGGACTTTTTCCATAATGATGGTCTTGTAAGAAATTCCTCAACTATTATAGAAATCATATCATGTGATTAATGGTTTTCCATAGTTACATGTTTTTTTCAGATTCTATTTTATCGTGATTTATGTTCCTTTGGGATATGTTCCTTACGTACTGCCTAGATTTATTTCACGACTCGATATTTGGATGTTTAAATTTAATGTTCATGTTTTTATGCTCAAATGTATATAGTTTGTTTTATTTTCCCCATGATGATCCTTACTGATCATTTTATCTCACCCTTTTTATGTTTTCATTTCCCTTGGATATAAAATAAGGTTTTAGGTAGAAAAAATGGGGATGATGTTTATGGGATATGTTGTAGATCTTTCACCATGATTAGAAGATTATGTTCTGAGCTTCCAAATACACTAAACTAACACGGTCTTTGGGTGTCTATTTATGTTGTGTATTATGTTTTCCACAAAATTAATGTAATTTCCATGCACGTCAAGCTTGGGTCATTATAATTATTGAGGGATTGACCATATAATTCCACTATAAAAATTTTGGTGTAGGGTTGTATTTCAATATAGACTACACAAAAGTTATGAGTTGGGAAAAAAAATTCTAATGAAATCCCTAGGGAAGTTTTATTCCTCAGATGAGAATTTTTACATAATAAGGAGGGAAATTTATCTTAAACGGTTTTAAGAAAACAAGAAATTGAAGATATATATCTTATGTAAGAATATGATGATGTATTTATAGATGAAATTCCTAGTATTCCACCTAACCATGAAGTTTATATTTTAATATAAATCATACCAATTGTTATGGAAATATTAAAGACATATTTAGAGTGGAACAGATAGAATTGAAGTATTTAAAAAAGAAAATCTAATAGAATCTGGATAAGGGTTTTATGTGGACAAAATATTCGCTATGGGGTTTGCCAGTGTTTTTTTAAGAATAAGGATAGATCAATGATTCTATACATTGATTACCAAAAAATTAACAATAACAAGAAAAAGTATCCCTTACCTTGTATTGATGACTTTTTCAAACAAATGATCACTATGAATTTATAGTGATACCATTCATGATATAATATTCCATAGCTATCATCATATATGTGGTAAATGATATTTTTAGAGACATTCATGGTCAATTTTTTGAATTATTTATAGAAGTTATTTTTATATTTTCCATGTTCATGGATGGGAATAAATATCAATTTAGGATAATTCTAAAGACATTGAGAAAGGATAAATTTTAAGACACAAATTTCATGTGTGAATTAAAGCTATATAAAGTATCATTATTGGGTCATGTAATAAAAATTTAGGGTATATCTATGGATCCCTAAAATATAGAGGTAATTGAAGAATGGAATAGACCAATATCTACAAAAATATTAATAGTTTTCATGGATTGACTATATAATATTGATGATTTGTGAGAAATTTCTCAGGAATATCTAATACTCTATCCATATTGACTTAGATGTGAGTCAAGATAATAATGGTAGATGAATACAAAAAAACCATGGACCTCAAGAGAAGGATGATCACTATACTTTTACTCACATTACCCATCATTAGAGAAATTGTTTTAATATACAATGATCCGCTCATGAAGATATTAGGATCATTACTCATCCAAAATGACATGGTGGTAGCTTATGCCTCAAACCAATTAATGGCCCATGAGAAAAATTACACGACACTTGATTTAAATCAAGAAATAATAATATTTACAATAAATTAATGGATACATTATCTATAGGGTTAAAATTGTGATATATATACTTATCAAAAGAGATTGAACTATATATTCACATCAAAGTACATGAACATGTACCAAAGAGGATGGTTTTTGTTGATCAAGGTCAATAAATTCTCAATAAATTACCATCCTATGAAGGAAAACAAGGTGGATAAATATTTAATAAGGAAGGATCATTATACCTTAACCAGTATAAGGATTTAATGTGACCCAATACTAATGTTTTATAAAATGATGGTCCTCAAAATCCTAAGAGAATGGGATAATTTTTATCTTTCTCAAATCACTGCTCAACCATTCATCCATATGATGATCAAATAATTATAAAATCAGTTTATGGAGATAAAAAAGAAGGTAGGAAATATTATGGAGGATAATTGTAATGGTTTATGACTTCACAACACATTACTTTGTCATTAGATGCTTGAGTAGAGTTATAATGAAGTTGTAGTTGCACACTTTCTATAAAAGGAAGCTCATGATGTTAAATTGGGATTCAAGATGTGAGTTTGTGATTCATGGGTTTTGAAGTAAATGATTCATGAATTGTTTTAAAAAAAATGAGTTCTACATGAAAAAAACTCTAATGTAATAGTTGAAATGATGACTTCAATTAAATTTGGCCGAGGTGCATTTAATTTTAGTGAATTTTTAATAATAATAGTTTTTTGTAGTTTAAATCAGATATACATCTTCTAATACTAGTATGCATGATGGTTTATCTCATTAATATATAATAAATTATGTGAATGTGTCGAGATTAATCATGTTTATAACTGTGATTCTCAATCATATATTTCCACTGGAAGTCATTTTATCAATGATTTGGAAAAAACTAGGTTTATTTAGAGCAATTTCCTCCCCTTTTCCTCCTATTTTTATCCTTGGGTATTATAGGGTTTTTATTGAAAGAAATAGGTGATTTATTCTCTTAATTAGCCGTATTTCCTTTTAATATAATTTTAGGGATTCATATTGGTGATATTTTTTATTCAAGGTGTGTTTGGCCTATGTTTTGATGATAACTTATTGTGATCCTGGTTGTTTTGTGTATTTAATCATGACTTTTTAATTCATGGGTAGTTTCTCTATCATCCTACTTCAAACAGTGAATAATAATTCTTCCTTGAGGTAGGGGATTCTTGTTCTCTCTTTATGTTTATGCATTTTTGGGGGTTTCATTCCTTTACCTTCTATTGGGAGGATATTAAGGGTCAAATTTACAAATATAATGAATTATATTAATCTAAAATAATGAGTAATTGGGAGAAATAACATGTTTTATTATTTTGATGATATTATTTATGGTATAATGTATGCTTGTTTCCTTTTCTGAAAATTAGGTCTCTTGGGAGCCTTGTCTCTGTTGTGGTTGTATTGGTTTTGAGACTGTTATTGGGTTGATTGTTTATGACACCTTGAATGAAATGTATAGAAATGTAAATTTGGATAATTAATTGGTTTCCCACTGAAATCTGATTTGTGAAAGAATACCCATGAAAAATAATTATTTTAGGTGATATAAGTAATGAATAATAATTTTGGAAATAGGAATGTGATGCTATTTTTTCCTTTTTGTGGTTTTGGTTATTGTGAGGTGATGTTGATCACTATATGGGATGTGTGATGTGTGGTGTAGTGATGTTATGGTGTTGTAATGGAATACATTATGGGAAGCTGTGTTATGGTTATGTGGTGTGGTGGTTGATATGGGAAATTGTTTTGGGGTATATGGATCAGTTATGTGTGGTATGGTGGTCATTGGATGATGTATGATGGGTGAAATATTTTTTGGAATGTTTTTTTAGTTTCATAGTTATCCTGAAATTAATGTTTAATTCCTGAAAATTATATTTCCTTGTTTGTTAATGGATATGAATGGGTTGGTTTAATCATATAGTGATTTGATTCAATGATCTCAATGATAACTGAATGGGATGTGTAAATGTTAAATGAAACGGATTAGTAAATTTTTATTAGTGAAAATTCATTAATATGGAAAATGTTTGAATCAATTATTTAATGTTGGTTCTTGTGGCTTTATATGGTGTGCTTTATAGTGATTCATTTAGTTGTGGTAGTGGTTGTAATGGTTGATCTATGGTGTAGTGGTAGAGATCTAGCATAAACTAGTGTAATTTATGTGAACCCATATGATGGAATTGTGTGATATCTATCTATAATGTATTTTGGATTAATTATATATTCACCCAACCTGAGTTGGATAACCTTACCAATTCCCAAAGGTTTTTGGTTTTTGGTTTTTTTCCAAACATCGTGGATGGTGGTGATATAGTTGGATAACTACCCCTTGTGAAACTGTCTAGCTTCAGTAGTAAGGATACATGTTAGTGTAGAAGATTACCTAGTAGTGAAATGATGTGATATAGATATGTTATATGGTGGAGTACATGCATAATAGGAGGATGGAATAAGGTTATTGTCCTTATAATTCCAGATACCCTACTACCATGGTTATGTGACAACCCTATCATCATTATGAAATATATGAGGTGATGAAATAGGTGTCTTTGAGTGAGATCTGATATGAATAATAGGGTATCTTTTATTGATTTGTTATTTGATGATGACTAATGAAAGAAAAAAATGTTAGACCTCTAGAGAGTGGGGTAGGTAGGGATGCATCCCAACCCACATCGAAGATGGATGGTTATGTGATATAATATGTATGTAAGGGATGAGAGCATTTAACACTCAGTGTTGGGGCATGTGATTTTTGCATTAGTGGGGAAACATTAATAGGGACCATTTATTATGTTAATGATTCTATGTTAGTATATTGGATGCGTGATTTGGTGATAGATCCATTGTGAGGGTGGGATTGGTTAGTTTACATGTTTGGTGCTATTTGTTTATATTGTTTTATCATTGGTGAATTTATATTCTATTTTAAACAGTTTAATACAGACCTTGGGTACAATCTTACTAAGTATACATGTATGCTAACCCTACACATAAAAATTATTTTTTAGTTTTCTAAGAGGACCTTTGGGACCATGTTAGATGTTAGAAGATTAGTATTTAGAGACACTATTGAGTTTCTGATGGAGGTATTACCTTTTATTATTTTTTTGGAGACATTTATTATATCTATTGAGATTTGATCATCAATTGTGGTATGTTATTACATTTAATATTACATGTTATTTTATAGTTTCTTTGTGCTTTTATGTTCTATATCATGAAATTTATTGTTATAGAGGGTAATATCTTCTATATGCAAGATTGTTACACCATATGTACTTCTCATCAACGTGAAGTCTATTGGATTCTGGAATCATGAGTAATCATATCTATTTTTTAATATCTAGACTAGGAGGGTGTATTTAGAGGGGAGGGTCCCGGAAGCGTGGTATTAGATGTTTTGGTTATTGTTACCCTAGTCTTTTAAAATATTTTTACCTAATTGTAACCATAATTATTAATTAAATATAAATCAAGTATTATAAAGTATTGTGTATTTGGAATAATTTGCACATAATTAGAAACCATGAAACCCAAATACCACAACATTTTGATAAAGAGGTCCTAAATACATTCAATCTCAGATAACTGTATGGGATAAGTTAGGGAATTCATAGATAAAATGGTTAAGAAAAAATCTCAGTAAGGGAATAAACATGAGAATATATCATAATACATAAGTTAGAGGGCATAATTTAGAAAACATGAAAATCATGAAAAAATGAATAATAATATTGAATAATAGAAAATAGAACATGGAATAATAGGATCATAGTAACATAATAATGTGGAAGCAACATAAAACATGACTTAAACATGAGGCAAAGCTAACTTCAAATATTATATCACATTGTGTACAAAGTCCTATAATGGATTAGGATTACTCCATAATCCCATACATGATAACTCATTATACTAAACATTAAATAGTCCATTTGAGCACTTTCTGGGTGTACCCATAATAACACAATCCTGCACATGTGTGCCTCATGAATGATTAAACATAAGGAATAATCTTAAGGGTTACCCGTGGAATGAAATGTGTATCATAACCAAGTCACAAGGCATAAATGGAGGCAATATCATAATGTTGTTATTGAAATAATGGAATTAAACCAGAAATGTACATTCATAAGTTAAAATAGGTGTATATAATGATAGGTGATGTCTAAATGGTGTAAAAACATATAAAAAGATAGTTTATGAAGCTGTAGAAATGAGCCACCTTGGAGCACTATAAGAGAAATTATGAAAGAGTATTTAAAGCAGACAAAAGAATAATTGTTTCTATAAAGGTAGAAATTAAATAAGATATTTTTTAGGATTATATTATTTACATTATTAACTTAATTTTTTCTTAAAATAGATCATTGAGTATGTTCGAAAATGGGTAATAAATGGAGATGTTACCATTAATCAGGCTTCATTTTGAAGAGAAATGAAGATGGGAACCTCTTAAAACATCTATTTAACCTTAAAATAATGATGAATTGATCTGTATACAATGTTTTTCAATATATAAACATTAAATAAAATAACCTTACAGTAATAATTTAGAAATACATTGATGTAAAGATAGAGAATGTGTAACCCAATGTTAATTTAGAGGTTCAGAGATACCCCTTAACTTATCTCTGAAACATCTCTACACTTCCACTTAATGACATAGATAATAATATGTAATTTCATTGTTTTCACAGTAATTTTTTTAATAATTCGAAATTATTTCGAGACCGTGGAATTTGATGGCACACGATTCCAAGGCCCAGAGTGCCCGAAATGATATGTCCAAGTATTTTTAAGCTTTAAATAGCTTGTGTAAGAATGTTTTTCCAGAAAAAGTATAATAACAATTAAATGGATGCCCAGATCAAAAATATTAAAGCACTTTTAAGTCTAGGATGACAGGTTTACCCTTGGTGCAACATAGGTTTAGTCCACATGGGCCTCCTATGAGAAATCCCGAAAATGTCATAACCGTAATTAAAATAATTAAATAAAATTATTTTATTTTTCAAATTCTTATAACTCACGAATGGTTAGTCGGATTTAATATCTGACACCACTGCTAAACTCGTGAGGGTATACTTTCCTTTGGATGATACTAACATTGGCCGTTGTGGGCCACCAGTGAATGTTATTTTTTGGCCATAAATAATATAATTAAGTGATAGTTATTTTATTGTAAATTTCATTACTTCTAAACATTAACTCATATTAAAAATATTAGAGTATAGTTGGGATTTTTTGGTAGTGTTTCCAATAGGAAAAACCTAACATTGACCAGCGCGGGTCAAAGGTGTCTATTAAACATTTTATGAACTTTTTTCAGATATGTTCAGTAAATGCGTGAGTGGTGTTTTAAAAGTTTTGAACAGTTGTTCAGATTAGAAATTTGAGGGAACTGTTGAATTCGTAGTGCCGAGAATTGTTTAAGGGGGACTTTACATTAACCGTATTAGGTCTTGAGAAAATGTAATTTTTTGTGACTTTTAAAAGAAATGAAATGGAATAATTTTATAATTTTATCTTTCTTTCCTAACCTCCAGCATACAAGTAGTGTGTTGGGCTAGTGGTATGTCAAGCCATTAAATAGCTCTATATTACAATCTATGTAATAGAATCATTAATGAAATTAAGAATATTCCTAATTAATGATCCCCATTGATTCCAAACGTCGTTACTTACCCTCTCCCTATCCTGTATATATGGAGCGTGGGGGGGAGGTACCGACACAGCTTCACCAAGAAACGAAGTGATGAAGGTGCGTAGTGACACCGGGCCCTTAGAGGACAGTGTTGGTCCCAGTGGGAGGTGACAGGTGAAAATTAACCACGAACTGAAGGGAAACCTATGAGCGACGTAGTTGGGAAACTGTTGCGGGAACAAAGAACATGACACACCATGAATTGCAGACATTTTACAATTGGTTTACAAGGTAAGGAGTATATTCTTTTAAACATCTTAAATGATTTACTCTTCCCCATTCATGAATAACATGAAGAACATGGACCAACCCACTAACGGGTTGATCCATGATTCATTCATTTTTGCGGGAGGTTGTTGTGGGTTATCTTTCTAGGGTTTTGATTGTTGTTTAATACAATTTTTTATTAAACGCTTAATCCCCTCATGTTTACGAACTAACACAGAGGGAGATATGCTAACAAAACCAGCCCAAACCGTTCTCTATCTTGATATCCTTTATCCAACATGGAAGACTGAATGTGTGGTGATACTAACTAGATATGTCGGTGATAGCACGTCGACGCACACTGCAAGAGGAGGACAAGACACAAAGATGCAGCGGCCATCGGAGCGGCAAGCACCTACCGAATGTGGAGGAGGAGTGGTGTGCCATTGCACGCTGCCAGTGAGAAAGGGGGCCTCAGCGATAGAAGGAATGTGGCCGGAACAATGGCTAGTTGTGTGTGGTTGTACGGCACGCGATCGCACACTATTGGATAAGACAACCGACATGACAGTCGACCGCAACGAAGTCGACAGGACTCGCTCCAGTGGGTCCCGCGTGCTGCCTAGTGGTGCCACGTCGTGCCGCCACTGTAAAGAAGACCAAATGGACTTTGGAAATTCGGGAAAACTATGGGTTTCTCCCCTGGTGGCGGCTAGGGAACACCCTATTGTAAGTCACACCTCATGTGGCCAGACAGCTTCCCAGAGGGCCGCCGCCCTAACGGGCGACCCCTTGCGGGTCAGGCCATCCCTTTTCGAGCAGCCCTATATGCGTTAGGCCACCTCCATTGTGGTCTGGGCTGAGTCTGCCCTGGCCCAGCCCAAACCAGGTCAGGCCAGGTCTGTCCGACAGGGTTGGACTAGATCGGGGCTCTACCAGGCCCAAAAACGATTAAAGCTCCATGACTTTAGAACCAGATGTCCGTTGAATGAACCATCTGCTGCGTTGGGACCCGTTGATCGATAATTTATTTTTGGTATACTCCACATGAGCTTTGGATACTGTTGGAGTTTTTCCGGGTTGGATTGAACCCAAATCCACCCGGGACCCCTTATCGAAAACACTTGTAACTCAATGACCAAGCGTCTGATTGATGGACCGTCTGTCGCGTTAAAACCCCTATGAAAAGGTGGTCCTTTCTATTACTCCTTTATATAGAATAGTGGTGGTTTAGGTACAAATGATATCTAGAGTGATAGATTCTACAATACTTGAGCGCACTGGGTGCGAGGAAACTAGTGGCTCCTAGTGAGGTTTAGGTTGGAGACAGATCATACGTAGGTTAGTACCGAGCAGTCTTGTGTGGATCACCACCTTGCGGTACTATGTGGATCAAAACCTAGAGGTCATGTGTGGGTCAACACCTCAAAACCCGATTAGGACAAGCATTAGAGAGGCCCATAGTGGTTTTGCACTATACCGATTCTGGTAGGATTAGATCATGTGTGGGTCATTGCAGGGGTTAGTTACCTATCATCTATAGGTGGGTAGCATTCAGTGTCCATCATTTTGAGGGTTAGTACCTATCTATTTTATGTGCGTTAGACTCCGTATGGTCATATGTGGGGCCTCTTGATAGAATAATATTATTCAGCTTCACGACTGATCATCTATACTTATATACTTCACTAAAAACCTAGTTTTAGTTTAATGTCTTATTGTGAAGTGTCTATTTCTTTGTGCTTTTTGATTGAGATATTTCTTTGTGGTTATTCTCATGGAAATATGATAGAGCTTCAGGGGTCTCAGGATCCCTTCTTGGTATTTTTATACTCACCCCTGCACGGGCTTTACCCACACATTGTTAGTCTTATGGAGACGACAAGCAGTTTGGCTGAGATTTTAGGGAGCCATGAATATGTGGTACATGGAAGAGACAAGTGGATGTGGAGTGAAAATGAGGCAATATGTACCTACCCTTTAGGTAGGATCCTCATAGGATGACTCAGTATATGTTTTTCCATATTTTAGTTGTATTATTCTATTCAGTTGTACATGTAATTTTAATGTTGGTCTTTGTATTCAGACCCCATTTACTTTCAGCACTCTTTTACTATAGTAGTTTAAATCACAGTTTTTCCCTGTTGTGTTCATGGACCATGTTTTTATACAGGTTTAAAGGAAATTCATTCATGTTTTAGGTAATATGCCTTTCGTTGCTATTCGCCTACCCCTGACCTATGGAAGGAGGGCTTGGGGTAGTCACAACATTGTCCCGATGGATGAGTCGTGACAATGTGCTATCATAGGAATTCAGTTAAACCAATTAACTAGGACTCTAATCTTTTCAATGTATAAATAGTGTTATGTTTTATGACTATGGCCTTCAGTTCGTGGAGTCTAGTGTTGGTGTGGTGGTTGACGTATCCATACATCAAGACCCTTAATTCTGATTTTCCGACTTAGTGCAGGAAAACACTGATTGCATGTGTTTTTGAAAGATTTTTTTTATTTCAATGGAGTTAGATCACCATTTATAACATAATAATAGTTGTATTCATTTTCTTTATAAGTCTTATTCCACATTCACAGCCATCAAGTATTCTTGAGAAAGTACACGACGGCTGCCCACTGAGCGACGAGGCTCCAGTGTAGGGCCCTCTTACTTTGTTGGAACATTCGGGTGGAGTACCAACTACACCACCACCCAATGGGATAATGTTACCACCATCCATAATAGCAGATGGTGCATGCCAACTGAGTGCATTTCACAAGCTCCGGCCTTAGAGGCCTCCAAGGTATTTAGGTGAGACAGATTCCCAGGCAGCCGAGGACTGGATAGAGGCGATGGCTATTGGTTTATGCCTAGTTGAAACACTAGTTGATAACATGGTGATATTAGCTACTAGTATTAGCCAGTGTATGACCATGAGGATATTAGATAGGGTGAAGAAGCTTCGGTACATGGAACGTTGCCAGAGATGGTACCTTTGGGTAGCGCATTAGCTATATCACTGCCCACTGGTCAGCAGTTACAACTGGTGGTACCGGTATAAGTCACATGTCGGTTAGTTCCTTACACATGTTTTAGTATCAGATACCCAGGATATTCTAAGGTGATCCCAACTCACAGGCGGCTAAGGACTGGGTTAAAGTCATGGCTGAGTTTCCAACTTTACAGGGCATCATTTATTCATATGGTGGTCCTAGTTGAGAGCTTTTACGTGGCTTAGCAGGACGATGATATGGTTTAGGTTACCCTAATCTTGAGAAGAGGTGAATTTTTTATGGACAAGATTGAGAACCATCTTCAAAGAATGGGGTATATTTCCATAAATTGCTAAGGGATGAGAGTTCCCTAGATCTGCTACTGCTTCGACATGATAGCAAATGTGTATTCATCAAGGCATACCGACCATCCCAGGTTAGTGATGAATATAGTACAGTTAGTGACTCAACGATCAAACCTCTAAGTGAGGTGTGTTTAGGGCCTTCTAAGACAACACTATTCCTCTATGCATTACTACTTATGTAAGGGTTCTAGAGAGAACCGTTGTGGTTGAGTTTTCCTTGGATAGGAAGATAAATCTAGTGAATGTTAGCAGTGAGAAAATAGAAAAAAGATTCTAATCTCAGAGACTTTTGTGTGTAAAATGATTCTGGAAGAGGTAGTGATATGGATAGATGAATCTGTATGGAAACAGATGCGAAAGTGGAAAGAGGGGAGAAGCATGAGGTTTTATACATTTCAACATGTTAAAACCAATACCCGAATGTGGTCCCCACCAGGCTCAGTGAGATGGAGGACATGGAAAGGGAGTAGCTGCACGTGATCTTGGAGAGTTACCCAAGGGATCTAGGATGATTTGAGGTACGGTCTGTGTCTAACCCTAGTTGCAGTATTAATATACATAGGTACAAAATATTCATTCTTTCCATGATTCTTGTTTAATATCTAGAGTTTCTGGTTAGGCCACTGACTTCTTCATCACGTATTGAGATACATTTGGGACAAGACTCAATGATCACACTTATTCCAAAGGTGTGATATGACCCTTGAGGTGAGAGTTTTGGTTGCAACCTTTGTTGGCAGTGTCGATGCCTTACAATGTTAGTTTGGTAATGGAATAGAAATCCACAATTCATACTTATATTGGAAATATTAGGAAAAAAGTTTTTGGTTTATCTAAAAATTAGAATGGGGTTTTCCTTGGTTGGTGAAAAAGGAATCCCATGCAGCACCATTTAAAATCATGCATAAGAGGGTGAAACTGATCACTTTTGATTCGGCTAGCCTTCCCCATGTGGTAGCATGAGTTTTGGGTTTTCAGTTCCCAACAAGAGTTGAAGAGTGTAGGGACAACTTTTCAAAATTTGCTTCCATGATTTCCTCCAGGAAGAAAAAGGGATTCTTCTTTGACTGGGTACTACTGGATTTTTGAACCAGACTTCTCCTGGGTAGCGGCACCCTTTTAAGATTTGATGAAGAAGGGGGAGTGTTTCCACTCAATGGAGAAGTTTCAGTAGATCTTTCAAGAGTTTAGAAAACGATGATGGATAGAGTTCCTCCATCACTATGACTTTTAGATAGTATATACTCCATGGAAGGGGAACGTGGTAGCATACACACTCAGTAGGAGATGTGGTCTACAATAGCTGAGTGAGGTGTCAGAGAAGCTAGTCATGTATAGATATCCTTTTTGTATAATGATAGACCAACATACCTCTAGTCTATGAGTTTCACTTTCCCAATTCATTAACAAGTACGTGAGGCACAACTTGTAACATTGATTTCGAGGTCCGACGTGCCTAGATATCCTCATGACTGTCACCTGAAATATTTTTTGAAGGTGTGGATCATGTCGTTCTCTTCAGAGGTCGCACCATGGTACCAGTGATGCATTGGGAAGACATTTTGGGGGAGTTCCATTCATTACCATTATCAATAAATCTTGGAGTGGTAAAGATGTATCTGGACCTCCTATGTGAATTCCAATGGCCAAGGATGAAGGAAACAATGGTAGAGATTATATCACAATGCCTCACATGTCAGCAAGTGAAGGCCAAGAATCAGTTTCTAGTAGGCCTAGCACAGCAACTAAAGGTTCTAGAGTTGAAGTAGGATAGGATCTTTATGGAATTTTTTGCAGGGATTCCATGTTTTACTTGGGGACATGATTCCGTCTTGTTGATCATTGATCGAATCACCAATTCATCCCATTTCATACCCATCTGAGAGCAGGGATCATTAGAGGTCTTAGGATGCCTTTACATACAATAGATTATAAAACATCATGGGGTACCATCAATTCTCATCTATAATCATGACACAAGTTTTACATCTATATTTTGGAATGTATTATAGGAGGCATTCAACACTCATCTATCTTTGATCACCTCCTTTCATCCTCAGATGGATGGTCAGATGGAGCGGACCGTTCAGATGCTGGAGGACATGCTTCATGAATGGGTCTTAGAGATTGGTCGTAGTTTGGAGGATCACATTATTTTGGTGCAGTTTTCATATGAATAATAGTTATCACTCCACCATTGGTATGGAACCATTAGAGGACTTGTATGGTCGATCTTGAAGATCATCTCTATACTGGATAGACCTAGGAGAGTCTGCATTTATGGGTCCAAAGTTGGTACGAGCTACCAAGGAGAAGGAGTAGATCATCCATGAGCAGATGAAGACTGCACAGAGCAGAAATAATTCTTATCCTAAAAGGAGATAGATAACTTTGTAGTTCCAAGAGGGGGACCACATGTTCTTACGAGTCTCTCCTCAATGGGGACAATGGAGATTTTACCGAGGCGGCTTGTTATCACTAACTTTATCTGAACAATCCTGATACATAAAAGGATTGGAGTGGGGGAATACCGCTTGGTACTTCCACTGTAGTTGGAGAGGGTTCACGATAATTTCCATGTGTCACAACTATGGAGACATTTTCATGATCCAACAAATGTTATCGACTAGGGCGAGTTGGACATTGACGATAGGGTGACATTTTACGGTGTTCTCGGTGGAGATATTGAATCAACATGAGTGTGTCCTTTGTGGATGATCGATCCCTCTACTGTGATTTTGCTGGTAGAATTAGAACCTCCAAGAGAGCACATTGGAGCAAGAGCTCAGATTCATGCTCAATACCATCTTCTGTTTGTTTTTCCTTGGTTTTGGATTTTGAGGAAAAAAATCCTTAATGTGGGGAGAATGTAACATCCCATATATTCCATGTAATTTTTTTATTTTTTTAGTATTATTTTGAGACCACGAAATTTGATGGCGCATGATTATGAGGCACACAGTTCTATGAATGATTTGTTGTTGTTTTTTTATGTTTTAATTAGCGTGTGTAAGCTGTTTTCCTGAAAAAGTGGAATAACAATTAAACGGTTTCCTAGATCAAAAATATGAACATACTATTGTGTTCAGGATGATGAGTTTTCTCTAGGTGCGACATAAGCACTGTTGGTGTGGGCCTCTAGTGAGAAAAATAGAAATTTGAATAACCATAAATAAAACAATTAAATAAAATTATTTTATTTTTCATATGGTTATACCTCACGAGCGGTAACTCGGATTGAAAATTCGAGAGTACAATTGGGTTCATTTGGTCGTGTTTCCCTTAGGCATCCTAACCTCAACTGGTGCGGGTTGAGGGTGTTTGTTTATAATTTATTGAACATTATTTCTGTAAATCCAGTAAGTGCATGAGTGGTGTTCTCTAAATTTTGAAATAATGCTTGGATTAAAAATATCAGGCCACCGTTGAATCCATAACATTGGGATTTTCTTAAGGGAGACATTATTTTGACCAAAGTAGGTCTAGAGAAAAAGTTATGTTTAGTTACTTTTAAAAGAAATAAAATAAAATAATTTTATCTTTTTACCTTTTTTTCAAAACCCCTTATGGAAAAGTGGTTTGTGGGGCCATAAGTGTGTCAGTCCATTAAATGGCTTAACCCTACAATCTAAGTAACAAAAACAAATGGAAAATTAGGAATCTTCTTATGTAATTAGTCTCATTAATTCACATGTCGTTAATTACCATCTCTTTGTCCAATATATATAGATCTTGTGGTGGAGGTACCATCACAGCTTCGCTGAGCAACAATGTGTTGAAGGAGTGCTGCGACGTCGAACCCTTATAAGATGGAGCTGATTCTAGCGGGAGGTGACAAGTGACACCGAACCACAAACCGAAGTACGATATATGAGTGACGTCATTTGGAACCTATTGTGGGAATGAATAACATGACCCACCTTAAAGGGAGGACATTCTCCAATGTGTTTAAGATGTGGGGTATTTATTCATTTACAAATTTTAAATGATTTACTCTTCCCTATTCTTGAATAACACGAAGAACGTGGACCAACCGACTAACAGGTTGATCCATGATTCATTGGTTTTTGTGGGAGGTTGCTGCATGGTATATATGTAGGGTTTTGATTGTTGTTTAATTCAATGGGTTATTAAATCCTTAATCCCTATAATGTTTATGAGCTAATGTGGATGATGCGTCCCTAATGAACCCAGCCCGAACCCTCCACTATCTTGCTATCCATGTGCCTCCATGGAAGAACGACATCATGGTGATACCGACCGGCTATGATGGAGATAGCTCTTCGACGCACGCCACAAGCGGAGGCCGCAAGACAATGTCATGTCCGTAATCGTATAGGCTGACATCAGTGATACACAGAGGAGGTGAGACGCACCATCTCATGTTGTCGGTGAGCAAGGGGGAAACGACGTCTCAGTCGCGGTGACCAGGGGAAGGCGGCCGACACACCAGCCGAACAGAGGTGGCTGAGCATCATGCTATCATGCACCACTATAGAAGACATCCGACACACTGATAGATAGTGATGGAGTCGGCAGGACCCACTCTAGATGGCCACACGCGCCACCTCATGGCCCCGGTGCTGCGATGAAGACCAAATGGCCTTTGGTTGTTCAGGAATACCGGGGGTCGCTCCCCTGGTGGCTGCTATGGCGGACCCCCATGCGAGTCGCACCTCTTGCATCTGGTCCACTGCCCAACGTGTTGCTGCAAAGTGGGCCACACCTACAGGGGCCATCTCCTAGCGGGGAGCCTCCCAACCGGGTCGCCGCCTTAGCGGGCCGCCGCCTTACCAAGCCACCATGTGCGGGTCACCTTATACAGGATGGGACCACTTGGTGGGATGAATTATATGGGCTATTCCACCCTTGTGTGCTGCCATTGAAGACCCCCCTTTGTGGCCCTCCCCTTACGTTCTGGTCTGAGTCCTCCACGACCCAACCCCTAAAACATTTAATGGGCCATGACTTGGGAACCAGGCATTCGTTTGACTAACCTTCTACTACGATTTGACCTTTGGATCGAGAATATCCTTTTGGTATACTGCACTTGAGATTTAGAGATAGTTGGAGTATGACCGGGTTGGATTGATTCCGAATCCAACCGGGACCCTGGAGCTAAAATGCTTATAACTCACAGATCGGGCATTCGATTGACGCTTCGTCTGTCGCGTTGGAACCCTTACAACAAGTCAGACCTTTGGGTTAATACTTTGTGAAGCATAGTGTAGGTTGAGATATGGCTGATATTTCGAGTGACATACTCTACGGAACGCGATCACACCGGGTGCGAGGAATCCAGTGGGTGGCAGTGAGGTGGAGGTTGGAGACAGATCATACAGAGGTCAGTGCTGAGCAGTCCTGTGTGGATCATCACCATGGGCTCCTCCGTGGATCAGCACCTAGCGGACTTGTGTGGATCAGCCCCTAGCGGTCCTGTGTCGATCAGCACCAAGTGGTCCTCTGTGGGTCACCACCTAACAGTCCTGTGTAGATCACCACCTAGTAGTCATGTGTGGATCAATACCTTGCTACCTGACAAGAACCAGCCTTGGAACAGCCAATTTTGGTTCATCGATATATAGATACTGGGTGGATCAGATCCTGTGTGGGTTATTGCAGGGGTTAGTTACCTTTCGACCATGGGCGGTTCTGATCGGGTGCAGATCATTGCGGGGGTTAGTACCTATTCATCCTATGTGGGTTAGAAATTTTATGGTCATAATAAGTTCCTTTTGACAGAATAAGATGATTCAACTTCACGACTGATCATATGTACTTTTATACTACACTAAAAACTGGGTAATAGTAGAGAATCTAATTTATTAGTTTCTATTGGTTTCTGCTCTGTTAGGTAGATATTTCTTTGTTGTTTTCCTTTCGGAATTATGAGAGACCTTTGGGGGTCTTGGGATCCCTACAAGGTATTGTTATACTCACCCCTACATGGGCTTTACCAGCAACTTGTTGTGTCTTGTGCAGACGACCAGCAACTGGTCTGAGGATTGAGGGAGCCAAGATTAGGTGGTACACAGAGGAGACAGGCGGATGCGGAGTTCTGAGGATGTGATCTGTACCTACCCTTTCACGACCCATCCCCCAGGGCCCGTGATGTGACTACCCCAAGCCTGCCTTCTATAGTCTAGGGGATGGTGACTAACACCGAAAGGCGTATTCCCTAAAACCAGGAAGGCATTTCCTTTAAAACTTGTAAACTCACCCAACCAAGAACACAACAAGAAACAAACATGAGTAATATGTATATTAAAAACGAGTGTCTATAGTAAGAAAAAGGGTCCAGAATACATGCTCAACTAGAATGTACAGGGATAACTAGGAAGTATGAGTAATACTAGAAAGTACAAGTAAAACAGGGACAACTCCTGTGAACACACACCAAGGATCCCACCTGAAAGGTAGGTACAGCTCTCGAAGGGTAGTCTCTACAATACGCCTCGCCTAAGGTCCCCCTCCGAGATACCTCTAGCCCTGGTACACTCGTCCTCAGTCAGCTATTTTAATCTTTAACAACAAACACAATAAGGTTCCAGTGTAGACAATGCATGGGTGTGTATAATGATACTCAATAGGGACACTGGGGACCCCAAATGTCTCTCAAAATCCATAAAGGATAAATAAAAAATAATTAATTCAACTGAAAACCCTACATATGTATATCCCCATACATATACCTAAGTTATCATGTATACCAATCTCATTCATGAAGAAACACAAGGCCAAACCCCTTATCCAAAGTACAAGTATTCCACGAAAGAAGCAATACCATGAAGGTAACTGCCTCGAAGGTATGTACCACAAAGTTATTCCATAAAGAAGATTACCACAAAGGTAATGACTCACCTCACACCAGGTATAACATAGGTATGATCGTAAATATGATCAGATATAATTACAGAATCATCTTACTCTGTTAAGTGGCAGACCCACGTAGGATCCTGAATCACTAGACCCACATAGGATCCCAATTCATCAAACCCACATAGCATCCTAGTAAAACATACCAATGTAGGATATTATATTAGTCCCATGTGGATTCGTAGAGTGGATCCATGTGGGATCCTCGAACACAGACCCACGTATGATCCGGAAGTATAGACCCACATAGGATCTCATTCTCTTGTTACAGCCAGCCAGAGGGTTCCCACACTAAGCTCGCTTGATTCTGGGAGGGCTCGATTCTCAAGCCATTGGTCGATAAAATAACTACTATGATGTTCCATTAAGAAGTATCCCAAATACCATCACATAATATGGGTCTCAAGGCAACAGCAGGTGCGTCAATCAGACACCCGGTCTGAATGTTATTGGCCTTTTAGTCCTGAGGACCCGGTTCGATTCGAGTTCGATCCAACCCTTCCATACCCCAAATTTATCCAAATCACATGTGGGTGTATACCAAAAGGTCCATCTCGATCCATAATTTTTTGCGTCGTAGACGGTTCGACAAATGGACGCTCGTAGTTAAAATTATGTTCAAAATAGTGGAAAGAGATTGAATATCTTCGGAGTCCAATATGTCCCGGCCTGGACCGACCCAAACCGGTTTGGGTCAACATAGCCCGACCCAGGTCCGGTCATGTGTTTGACCCGGCCACTGGGTATGGCCCGGCCATCCGGGTCCGACTAGGCCTGCTGGCATGGCCCGGCCTGCTCTGCAGCCCGTGGTGCGGCCCTCGATGGGCGTCCTACTAAGTGGCCCATGATGCAGCCCACGATGTGAAGCCCGCTCGGCAGGCTGCGGTACGACCCACTAAGTGCGGCCCACTGGGTGGCCCACGACAGTCCGGAAAACCAGCCCTCCTCCACAGCGCGGTCACGCACCATGCCTCCACCAGTCACCGGTAGTGAGTCGGCCACCCTCTTTCGTCGCCACGGCCTCTTGCCACGGCTCCAACACGCAGGCATCTCGGACGTGTGCCGCCTTCTCCCCTTTAGGGGGCCGGCCGCGCCGGCCGCCGCCTCTACTCTATCCCGGCCAACGTGCCTCGACCATCCACTGATGTCGCAGTTGTTCGGCCTCCTTCTTCGCAGTCGACGGTTGTGTTGGCCACCACTCCGGAGCCCTACTGATGCCGATCACCGACACTAGTCGCCCTCTTCTTTGCGAAGAACGCATCAAACAACAATGGTTGTAGAGTGGTCGGACCCTCTTTTTTTGGCCCACACCCGCTATGTTAGAGTGGTAGCAAGCAGCCCAGAGAGATAGATTCAATCATAAAATAAATATATTAAGATTAATAAAAAACACACCCCTACCATGATGTTCGTTGGAGGTGTAGAGAGGTAGAAGATGAAGTTATTGATGAATGTCAGGGTTTATTTCTTCTGAAAAGCGCTTCTGATTTGAGCTTGGGGTCAGTTCCTCATTCTTTTTTTGATAGGACATTCTTGGTTAGAGAAATATTTTCTCCATATTTCACTAAAAACTTACCCTTTCCAATTATTTCCCCCAAAGGAATTGAAGAGTAAACCTAATTAGAAGAATAAGTCTATCAATTTAATTAGCGTTGGCCATTAATTATTGATGTTGGCATAATTAATTAAATAAAGGTGGCACAATTAATTAATTTTAGAGTTGAAATTTTTTCCAACATTAAGAGGGGTTTATGTGGTCCCACAACCATGAATTCGAATTGGGAGGTTTTCTTTCTCAGGTGGTCCCCACCACTAAACATTCAAATGAGTGGTTTTAAATAAAATAAAAGTTGATCTTTATTTTATTTTTCATTCCACAAAATCCACAAAAACTAACATTCACCCACTTCCTACTACGGTCAAGGTGACTGTCACCTTACATGAATATTGGTGCTGTGAGTTCAACGGTGTCCTCAGATTTCAATTCCATGCACAGGTTCAAAAGTTACAAAAACACATTTCCATGTTTACTGAGCATACCCGAAAAATTCTTTGAAATTCATTTTGGGCACAACATGACATGGAATCACACACTGTCAATTTTTGCAGTCTCGTTATATTCCCATATATTAAAAAAATTACATGGAAAATTATAGGTCTCCACATACCCTTTAGGTATGATACTCAGAGGATGACTTAGTAGATGTTTTCCTATTTTTCAGTTGTATTGTTCCTTTTAGTTCTTCATAAAATTTTACAGTTGGGCTTTTATTCATCCCCCCTTTAATTTCACCACTCTTTTATTACAGTAATTTACATCACAGTTTCTCCCTATTGTTTTCATGGACCATGTGTTTGTATAGGTTTAAAGGCATTGGATTCCCAATTTAGGGAATACGCCTTTCAATGCTAGTCGCTAGCCCTTGACCTATGGAAGGCAGGTTTGTGGTATTCATGAAACGGGCCTGGGTGACGGTTCGTTACATAAACATATACCCATTAATTAATTAATTAGAGACCAATATACATTTATTTTATTTATTTTAATTTTATTAAGTTTATTAATGGCCTTTATGCTGGGTTTTAATGTTCAATTTCGTTGTTCCTGGTTTGTTTTTTTCATGGTTTTATGGTCAGTTCCATTGAGTTTAACTATTGGTGTTCTTGTTAAATGGAAGCGACACTCAAAACGTTGGAATATATGATATTGATTAACCTAAATAATTTTAAATATTTCCATATATCATTTTTTTTGTTATGAGTATGATTCATTAAATATAATTTTAATGATAAACAATTAGTCTTTTTGTAGTTTTAACAACCATCCCGAACTAGTATCGTTTTATTTAATGTCATGATTATATAAGGGTTATAGAACAATAAAACATTTATATTTTACATAATATAATCTTATTTAATGACAGTAACAGTTTAATGATAATTTTTGAAGGTGTTAATGAAAAATGAAAACTCATCAACCATGAAGGTGGTGAATCAACACATTAGAGATGGTATTATCATTTTTATAATTAAAGCAGTAGATAATAGATTTGATTATGGGTATTCTATAAAAAAATATAAAATTCAAGTATATGTCTGATATTAGAGTAATAATTTTACTTTTTATAGTATACGAAATGATGAGTTAGAAAAGAAAGAATTTAAAAGATAAAGGTGGAGGCTATTTGCTCGTGTTTGTCGTCTCCTTATGAACCTCCATAATGAACATGGGTTTGGTATTTTGTTAACAACAGAAACTCATAGATGTGGGGAAGAGGATTGGTAAATTAATTGGTTAGAATCTATAAAATCTTCCTAGCATTGGAGGTGTTAGGATAAGCATTGGTGATGTGTAGTATTTATATGGGAGGAGAGGGGTGGTTTTGTTTATTTTATTTATTTGTTTATTATATTGGATCATGAATATCAAAAATGTTTATTATTTTAAATAAATATTATAAATGCTTTAGTAGTTTTTGGACCAATGATCTCTTACCTCATCCATACATCATTCGTGACTCAAAAATTCATGTATCTGTTAAATACCGTAAATTGCTGAATTTTCATATTCACCAAAAAGTCACCTATTATAGAAAAATAAAAAAAATTAACCATAGCCATTTATAAATTTTTACATTTAAAAAATGAATACAATTTTATGAAAATAAATTTCTAGCTATGGTAAATATTATTTTAAAATAAATCAACATTTATTTAATAAATACTGATTTTAATATTGTAACTGATTTAATGACACTTTGAAAAATTAACTAATGTATCATAATATTATATTATATATCAAATAAAACAAAATATTATGTTATGAATATATGTTATGAAATTAAATATTCTTCTAAATCATTATATTAATTATAATATTTTAAATTAACCTTTATATTTCAAAAAAATACCAACAATTATTTTATCAATTTTAAAACATTTATTTACTTATTTTATGAAATAAATATGTAATATTCACATTTATAGGATACATAAATTTTATTTATACTTTCATAGGTGAGTTTATTATTCTAATGACTTGATTTTTATTCTTAATTGTCACATTTCTATTCCAATAGTCAGGTTACTATTTCAATGGTATATATTCCTTAATTTCTATAAATACCACTTATTTCATTCTCAATTTATCTAAATAATGTTGTTATTGTATTATATATGTTATATATGTTCTTTAAAATGAATTATATAATTATAAGAATTGAAATTTCATTAGTAAAATTATGGTTCATTACATTCTTCTCAATTATGAAATTTCTACCTCAAAATTTTATTTTACATACCAAGTTGAAAACAGGTTAGGGTTCTTCTCCTTCGTCGCTTCTTTTGGTTATCATGTTTCCTCTTTATACTTACGGTTCTTCCAAAGTAAATTGTCCAGTGTAGTTTTCTTATTTAAAATAATTTTATCTTTATGGTCCATGATCTTCATCGGTTTCTCCACATAAGAGAGTTCATTTAAAACTATACCACCTATAAATTTAGTACATGTGATTGATATCGTATGTAATTTTTCAAGAGCGATATGTGTATACATATAATACTTGCGGCATGGTTGGTGGAAGTGTTAGTCGATAGGCCATATCTTCAACACTATCAATAATATCAATGGGGATGATATAACTGGGACGTAGCTTACATTTCATCGAAAATATCATGACTTTGTTAAATAGAGATATGTAATGGCATACCATGTATCTAACCTCCTACTATATTTCCCATAAAAGATTATATTTATATATATTCTATTAAATTTGGGATATCTTGATGTGTTGGTTAATGGATTTCACCTGTTCTAACATTTCGTAAACCATTTCGGTCCCCAGGGGATTATGTTCACAGATTTCATCCCAATATGACAACATTATATATATCTTTCCATATAGGGATTAATATGGGGTCGTAAGGATTCTTGAGTTATAACTATTATAGTAAGAGAACAAAAATGAGGTACATGTTGTTCTCATCCTCCTATAAAGTCCATATAACATTATCTCAAAATGACTTATAGTGTTTGAATAGTCTGATAAAATTGGACTTGAATTGGATGATGATAAGATGTATTAAATTTCATCTCAGTTATTAGAGAATTTTGAGGGACTTTTCTAAAAATTGGTGGTAAATATTATATCAATATCTGATAAAAAAAATGGTACTCCATGTATACTCACAACTTCTATATTGTATATTTTTGAAAGTTGTTCAAGTGAAAAATCTTCTTGAATTAAAAGAAATTGAGTGGTCTGTGTATGATGATCCATAACAACCAATATAAAAATATATCCTCTAGAAGCCTTTGTAAGTCTGGTGATAGAGTATCTAGTGATGTCTTCTTATTTCCAGGTTGGTATGGGAAATGGTTTCATCATCCCCTTGGATTTTTTCTTTCATCATTTAATTTCTGAGATACCATGAATATTGATTTATATTTAGAAATCTCATTCATCGTATTGTCCCACCAATATTGCTCTCAGAGATCTCGGTACAGCTTTATGCTCCCTTGGTGGATAGAGCATGTTGAGCTATGTGAATAATTCAAAATAACTTTCTCAATTTCTAGATTCAATGGTGCACATATCCATGACCGAAGTATTATGTCGCCTTCCTCAAAAAAATTAATCTTTAAGGATTTACCCTTTCTTATAACTTCCACCTTTTTCTGAATTTATAAATCATTTCTTTGAGCATATATTATTTACACCAAAAGGGATTGTTGAGTAATAGATTTTTAAAGGATTGATAAATTTTATTCCTTAATGAATCGCATGTCAATCCTATGAAATTATAAGAATATTGCATCCTTGTCAATTCTCATCATTGATAAACTTGTAAGATCCTTTATACATAAAATATCATCCACTTTATTTTTGTTACCAAGATGGAAGTGGATTGAAAAATCATAATCCATGATAATATCTATCCCAATTAACTGGATTATGTTAATCACATACTATTTCAATATATATTTGACACTCTAATGATTACTAAATAACTCATAGTTATCCCCGTATAGATAATGCCTCTAGATTTTCAAAACAACGACAAAAACATCAAACTCCAGATCATGCATGGAATGGTTTTTCATAAGAAATTTCAACATCCTTGAGGAATATGATATCACTTTATCATTATGAATCAGTAAATATCCAAAACCCTTCATTGAACGATAATTGTATACCATAAATAGTTCCCGACATTCTAAAAGGGTGAGTATTGGTGCAATGATAAATCTCTTTTTTAACTCCTTTAAAAAGACTTCACTTACAATAGTTTAGAAAATTTTCAATCCCTTATTACTGATTTTGGTTATTGTGTAAAAAACTCACGATAATATCCTCAAAAATATTCAGTAATACTCATATAAACTAAGGAAACTATAGATATAAATTTCAAATACTAGCATGAGAAACTCCTCAAATAATTTTGTTTTAGAAGGATCAACAAATATTCCTTTTCTAGTGATAACATTACCTAATAATGATACTAAATCCATCAGGAAGTCACATTTACTTTACATTGAATATAGTATCTCCCTCTATAATGTCTTTAAAATAATATTAAAATACTCCTAATGTTCTTCCTTTCTCTTGAAATATATCATAATTTCATCAATTAATACTACCACAAATTTTATAAGGTAATATCTATAGAATATATTCACCAAGTTCATGAATATTTTTAGAGAATTATTGAGTCTTGATTGTATCACTATGAACTCATAGTTTCTATACCTCATTAAAAAGGAATTCTTGGGATTATCTTTCATCCTCGCTATTAATTGGTGATATGCTGGCTGAAGGGGTACCTTAGGAAAATAAATGGAACCATGTAGTTGATCAAACAAGTCATCTATGCATGAAAGGGTATACTTGTTCTATATCCTAATATTTTTGAGATAATGATAATAATTGTAGAGGCACACTGATCCATACTTATTTTTGATAAAGAGGACTAACACACACCATAGTAAAGTATTCAGGCATATAAAACCCCTTTTTAAAATCTCTTGTAATCTATTCTTAAATTGTTATAACTAAATGGTTTCCTTTATATATGTTTTATTTGATGTTGGCATAGATCCATGTATAATTTCAATTTATTACTAAACATCTTGGTCACGAGAAAGATCACAAAATTCATTAGGGAACACATTGGTGTAGTCCATCAAAATGTGAATGTCATTGAGCAAGATCCCCTCCCTTGTCTCAATTTTTTGATCTATATATGATTTACCAGTAATCAATAACATCCACAGTCAAGATGATAATTATTAAAGAGAATCATCCTCTTACACGTGTACATAATTGGAGGATTCCATTCGATGTGAAGAGTGATATCCCTTTCGTGACAGTTGATGTTGTCTTTGTATATATAGCAAATCCATACCTAGTATAGAATCAAACTCAACCAAATAAAGTAATATGCGACTTTTTGGGAGGTTCATACGACAAAAATTAATTATAGATGAGTTATATTATTTGGATGAAAAAATTTCCCCATTTTCTGTTTTCACATATAACTCAAACAACATATTTTGTTGTGGTGTTAGAATAGATATATTAAACATACAAGATACAACATAATGTGTAGAAGTAGAATCAAAAAGTATATTCACTATTCAATAATGAATATCTAGCATAATGGTCACCACACCACATTCAAGTTCTACCTCAGCAATAGTGAAACATTTTTCCCTCCCATTCACTCATGGATTTTGTTTTTGTTGATTTCCTCCAACAAACCTTGTATTAGAAAATTATCTCATAATATTCCCATATTCCTTGTAATTTAAACACTTCCTAATAAGTTGAGTGTTGAATTGAACCTTCCTTTATTCTTCCATATTTGTCAGATTATTCGTATCAAATTTGAAATAACAATCATGATTCCCCTCTCTTCAACATTTAAAGCATCTCTTGGTTCCCATTAGATAGATCTTAGGGTTATCCTTCCTACACTATTAAAATGTAGGATGTTTTGTTTTTATTCTATCATGAGTATTGCCTACCAATCCTCCAATATTAAACTCAATTTTCTACTTTTTCACTACATCCCAACAAGACTACTGAGAGTCTCTGATCTCTATTTCAAACATAAGGGGACAACAAAAAATCTCCTTATATATTCAAATGACTCGAATATCCAAAACTTTTAAAAGTGATGGATTTATTGTTCAAATGAATCAATCCTCATTTTAATTAATTTTCATGTTAAATCTGAAGGTGTACCTTGAAATCCTTATAAATTTTAACTCATACATCCTGATAGACTCAACTTATTTCTTCTTTAGTTTGAAAAACTCCCCTCTCTATGTAAAGATGGATATTTAATGGAAAATATTTATTTAATGATATTTAATGGAATACTCCCAAATCCATTGAATCAATTTACTCCATGGAATTGTTTTATCAATTTCCTCCACTGACCAGCTATGCAATCAAAATAATAGAATGCCAGCACAAATATTCCATCTTTTGAAAACTAAAGGAAAAATAATACCATCTCAATAGAGTTAATCCATTATATTAATATAAGGGGATCATAATATCTAATAAATATATGACGCCCTTTCCATATAAATTATTTGACCACAACCTGATATTTCATTGTAGAAGAAGAGTGTTTCACAAGATTCAACTTATTATTCATAACATGATCTATTTGATCTAGTACTATCAAGATGTTTTCACATCTTGTTCCCATTATATTTTTCATTACATTTTGTAAATCATCACATTACATATCAAAATGATTTTATGGATATGTTCTCCAATTCAGATCAAATAATTAAGAAAAAAGAAAGTTTAATTTGTGTGATTTAATACCTAACTAATAATCATGAAAAAAATAATCTTCAAATATAGATGGTAAAAAATGTAAATGAAAGGTACATACTAACTTAAGAATCGATATATTTCAATCTTTGTTATCCATGGGGGTATAATAATACCTTGGGTTCATGATAATGTTTTTTAGTCATAATATCCATAAAATAATTAGATTGTCCTATGATATCATCTATAGTGACCCTATCCTTTTACACATAATATTATATGATTTTCATAATTATTATCCATCAAATATAAACCAAGGTTCATAAATTATAGTTTATTTGGAAGATTAGCTACATATTAGAAAACATGAAACCAAAATATAACAAATTCTCTATAATGAGATCCTAACTTGATTAGAGCTCCTACAACGACATGGGATAAAAATAGGAATATATAGGCAAAAGGGATGATCTAAAATCCTGGGATAGGAATAATCATGGGAATATTGCATAACACATGAATAATAATTCATGAAGTGATGATATAAAATGAATTGTACATGAATAATAATATGGAATCATAGAACATAGAAAATGTAATTAAATTATCACAAAAATATAGCAATGTTGGTGAAAAATACAACATGTAATAAACATGAGTCTAGGCTAACTTCAATGACTATATCAAGTTATTGATAAACTCCCATAATTGATTAGGTTTACTCTATAATCCCATACATGAAGAATCAAGAGCCTAAACATTTACCAATGCCTTGAGATGCTATCTGGGTTCACCCATCATAACATGTTCCTACATATTTCTTTCCACTTCAAGAATCAAACGTAAGGAATAGACATAATGGTTACCCATTAAAATAAATATGAATCTTAATCATGTACCAAATCATAAAAAGGGAATATCATAGTGGTGTTTATGAAAGAATCAATTTAAATAAAACATGTACATTAACAAGGTAATATAATCATATATCATGAAGTAAAAACATGTAAATAGTGTGCTTAAGAAACATTATAACTAAGCCACCTAAGTACGGTTTAAGGGAAAATGCTAATGATTATCTTAAGCATAAAAAGGAATAATTGTTTGTATAAACCCAGAAATGAACTAAGTCATTTATAAATTATAAAATAAGTGATTTTTGTGGCCTTATTTTTACACAGTTTTCCACAGCATTTTTATTAATTTTTAAGGATTTGTTTAATTATTTTTAAACTTTTTATCTAATTAATGCACTTTTGTATTTTATAATTAAATTTTTCAAATACTCATTTTTTATAACATTTTATTTGATTATGGACTATAAAATAGTTTATTTATTCCTTCTTTGTTTTTAATATATCTAATTTTCAATTTTTTTATTTAATATATATTTGTTTATTTTATTTTATTTTTCATTTTTAATAACTAGTGAGATTGCTAATTAAATTACTTTTATTTTTTAAGTTTATATAACTTAGTCGCGGCTTGTCAGACTACCAGTAACTAAGCTACCGATAATAGGGGTCCTTTTTCTCTACCAGTAGCTAGGTTATCAGTACTGTCTAATAATATCCTGCTTTCTTTTTTCTTACTGGTATACTGTTTTGAGAAGTAACGGTGACTTTGTTGTATCGGTAACCTTTGTCACCGCTTTTCTTTACTACCGGTATATCTCTTATAAGTCATTCGGTTTCCTTTAATTTAAACTATTGATGACCCTTTTATTAAAATTTTATAACTGTGAGTATTTAGTTTGGTTAAGTTAATTCTTCTTGACTTTTTAATAAGTTAATATTTATTTTAAACAAGTATTTAATAATTGTAATTATATTTAATAAACAAGGACATTATTTTAATAATTAATCTTTTAACTTAGTTTCTTTAGAATAGGTTAATTATATTAATTAATTTGTTTAGATGATCTGTGAACCATAAAAGTGAATAATGTGTGTTTTTAAATTAAATTAAATGGTCTACCATTGATTATATGTGTTCAAATATTTAACTAATTAATTAATTAGTAGTTTTTAAAAATTAATTATATTATTTTATGTATTCAAATTAATTTTTAATTCATTTTATAATTGTTTTAGTCTACCAGTGAGGTAATTAATAGTTTGCGGTGATTTTTTTGGGTCATCGATGTTTTTATATTTATTTCCTACTATTCATTATTTTACTTGTTTAGTTTTATTTTAGATTTAACTCCCTTATTAATTTAGTTTAACAGTTATCAAGTTTATTAATTTAATTATTTTCAATTAGTTCTTTTTAATTAATAATTTTAATATTTTAAATTTTAATTAATATCATGTTTTTAATTAATTATATTTATCAATATTTTGATTAACTATTTTGTTTATTTCTATTTAATTTATTTATGTTTTAATTCTATGTTTAATTTGTGTAAAATATCGTTGTTGAGTTATGGTGAGCTTTGATTTTGTCTACCGGTAACCATAATATTCTTCCTACTGGTAACTTCTTTTTGGTTGCGTAGTGACCTTTGTTTAATTTGTATCTAGAGCACTTATTCTTCTTATTTTTTTAATAGTGACCCCCTATTTCCCTTTTTTTACAGTTAGAATTTTATTTTATTAATTTGAGGCACCTCACTGATATCCCAACCTCATTGATAACGCACCCTACCATTAATACCTTTTTTTATTTCCTCCGCCTCACCGTTATAGCTCCCTCACCTATACACTCCTCTATAATGATTTAAATAATGTCAGTTAATTATTCCAGAATCATAATCATTGTTATGATATCATATATGGTTCACTTATGACTTTATATTACCCGTTCTTTTGTAAATTCCATGTTAAAGATCGTTTTGGGTAAAATTGTTTCATTTGTCGTCCGTGTTTTGACTTGTAATTATTCATATGATTACTTAGATGATGATTACTTAATTCCAGAATATAAAACATGACTTATATATCATATATATTTAGAATATACATATATATAATAAATCAGTAAATGGAATGAAATACACCATTCATGGAGACGGTAGGTCGTACGTACGCATGAACGCTGTTTTTGTTTCCTTATTGAGTTGAATGGAATTAAGTAGATGACATACATATATATACACATAAATATAGTATCATTATTATGTCATATATTTCATTATAACTTCTTATATATACTTTATAATAATTCATGATTGGTTAACGTGGAGAATGATTCTCATCGCGTCGTGGAGACGGTAGTCCGTACGTATGCACGAGCGATGATATCGTTCTCATGATCGTGGGATTGTATTGGATTGTATGTATACTATTTAAGAATCAATATCACTTTAAAATAATCATATATAGTTATTATTTACACCATTATACCCATCCAAGTAAGGTGGTGTGGAAAATAGATTACACCATGGCGTGGAGATGGTATTCCGTACGTACGCACGCGTGGTGATTTCGTTTTCCATAGGATGGATAGATTGTGAAATATGGTTGTATCATAATTTTAATAACATATAAGTATATGAGTGATACTGATGTTATTACTTCATAATGAAACAACCTATGAAGAAGAAGTGGAAGAAGAAATAAAGTTGAATGAATCGGTAACGGACATTACCTCTTCTTTGATGCGGCTCTTTGAGTCCTCTTCGTAGGGCACTAAAATTGGTCTTTGAAGACGACCAGGACCTCTAGGATGTTTCTAGGGAAGTGGGGAAGTTTAATGGTCAGGGATTGGCCGAGCATGAAGGCTCAAAGTGGTGTGAGGAAGAGGGGGAGGAGGTCCCCTTTTATAAGGGTGGAGAGGAGGACCTTTGGAATAACTAAAAATATTATTTTATTATAAAGCCAAATTCGGTTTTAAATAGCTCCAAATTGATTTATTTCGAATCTAAGGTGGGGATGGGTCTAAATACACTAATCCAATAGAATTTAGACAAGTTTAGGTCATTATACTAACCTTATATTTTAGTTTTAACTCATAGTTAATTAGATTGACATTTACCATGACCCTTTGTATTTTTATATTATATAGTTAATAAACTTACCATATACATCCAAGAAAAACCCAAGTGGTCCATTAATGATACACCTATCATGATATAAGTATCTTGTCTGAACCTTAGATTTTTAGGAACAAAATAACAATCAATAATATAATATTTGTTTCAAAAATTATTTTATGTCAATTTTGACACTATTCAATAGTTCTTTTTTGTGAAACTCATAACAGAATTATTACTTCGACCAAAGTTTATTAAATCAATAATAACATGCCATATTAACCTATAAAATTAGTTTAATTCATTAAAATTCTGAAATTTTATTTATTTTGGAATTTATAATATCAATTATTCTAATTTTTCACTATTATGGTAATTACTGCATCATCATTGTGTCATAAATAAATTAAATTATATAATGTATAAAAATTATAAATAAAATATCATTATCTAGGAAATATTATTAGATTTCTAATTAATATTTACAATCGAATTTATCTTATTTATAACCCTATATTAAAAATGTTTTAGGAAATAAACTTTGATTTTAACTCTTTTAACTCTTCTTTTAATTAAATAATAATAAATGTCCTAATCTAATCCAAGTGGGCCTAAATGGTCATATTTTATTCCTAAGGTTGTTTTTGGTCGAATTAATCTTATCCAATAGAATTAAGAAATGTGTTTTGGGTAATAATAATATCATTTTTACACTTAATTACCCTATTTACTTTTAACCATGGTAAAAAAAGTAAAAAGTTACTATTCATCAGAAATTATTTTCATCTCATTGAACCACATTTTACTTACTGACATCAACTGTGTCTCTCTGATTTTTGAAATTCCACACATAGAAGCGGTAAGATTATGTTTTATGAAAAATTCATTTTTTTAACTACCACTTAGTGGTTTCACTATTCATCAAAAAATGAAAGTTTCCAAAAAAATACCATAAATTAGGCCTAGGATATATTTGATATTATGAACTCAAAAATGATGTATATTTTACCAAATTCAAAACATATCAGTTGCATTAATTAATTTAAAAAGTAATTCCCGTCATCAACACAAATAGCGTGTTCTTAAGAGATAATAACTATCAAAAGATTGACACTTGTTTATGTCTGGTTTAAATATAAAATTACATCCAATGACCAACATTGTATTAAATTGTAAAAATATATTCTAAATATACTTTAAATCCACTAAAATTAATAATTTATCACTATTAATTATTTTGATTAAAAAAGTTGTTTTTAATTAAAATTTAGTAATTTTCACTATTCATCAGAATATGAAAGTTATCTGAAAAGTACCAAAATTTCACCCTAAGCTAATTTCGATTTTCCAAATCCAAAAATGAAGTCCATTTTGAAAAAAAAAATTCAAAATTTCAAAAAGTGGTTATTACTATTCATAACGGCTAGTTTTAATAATATTTTCATAGCATATCATTGTTTAGAAAAACTTGGTATTGCGTAAAACACACGCTATCGTGGAAGGTCGCGCTTGTGTGTAATGCAAGCCAGGTCAGGGATGCATGTTGTGCAAGCTCCTTTTGGAGTAGTATATAACACACGACATTAATGAAATTAAAAAGAATATTTTTCGTAAAATATTGGGGTGTTACATTCTACCCCCCTTAAAATGAATTTCGCCCTCGAAATTCGTCGGGGTTATAAATGGTTTACTACTCGAAAGTTTCTTTAATAGAAACCGACATCGTAAAAAGGAATACCAAATCATGTCTTTAAAAACTAAAGTATGAAATGTAATGGTTACCCAAATTAACTCATCACTGGGTTTCCACGTTGGAGAACATAGGTGAAAATATGGATATGGAAGAAAAATCTAACCATCAGGTTCCGATGGAGAGTGGTAGAGAACATGGCTATGAAAAATCCAATAATCACAAAGCTATATATTTTTGTTGATCTAAGGTACTATCTGATTCATCGGTTATAAGGGAACTAGGACAACATTTTTGGTTTTCAAGATCATTTCCCTAGAGTTGATGAATTAAAAGAAATACTTACATGATTTTGGTACAATCTCACTGTTGTTTGTGAATTGAACAATTTCCACTTCATCCCTTAAAGAAATGAAGTTGAATTTTTTATTCGTGATGTGTTAGCAGATCATGTGATAGAATGATGGGTCATTCCATCTCTTTCAAACAAAAGGTTACCAAAAGTTATAAGTCCATCTTATGGTTAGATTAATCGTATATAGTTCTAAAAATTAACTTATACCTCATATATCATATAGCTTAATAAAATAAAACTAGTTTCTACTAACCAGGGACTTCCTGTAGGCCAGTGGTAGGTGATAAAGGCCAGTCGCATTTCGATTGTGGGTTCAATTCCCATAACCTTGTCTGACGCGATGGGTTGTCGCCCATCCTGAAGGTTGTCCTTTTTCTAAAACTATATTACTATAACATCCCATCAATAATATTGAAAAAAATTCTATCCTTAAACAATACTAACTTATGTCCAACATAATCTATTCTGATATTTAGGCTTATCCAGAATACTGCAGTCCACTCTCATAATATAGTGAAAATGATTACAGGATATTTAATACCATCGTTGATCCCCATATATCATAAGATATGTCTTGTTGGTCAAATTACAAACATGTGAATACCTTAATCATGTATTCTCTTGAAGAATGAATACCCATTGAACCTTAGTAAAAACATGAATGCAGTCCAAATTTAACTCTTTCCACATAGAAAAATCGAAAAATTCTATATACTCAAACTATGGTATAACCTTGTCCTTATATCAGTCATGAGCTCATGAATATAGTCAAACTTTCATTTTATCATTTTACTTTCATTATGCGCATATCACCTTTTTTTCCAAAAATATCTCAATCACATTCCATGGTTACTAGTACCATTGAAAACCACAATATACCAATACATAAATATTCCAATATTCCATGATACTATATACATCATTATTTTGGAACTCCATTACATAAACACTTAATCATTCCACCACATTGTTGTCATATTCAAAATCACCAATAGTGATCTCATGTGACTTCCCTTTTTCCTTTGCCATACGTGGTTGCTCATGTCGATCATCACTAACCATTGGATTGGGGTATTTATTAGCATAATGCCCCATTTACTTGCACTTGAAAAATTTATGTGTAGTAGGTTTATTATGTGTATCCCTTCCTTTGTTTGCATCAGTAGACATCTTCTTCCCATCTTTGTGGCATTCAAATGCCTGATGACCTTCCTTTCCACATTTGAAAAATTTACTTGTCCATTTAAGACAATCTCCACCATGCTTTTTTCCACACACTAAGCATAGGGAAACATTCATCTTCTTTTCACCATTATTCTGAGATTTCTCCTTGAATTCCATCTTCTGTTTCTTGTCAAAACTATGATATGGATAAGTAACACCAACTTCCATTTCTACCTTGATAGCACAACTCACAATTTCTTCATAGCTACTGAAGTCTCTTATAGCTAATGCCCTTCGATGATTTGGTTTTAAGCCACTGAAGAATCGATCAACATTACTTTCAGGATGGATGATAAATCCAGATGCATACCTGGAAAGCCTTGTAAAATTCTCTTCGTATATACCAACAGATTCCTCATCCTTTTGCTTTAGTTAAAGAAACTATGTCTCCATATTTGTTCGAAGAATACGAGGGAAGTACTTATTAAAAAATAAGTTCTTGAACTCGTCCCATTTCAGGGACAAAATTTCATCTCTTGGCCTTGTATTCTTGATAAGATTCCACCATTGATTAGCTTCACCTTCCAAACAACATACTTATAAGATGACTTTATCATGTTCAGATCATTGATGAACTGAAAATAAATTTTCAGTAGTACTGATCCATTGTTCAGCAACAAGTGGATCAGAAGACCTACTGAAAGAAGGTGGACGTTGCCTCATGAAGGACTCAATAGAATATTGTTCCCTTCTCTGCTCATTTGGAAGTCTAGAATGATTCATATCTTGTTTAAGTATAGCAATAATATTTTTCACTCCATCTCCCATAACATTTTTTTGTTCAAAAGGACAATCATTGCATTGTCCATTACATTGATCAACATGGTTCCTTCGGGTTCCAGCCATCGTCTAAAACCCAAAAAGAATAGTGTGAGAGGTAAAAATCACGCTAGGGAAAATAGTATAATAAAGGGGGAGTAGCTTCAATATCTGACATATTAGGTTAAATTCTAAGATCATTACCGTATTTCTAGGACTATATCTTATACATATACTTATCCTTAGGGACATCCCTAGACATACCTTAGAAATATCTCTAGGGATCTCACTAACATTTTCGCATCGTAGTTTCCAAAGGTTGACTAAACCTTTCCTCTGATACCAACAGTAGAGACCCGAATCTTAACGTACATGGACATTACATTACTTTTGCGGAATACTTAATACATAATAAAAACAGAAACACAAGGATCGTAATAGTTTAGTGTCTTTGGAAACTTGGAACGTAATCTTCTAATCCTGGTAAAAGATCTTCAAAATCTCCCATAAAGATATTCAACTTTTTGTTTCCTTTCCTAAAACCTTTATTTATATCCTGGGGAAAAGAAAACATAAAAGGGTGAGCTCAAATGATCAGTAAGAATAAACAAAAGAAATATCAATCACATCATATTAATAATAACATAACAATTTAGAAATCCTACCCTGCAAAAGAGATCATAATTTCATAACATGGGATAAATCATGGTAGTGAAATGTAATCCCAATAATCATAACATAAAACATGAAACTTTGTGTCATGCACACATAATCAAAGAGAATAATTTCGTATAGTCAAGACTCATTTCCAAGACTATCTTAGTGCACAAAGTCCATTTCTGAACCGAGTTTACTCCTCGTTTCAGTCCTGTTTCACTGAATCGGTTTAACCTGCCGTTCCAGCCATGTCTATATCATGAGATATAAAATATTTACCCAATGCATTGGAGGGAGATATAGGGCCTACCCATCTCATAATGACACCTTTATTATGTGTGCCATAAAATCATAAACCATACATCATAGCATAACACATGTAATAAAAATGGAAATCTTTAACATCATGACATGATAAAACAATTCATATAAGATAATGGAATTCATAAAAATATTTCCAACACAGCATAATAAAATTTATGTAATAATAGGGATATAAACAGAACCTTATATTATCTTAGATGGGAAATAATTTTGATAAAACTCTTGAACTCCATTCTTGAGGAAAATATCCTTTCTACTTCAAAAACAGTTTCCTTTCTTAACATGTCATACAATTTTAAACTAAAAGAAGTTGATTAAAAATAAACTTGAAATCTTGTAAAGGAATCTTCTTGGAAATAATGTTTTAAAAATCCATTCATGCCGTATAAGTTAAAAAAACATTCTTCTCGTACTTTTGTCAGAAAAGTCAAAAAGTACCTCGTACGAAAAATGACAAAAGATTCATTTCATATCTTTTACTAAAACTCACCAAAGGGTAAAAATGGATTTAAAAAAATTGTAGTTTGATAGAAATAATATTACATATTGAGGAAACATGGATGTGGATGATAAAATACACCCCAGTAAATACCAAAGTATAAACAATCTCGGATAAAAATGAGATTGTTATATTTTCCCTTACCTTAGGTCTAATTTGCTTCATAAGTGTCCGAACCTCCTGTATAATGATTTAAATAATGTCATTGACTTATTCCAGAATCATACTCATTGTTATGATATCATATATGGTTCACTTATGACTTTATTTTACCTGTTCCATTGTAAATTCCATGTTAAAGAGAGTTTTGGGTAAAATTGTTTCATTTGTCGTCCGTGTTTTGAATTGTATTTATTGATATGATTAAATAGATCATGATTAATTAATTCCACAATATGAAACATGATTTATATATAATATATATTCAGAATATACATATATATAATAAATCAGTAAATGGAAAGAAATACACTGTTCATGGAGACGGTAGGCCGTACGTACGCATGAACGCTGTTTTCGTTTCCTTATTGAGTTGAATGGAATTAAGTAGATGACATACACACATATACACATAAATCCAGTATCATTATAATGTCATATATTTCATGATTACTTATTATATATACTTTATAATCATTCACGAATGGTTAACGAGGAGAATGAATCTCATCGCGTCGTGGAGACGGTAGTCCGTACGTACGCACGAGCGATGATATCGTTCTCATGATCGTGAGACTGTATTAGAGTGTATGTATACTATTTCAGAATCAATATCACTTTAAAATAATCATATATCGTTATTATTTACACCATTATACCCATCCAAGTAAGGTGGTGGTGGAAAATAGATTACACCACGGCGTGGAGACGGTATTCCGTACGTACGCACGCGCGGTGATTTCATTTTCCGTAGGATGGATAGATGGTAAAATATGGTTGATTCATACATATAATGACATATCAGTATATGAGTGATACTGATGTTACTACTTCATTATGAAACAACCTAAGAAGAATAAGTGGAAGAAGAAATAAAGTTGAAAGAATCGGTAACAGACATTACCTCTTCTTTGAAGCGGCTCTTTGAGTCCTCTTCTTAGGGCACTATAATTGGTCATTGAATAATACCAGGACCTCTAGGATGTTTCTAGGGAAGTTGGGATGTGAAATGGGCAGGTTTTGGCGGAGATTGAAGGCTCAAAGTGGTGTGAGGAAGAGGGGGGGGGGAGGTGCCCTTTTATAAGGGAGGAGAGAGGCACCTTTGGAATAACTAAAAATATTATTTTATTATAAAGCCAAGTTCGGTATTAAATAGCTCCAAATTGATTTATTTCGAAGCTAAGGTGGGTATGGGTCTAAATCCCCTCATCAAATAGAATTTATACAAGTTTAGGTCATTATAATAACCTTATATTTTAGTTTTAACTCTTAGTTAATTAGATTGACATTTACCATGACACTTTGTATTTTTATATTATATAGTTAATAAACGTACCATATACATCCATGAGACCCCAAGTGGTAGATTAATGATACAACTATCATGATATAAGTATCTTGGATTATCCTTAGATTTTTAAGAGTAAAATAACAATCAATAATATAATATTTGTTTTAAAAATTATTTTATGTCAATTTTGACACTATTCAATAGTTGATTTTTGTGAAACATATAAAAGAATTATTACTTCAACCAAAGATAATTAAATCAATCCTAACATTCCATATTAACCTAGAAAAATAGTTTAATTCATAAAAATACTGAAATTATATTTATTTTGGTATTTATAATATCAATTATTCTAATTTTTCACTATTATGGTAATTACTGCATCATCATTGTGTCATAAATAAATTAATTTATTAAAGGTATAAAAATTATTAATAAAATATCATTATGTAGGAAATCGTAATAGCTTTCAAATTAATATTTACAATCGAATTTATCTTATTATAACCCTATATTAAAAATGTTTTAGTAAATAAACATTGATTTTAACTCTTTTAACTCTTCTTTGAATTAAATAATAATAAATGTCCTAATCTAATCCAAGTGGGCCTAAATGGTCATATTTTATTTCTAAGGTTGTTTTTGGTCGAATTAATCTTATCCAATAGAATTAGGACATGTGTTAGGGTAATAATAATATCATTTTTATCCTTAATTACCATATTTACTTTTAACCGTGGTAAAAAAAAGTAAAAAGTTACTATTCACCAAAAATTATTTTCATCTCATTGAACCACATTTTACTTACTGACATCAACCATGTCTCTCAGATTTTTGAAATTCCACTCACAGAAGTGGTAAAATTAAGTATTATAAAAAATTCATTTTTTTAATTACCACTTAGTGGTTTCACTATTCATCAAAAAATGAAAGTTTCCAGAAAAATACCAAAAATTAGGCCTAAGCTATATTTGATATTATGAACTCAAAAATGATGTCTATTTTACCAAATTCAAAACATATCAGTTGCATTAATTAATTTAATAATTAATTCCCGTCGTCAACACAAATAGCGTGTTCTTAAGAGATAAAAACTATCAAAATATTGACACTTGTTTATGTCTGGTTTAAATGTAAAATTACATCCAATGACCAACATTGTATTAAATTGTAAAAATATATATTCTATATATACTTTAAAACCACTAAAATTAATAATTTATCAATATTAATTATTTCGATTAATAAAGTGGTTTTTAATTAAAATATAGTAATTTTCACTATTCATTAGAATATGAATGTTATCCGAAAAGTACCAAAATTTCACCCTAAGCTAATTTTGATATTCTGAATCCAAAAATGAAGTCCATTTTGAAAAAAAAATTATAAATTTTCAAAAAGTGGTTATTACTATTCATAACGGATAGTTTTAATAATATTTTAATAGCATATTGTTGTTTAATGAAACTTAGTATTGCGTACAACACACGCTATCGTGGAAGGTCGCGCTTGCGTGTAATGCAAGCCAAGTCAGGATGCATGTTGTGAAAGATCCTTTTGGTGTAGCATACAACACAAGACATTAATGAAATTAAAAAGAATATTTTTCGTAAAATCTTGTGGTGTTACAACCCACACTTCTGAGAACATTGATATTGGTGAGGAAGAACTTTTGAGACAACTTGATGATTCTGATTTCATTGACATATTGAATTCTGATCTGGAATGTTTGGACAGTGTGCTGACCACCTTGGATAGCAGGACTGTTATCTCTGAATCTGAACTTGTAATTGAAAATCATTCATCATTTAGTACCCATTATAAGGGGTATGTTGAAGACCATGGACCTCTCAGGCCTAAGAGTCTTCCATATAGTGCTGATCCACCTGTTCATGAACATAAACCACTCCCTGGTCATCTGAAATATTCATTCGTCGGTGAGAATTCTACTCTGCATTTTATCATTTCTGCTGAACATAAATATTACCAAGATGAAAAATTTTTGGAAGTTCTGAAAATTTTTATATCTTCAATAGTTTGGACCATAGATGAAATAAAAGGAATTATTCCTTCATTCTTTATGCACAAGATTCCTTTGGATCCGGATCATAATTCTTGGGTAGAATGTCAAAGAATATTAAAACCAAACCTGAAAGAAGTCATGAGAGAGGATGTTATTAATTTGATGGACACTAGAATCATATATCTATTTTTTTATAGTGATTGGGTAAGCCCTGTCCAGGTTGTCCCCAAGAAGAGAGGTTTCACTGTAGTTAAGAATGAAAATAATAAAGAAGTTGAAGTTAGGAAAGCCACAAAATGGAGAGTCTGTTTCGATAGTAGGAATCTTCAGGTAGCCACTATGAAGGACAATTTTCCAATGCCATTCTTGGATCAAATTCATGAGAGGCTAACTAGAAATTAATTCTTCTGTTTCTTGGATGGGTATTTTGGTTACAACCAGATACATGTTTCTCCAGAGTATCATATTAAGACCACTTTCACGTGCCCCTTTGAATCATTTGCCTACAGGTGGATACCCTTTGGGTTGTGTGGAGCCCCAGTCACCTTTCAAAGTTGTATGATGGCTATTTTTTCAGATATTATTGAGAGAATCATTGATGTTTTCATGGATGAATTTTCTATAGTGGGGAGTACTGTTGATACTTGTTAGGAAATCTTGAGCTAGTTTTGGAGAGATGCATTGAAACCAACCTTTTCCTTAATTGGGAGAAATGTAAATTCACGGTTACATAGGGTATATTCCTTAGTCATAAAGTGTCAACGAGAGGTTTGGAAGTTGATACTACTAATATTGATGTTATTCAAAAACTCACACCTCTTGAAAATGTTAAAGGTGATAGAAGTTTCTTAAGGCAAGCCGGTTTTTACCATAGATTCATAAAAGATTTTTCTAAAATCACAAAGACCTTGTTTTCCTTACTGGTAAAGTATGCACCTTTTAACATTGATGAAAACTATTTGAAATAATTTAATCTGCTAAATGAAAATCTCACTTCATCACCCATCATTATTTCCCCTTATTGGAAAATGCCTTTTGAACATATGTGTGATGCTAGTGACATAGCTGTAGGTGTTGTCCTTGGACAGAGGAGAGATAAGAATTTGTGTGTAGTTTATTATTCTAGTAGATTTCTTTATTAAGCATAATGAAATTATACCACTACTAAAAAAGAATTGTTAGTTGTTGTGTTTTATCTTGAGAAGTTTAGAAAGTATCTATTAGGCTCAAAAGTCATCATTTGCACTGATCATTCTGCTTTGAAATACTTCTTGTATAAAAAGTAAACAAAACCCAGGTTGATTAGATGGATTCTGCTGTTACAGGAGTTTGATTTAGAGATTAGGGAGAAACATGGAGCTGAGAAAATAGTTGTTGTCCGTCTGTCTAGATTTCATTACAGTCAATTTGTTTATCTAAGGGATATACATTTTTCCTTTCCTGATGAAAAACAGCAATCTGTTTCTATTAGGCTGTCTACTTGGTTTGCAAATTTTGCCAATTTTCTAGTAGTAGGAGTCCTTCCCAAATATCTGTCCAATAATAAAAGGAATAAATTTATTTCTGAACTTAAATTATATCTTTATAATGACCCTTTATTATTTAGGAGATGTTCTGATGGTATCCTTAAGAGGTGTGTTCTTGAGGATGAGATACATCAAATTCTTGAAAGGTGTCATTCTTCACCATAGGGAGGTCACCATGGATTTGAAAGGACAGCTCAAAAAGTTATTCAATATGGTTTTTATTGGCCTACTCTTTTTAAGGATGCTCGATGTTTTTTGGTTGGTTGTTATAGAAGTCAGAGGTTGGTAAATGTGGGTAGAAAGCATGAGTTACCCCAGAAAGGTATTTTGGAGGTAGAAATCCTTGATGTATGGGGTTTCCATTTCATGGGTCCATTTTCATCATATCATGGGAATGAGTATATTCTTGTTTCTGTGGATTATGTATCTCAGTGGGTTGAGGTTATAGCTATACCCAACAGTCATGCAAATAGCGTGATAAAATTTGTTAAGAAGAATGTTTTTACAAGATTTAGAGTCCCAAGATATTTTATCCCTGATAATGGAACACACTTTAAGATCTATAAATTTAACGCTTTAATGGAGAAATATAGTAGTGTTCATAAAATTGGTACTACTTATCATCCACAGTCCTGTGGACAGGTGGAAACATCAAACAGGGAATTGAAATAAATTTCTGAGAAAAATGGGTCAAACTCTGGAAAAGACTGGTCTCTTAAACTGGATGAAGATTTATGGGCATACATAAATAATTTTAAGACCCCAATAGGTATGTCTCTTGACAGGATACTGTATGGGAAAGGCTATCATTTGTTTGTGGAGTTGCAACACAAGTCATATTGGGTAGTTGAGGCTCTAAACATTGATTTTAAGAGTATTGGTGAAAGGATATTTCTTGAGCTGAGTGAACTTAATGAGATTAGTTGAGAGAGTTATGATAATTCAAGAATTTATAAAGAGAGTACAATGATTTATCACAGTTTTATCATTCAAAAAAAAGAGGTCAAACCTGGATAGAAGGTCCTTCTCTTTAACTCTAGACTTAAACTCTTTCCTGGGAAGCAATAGTCCAAGTGGTCTGGACCGTTTAGTTTTGTGAGAGTGTTGAAGAATGGTGCTTTGTATATTATTGTTGAAGAGAATAATCCCATGTTGGTCAATGGGCAGAGAGTAAAACTTTATTTTGAGGGACAACCAAAGGACTTGGCTGCCTTCACAATTCTAGAAAAATGTTCTTGAATATGTCTGGCTGGGGACTATAAACCTAGCGCTGTATGAGAGGCCACCCCTAGTTTTTGTTATTAATAAATAAAATAAAATGAGATTAAATAAATTCTAACTGAAGGCTTTAGAAACTATTATTCATGGGAGTCATCCCATGTTGTTTCTTTACTTCTTCTTTTTTACTGTTTTGTGTTGAATAATTTGTTTCTTTGTTGCCTTATACTTGCTCTGTCTCTGCTAGAAATTTCTATCTCTACCTTCTTGCTTTGTGATCTTTCAGTTGTTGCTGCTAGTGTCATCTAAGGAGTGTAATTCCCATGCTGAAGGAGTAATGGAATTCTAGTCAGGGAGGTACCTTACTGTTAAATTCTGTTTCTTATTTCTTCTCCTTAATGCTTTACTAAAAATCTATTGGTTTTTTAAAAAAACCTCCTACATTTTTTTCGTAAAATCTGCTTCATAATTTTCATGTTAAAAAAAACATTTTCTGTATGTCACTAACTATATTTAAAAATCTGAATGTGCATGTTTCTTTTAACTATAACTCATTGTTTAAAACCCATCCACTACATAAAATGAATTTTAGGGGGTACATGTTGGCTGGTTTGTATGTTTTTCATTAAAATTGTTTTTCTAAGAGGCGCTAGCATGCATTTTTTTGTTATATTGAACATTCTTTTGAACCAAAAAATTCAGATTGCTTTCACCCAATTAATTTTTAACCACATGTATCATCACTTGTTTGAACTATAATTGAAAATCCATGTCACTTTAATGTGTGTTCCGGGATATGAACCTGTTGTTTATTTATATATTCTAGAAAACAATCTTTTTAAACTTCATTGCGACCCTTTAAACATGTCATATATCTACTTAATTGAAAATATATTTTGAACCATTATTGATTAATTTCACTTCTCCATATTTAGAAGTCAACTGTAGGTATAATGTTGGGTTTTAAGTGTGTGGGAGGGGGTCAATTCTTGATTGTGCTAAACTTTGATTTAATGTAATTCGATCAATTCCCAATGAAAATTTAATTTTTTAAAAAAAATGGTTAAATTTTTTCAAAATTCATGCATAATTTTTGGCTTTACACTATACACTAATGGGTCTTACCTTAGTACAAGCTACTTTTTGGTAGTATGAACTGCTCTAAAACTAAAATTAAAGATAATGGTCGATTGCTGAGTGATCTTTCTTAGTGATTTTATGGAATTTTTGTTTAGGTGCTACTTCTGAAAGTTATCTGGGTCAAATGTTAAAGGGATTATCGTCATACCTCTTGGAACTAGAAGTTTGATTCTGATTCTAGGGGCCTCATTATTTTATTTTAATTATTTAAATTAATTTCTTTCATGAGCCAATGTAAATGAATTTTATATAAATCTTCTGAATATAGGGTAATTTGGGAATTTGGGATCCCACTGTTTGTTTCATAGACCGTAGATGCTGGGTGCGTTTCTCTTTATAGAAATCCCTCTATACACTCTGAATATGTTCATTGCACAGTGCTTAGCACAATGATTAATGGCTTGGGAAAAATAAATAATGTGCCTAGGGTTAAAAATGAGCTCATTAATGTGAGGGGAATGATGAAATCCAAATGAAGAAGGGATCAGTTGGTTTATATGGAAATCATTTAAGTTGTATAATTTAGGTGATTCACAAAAATATATTTATTTCTGGGCCTTAATATTGAGTCAATGTACAAAGATCCTTGGTTGAGATCCTAATTCCATTGATTTTTTATTCTCAGTCACTCTTGAAATTAAAACCTGAGAGTGGATTGAAGTTAGTCGCTAAGTTTTATCACATATAAGGCATGACAACTTCTTTGATGAATGGTTTTTGTGTTCCTAATTACCTTTGAGTATTTGTTTTAGGAACTATTCATTGAGTAACTCATTTTCTTAAAGCATGCTGTTATGCATTGTCCTATGTTTTGAGTGTTGGACATGTTACAGTGTGATCAAAATCATAAATACATTTTTCTATTTTGATGGAAAAATAAACATGGGATTGTTTGAGGACAAACACTGCTTCAGTGTGGGGCATTTTGATGTGGCCTTATTTTTACACAGTTTTCCACATCCTTTTTATTCATTTTTAATTATTTATTTAATTATTTTTACACTTTTTATCAAATTAATTCACTTTTGTATTTTATATTTAATTTTGTCAAATACTCATTTTTTATAACATTTAAGGTGATTATGGACTATAAAATAGTTTATTAATTCCTTCTTTGTTTTTAATATAATTACTTCTCAATTTGTTTATTTAATATATATTTGTTATTTTATTTAATATTTCATTTTTTAAAAACTAGTGAGCATGATAATTAATTTACTGTTAATTTTTATGTTTCTATAACTTAGTCGTGGCTTGTCAGAATACCAGTAGCATAGCTACTGATAGTTGGGGTCCTTTTGCTCTACAGGTAGTCAGGTTACCAGTACTATCTAACAGTGACCTTCTATCTTTTTGCTTACCGGTAGACTATTTTGAGTGGTAACTGTGACTTTGTTATATAGGTAACCTTTGCCACCACTTTTCTTTCCTACTGGTAGATCTCTCCTAAGTCTGTCGGTAGCCTTTAATTTAAACTACCGGTGACCCTTTTATTAAAATTTAATAATGTTGAGTATTTAGTTTGGTTATGTTAATTCAAATTAACGTTTTAATAAGTTAATTTTTATTTTAAACAAGAATTTAATCTTTGTAATTATATATAATTAACATATACTTTATTTTAATAATTAATCTTTTAACTTAATTTCTTTAAAATAGGTTAATTATATTAATTAATTTTTTTAGATTCACTGCCAACCATTCAAGTGAATAATGTGTGTTTTTAAATTAAAATAAATGGTCCAACCATAATTAAATGTTTTCAAATAGTTAATTAATTAATTATTTAAAAGGTTTTAAACATTAATTATATTATTTTATGTATGCAGATTATTTTTTAAATCATTATATAATTTTTTTAGTCTATCGGTGAGGTAATTAAGAGATTGTGGTGATTTATTTGGGTCACGAATGTTTTTATTTTTATTTTATGCTATTATTTATTTTACTTGTTTTGTTTTGTTTTAAATTTATGTCTCTTATTAATTTAGATTAACAATTATCAAATTTATTAATTTAATTGTTTTCAATTAGTTCTTTTTAATTAATAATTTTTATGTTTTAAAGATTAATAAATATCTTTTTTTTAATTAATGATATTTAGAAATATTTTAATTAATTATTTTAAGTCTTTCTATTTAATTCATTTAAGTTTTAATTCTATATTTAATTTCTGTAAAAGTTCACTGTTGCGTGACAGCGAGCTTTGATTTTGTCTACCGGTAACCATAATTTTCTGCCTACTAGTAACATCTTCTTTGTTGTGTACCGGTGACATTTGTTTTATTTGTAGCGGTAGCCCTTATTCTTGTTATTTTTTTAACAGTGACCGCCAATTTACCTTTTTTTACCGGTAGACTTTGATTTTATTAATTTGCGGCACCTCACTAATATCCCAACCTCACTGATATCGCATCATACCATTACTGCCTTTGTTTATTTCTATTGCCCCACCATTATAGCTCCCTCACCAATACACTCCTTTTTCCTCACTGCCACACAATCCACACTAATATTCTGCACGCACCCCCGCAACCTCACTAGTAGCTTTTTCTCACTCATGTTTTCTCTTCCTCTCACTGTTACATGTTCTATTTTTTACTGTTTCTCTTCCAACCCTAACCATCTCCCACCTTCGGTAACTGACACTGTTTCGTATGGATTCAAACCAGTTCAAATCTAATTCAACAATTTTCAACAGTCAAACCCCATTCCCAGATCTGTGCCATCCTGACCCAACCGACGTGGTAGGGAGAATTCAGTGTGCCATGGAGGAACCCTCATTTTCTTCTGTTCTAGAGAGAGAGAAATTGTTTCTCCACAGCCGAAACCTGGAAGCCTCCTTGTGTAACTGCTTCACTACTGTTCCTCCATAGGAGGTCCGCCGCTGTAGCCGCTGCACGCAGGAGCACAGTTGTAGTCTGAGGAGAGGTAAAATATGAGTCTGCTGCTGAGCAGAGTGTCGCTGAGTCGGGTGCCAATGTGCTGATGGTGTCTCCTAGAGCTGGGGGAAACCACTGAGCAGTGTGCATTTCTATCAAACTGAGGGAAGCCGCGCCATCTTCTTAGGTCACCGCAGATGGATGTTGGAGCACGCAGCTACTGGAGAAGTTGGAGCTGCTGGCATGACAAGGAGGGAGCTGCCTAGTTCAAAGGATGAAGAAGAAAACACTCCCCCTACCACTGTGCGCCGGAAATTTGGGGGGGGGGTGGGTGGAGGAAGAAGACAACATATTAAAAAATAGATTTAAAAATAAAATAATAAAAGTATAGATAATGTAAAGTAAAAATAAGAAGACAAAAAATAAATTGAGATTCAATTTTAAGTTAATTTTAATAAGTCAAAAGTTTAAAGTAGAATTTATATACATTTTAAAACAATTAACATTTTACTAAATAGATATATCATAAACTAAAATATTAAACTAAATTAATAATAAGTGTTACCAATTATTTAATTTACTATTAATAGTATGATTATTTAATTAAGAATAATTATAAATAAACTATAGGTTATACTTATTAATTTAAAAATATTGAAAACTTATGTATTAATCTTAATTAATTAATTAATATTAACAAAATAATAGATTAATCTAGAAACTTAATATCATTAATAGTAATAATTAAATTATTAATATAATAAATTTATTATTTATTTATTTATTTTGCCAATTTAGTAATTATTTTATTAACTTAGTTAAATTACTAAATTTTTAATAACTTATTTTTGACCATTGTTTTATTAAGAAAGTAATTATCAATTACCTAATGATAATTTGTAACGAGTAATATAACAATTTACTTTAAAAATAATTATTTTTTATTGCATCTCATTTATTTATTTTTCTATTCTATTTTATTTTTCAGGTTCATTCAAAGGACTTAAATGCGTCCAGGTTCATACAACTAACTCAGCGGGAGTAAGTTATGTGGGAAAAATTAGCACGATGTGCTTGTAGCGAAAAAACACACATTTTGTCGTGCGTGGGTGAAGTACTTGTGAAGTTGGTGGAGATCGAGTGGTGACATGCAGCAGATGACAGAAGATACTTAAGCAGAGAAAACAGCATATTTTACGATGTGGGGGGATTCATTCACTCGTGGAGGCATTCATTCACCTGGGAGACACACTCCCTCGACGAACGCAGGAGTCCTGGAGTAGAGCAAAGGACCAGGAGTAGTAATTCATGATAGAAGAGGGAGTTTTCTTCCACTGTTTCCTTCCAAATCTTTTCCTCTATAATTTATTTTTTGTAGTCTTTGATATAGTAAAAATGAAAAATATTTTAGTTAGCTAAATTTCTAGTTCAGGAAGAGTTCTTGTTTTACTGGTAATCATTTTCATCCTTTTTCACTAAACACTTGTTCTGTGATTAGAATTGATCGACGAAGTCAGTTCTAATTGAACATTTCTATTTCATGCCACAAACACTAAATTTTCAAAAACACTATAATCATTCAACAAGTTTGACTATGGAATCATCAATAAAGCAAAAAACTCTTAAGGAAAACATCAGTACATACGGCGAGTTTGTACTGCTGATCATTTTAAGTCATCTTTCTGGAATTATAATTCTTTGGAGTGGCGAACTCTATGATGTAGAATTTTTGTGACTTAACTACTGGAGAGGTAAGTAAGTTACCTTTATTTAGTGGAACTAAACAGTACTATTACATGAATAGGAAAGAAAATTAAACGAGTAGACTAGAATGATCCCTGAGTGTTCTTTTCTGTTTGTCTTGTATCATCATTTTATTTCCTTAGTTGCATCTTATTTTTAGCATTACCCTGTTTTGGTATATGTAAAAAATGTTTACAAGAGATGTGTAGTGTTACTTTATAGTTTATAAAAACATAAAAACATTTAATGTAAAAACAATATTAAGAAAAACCACTCCATTGCTGACAACAGTGGAGTTTTCATAGTTTTTAGTTGAGTAGTGGCCAATTTACCTTCTCTGTGGGTTCAACCCTGATTGCCACATATACTGTAGTTAGTAGGAATATAAATATTATACTTTTACCATCTTCAACGACTTTTTAGGTCAGTGATCTTATAAAAATATTGGTGGATATAAATATTTTATGGAGTTTACATGAAAATTGGTAAGAAATGGAGATGATCCAATTAATATGTATTTGTTTTCAATAGAAATTTATAAGGGAACCTACTAAGACAATTATTTCCCCATAAAAGAAGAATAAATTAATCTGGATACATAGGTTTGGTAAATATACACATAATATTGAATAATTTTATATGAATAATGAAGATATAAATTTGTGTAAATAAAGGGAAAGCATAACACATGGGTAGCTTGGTGGTTCAGAGATACCCCTTACCGTATGTCCAAAATTGTTTATCACATACATTTAATTTACTAGATAATAATGTAAGGACACATAATAAATTAATCTAAAACCAATTATACATTTATTTCATTTATTATAATTTTTTAATGTTCATTTACGACCATTTTGATGAGTTATAATGTATAATTTCCTTATTCTATGAGCATTTTATTCATGTTTTTATGGTCAGTTCCATTGAATTTAATTATGGTACTTCATTTATAATGGAATAAAGAATAAAAAAGTGTAATTAAATTATATTTGTTAATCTATATAACTATTAATGTCACCATATCTCATTTTTATTTCTACTATGATGATGATTCCTAAAATATGACATTAATGGAAACGATTAGTTTATTTTGGTGGTTTTTATGATCAACAAGAACTAGTTTTGTTTTATTTAATATTATAGCTATATAATAGTTCCACTAACTATAAAAAATTATAATTTACATATTATAATCTGGTTTTACCATAATAATGGTTTTATAACCATCCTTGAAGGTGGTAATGAAAAAAGAAATCAAATTATCAACGAAGTCGGTGAATCGACAGATCACCGAAGATGTCATAATTTTTAGAATAAAAGGAGAATATAATAGATTTGATGTTGGATAATTCATTAGAAAAATATAATTACAATATATTTATTATAATTTAAATATAATTTCAATTTTTATATTGTATGAAAGGATGTGGCAGAACGAAGGAATAAATTAAATGAGAAAGGTGGAGGATATTACCTCTTGTATATCGACCCCTTCATAACCTCCTTAAAGAAGTTGGGTTTGGTATTTTGTTAATATTATGATATCTAGGACATATTGAAGAGTTTTGGTAAGGAAATTTGGTATAATTTTTACAAGATTCATGTCTTTGGATGTGCGAGGAGAAGGGGTGGTGAGGAGTTATACTTACAGGGGATGTGTGGGGTGTTTTTGAATATTTTATTCATTTTTTAATATATGATCAAGAATATAAATATTGATCATAACTATAAATAAATAAAATAAATGGTTCATTATAGTCTTAACCAATGGTCTCTTACAATATTCATGACTCAATAATTCATGATTTTGTTAAATACCGTAATTTATTGAATTTTACTATTAATTGAAATTCAAATATTTTAGAAACATTCAAAAAATTCACCCTATATATTTATCAATGATTATATATGAAAAACTAACACCATTTATCATCATAAATTTCCATCAATGATAAATTTAATTTTAAACTAAAATCACCATTTTTTTGAAGGTTATCGATTTTAATATTATGATCGATTTTATCACACATTGAGAAATTAACTATGGTCTAATAAAATTATATATAATTTTAAAAAATGAAAATATTAATTTATGATTCTATTTATGAAAATTAAATTTCTATTTAAAACATTTTATTAAGTAAAAAATAGTAAATAAACATTTATGTTTCAAAAAAATACGAACACAAATATTATCATTTTTAAAACATTTATTTTTTTATTCCACGACATAAATATATCATATTATAAATTATTGGATACTAAAATTTTATTTATAAATTCATAGGTTATTTCACTATTCTAATGGCTAGATTACTATTTCTTATTGCAACATTACTATTTCAATGATCATGTTAATATTCCACTCGTATATGTTCTTTAATTTTTAAAAATACATCTTATTTAATTCTTTATTTATGAGAAGAATTTTTTTATTTGGATCTATAAGTGATTTATTAGATTTATATTTTATTAAACAATAATAGAAATTTCATTGATAAAATTATAGGTATTTACATTGGTTGAAAGATAGGATGGAGTTTGGAGTTACACACGATGATGGTTTCATGGATTGGTAGGGAAATCATCACTGTCGATCTTGGTGAATGAAATAGGTCAGGGAAATTAGATAGTAAATTGTAATTTATACCCCACATGATTTGATGAAATGAATCAACATTGTTAAATGACCATGTGAGTTTGACTTATTTGTAGGGTAAAGACATAGGGGATGTATGTGAATCATAATTGAATGTGTTTGTGTTTAATTTTTATGATTGTGGGAAATTAAAATGATTGAATTTAAAAAACCATGATAAAATTCCATCTTACCATGCTTAGTATCCCATATTAATCTTTTAGAATAGATCCTTGTTTTTGTCCAAGGGTAGATCAGGTAATTGAGTTTCAATAGGTCAATGTAGTTGATCATTAGAGGATCAACCTGACAACGGAGTGAGAATCATGTTAGATGGATTTGTGCACCTTTACGTAATAGGGTAAGAGGATGTATGTGTGGAGAATCTCCGACATGGAAAATGAGAATTGGTTATAGGTTTTAAATATCACTTTTGGATTGATTCATGGTTGTGATGAGTTTTGGGTGCCATTGGTACTTAGTAAGTTATAGGGATCTATGTTTCAATAGTGGATGTCATATCCTAGTGATAATGGGAGGTAGATTTGTTGTGGCCTGACTTTTAGATGGACTTCTGTTCGGAAAACCTGTCATCAATGACAAAGGAAGCGAAGTGACATTAGTTTATAAACCATAAGTAGAGATGCATGAGTGTGTGGTAGTTTGAGATCAAGTTCAAGGTAAACATTAACTAACACTATAATTATTTCTAGATGAGGAGCCTAGAGCATGATGTCTAAAAGAGGATTTTCACACCGTGATCCTGTATACTGTCACCTCATTTCTTATTTCTACATACATGGAGGTGAAGAATAAATATGTGGTTACTGAGTGGATGTTTTATATTGGAATTTATCCACTAAATACTAGATAATAGGATGTATTTATGAGTTTAGATTTAGTTAGTGTTCCATAATCATTTATATTGTTAGGGTTTCAACTTGTGGGGAACTAACAGTTGTAGGTCCTTTCCAGTACTTATAAGGTAGGTTTCATTTGAGAATAAATAAATTGATTAATATTTTCCTAATATGATTGTGGGGGAACTGTAATCCTCTAGAATTAGTGTTCTAATACTTAGGTACTCTCATTATAGGTTATAATTTATTCCCCTTTTCAACAGAATCAGTGATTTCTTCCAAAGCAGTTTTAGTAGCAGGGACTGCTGATGCTAATTCAAAAGGTTAGGAAAGATGTTGTTGGTAGGGGATGGCCTCTTGTTGATCCCCAATAATAGAGACCTAGAGAATATCATGTTCATGTAGCGTAATAATAGTGACGTAGAGGATCTGGTATATATCTAATGTACATGTTTGAGGTACTAGTGTATGCAGGTCCTGAGGCTATTAGAGGTACATTCAGTTTCTTATTTACTCTTTTTTATGTTTTTATGCAGTATCCTCAAAAGAAATTTATCCAATATTATTTTCATGCAATAGGAATAAATTATAAGATAATTATAGTTCCCCTTGTGATTTCTACATCATTTGGAGGCACTAATGCTTTGTTTGTTGTGTTTCTGTATATTGAATGGTTATGGGGAAGCATTAGTCTAGGACAGATTTCTTATTACAATAGATACATCCATAAAATGTTATCCCTGAAGTTGATTAGATATATTCCATGTTTGATATTATTTATTTTATTATATGACTGTTTCATTTATTAATGTTGAGGTCTAGTGACCAACATTCATTGTTTAGTGAGGTTATCATATGGGTGGATGGAAAATAGCGCATTTTTTATCTTAGTTGGTGGAGATTTCAGGGGATTCAAAATTATAGGATGTTCATAGGGTTGTGATGAGTAACTCTATGATTTTATGGATGATTTTATGATAATAACACATGATGTGACATTGATTTTGAGATAGATTTTAAACTAGAAGCATCTTTGATTTCAATGGATCCTTACCGAATGAAGCCTACGAAGTTGCATGAGTTGAGGATGTAGGTGGATTTCCCAATGAATAGGGGTTTCAGAAGACCTAATGTGTCTCCTTGTGGTTCTCTAGTGTTGTTATCTATGAAGGAGGAATGTACTATAATGTATTTCATTGAATATCATAGGTTAAATAAATATATCTTCAACTATTTGAATGGAGCCACTTGTTTTTTGACGGTCAAATTGTCGTCTGGATATAACAAGATAAGGGATGCAGATGTGGATATTTTGAAGATTTCGTCCAACTGGAGATGTGGAAAATTCATGTTCCTAGAAATGTTTTTTGGTGTCACGGATGCACAAGTCAGGATCATGGGGTCATGATCTCTATATTCTGTGTGTTTTTGGTCGAGTTCTTCATAGTTTTCATCGATGATATATTAATATAATCAATGTCAGAGGAGGGGCATGTTAAACATATTAGTGTTGTCTTATTGGGCCATAAACACCAAAAGCTCAATGTAAAGAAGTCTAATTTAATGCTCTGGATCCATGAGGTGAATTTCATTTCAAATGTGGCATCTCAGCAGGGTGTGATCATAATCTCATCAAAGATCAAGGCAGTAATTTCCTGGGAATCACCGAATAATATAGAAGTTGTTCAAAAATTCCATTTCATCACTAGATATTAAGGGATGTTTGTTTCTAATTTATCTTAGGTCATAACCCTATTGATAAATTTTAATATGAAGGAACATTCCTTTGTGTGGACCGATAAATTATAAGAATTATTTAGTTACCATAAGGAGAGGTGATTTAGTGATCTAATGTTTCTGTATCCTAAAGAGGGTTAGCTGTATTAGACTTTATATATTGATTACTAACTAGGATTAGGTTGAATCATGATCCAACATAGAGTGGTGATCTTATATGGGTCAATATAATTACATCCATATTACCATAACTATTATATCCATGATCTCTATCTAGAGGCATTCATTTTTTCACTAAGTCTATGGAGACATTAACTCATGCGGGAGTGGTTTTCAAGAATCATAAGATCATAAAATTTGTTTTCACTTAGTAGAATTTGAATCTATTATAGTCTTTGTGACTGTATTTTCTCAAGGATTACAATTTTGAGATTTATTGCACTCATGAAAAGGGGAAGGTGTTTTTCGATGCATTGAGTCTTAATTCATGAGGGTATGTGGTTAAAAAGTCATATGATATTTAAAAAGGGATGGATGATATTTAAGTGATGTATATTAATATGGGGAAAATAAGTTGTGAGGATTCCATCATGAGATGATTACAATTTCATCCTTGATGTGGTAGGTGTAGGAGTATTAGGGTAGATACTCAAACGAATTGGTTATGGGAGACCGTGTTGTCCATGGTGATGATCCTAAGGGATGGTCAGAGGATTTCCAAAACTAGCTGTTGTTTGAAGGGTATTTTTTATTCCATTTGTGATTCATGAGGGAGTTATCTATTAGTTTCATGTCTCAAATTTATCACTGCATATTAGTGTGACCATGATGTGTCATTGGTTGAGGATATAACTTTTTTGAACTATGATGAATTTTCCAGTGTCTATTTGTATGGCTAAGTGTTTGTTTTGATAGTTAGTGAACGGTGAATACCATGTTCTTGGAGGCTTGTTATTGACCTTGGATGTTCTTGTAATGACCTAGACAATATTCTTATCTTAATTAAACAACTATTTTCTCTCGATATCCATTTCATTATTAATATTTATTATAATAGTCACACATAGAAATACTATTTAATTTTAGAATATCATCACACATGAGGCATAAATATGGACTAATAAAATGATAAAAAAAGGGGATCTATACCTGGATGAATAATAAATTCACCAAAATAAACCCTATATATTTTAATTTATCTAATAATATCCCCCTACAATAATGATTATAAAAATTAATAGAATCATTAAGAAAACAATCAACACTATCATAGGATGTGTACGAACATTGGTAAGCAAAATATTAAATAATTAAGAGTGAATGGTTGTGAATTTATAGGTAAATATATCCATTTTATGTTTGAAATTTTTTCTGATATAGCTAATGGTAATTATTACCATTAATCAATAATAAAATTCGACATATTTATTGTTGTTGTAATAATGTCATCGTTGGGATTATTTTATGATTTTATTATTGGAATAGAGAGATATATATATATATGAATATTTACATTACATTAATTGTTGGTTTTATGATAAATTTAAAATTTTTAATTAACTTTTTTCATGAAAATATCATATATAACACTTTTATATTATAATATAGATCAATTTTATACTTACTATTTAATGACCCGAAAATTTACTATATCATAAAAAATGTTAATTTTCAATAAATAATGGATTTTAAAAAAAAATTGATAATTATCATATTTAGATAATTATTTTTGATCAAATAAATCTCATTTTTTGGATTCATCGCATCAAAATTTGGTAATTTTTAGTTTTTAGGAATATTCTAACAATTGTTTTTTTGAAAAGTGAAAATTACCATTTTACATGAAATATGATTTTATAAATAAATTTTTTCTAAAAATGATTCAAATATTTATGAAACATTTTATTCAATAAAAAATGAAATTAATCTGTATAAATATTAAATTAAAACAATATTTTATACTTTTCATTTTGTAGAAAAGAATTGGTTTTTTGAGATATAATTTATTTATGGTATGTGTTAATTAAATGGGTTTCCTAGAAAGTGATTTTCAAATTGGGAATGATTTAAAAGTCCAACTTCCCTCAACCACTCACTAAAAATCCAATAAATTGGTTATACAAAATTTCACTCAAAATTGGTTAACTTATATAAAAAACTGACCAATATTTTATCCCTTAAAAGTACCCCTCTTCAAGTATATATACCGCCAAAACCTCATCACTCTTCATAAAATATCCTTTCAGAATGAATTATATCATCGTGTTTATATAAATAATATCTCCAAAGTATTTATATTGTTATATGTGTCCTCTATCTCTATCATTAATAATAATCCCCCCAAAAATAAGGTATCTCTTAATCTATTATTTCAATTCAAGAAGTTATTTTATATAAGGCTTTTGATTCCCATTTATTATATTGTCAATGATTTATGAACACTCCCAGAATGGTATATATGGTTTAAATTTAATGATATATTTTCTTTTCCCTCTTATTATGATTTTTTCATGATTCCTTTTTGATACCTTTTACACTAGAGAAATAAACCCTTGATTTCTCAATCTATATATTCATATCACGAATACCTAAACAAATTTTCATTCAGTGAATATAAATTCGATATATTATTAAACAAATCATTCGGTACATCCATTTATAGAACCAATTCTCCGTACTAATGGGATAACAATTATATATACTTATGGTTATTTATCAACGTGGAACACATAATGTTAGAAATATGATGGATGCACACTGATATCGACCTAATTCATTTAGAAAAGAAGTGATATCTAGAGATGGAATGTTTGTAATAACATTTCAATATGAATTGGTAATCTTTTATGATAACATGGGAAAAATACTTGATAATATGCTATATCAAACCATGGCGCTGAACCCTAGTGATATTCGTACGAATGAATCATGGTTATGTTTTTTTTTTCATAATTCCATATTATTCCTCATGTAATTTTTGATGTACTTAGATCACACATCATGTTATTAAGCACATGATCTTATGTTATGATTCTTAATAAACTAATTGTGTCCTCTTCTAATGTTTACCATTTACTAGGATTTACTCTCAACCTTTTATTTGATATATTCATCTAATAACTATTATGTAGTGAGATGATCTAGGATTGGATAATAAAAAATCATTTAATGAGGATTATAACTTTTTTATGTTTTATTTTTTACCACGTATTCCTGATAATATGTTCATAGATTCCAAGACAATAAACCTAAAAATATTCTTCCAAGTTATTTATGTAATTTTTTTCAATGAATTATGTTAAAAATAAAATAATAAATAGGTGTATTTTTATAATTGATATCAGAGGGTGGCATAGTTATTTTTGGAAATTTGGAGTAGAAATATTTTGTATGATACATAGGGATAAAACTAAATATATGAAAACTTTAGGAAATTTTGGTGATGTATAAATGGAGTGGTTTACACGAAATTAATAACATTTATAAATACTATATGTCTATATGGATCTATCATAGTTTTTCTTAGGGTTAATCACCTTGAAAAGGGTTTATGGGGTTTTAATATGATCATCACCTACTGCCTGAAAAAGGGCCTTGCTACAGTCATGGATTGAAAATCTCACGGGATATTCTTTGGTTATCATAATATTTTTTGGAATGAACATGAAAGGATATATTGAAAATAGGACTTTTATGATTAAAATGATGAAAATATTGAAGTATATGATATTAAAATCCCAATTCTGGAAAAAATTTAGTATTAAACTATCATTTAAAATTTATTATCTTAGTGATTCTTAAAATAACCCTCTTTATTTACATAATAGAGTCAAATTTTGAGGGAGAATTTTCTTGATGGTGGGGGTATTTTCCAACCCAAAAAATATTCACCTCTTAGTAAAATAACTCATTCATCTAAATAAAATTTTATTATTATAATGTTTTTAAAAAGTCACACAAAAAAATATTATTACATTTCATAATAACATTACAAATCAGACATATATATATACAAATACAATGAGAAATTTTAAAGGGACATACACTTGTATGAAAAGTAAATTCACTAAAATAAATTCCACATGTTTGAATTCCCCTAATAAGTTCACCCATGACATACTAATTATTAAATGAAATAGAAGCATTTGGTAGAAAATTGAAATTATACAAGGATCTATAAGAACAATTTTATGTTAATTAGGGAATGATGAAGATAGAATGATGGTGAACTTATAGTAATTTATGTCTATTTGGTTTTAGGATCATTGTTGAATATAATCGATTCTAATTATGGCCATTAATCAATATAAAATCTGGTAATTATTGTTTTTTTAATAATAAAATGATAGTTGGTATTATTTTATGATTTTATTTGCGGAAAAAATTAAAAAATTAATAATTTACATTAAAATTACGTTTAATAAAAAATCATTTATTTTTTAAAAATAATTTATTTTAATGAAATTATCATATAACACACTATTATATGATAATATAAATCAATGGAGTCCTAAGTAACTTTTATAACGAACAGACAATTTACTATACCACAAAAACTATTGATTTTCATTAAAAATGTTTTTTATCTATAATTTTAATTTATAAAAATTTGATAAATAGTTTTATGAAATAAATTCAATTTTTTGATTGAACACATAAACATTTTTTTAAGGTTAAATTTTTGGAATTTTCAGACATAGTTTATTTTTCGGTTAATAAGTGAACATTACCATTTTATAAGCACATTGATTTTATGAAATTATTATTATTTGAAAAATATTCAACCATTTATGAAAAATATATTCAATCAAAATTTATTGTAATAAGTATAAAATCAAATTTATAAATATTTTAATTTATAAATTTTTACTTGTCATTTTGAATCCAACAATTGGATTTTTGGGATAAAAAATATACAAGGGTTGTGTTCATTAAATGGGTTGTATAAAAGGTTATTTTAGAAATGGAAATATTTTAACATCCACCAACCCTCACCCACTCATTAATAAGCTCTAAATTTGGATATAATTTATTTCACCCACACGTGGTATGAATATATAATAAAATAGCCCATATTTTATCCTGATAAACCACCCCTCCACAAGTATAAATACCATGAATTCCCTCATCACTCTCCACAAAAATTCCTATGATAAATAATTTTATCTTGATATTCTTTCAGAGAGACTCTCTATTTTGATTCTATGTTTTTAAGGGTACTCTCTCTAGCTTTAGTAATCATCATCCCAAGGTAAGGGATCCCGTAATCCATTTTTTTAATTAATGTACTTATTCCATATATGGATTTATATTTCCATTTTATTATATTTTTAACTGTTTATAAATACTAACAATAATTTATATATGACTAAATTTTAACCAGATATTTTTCTTTCCCTCTCATTAAACTTTTTTCGAGATTCATTTTGTATTCGAGTTAGGCTAATAAAATACACCCTTGATTTTCTAAGAAATATTTTCATATCATGAATACCCAACCCTATTTTAATTCATGGGTATTCATTTTTACATATAATTATACCATTGATTAGGAAAATCCAAATATGAAACCCAAATTACCTACTTGTGGGATAGAAATGATATTTACATATGGTTCTTGATCGATGTGCACACATAATCTCATACATATGATTGGTACACTTTTATAGCGCTCTAATGCATTGCGTAGAAAATTAATATCTAGAGAAGAAATTTCCATGATACCATTATAGCTTTCCTTGTTAATGCTTTATTATACCTTGGTCAATGTACATGGTAATATGTTTTATGAAAACCTATTGTTTAACCTTGGTTACATGTATATTAATGTCCAATGTTTATATTGTCACCTAATTTCTATGTTATTCCTCATTTTAATTTTTCATGTGCTTATTTTTTTCATCTAGTTATTATGTACATGATATTATTTTGGGTTTCTTATTTCACTTATGTTTTCCCCTTTTAATTTTTATCTCATACTAGAATTTATGCTCACCTGTTTCATTTGATAAATGTCCTCAAGAATTCATATGTATTGAGATGATATAGGATGGGATAATAGGGAGCCTTTGAAGATGATTTTAAATTTATTTATATATTCTTGTATATACCATGTACGTCTTGTAATATTTACCTAGTTTCCAATATATTAAACATAAAAAGTCCATTCAGAATTATTTATATAATAATTTTTATGGAATAATTGTCAAAATAATGTAATTAAAGGAGGTTTGTCTTAGTTCCTAAGTAGAAATAGTAGAACATATCGACATATTTGATAACCAAGTTTCCCTAAGATCAAGGCTATCTGATTCAATTTGGGTAATAGTAGATTATTTGATAAAGTTGGATCATTTTTAAATGATCCATGAATCAAGTTCCATAAATTTATTTGTAGGGTGGTATGTAGTTGATGTGGTTTGGATTCATTGTGTACAAAGGAAACCCCTCTCTATTCAATATCCTCATTTTCCCGTATAGTCTTGGATGAGGTTATAACATGATTTTGGCTCCCAAATACACCTTAACACTACATTACACCCTCAGATAGATGGGAATATAGAGAGAACCATCCATATTCTAGAAGATATGTTGTGAGATAATTTCATGACTTTAGATGCCCGTGTATAAAGAACCTTCCTCTAGTTTAGTTTGTATATAACAACAAATTTCACTCTTCCTATGGAATGGATCTATATTATGTTTTTTATAGTAGGACATGTCATTATTTTTTGTGATGGATGGAGGATTTGGGGTCAGTGGTTCATATTCTTGATGCGGTGCATATCATGATTGAGAATATCCAATTAGTATGAGAGTAGGGGAGGGATGCGAAATACTATCATAAAGCCAATAATTATTATAGTTTGGGTCCCTTGGAGTTTGAGGTTGGGGAAAATGTGTTCTTCATGGTTTTCTATTAATGATTATAGTGGAGGTTTGACTGGGGGAGTAATCATTCTCCTCAGTTTATTTAGAATTTCAAGGAGTTATGGTGTGTTAGAGAGGTGGAATATTGGTTGCAACTTCGTCTATGGCTAGACAAGATCTATGATGTCTTCCATTTGTCCTAGCATCATCATTATCTTCATTATTATTAAAATTCTATTGACTAGGGAGTTTTGTATATAGAGGAAGTTGCAATGTTCAGGGAGAATCTAATAGAAATATTGGAGCATCGAGAGAAGGTTTTATAATGGTGAACCATTCCCTTGTTTTTCATTCTATAGGGGAATGGAGGCATGGATGAGAGTAAATAAGACCATGATATATAGAGTCATTCCTAGTGTTTTTTTTGAGTTTTCCATGCTCTACATTTTCTTAACTATGTGATGTTTGAAACTTGTTATTTTATGAGATAAGGTTTCTTATCCCTTTATAGTGATATGTTTTCAAGCTTCTAGGATGTGATATGGGGAAATCATGATTCCTAATCAAGGAATATTACACTAAAACACATTTTAAGATCATGTTGGAGGGTCAATTCCACCCAATGTGGATAATATATTGAAGTGGGATATGGAATTCCTAGATTTGTGTGCATAGGGACATGTTGTGTTTTGGTTGTTGTAGTATTTGGAAAGAGATATGTAGAGTTTGAAATGGATTTATAGATAGTTACTTAGAAAGGAGGTGGATTGTGGTTGGAGTCATATTTCATTGTTTCATTCCTGGTGGGGTATGGTGATATAGTTGTACAATTTGTTTTGCTGATGTTTAGTTTGGTGTGATTGATTGGTGGTAGTGTTTTTTGCATAACTAATTAATTTAGTGTCACCTAAAAGGATTTTTTAGGCTCCCTCATTATTTTAGACTAATTTTGAATCATGATGATGAAAAAAAATTTCAGTGGTATTTAATATAATGGTTTTTTCTTTAGAGGCTCATTACATTATCAGTTAGGGAGTTAGAGATGTTTTGGGGGAGCATCAAGGAAGGTATTTTGGAATTTTCCAATGGAAAATTATTCAATCACGAAATTCATGAATGAATGTCAGATTCATGTCCTATGATTCCTAGATTATTAAACTGATGATTCATGAATTATGTTTGGGTGATATTTTATGCATGAAAAAATTTCAAAATGTGAAAGGGGATATCATGAAACGATTCAACTCATGCTTAGGCACCAGGAATTTTAGATTAAGTTGAAATATATTCATTTTCATATGTTTATTCAGTATCATGGATTGTAATTCTAGGTCTTACGATGTTTACAATATGAATAAACAATTCACAATTTGAATGAGTCAAGATAGAACCTTTTTATATCTGTGAGGCTTAGATGATTCAGTTTATTTGATAGTCTCTTCCTATATGTATTTGGTAAAACGTAGGTGCAGGACCATCCACCCCATTTTCATCTTATTTTGATCCTTATACACTAGAGGTTGTTCATTGTCAATATGTGGTGATTTCTTCTTTTAATACCACATATTTACTTTTTTATTATCTTATGGATTCATACTGTTGATGTTGTTTTGGATTGGGGTGTGTTTGGGCTATAATTTGTTGATCCCTTGGTGTTATGTAGGTTAATTTTATGTTCTCCTATTTTGGTTACAATTTTCATGTAGTTTCCCCTTCACCAAGATTTTTGATGTAAATTAGAAAGATTTTTTGAGGTAGGGGATCCTCGTTCTCTCATAGTTTATGTTAATACATGGGGATTGAATTCTTTTCTTTCCATTTGGTTGATAGTATGGGTCAATTTTAAAATGGAAAAAATTGTATAAATCTAAACTCGTGGATAATGGGGAGAAATCACATGATTTTTTTCATTGATGATATCATTTTTTAGAATATGAATTCTTATTTCCATTTCACAAAATCATCAATGTATGAGGCCTTGCATATGTTATAAATTCTTCAATTATGAGAAACTTGATATGTTGATTATAGATATCACCATAAATAAATAATATAAGATTATAAATATATATAATTAATTGGTCACCCCTGAAAATATATTTTGTCTGAGAATACTCATTCTAAATAATTATGGGCGGTAATGTAAGCCATGAATAATAATTGTTGAAACTGGGGAGTGGTTTTATGTGTGGTTGTGATTTTTTGTGTTTTATTTTGTGTTTGGGGATAATTTTCAATAAAGTTGGTGACCAACTAGGTTGTGAGATATGTGGTGTAGTGAAGCTATAATTTTGGAATGGGATGTGTTTGTGGGAAGTTGTGTTATGGTTGAGTTGTGCGGTGGTTGAGATGGGAGGTTATTTTGAGGATATTGAATGGTTGTGTATAGTTTGGTGGATATTGGATGATGTGTGATGGGTTATATATTATATGATTTGATTGTTTTAGATTCCTAGTTATCCTTGGAAAAAATTTATTTTCTAAAAATGTATTGTCAAGGTTTGGTAAATGGATATGAATGGGTGAGTGTTTTCAAGAAACATTGGATTTACTAAAATAAACGACAAATGAATTGACTGTTTAAATGTTAAATAAAATTGATAACTATATGGGTTTTAGTGAAAAATCATTAATATAGAAAAGAGTGGAATCCAGAATTTAATATTTTTTTGTGTGTATTTATGTGGTTTTTGGGTGTTGTGATGCATTTAGTGGTTGTAGTGGTTGTTATGTTTGATGTGTGATGTAGCAGTATTGATGTGTCATATTTTAGTATAGTTGATGTCAAACTATATAATATAATTATGACCTATTTATATATAATGTATTTTTTTTTATTTCTATATGTTCCCCACCCATGACAGATAACATTACAAACTCCCAAAGGTTTTGGTTTCTAGGTGTTTTCCCCATCACTTGGGATGGTGGTGTTGTGGATGGCTGGCTATCCCCTCTTCGTCATTCACCCTTCAAGAGTGATTATATGGGTTGGTGTTGGAGATTTCCACTCAGTGATGTGATGTGACGAGTATATGATATGTTTTAGGGGTTTTATTTTGTATTAGGAGGGAATGAATCTAATTTCCTTCATGTTCATGATACTCTACAGCCTTAGTTATGTGATGATAGTGGTGTATTCAAGTGAGATGTGCTGTGAGGACCTAGGTTTCCTCAAGAATAATTTGGTGTGATGGACTATGAGTATTCTCGTTAGATGTGAGGTTATAATGGATGATAATATAATAAGATTATATATATTTTGAGTGAGGGGTACATAGGTATTCTTCCTGACCCACATCATATATGGCCAGTTATATGGAGTTATATATATGGAAGGGATGAGAGTATAAGATGTTTGATGTTGCGGCATGAGACTATGAAATATTTGTGGAAGTGGCATTGTGTCACATTTTATATGTTTATGATAATATGTTAGTATATTGGATGTATAATTTTTTCTAGAGATCTATTTTGGGTATGTAATTATATAGTTGACCTATTAGTTTTTTTATGGGCTCCGTAGTCTATTTACTATCACATTTGTATTCTCTTTTCTCATATTTACCTGAGACCTAGGGTTTGATCCTACTAAGAATATTTATATTCTCTCGTTACATATATATAATATTTTTTTTGGTATCTAGGAGGGATTTAGTGTATGGAATGGACATTAATATCTTGGGATTCGATATAGTGACCCAACCCATTTACACATATTATTACATGATTTTTTATATTAATACCCATTAAATACAAACCAAGGATTGAAAATCATAGTGCCTTTGGATGACTAGCTAAATAAAAAGAAGATATAAAAATAAATTAAAAAAATATTTATATCAATCTACATAATTAGTTCCTAACTCTATTTGAGATCCTAAAGAATCATAATATTACCAAGTGAATACATATACAAACGGGGTGAGCAAAAATTTATAGTAAGGAATAAACATTACATCAAACCATAACATACTTGTCAAAAAAAATAACATGATAACCTAAAAGACATGGATCATAAATAAATCTGTAGAGGAATAAAATATATAATATGTAATCATATGATCATGGAAACATAGGAACATAGTTGTAATATATAACCTAACATAAAGATGATTCAAGGCTCACTTTGAATGTTATATCACACGGTGTATAGATTCCCATAATAGTTTAGGTTTATGCACAAAACCCATAAAAAATGCATCATGAGACTAAAAAAATACCCAATTAATTAGAGCTCCATATTGGAAACCCCATCATAACATGTGCATGCATATGTTTTCAACATAAAGAAATCAAACACATGGTATAAACATAAGGGTTACTTACGGAATGAAATAGGATTCAAAACCAATTCATTAGGCATAAAGAAAGGGAACATAACAATGGATTCCTTGAAATAATGGATTAAATAATTCATGGACATAAATAAATAAAAAATAAGAATACATCATGATAAATGGTGTCCAACTAAAATTACAACTTCAAAAAGAGGAGATAAATCCCTTTCGAATAGTACCTCTTAAGCAATGCTTTATGAAGATATGTAACACACCATTAAAAATAGTAAAGAAAAAATAAAATACATAAATATAAAAAATATATAAAATTTGTTACCATGATAAGATGATTTATTTTAGAAAACATCGGTGTTATAAAACATTTTAAAGAGTTTACTTGAATATGGGTATTAAACAGAGAAGCCTCATTTAATCTGGTCTTCCTATTAAGATGAATTAAGAATGAACCCTTTTAAAACATGTTTTTAACCATTAATGAAAGATAAAATAAATCTTTTATATATTTTTTGGAAATATATACCTAGTATATAAGTTTTATATGAAAATAATGAAGTGATAAATTGATCTAAAGATAGAGAAATCCTAACCTAAAGAATGTAAGGATGTTTAGAGAGATTATTTACAATATGATATGAATCATTATGAACATGACCTTAATGTCTTGAACAACAAAATTAGAATCCATAATTACATAAATAAAAAACTAATTCATTTATATTTTATTTATTATATTTTTATTATGTTAATTTATATAAATTTTTATGAGTTGTAAAGTTCAATTTAATTGTTCTAAGAGTGTAAATTACATGGCTCCATAATGAGATCACAGAGTGTTATTTATTACGGTTATTATCAAATGAGAAAATAAATATAGAAGTGAAATTAAATTTAAATCATGATCCTCCAAAAAATTAAAGGGCCCCAAATACCCATATGTGTTATGGCATTGGGATGATTCTTTGAGTAAAAATATTAACATTATGTGAATAGTTAATTTCGGGGGTTTTACCGACCATCACAAACTAGTTTCATTTCATTTAGTATTATATATATATATATATTAATATCATAAAATGAAATAAGTTATTATATAATTAATACTATATTATTTAACCATAATAATATTTTTGTGACTATCTTTCAAGGTATTAATGGAAAACAAAAACTCATTATCCACAGAGTTGTTGAACCAACATAGTATAGATAATAGTTTTGTATCGTTGAATAGGATGCGAAAATTATTTGATGGATGGTAAATATTACATTAACAATATAAAAATCACACATATATATATATGTATGTTACTATATTTATTATGAGGGAGATAGAGATAATTTAGGAGAAGTTATTAATTTAAAGTGGTCATTAAGGAATGTTACCTATTGAATATCACCTCTATAAAAAAATCATTAAGGAACATTCAATTGGTCTTTGAGTGATACCAGTTGCACTAAAATTTGATGGAGATTGGGTATAATTTTTTTATTATAGATTTGTAATGATTCTAGGATTATAATGTTTGAAGAGAAGGGGTAGTGAGGGGTGTAATTTATAAGAGAAGCATACGGTTATTGTTGATTATTATATTCATTAGTTTATTTTTTTTCATGTAACATACCAATACCAAATATTTTATATTTATCTTATATAGTTTAATTTCAATATTTAATTGGTTTCCATTTTATACATTCATTTAAGGAGAGAATTTACTATGGATAATTAACTATAGTTTATGTATTTATTTTTGATTGAATTAATTGGGTCTGAGTATAAATTTGTTAAAACTGATTTATAGTGTTCTACTAGAGTTCATATAATGATTGATTTGGTTTATATTTTTAGATTAAATTGGGCATTTCACTTACTGTAGGGAATTTACACACCATGTAAATGGAATAGATGCAATGTATTGGTCACCAGGAAGAAAACGTGCACCAGTGCAGGGAATGAGAATATTAAAAAATATGAATTTTCATTACATGAAATATAATGTTAAATTTGTTATTTTAATGAAATAATAATGGTTTCTAGGTGTATTACGGTTTCATGAATTATAATAATTGAAAAGGCATTCCACTCCATGTAAATATCATGAGTTTTGGTTTTGAGGAAACATTCATGTGATTTATTTTTCATTTTTCCAAGTACCTATTCACACTTAACACAAGAGCTATCCCAGGATATTTTGGAGACCTCCTCTCCTTATGAATAATTTTTTAATATATTGATTGTCATTGTAATTTTGGATTGTTTTTCAAGGTGTTCATTCATTTATGCTACTTTGTTTCATTCAATCATGGTAGCATTGTTGCATTGAGTTTATAGATAAGATGATCTATCATGTTGATTCTTCTTATTTACATCTAGATAGATTGTGAGATATTACTCCAAAGGTTAACCATTGTGTTGGATGTGGTGTGGCATGTGAGTTTGGTGAGTCATGTTGTGATGTATTCTCTCATATAGTCCAGTTATAAAAATTAATCAATTTGGTGATGTCTGGATTAATTAAAGGGTCTCTGTTTTCATCATTGGGTTTTTTTGGTTTATAAATCCCATTATGGGCATGTGTGACCCTATTGTGAGGTTGATTTCTCCACCTATTGCCAATATTTAATGAAGTGTAATTATCTAGTTTATTAAACTACATTAAAAATTAAATTAAATGATTTATTGTTTGATTTGTGTTTTTTGAAATGGATTTTTTATAAATGAAGGTTTTTACCTTATTTTGGTAAAGGAAAATATTATTTTCAAAGAATTTTGAACTGGATTTCTGAAATGGGTTTTCTAATCATGGTTTTTATGAAATGTTTTATAATATAGAGTACATGGGATTCCTTGAGAACATAGGTGGAATGTGTATATTCGGTCCATTATCCATGTATCATCAAGGGGTTACTCGATTGATGTTCCTCTATTCCCTAGGCCCATTGTTTTGGGGAATTGATATTGAAGCTATGGGGGAATTCACCCATGGGGTGTTTCCATTCCTCTTGGGACTTTATTATGAGGACTTTATTTTGCATGACTCATTTATTGTGGTTTTAGTAGTATACTAGCCAGACCAATAGTGATCCATGGGGTGATGTTACTTTTGCATTTGGATTTTACTACTTTAGTTTCTACATCCATTAATTTGATATAATATTTGATATAAGATATTGTCTAATCTTATATATGTGAACTTAATTTAAATTGTTTTACCTGGATTATTTTGGAAACATATAAATAGGAAAATTCAAATGTTTTTACAAGATTTTGATATAAAAACTATCGATTGATTATCAAACATTTTTTTCATTAAATTTGACTTTGTTCAGAATATTTTATAGAGTCTTATTATGCAGCACCTCAGTGGTTTCCTACTGAGATATTTATCTCCTAACCTACACACCCCTTTTATTGGTGAATTTACCATTGTATGTATATTGATGTTGGAAAAAGAAAGATTTCTTAGTGAGGTTTTATGCTAGCTATGTCTGGGTAGGTAGTGTTGATATGGTGGGAGTTTTCCCAAGCTAACACATGATGTAATTGGATTTCTATTTTAGTCTTCCTTTCAAAATTAGAATGTACATTGGGAGGATTTTTTTATTTTTGAGTCATAAAGTTTTGGCTATATTATTTTAGTTGTTGAATATATTAATCTCTTATTTTAGTTCTATCTATTACATATGTATGCCATGTTGATTATTTAGGTTGGTTGAAATCATTTAATTTGGTTATTATATTATTCACAGGTTCTAGTCACTAGCCCGTGGGTTTTGAGCACTCCTTTTGTATATACTGAAATTTGGGCTAGGTACCAGTTTTAGTGGGTATTCGGGTCAGGTTCACCAAAAAATAGTATCAAAGGTGGAATATCCTAAAGACTCCTTATCTTAGGAAATTAAATAGACTGGATATAGGATTTTTAGAACATGATAGGTAGGTTATGGTGAGTTCCTTGATAGATATTTTTGTGAAATAATAAATTTACTAAGGGGCGATTGGTTGTTTTTCTCATATTTTGAGTTCTTTTTCTTAATAATAGTTTTTTCTTATGGGTTTCTTATATTAAATGAAATTATTCTATTTTCTGATCATTTCATTTATTTGGGTGTGAAAATGTATGGCTTTGAAATGTGATCTATGGTTTCCTCGAGAAGGTGCAGTATTTTCTCACCAAGGGAAACCTCATAAATATAAAACTCATGAAGTGGATATCATGTGGGTAGTTTGTACTATTGACTAGAACTTACCAGAGCCCTGAATGATGTTGTTGAGGAAAAACCAAGAGATGGAGGAGAAAGAGATAAATAATATATGTTTTTGTGTTGGAATACGATGTCCATTAATGTCACAACCCGTCCTCTGGGCTCGTTCCTTGACTACCCCAAGCCTGCCTTCCATAGGCTAGGGGATGAAGACTAGCACCAAAGGCGTGAATCCCAAAAGATGGGGAGGTATTTCCTTTACGAAACAAAAGGACACACAAATAGAGTACATGAAGAAGCAACACTAAGTAATGTAGTATAACAAATGTGCTGAAAGTACGAGGGGCCAGAAATAAAAGCCCAAAAGAAAGATACAGCTACAACTGAAAGTAATGTACAACTCAAAGGACAATAGCTGAAAGGTGGCAAGGAGATCTTGGATTGTCCTCTGGGTTCCTACCTAAAGGGTAGGTGCAGTTGTCCTCTTCAGCACTCCACGTCTGTCCGTCTCCTCTGGGTACCGACTCGTCGTGAGATCCACCTCCGGGTACCGTCCAGCTCTACAAGACTCAACCACAATTAGTGATGTCTGTCGTCTGAAACCAACACAATGAGGTGCTGGAAAATCCCATGCAAGGGTGAGTATTCAATACTCAGCGGGTTGCCCAAAACCCTCAAGGTCTCACTAAATCCAACAAGGATAATCACAGAAAAAGTTCCCAACATATAACCCTTACTTAGGTATAAGCCCATACTTATAACTAAGTTACCAAGTAACCCATCTCCACCACGAGGTATCACACTGATATGAGGTTGATGGATAACAACTACTTAGGTATATTCCCATACATATATGTAAGTTATCTTGTAACCCATCTCAATCATGAGGAAAACAAAAAGGTCAATGACTCGGATCAAACTAGGATTTTCATTATCGAAACCATTACTACTAAAGAGCTATGTCTTTGATAGGTACAGTGATCCTGTCATGACTCCAAGGTACTTCTCACTAACCTAAGACTATTTAGTTACTCCTCCTGTTGAGTACCACGGGTTAGCCACCTCACAAAATAGTGCTCCTCCGCCATGGGTCTTCCACCTCACACAATAATGCTCCCCCTCATTACCTACAGAGGTACTCCTCCTGTTGAGTACTGTGGGTCTGCCACCTCACAAAGTAGTGATCCTCCGGAATGGATCTTCTACCTCACAAAGAAGTTCTCCCCACTGGGCTATGCAAGTCACTCCAAATCAAATTGGACAAGCAGTCATCAGGACTCAGACAGCTACACAGTCTCCATACTCCGTACGCTCGTCTCTGGGAGGGTCCGCTCCACGAACTATAGGTCGATACTCCAAGTATCACAATATCCTACGAAGAAGTATCTCAAAGGACCGCCTCGTCATAGGGGTCTCAACGCAGCAGACAGCGCGTCAGTTGGACGCCCGATCTGTGAGTTATTAGCCTTTTGTCCTAGGGGCCCGGTTGGTTTCGTGTACGAACCAACCCGACCATATCTTAACTGTACCCCGAACAAACATAGGTTATACTCATAGGGACTGTTTCTCAACGTGATCATCAACGCCATTGATGGTTCGTCAAACGGACGTCTGGTCTGAAAGTTAGCAGCTTTTCCATTCCAGGGGCCCGGATGGATTTCGGGTACAATCCAACCCAGTCATACTACAACTGCGTCCAAACTTCAGTTTATGTATACCAGAAGATCCATCTCACCCAAAGGAATCCAACAAAGTCAATGACACTTCATTTGGATGTTCGGAACTAAAGCTATTAGGGTTTCCGCTCCGATGGCCCGGTTTGTTTTGGGTTCGAACAAACCCGGCCATACCCAAAGTTCTATGAAACATTGAGTGTAATATACCTAAACAAACGTCTCGATTCAAGGATTGTGTTTCAACTGATGGTGTGCCAATCGGAGGTCCATATCCCACGATACGAGTGTTTGAATGAATCTGCCCGCCATTAGGGGGTTTGGGCCCATACCGACCAGGCCCAAGACCCCCTGGGTCAGCCTGAACCGGGTCCGGGTCCAGCCCACTTGGGCGCGGCCCGACCCCGCCACTGGGCGCTCGGTCTGCGACTGAGTGGCGCGATGAGGGGGGGGGGGCGCTGTATGACAACCCTTCTTTTTATTACAACTTAAACATGATTCATTACATAAAACTTCACTTGATACAACAAAGAAGATCGAGAGGTTTAGTGTCTTTGGGGCTTAGGATCATTACATAAAAACTTAAAACATGAAATACAACATCTCTATTGAAAACATGCTTTACATGACCACTACATTCCTTCGTACTTAGCATTGCATGGGATAACCTGAGGACATGCATAAGAAAAGGGTGAGCTATAAAGCCCAGTAAGGGAGTACACATGGAATAACATGAGGAGTACAATACATGTTAGACAATAGGCATATCAATATAGAAAAGAAACATTAACCTAAAGGAATGATAAATCATGATAATCATAACATGGAAATGTGGCAACAATACTTAACATTGAATTAGCATGAGCCAAGGCTCATTGCACATGCAGCATGAGTAGACCCTCATTGCACATGAAGCACGAGTAAACCCTCATTGCACTTGAATTAGCATGAGTCAACACTCATTGCACATGACGTATCATGATACTATACTTTACCCAATGCATTGGAGCGCTACAAAGGCGCACCCATTTTAATCATTTCATTTCGTGCATAAGTGTGCCACATGGATCATAAAACATGGATTCAGAAAACATAATAATTTATTCCACAATAAAGGAATGTGGAATTCATTAATGAAACTTTATAATCAATAAGTAAATTGGCATAAAGGTGAATACCCTTGATGGAGAAATGGGCATGGTATTCACTACACAATGACATTGGCTTAGAGAATCAGTGCGATTTCGGCAGCGTAATAGCGTGACATAAGAATTCATAAATATGGTTGATGAGAGATAAAGGGGTTCCTAATCATATTTACATGTAATGGACAGTAAGGAGGTCATATAGATACATTTCCCAACAATTGAAAAGGAATTTAGATTCCTAATACAATAGTATTGCTTGAATGTAAAAGAAGAGAGAGAAGTTCCTATCGGAATTTCTACATAGTAACGGGTGTACATGGGAGGCATTTAATGAGAGAGAAAGGGGTCTCCCATCATTCAAAAAATAATAGGGCAGTATGGGGGAGGTGAGAAACCATACTCCAACACTCATAATTGAAATTATAAGGATAGTAAAACTTAAATAAAATTGACAAAAATGAGAAAGGAAGAAAAAACCCTTACTTGGATGTGTGCTTACAGAGGCTAGAGAGAGGCTTGTGAGAGGCTTCTTGGGAGCTTGGGTCACCTTGGGAGGATTATAGATAGATTAGGGAAGAGTTTGGACGAACTCCAAAGGATTTTAGTGAGGAGGAAGTGGGAGCTTGGGTGGGTTTATATAGGAAAGGTGAGAGAATTCTTTATTATTTAGGTTTGGGACCCCTTATATTAAATTAATCAAAACCACAAACCATCCCATGGTATTTTCCAATGGTTTCCGGAAAAGGAAATAGGAAAATAATATTTCACAAGGCCATATTCCTAACTTATTAAAAAAAATTAGGGTTGCTTATGTGGAGGTGAGTCACACTCCCATGTAAATTAATTTAAAAAGGAAAAGTGATGAATAAGTCTTCAGGGGTTCATTAATGCTTTGAAAAGTAAGTAAAACAAACCAAAATTCACATTATGTTAATGATAAAACATATATTGTCCGAACATAAGGATTATGGTATTTTATTACATCACCATTGGGTCATTATTATGTCATAAAACACATTATATAATTAAACGATATTTAATTTTTACCCAAAATTTTGATTGTCTCAGAAAATTAAGAAAAATTCATCGTTGGATAACTTCGATGTCCTGATTCCAGAAATTACATTTATTTTGTCTAAAAAAATTCTAAATATGTTAATTTTCACTTTTAGAATAAAAACAAACATTTATCGAAAATTCACGGGTTTTGACCGAAATGGCTTTCAAACCTTAATATAAAATTTTAATTGCATTCAAAAAATTATAAGATCATTTATATTTAATAAAAAATAATTTAATAATATTATTATTATTTTATTAAAATATTATTTAATTCAAAAATTCATTAATTTAATAATATAAATTTCTTAATTAAATAATAACTAAAAACACCATTTGTACTTTAAAAACTATTTACAATGTATCAAAAATGACTAGAAATTATATTCATTATTATATACAAAAATAATGTACATAAACATAGTACTAATTATTTGTTACATAACCCCTTAAAACAGTAGCATAAGACCTAAGGGTAAGGTGTGCGATGGTGACAGACTCTTGGGGTGGCTCGGATAACATCGCTCGAGTGGTAATTTCAATCAACATCAACTATTCCCGTAGACGGTCACGTTCGAGCTTGACATAATGAAGCTCAGCTGGGTCTTGGTCAAGGGAGAAGCCCAAGGATGCCACCTCTTTTCCAAGCACCGACAAATGGGCTTCATATGGGGAAATTCTACTGGATGAGGCCATCGCTTCCTTTGTATGAGTAAAAATTGGGTTCATTAAATCCCTATATTTATACTAATCATGCTATCACTGTTCAACGATTATAAAAGTAACGATCACAACTATTATCATAAAACCAAAGAAGTTGACATCTTATAAAAACATTTTTTTTATAAAGATACAATTAACTGGATCAAGAGGGATTTTCCATTAATGAAACTTTGGGTCATAACAATATTCCCCCTTTAAGAAATTTCACCCTCAAAATTTTCCTTTTCCCAAACTAAAACAAATGTGGGTAACTCAACTTCATCATATCCTCCAACTGCCAAGTCGCTTCTTCAAACTTGTGGTTTCTCCACAACACCTTGATGAGGGGCATTGTCTTATTTCTTAGAAATTTTTCTCTACGATCTAAGATCTTCACTGGTTTCTCCTCATAAGAAAGATCATCTTCCAATTTTACCACCTCGGACGAGAGTACATGTGAAGTGTCCGGTATATACTTCCTTAAGAGGGATACATGAAAGACATCATGCACCTTGTCCATAGTAGGTGGATGTGCTAGTCGATAGACCACATCCCCAACACGATCAAGAATCTCAAAGGGGCCGATGTACCTTGGACTTAACATCCCTTTATTTCCAATACTCATGACCTTCATCCACAGAGATATGCGTAAAAACACCATGTCTCCAACTTTAAAATCAAGGTCTCATCGAAGATTATCTGCATAACTCTTCTATAATCTCTGGGCTGCCTTGATATGCTGCTGAATGGTTTTCACCTTATCCACCATTTCATCGACCATTTCTGGTCCAAGCAGCTTACGTTCACCAACCTCATCCCAATATGCCGGTGTTCTGCACCTTTTCCCATATAGGGCATCATATGGTTCCATTTGGATGCTCGAGTGGAAACTGTTATTATAAAAGAACTCAACTAGAGTAAGATGTTGATCTCATCCTCCTTTAATGTCCATTGAGCATGCTCTCAACAAATCCCCAGGTGTTTGGATAGTCTTCTCGGATTAGCCATCAGTTTGAGGATGATTGGCCGTACTAAAGTTCAGTTCAGTATTCAGAGCATGTTGAAGACTCTTGCAAAACATAGAGGTGAATCTTGGATATCGGTCAGACACAATAGATAGTGGTACTCCATGCAACCTTACCACTTCCCTGATATATATCTGTGCCAGTTGCTCCAAAGATAAATACTCTCGAATAGAAATGAAGTGTGCAATCTTTGTAAGACAATCCACAACAACCCTGATTGCCTTGTTTCACTTGGATGTCCTTGGAAGTCTAGTGACAAAGTCCATGGTAGTGTTCTCCCATTTCCATTCTGGAATGGGCAATGGTTGCATCATCCCCTTAGACTTCTTCCTCTCTGCATTCACTTGCTAACACACCAGGCACATTGATGTATATTCAGCGATCTCCTTCTTCATATTATCCCACCAAAAGTTTTCTCGGTGATCTCAATACATCTTTGTGCTCCCTGGGTGAATAGAGAAATTTGAACTATGTGCATCATCCAAAAGTTCCTTCTTCAGCTCCAGACTTGATGGAACACATAGTATTTTCCCAAACTGCACAATTCCTTCTTCATTAACATTAAACTCCAAGGATTTTCCCTTTTTGATAGATTCCACTTTTTCTTGAATTCCCACATTATCCTTTTGAGCATCCATTAACCTTTACAAAAGAGAAGGTTGAGTAATCATTTGTGAAAAGATTAATGATGTTCCCTTCTTTATGATTCCCACGTCCATCTTCATCAAGTCTATGAAGATTGGATCCTTCTCAATTCTCATCATTGATTGAATCGCTGGATCCTTTCTACTTAGAGCATCTGCCACCTTGTTCGCTTTCCCAGGGTGGTAATGTATTGAATAGTCATAATCCTTGATGAGCTCTATCCATATTCTCTGGCACATATTAAGCTCTTTCTATGTGAATATATATTTAAGACTCTTATGGTTAGTATATATCCCACATTTCTCTGCATAGAGATAACACTGCCAGATTTTCAAGGCAAAGATCACACCCGCCAACTCCAGATCATGCGTTGGATAGTTTTGCTCATTGATTGACAACTGCCTTGGGGAATAGGATATCACATTATCATTCTGCATCAACACACAGCCTAATCCCTTCTTTGAGGCATCACTGAATACAACAAAAAGTTCCCCACTTGTGGGGAAAGTAAGCATGGGCACAGTGATATGCCTCCTTTTCATCTCCTTGAAGCTTTCTTCACATTAATCACACCAAGTAAACTTTACTCCCTTTCGAGTAAGCTTGGTAAGAGGGTTGGACAATCGTGATAAATTTTCTCACAAATCATTGATAATATCCAGCTAACCCCAAGATGCTACGGATATTGGTTACCGATGTTGGCCTCGTCCATCCCTCAATTGCATCTGTTTTAGAGGGATCCACGGATATCCCATTGCTTGTGATGATATTCCCCATGAATGAGACCTCCTTTAACCAGAACTAACACTTTATGTCCTTTTCATAAAACTTCTCCTTGCGCAAAGTCTCTAGTAAAGTTCCTAAATTCTCCTCATGATCCTCCTTGGTTTTGGAGTATATTAGAATATCATCTATAAAGACTTCCACAAATTTGTCAAGGTAATCTCTAAAGACACTATTCATCAAGTCCATGAATATTTCTGGAACATTGGTGAGTCCGAAAGGAATTACTATGAATTCATAGTTCCCGTACCTTATACGAAAAGCAGTCTTGGGGACATATTCCTTCTTCACCCTTACTTGATAATATCCTGACCGCAAGTCCACCTTGGAGAAGTATTGTCCTCCATGCAGCTGATCAAACAAGTCATCGATTCTTGGGAGAGGATACTTGTTCTTTATCATGATTTTGTTAAGTTCACGATAATCAATGCAGAGCGTCATTGACCCATCCTTCTTCTTGACAAAGAGGATTGGTGCACCCCATGGTGAAGCACTAGGGAATATAAACCCTTTATCCCGATTATCCTGTAGTTGTTTCTTCAGCTCTTCAAGATCAACAACAGCCATTCTGTATGGAGTTTTGGATATTGGTAGCGCCCCAGGTATAAGTTCAATTGAGAACTCAATATCTCTTCTTGGAGGAAGACCAGGCAGTTCCTTGAGAAACACTTCAGCAAATTCCCTCACAATAGGCATTTCTTCAAGGATGGTTTCTTCCTTGGACTCATTCATCTGAGCCAGATATGCATGCACATAGGGTAGTAATAACCATGATTGAGATGATGGAGCTAAAGGAGATTCATCTTCTTCCTGACACTTTTAAATAATCAGGGGTCAATTCTCCATATGGAGTGTGATTTCCCTCTCCCAACAATTTATGGTTGCTCTATATAAGGAAATCCAATCCATGCCAAGATTTGCATCAAATTCCACCAAAGGGAGTATGACGAGGTTTGAAGGGAAATTCAATCCACAGATTATAACGGGGGAGGACTTATATTCATGGGATGCAATGACTACCCAATCTTCTGTACTCACCGACATCTTTACTTCCATGATTTGTGGTGGTGCTGGGATTGTTCTACTAAACTTTCGAGATATAAAAGAATGGGTTGAACCTGAATCAAAAAGTATGTTCGCTATTCTTGAATAAATAACTAGAGTACCTGTCACCTCTTTGTTATCAGGGTTCACTTCGGTTGAAGTGATTGAAAAAGCTCTTCCTTGCTATCTTGGTGGTTGTTGGTTGCCTCCAATAACACTTGGATTAGGGCACTGATTTTCCAAATGACCTGGTTTTTTGAATTTATAGCATTGAACAACGCGTTGATGTTCGAATGGAGAATTCCTCTCCTCTGTTGTAGCCGCACATCCTTCTTGCCGATAGTTAATATCTAGGTTCCCTTCTCTTCCACACCTGAAGCATTTTATTGTCCCCTTAAAGCAATTTCCAGGGTGCTTCCTTCCGCTCTTTTGGCAAGTGTGGTGCTGGAACTTCTTAGCGCTGTTAGATTTATCCAACGGACCACCGGAATTGAAGTCCACCTTACGATTCTTGTCCCCATGATACCCATGTGATTCTCTGATCTCCATTTCAACTTTGAGGGCACATCTCACAATTTCCTCATAGCTGTCAAGGTCACGGATCGTTAATGCTTTCCGCAAGCTAGGCTTCATCCCACCAAAGAAGCGGTCAACTATGCATTCATGGGTAACGACAAAGCCGGAAGCGTATCGTGAAAGCGTTGTGATGTTTGCCTCGTACGCTCCCACAGATTCTTCATATTTTTTCTTGAGGGAAAGGAAGTCCCTTTACATCTAAAGATGGAGGGTGCGCAGAAAATATTTATCAAAAAACATCTTCCGGAATTCCTTCCATTCCAAAGCCTCGATCTCCTCCTCAGGCTTAGTATTTTTTATCAATGTCCACCATTGATCAGCTTCACCCTCCATACGATAAGCCACCAGGAGAACCTTCTCTTGTTCAGAACATTGGAGGATGGAGAATATCTTTTCAATGGAGTTGATACATTGTTCAATGATCGTGGGATCAGATGATCCACTAAAAGTTGGAGGCCTTTTCCTCATGAATATCTCGATAGCGACTTGTTCCTTCTTAGGGGGGTTTGGACGTTCCTCTTGACCCGTTTTTCTATTCAAAACTTGAGTTAGCTGAGAGAGAAGAATGAAAAAGTTCGCAATTCCCGCTCCCATTATATTGGGCATCTCATTAGTACAGTCATCACACTGATCTTCACAACGGTTGTTAGCCCGGGTCCTCCTATTACCGACCATTGGCTGGAATAAAAGGAAAGTTAGGGGTAACACATAAAGGGTAATCCAAAGACAAAAGTTTATGACTTATAAATAAACTTTAATTTCTCTAACTCATGAGTCTATATGATTCAATCTAGGATTTTAATGATCTACTTTCTATCATATATTCTTAGGGGAATTTTTCCCTTAATAAGGGTTCATACCAAGATTGTGAATTAATCAAAACATATCCCCCGGGAGTGTCGTAACCAAGAGTGCAGCAAGGCCCGTTTTCGTGCACCAGTTCCCGTTCGAGTCTAGCTCAAAGCGGTGTTTTCTGGTTTTACCCCTAGGATACATTTGTCCCAGAGCCACCTCTACCTGCTCATATCCATACATGGATGTATTTGTTTGATAAACCACTTAAATAGTATTTACCAAAACTTAGGGATGTATTTATTATACATAGTCTTTTATCTAAGGATTTACTAATGTTTCCTAATCCCAAAAATAACTAAACCCATCCTCTGATACCAACTATGACAACCCTTCTTTTTATTACAACTTAAACATGATTCATTACATAAAACATCACTTGATACAACAAAGAAGATCGAGAGGATTAGTGTATTTGGAAAATAGGATCATTACATAAAAACATAAAACATGAAATACACCATCTTTATTGAAAACTTCCTTTACATGACCACTACATTCCCTCGTACTTAGCATTGCATGGGATAACCTGAGGACATGCATAAGAAATGGGTGAGCAATAAAGCCCAGTAAAGGAGTACACATGGAATAACATGAGGAGTACAATACATTTTAGAAAATAGGAATATCAATAGAGAATAAAAGAAACATGAACATAAAGGCATGATAAAGCATGATAATCATAACATGGAAATGTGGCAACAACACTTAACTTTGAATTAGCATGAGCCAAGGCTCAGTGCACATGGAGCATGAGTAAACCCTCGTTGCACATGAAGCATGAGTAAACCCTAGTTGCAATTAAATTATCATGAGTCAACACTCATTGAACATGACGTATCATGATACAATACTTTACCCAATGCATTGGAGCGCTATAAGGGTGCACCCTTCTTAAACATTTCATTTCATGCATAAGTGTGCCACATGGATCATTAAACATGGATTCATAAAACACAATCATTTATTCCACGATAAAGGAATGTGGAATTTATACATGAAACTATATAATCAATAAGTAAATGTGCATAAAGGTGAATACCCTTTATGGGGAAATGGGCATGGTATTCCCTACACAATGACATTGGCTTAGAAAATCTGTGCGATTTCGGCAGCATAACAGCGTGACATAAGAATTCATAAAAATGGTTGATGAGAGAGAAAGGGGTTCCTCATAATATATACATTTAATTTAAAGTAAATAGGTCATATTGATACATGTCCCAACAATTGAAAAGGAATTTGGATTCATGATACAAAAGTATTGCTTGAATGTAAAAGAAGAGAGATAAGTTCCTTTCGGAATTTCAGCATAGTAACGAGTGTACATGGGAGGCATTTAATGAGAGAGAACAGGGTCTACCATCATTCAAACAATACGAGGGCAGTATGGGGGAGGTTCTAAACTATACCTCAACAATCATAATTGAAATTAAAAGGGTAGTACAACTTAATGAAAATTGACAAAAATGAGAAAGCAAGAAAAACCCCTTACTTGGATGTGTGCTTCCAAAGGCTAGAGAGAGGCTTGTGAGAGGCTTCTTGGGATCATGGGGCACCCTGGGAGGATTTTAGAGAGAGTAGGGAAGAGCTTCGACGAACTCCAAAAGATTTTAGTGAGGAGGAAGTGGGAGCATGGGTGGGTTTATATAAGAAAGGTGAGAGAATTCATTATTATTTAGGTTTGGGACCCCTTATATTAAATTAATCCAAACCACAAACCATCCGATGGTATTTTCCAATGGTTTCTAGAAAAGGAAAGAGGAAAAAAATATTTTTCAAGGCCAAGGTCCGAACTTATTAAAAAAATTATGGTTGCTTATGTGGTGGTGAGTCACACTCCCATGGAAATTAATTTAAAAAGGCAAAGTGTTGAATAAGTCTTGAGGGGTTCATTAATGCTTGAAAAGTAAGTCAAACAAACCCAAAATCACATTATTTTAATGATAAAACATATATTGGCCGAACATAAGGATTATGGTATTTTATTACATCACCATTGGGTCATTATGATGTCATAAAACACATTATATAATGAAACGGTATTTAATTTTTACCCAAAAATTTGACTGCCTAAGAAAATTATGAAAAATTCACCGTTGGATAATATCGTCGTCCTGAATCCAGAAATGACATTTATTTTATCAAATTTTTTTTAAATATGTTAATTTTCACTTTTAAAATAAAAACCAACATTTATCGAAAATTCACAGGTTTTGACAGAAATGGCTTTCAAACCTTAATATAAAATTTTAATTGCATTCATAAAATTATAAGATCATTTATATTTAATAAAAATTAATTTAATAATAATATTATTATTTTATTAAAATATTATTTAATTCAAAAATCCCTTAATTTAATAAAATATATTTCTTATTTATATAATAATTAAAAACACCATTTGTACTTTAAAAACTATTTACAATGTATCAAAAATGACTAGAAATTATATTCATTATTATATAAAAAAATAATGTACATGAACATAGTACTACTTATTTGTTACATAACCCCTTCAAACAGCCGCATAAGACTTAAGGGTAAGGTGTGCGATGGTGACAGACTCTTGGGGTGGCTCGGATAACATCGCTCGAGTGGTAATTTCAATAAACTTCCACTTTTCCCATCTACGGTCTCGTTCGAGCATGACATACTGAAGCTCAGCTTGGGTTTGGTCAAGGGCGAATGCCAAGGATTCCACCTCTTTTCCGAGCTCTAACAAATGGGCTTCGTATGGGGCAATTCTACTAGATGAGGCCATCACTTCCTTTGTCTAGGTAAAAATTGGGTTCGTTAAAACCTTATATTTATACAAATCATGTGATCACTGTTCAACGGATATAAAAGTAATGATCACAACTCTTATAATAAAACCAAAGAAGTTGACATTTTATAAAAACATTTTTTTTATAAAGAGACAATTAACTGGATCAAGAGGGATATTCCATTAATGAAACATTGGGTCATTACACGCTGCCCCCTCACCATGTAAAGACGGCCCCATGTGGGGGGACCGTCTGTCCACCAACGTGGGTTACGACCCCTGAAATTCTGAACAGTCAGCCCGGTTGGCCGGCCGGTGCCGCTGCGGGACCCCGTGGTCCCACCCCCCAAGCGCCGACGGCTTGTTTATCATGCTGCATCTAGGTCTTCCACCGTGGCCAAAGGGCTGCGGCTCTCCCAACCGCCCCCTGTCAGCGACCGCCGTGACCTTTCTGGATGCTCCGTCACGGCGCCACGGGGCCGTGCTCCTTCATCACGGTTCCCTCATTTCTGCGTGGTTCGATGGCACCGCGTCGTCTCTGTTCCAATCCATAACGAAAGAAAATAGTAAAAAGGGAGGAGGGTCATCTGTGATTGTTTGGTCCGTCCCCCTCCCGTTAATCGATAACAATCGACTAAAAGATTAACGATTATTGCCCAAATATCCACGAACATAAAATCAAACCCCTACCTCTTGCTCGTTGCTCATATGTTTACTGAACGCACTCAAAAAAAAGTTTGGAAAATTATTATCAGTCACCCTTGACCCACTGCGGTCAAGGTTACGATCTTCCTAGAAGAAACACGCCCCAAAAAACTCTACTATACTCTCTGATTTTCAATTCAAGTTACCATTTAGAAGTTATGAATTTTACAATAAAATAATTTTCAGTTAATTATTTTATTTACGGACAAAAACTAGCTTTCTTAAGTGGTGGGATTCATTTGTACAAGTAGATAAGCATGTGGTGTTGGACTAAATGTTTTTAAAGACGCTCTTCTCCAAAATTTTTATCTAGAGTAACTAATTATGGAGAAGTATTTGGAGTTCCACTACTAATAGTAGGGAGAGAGTTTGGTGTTAGTGTACACAAATCGGTATGCTGAGCTGGTGCATCTTTCTCTAGAGGTAGTTAAGAAGGGATAACTGAAAGCCGAGATGTACCTGAAAGATTTGTGACTAGATATCAGGTAGCTAATATTCATGTTGAATATTTTGACTTATTAACCGATGGTTTATATAGGGAGATGATAGTAGTGATGAACATGGAAGGAAAGGTTGGATATTTTCATCCTTCACTTCCACCTATTGGCATATTTAGTGGGGCGTCATGGGAAAAGATGAAATGTAAGGATCATAACAGGATTGATGGAGGCGGTTCTCAGAGGAATACCTCATCTGAACCCTCAGTTACATCGATTAGTGTTCCCCAAACATCATATAATTGGTGAAATGTTAGAGTTTCCTGAATTTATTATCATGTACATGTGAATATGTGTAATAGTAATAGATTTTATGGTCATCTATAGCATTTCTGTTAGGTTATGTCTATACCTCAATATGGTTAGGGATTTTTGACTCCAAAGGCTACTATAGCATAGTAAAATTCTTCAAACAATATAATGATCTAGCCATATTCCTCATGAGTGATGAACCATCATTTAGAATATGATTTCTTGGTTGAGGTAGATGCAGGTCTTATAATAGTGAGTGGTACCATATTTATTTCATCTTTAACAGTGATTTATTGATTTATTATTAGTGCTTCCCACTCATTTATATCATTCTATTTTATTGAATGGCTAAAATTACAATTGAAATCATTTCCTTAGTTACAATGTTAGTGAAACCTACTGGGAATATAAGAGATCAGGTGTTCTAGTGCCTAACTTATTCATTATCAATAACTGATGTAGAGATAGTCTATGATTTTATCATTCTTGATCTGGATCTTTTTAACATCATCATCATGAGTGATTGTATTTTTTATTGTAATGACGAGATTACTCTTTATCATCAGTTTGTATTATTTCATGAGGATGATTGTAACTCATAGGAGTTTTAGGGAGAGTGATATATGAGGTATATCTATTGAAGACCATCTGGTCGAGTGATTATGAGTCTGTTGACTACTATAGGGATTGTTTTTACCCTTTTTTGATCTTCATTCTATTTTTTGAGACTTTCCTAAAGTTTTTAAAATATAATTTCTATTGTCTTTATATAAAGAGGGAGGAAGAGTTTATTATTGAACTTACTCTAGATATGGAGACTATTTCCATTCCTTTTTATCATATAGAAGCAATTGAGCTAGGAGACCTCAATATCTTGATGGATAACAAGATGAAGAATGGATTCCTTCACCCCATGACATCACCTTTGGTATCCCTTGTTCTATTTTACAAAAAGGAAGAAGTTTCATTTTGATTGTGTGTGGACTATCAGAAGTTGAACTGGGTAACATTTAGGAATATGTATCCTTTTCCTTTTGTGGATTATTTGTTTGACCAGTTAAAGGAAGAATTTTTTTTTGAATATTAATCTTCAGTTGGGTTATCGTCAATATATAGTTTGTGAGTCTGATTTACTGAAGACAATATTAAAGAGTTGGTATGACCATTACGATTATTTTTTCATGATATTTGGTATGACTATTTATCCATTAGTTTTTATCACTTTGAAAGATCATATATATCAGTAGTATCTTGAAATTTTTTGGTATTTTTTGTGGATTCTATTTTGGTTTATTTGAGATCTATGAAAAAGAATAATAACCATTTGATTTTGGTTACAGAGATCATGATGAGTCACCATTTATTTTGGAAATATTTAAAAATTCAATTTCTGGATTCAAGAAGTATTGTTCATAGGGAACATGATTTCAAAACATGGATTATCAGTTGATCATGATAAGGTTAAGGATATATTTAATTGGGAAGATTGACATATTGTCTTTGAGATTCAGAGATTCCTTGACCTTATTGGATATTATCAGCAGTTCATCATGGATTTCTCAAAGCTGTCATCTCTTTGATTGTTCTTACCAAGACTAGAGTAAAATACACATGAGATTAAATGTTTTAGTATTCTTATTACGAACTAAAATGGAATCTATAATCATTTACTATTTTGATCTTACTTGATCCCGGTAAGAGGTATACGGTTTTTGTTAAACTTCATAGACTATTTTGGGTTGCAGTATTATATAGGATGATAATGAGGTGGATTACATATCTCATCAACCTCAAACACATTAGAAAAATTACCCCAATCATGATTTAGATCTTTCTATTGTCTTTCATGAACTTCTGTATTGGCTGAAATATATATATGAGGAGAGTTTTCTAGTATTTTCAAGACATAAGATCTTAACTTATATCTTTTCTCAGATAGACATGAATCACTGACCGAGGTGGGGGTGGAATATCTATAGATGTTTTCATTTGAAATTACCTACACCCAATGAAGTGGAATGCTGTTACCGACACTCTTAATAAGAATATACCATTTAATGCTATTCTAGAATCATAGAAAAAATGGATCCTTAGGGAAATATTCAATCATTTGCACCTAGATTCTTAGGGATACGCATCAATTACAGGTTTTAATAGTGTTTATTTATCATCATCTCTCCCAGAGTGTTCCATAAAGAATCATTAGTAGGATGATGAGTTCAATGTAATTTGAGAAATCGTATATGATGGATATACCACTTCTAGTTTTTCACTCTCTTCTTATGGTATTATCAGTTTTGGTGGATGGTTTCTTGTACCAGCATTTTTAAAGATACCTGTTTTGTTTTATTTTCATTGGTATTAATTTATTATTTATCAAGACACCATGAAGATGTATTTTGACATGATATGGTGGTTCTGGTGTCAAGCTATGAAGCATGAAATTCTTTATTTTGTGACATGTTGTTATTCCTACAAACAGATAAAAGCAGTGTATCTGAAACCATCTAGTTTTCTCCAGCATATTATGGTGATCGTTTGAAAATGGGAAGATGTTTCCATGAATTTTTATGTTATTACCATGTACTCCCAAAGGTAAGAATTATATCTTTTAGAAGATTAATTGTTTGAAAAATTCTTCTTATTTTATTCTCATCAAGGACACAACTATAGTTGATGATCTGGGTAAGTTTTATATGAACGATATTGGGAGGTTACATGTGGTTAAGTTTTCTATTGTTTTATATAGGGATCCTAGGTTCTCATCATGGATCAATAGGACTCTGTAGGAGGTGATGGGAACTCAGGGCATGTCGAGTATAACGTATCATCCATATATATATGGTCAGATAGAGAGTGATAATTAGGTCATGAAGGATGTTCCTTGTGCCTATTTCTTGGAATTTTTTTGATATTACGATATCCATATAAGAATAGTGTAGTTTTCTTATTACAATAGTTATCAGTTCTCGATCACAGTGTCTCACATTTAGTTTTTGTATAGTTATGAATGTAGATCAACTTTTTATTGGGTTGTGGTGGGAGAAACCACTTTTTTGGGGCTAAGACTTGTTTAAGTGATGTAAAAAAGGTTTCATAATATACATAAATTTATGGTTACAACTCAAAGTTGAAGAAAATATTTTTCAAATCATAAGAATTTTCATTTGGTTTTTTCAATAGCTGATAAGGTTTTATTGAATTTTTATTTATAGTAGGGTCACTGTCGGCATGGGAAACTGGGAAAGTTATCTTTGAGATATGTTGGTCTATTTGAGTTCACTAAGTGGATTGGGTAGTTTTCTTATCATTTTGAATTTTTAGCTTAGTTAATGGATATTCATGATGTTTTCCACATATGTCAACTAGAAAAGTACCATCATGACGCCTCTGAAATTATTAGTTGGGAAGAGATTTATTTGGAGACAAACAATTATATTGTGTACTAGCTATTGTAGATATTTTAATATCAAATGAATGTATTTCATGTGATGTTGATTCTATTGATTATAATGTTATGTAGTTAAGGATAAAATTCTCATGAGACATGCGAGAATGAGTTGTTGTTGAGGTAGAAATGGCATCAACTATTTTCAAGAAATTATTCTTTAACATTACTTCTTGGGGACATAAAATATTATTTTGGGGTGTTTTGTACACCATGTTAACTAATTTCATGTATTTACAATCTCAGTTTTCAGTTCCATTTCTAATTGGTTGTGTTTTGGTAATCCTATGGATATAAATAATTTACTGGGAAAAATTAATTAAATTTGTGTGTTGTATATTTTTTTATAAATAATGGAGTTTGGGTATAAATGTGTTAAAATGGATTTGAGGGGTTCTCATAGAGTTTGGATAATTTCAGACATGATTTTTGTTTTTTAGTGGAAACTAGGATTTTTACTATTTTATTTGGAAGTTCACAGTTTGTAATGGGTTTACACACCATGCATTGGTCACTATGAAGAAGTTGTGGACTGGTGCAAGGGATGAGAGGAGTACATGCTGTGAATGTAAATTACACAACATGCAATTATAAAATCATATTTTTTTAATGAAATGTGATGGGTTACTTGGTGAAGTTGAGTTTTTTGTATTAAATGATGTAAAAAAGGGGTGTCACACTATTTAGTAATCATGAATATGTATTTTAGGGTTTCGTGTGAGTGATTTTTTTCAATCAGCTATGGCCTTAATCCCTATAGACCATGGAGAACTATCAGGTGATTTTGGAGACCACCTGTCTTTCAGAATATATTTTTAAATGATTGATCTTTATTGTGGTATTAGTTCATTTCATTGAGTGATTAGTCCTTTCCTAATCTTCGTTACCTTCGTCCAAGGTAGCACCGTTGTATTGCATTTATAGATATGTTGATCATTCATGTTGATTATTATTTTTTCCTTCAAGAATCATCATGAGATCTTCCTCTAGAGGCTAACCCATGTGTTGGTTATAGTGCATCATGGGCCTTCATTGAAGTATGTTGTAATAGGATCTATACACTCACCATTTTTTCTAAATCGAATTGATTCTGAGATGTGTGGCTTGATTCTAGGGCCTCTGTTGTCATCATTGGGTTCTTTTAGGTTTTTGGATTTCATTGCAGGTGTGTATGACTCGAGTATAAGGAAGGTGGTTCCATCTCTAGCTTATGATGGAAAAACTATATAGATCTTTTACAAATTTATATTTTTATAAAATTATTCATAACAATTCTATTTTTTATCAATGACTTTAAATGACAACTTCTATAAATTCCATTATTTTAATAATATTTAATGATATATAATTAAATAATTAAAATGGATTAAAATGTTGGTTTTCAATGAATTGTTTTATTAATTACCATTTTATAAAAATTTGAATTACCTTATATGTGTATGATATGTTTTCAAGTATTTTTAATTACTAATTTTTTCACAATATTTCAAAAGTTTACTAAAAAGAACGAGACAAAGCATGGTAGCTGGCCACCTATCTATCCCATTAGGGGTCAGCTAGCCAAGCTACCCACTAGGAAAGCTAGATAAAAGGTTATAAGGCTACCTAGGTGACTAGGCCTATGATGTGTGTGATTAATGGGTGCATCCTATGAGATCTTGGGACTAATAATGCTCAGACCACATAGTTTGGTCATCCCATGTTTAACATGTTTAAGTAAAATGGGATCCCACCCCATTGGGGGATACCGATCAGTGGGAAATGCACCCTGTTTTTTAAAAAATATCTTCTTCTAGGATTAGTTTTAATGTGGGATCCATTTTATGTGGTTACTAATCAAATTATAAAATAGGACATTTTCATCCAACCCTCCGCACACCCCACCTCAGGAACAAGTGGTATGCAGTCTTTTCCTCTCGACACCGCTACTCGATCAACCACCACTGACTACATACATCAAGGATCTCTATAATTTACACCATGAGAGCTATATCTTGATCTCAACCCCCACAATCATGGCCCCAAATCTCCTTTGATCTCCATTTTACCCTAACACAACCAAATTATGCCTCTTTTGAAAGGATCTCATTCCATTCACATCAAAGAGTGTCCCCACTAGACACTATGAATGATAAAGGGAATGAGTATCATTCCATTAACCATTACCAAGGCCTTCCACCACCAGGGATCACCTCATGGACATTGTAATATAACTATAAATAACTATTTTATTGAGTACAATATCTCATTTGAGAAATGATCCCCCATCAGAAACTGTGAGGGATGTAGGGCTCAATGAAATCCATTACCACATAATATAAAATGAATCCACTGCCACATTCAACACATTCACTACCACATTCCCCATGAATAACCAAGATCACATGCTACCATTTTGTCTACCAACCACCCCCTCATGGATTTCTTCCCCATTTTACAATAATTGAAACACCTAATTCATTTATGTGTTTCCAAAATAAATCATGAGTCTCTCATGGACTATTCAAAGGAACATATAATGTGATATCTGTGAGATTTGATAATGACTATGGGGTTCTCCCTATATCTATAAAAGAAGCAATTGATGTTAAGGGACAGAGTTGGACCACCACCACTCGAGGGGGAGGCCTTATGCATTTGTACTTCAATTTATATTTTTTTTGTATTTTTACTTTATTCTTCTATAATACATTATTTATTTAGTTGATATAATTTATTAATTCATTTATTTTGTTTGATTATGTTTCACCCATCTTCTCCACCTCCTCATCCACCTTATTAATCCTCTTTGATATTTGTTTCTTATTATTTTTGTTTCATTATTTACTATTTTATTATTTCCTTTCCATTTTTCATCTTCCTATTTTATTATCTTTATATTCATCCCTCCTCTATTTTACTTTATTTTATTATTTTTTTATACTTTCTCTTTTTATTTTATTTTATTTTTATTATTTTACATGGTTTCTTTCCCCTATTTATTTTTTTTCTATTTATATATCTCTCTTATCCATTCTACATCCCCCTATTATTTTTATTTTATTTCATTATGTTATTAACTTATTATATTTCTCACTATTTTGATATCTTACCCTTCATAATGAAGAGATAACCAAAAGATTGGTTTCAGAGAGGTTAGGTGTTCTTGAATCCTTAATGTTTATTTTAATGTTTGAGGTACTAGTAAGTGGAATGCACAGCTGTGAGGATTTTCCCTCGTGACATTCCAATCAATTCTATATTTATTATATTATTTATTCCCTTCCTGCCCTTACATTGATCATAATCTCTTCACATGTTACAGTTGAGCCGATCAATGGATGAAATAATATATAATAGATTTTGGTATTTAAGGATGTCAAACTCTCAATTGTGTTGTGCCATTCAACCTTGATTATAGGAGGATGTGGAATCTAGATTACATATGGAATTCAATATATCATAACACAAAATAAAAGTATAATAATCTATTCATGAGATTTCATATTTTGATTATGAAATTCTATTTAGGAAAATAAAGTAGATTAATGATAGAATTCAAAACCAATCCTAGGACCATGTGATTTATTTATAATTCCATTCTATTTATCATTTCATTGTAGGGAATGAATTTTTATCATTTCCATATTTTATAAATTAATCCAAACCAAAACATTTACCATTTAATTATTAAAATAATAACAAAAGAACATGAAGTATTAGGTGATTTATAATTAATAAGTAAACATATGTGAATCTCTTCAAGTGAGATGACCTTGGTTAGCCACTATTCTTCACTAGAAAAAAATATAATAAATATTTATTTTAATGGGCCACTCTAATAATGCATTAGTACTAGAACCTTTCCGAGGATTTAATCATTATTTTGGATAAATTTTTATTATTCGATTAGTATATATATTTTTGTCTTAAAAACAATAATTTTTCCCCATAATGTTTTCAAACAATCATTTTTTAATTCATTAAACAATTACTAAGGTCTGTATGATCAAAATAAAGTGAAAAACAAGGATTATAAGTCTCTCATACAACGGCTGAATAAATTGACAAACCTGGACAAGCGTATGTTAAAAGAGAATGACACACGAGTTTCATTTCAAGAGATGACAGATATGATTGATGGTGTTAATGATTATTATTAATTACTAAAGGAAAAGAAGGAGGTACCATTAGAGCCCACCAATTTTATTTATGATATCCAAGAAGTGGAGGCCCAACATGAGGACCATTAACATCCCAATCATTTTAATAACTAGATCAATGAAGACCATTACGATCTAGAGTGGATCCATGATCTTGAATATTTCAATACAAGTCTATTTATCAAAGATCAAAATGATCTAGAAGAATTATTGAATGAGTTAGAGGTAAAACTTGATATCCCAATTACATACAATATGGAAGATCCAAAAACATTTAATATCTATCTAACCATTGAAGAATAAACCACCCAAGTGTATTAATTTGATGAATATATAGATGATATAAAATACTAACCCCTACTTTCTACCATCCAACTCCAAGAGGCACTCACCATTGGTGAAAATATTAAAGATAAACTAACTAAGGGGTATAAACTTATATAAAATTCAAATTTATTTGACCTTATTCAATTTGAACTAAGTTTTAATTCACCATGCTTATAATTTTTCAATTATATCAATCATTACTTTTCCTTAGGGGAATATTTAGAAACTAAAACTATAACTACTGAGGAAAACATGGATCTCCATGATTTTGATGAATTTGAATTTGGGGATGCCCAGGAAGAACTACATGTATATGATAATGAGAAAAATAAGAAAATTTATTATCAATTTAAATGGTATTGTTTTAATTTTAATTTCATTTTTTTATGTAAAATGACCTACATAATTTTCATTTTATCATTAATTACATGCAACCAAAATTGATCTAGAACTATAAAAAAGGAGGGTGCACAATTAGAAACAAACGAAGAGGATTATCCATAATTCATCCTAACCCTACAATGAAATCAATACATAATTGTAAAGGGGGGAGATATAGTATACTATATACATGGATCATTCCATGCCAATGAAGAATAAGAGGAATATGAGGAAAGTCACTTGTGGCTATTCAAATCCAAATATCTCTAACCACCATCAGATTATAGATAATAGATGGTACTACCCTCTAGTGGAAATAAAATTCTTGGGCCCTATTTTGGTATGATACAATGATTTATCAATACCTTATTTATAGTACTTACAATTCTAGTATTAAGAATTAGTTTATCATGAAGCCCCACTCCTTGTATCATTTTTGATATTTAATTTCATGATCCTTATGATTAATTGAATGATTTTATTTTTTATGATAATGACGGCACAAAGTAGTCCAAAAAATATAAAGAGGAATGAGAACTAATTTTCTTGTTATAGTTATTTCATTCCTCCCGTTACTACTTTTAAACTCCATGCATTTTTTCCATAAACCAAGTTTGATCTATATACTAGAAATTACATTCCCATTTATAGAATTGATGATTTTATTGGATTTTTTATGAGACATGACTTTATTAGAAACCCTATAATTTTATGTTTTATATTTCAATGATAATGAGATATAATAAATAAAATGGGGTAATTGAATGATTATATTGAGGGATGGATATTAAAAAAAGGATTTACGATTTTAAAGAATTGGTTGATTCATATAAATGAAATATCCCTATAATTTTTATGATTAAATTTTTTTTAATTCGTGTAAATTGTTTTTTTATTATTCATTCCATAAGTTATTTTACAAATTCATATGTCCCATTCCCAAGATGATTTCTAGACAAACTAATTAATATTCTTTCTTGCCTATATTCCTTGAGTGCTCTTGGGACGTGCCACCTTCTAGAACATTAACAGAAACATTTAAATTAAATATCTATATAAAAACAATTTCAAATAATTCTGGAATATTTTGATATGAACTTGTCATTAAGGCCACATTTAAATCAATCATTTTTAATCCCATTATACTATGATTAATGATGTTAGTAATGAGCAATTTTAAAATCCATTTTTATACATTCCAACAACCCTCTTAGTATTTGCATGATAATTTTATGTTAATGTGTGGGGAAAATGGGCTCATGGTGGAATGGATGAAATACATTGTAATTAAGATGTGTGTGGGGTTTCTATTTTTGGTATTAATGAATGATTATGATTTATTCACTATACATTATAGTTTTACATTATTTATAAAATAATGGGTTATGTCTTGATTAATAAAAATTACCATTACTAGATTGGTTGTTTTTTTATCATATCTAGCTTGGTGGCGGATCTGAAGTTCATTCAAAGCATATATTTAAAAAAATTAAATAAAAAATTATAAGAATGTATTTTTTAATATATATATATTTAGAAAAAAATTCATGAAGGAGAACACAATTCCTTGTGATTTCATTATTCATGACCTTAGTTTAATGTTGGGATGTTGGTGTTGTCACACATTGAAGGGGAGAATATAATTACACTTTTACTTTTAATATTTATCACTATACATTACAGAGAATCCTAATGTTTTATTCTAATTAGAAGATGGTTCACCTTGTTATTTAAAAAGGAGAATCATCGAGGATCTATTTTTATGTAGAACACATTCAATGTGGTTACTTTTCATCTTACAAAATAAAAATATTTTGTTCAACTAGTCACATGCCCCACCTAGGACACAAGAGCTCTTCCATCTATACCACTTGACAACATTTTTTGATCACCCACTTACATATTCAATTGTCGAGGATTTCCATAGCCTCTTATATGAAAGATCGAACATGGGATCTACCACCACTATCGTAGCCCAAAATCACACTATATAATCTCTGGACACACAGTTGAGCACCTGAAGATAATTATGAAGGATCTGATGCCATTCTCATCAATAAGAGTCTACTTTGGACCCTGTAAAGTCTATAGGGTATAAGGATACTCCTATAAACCACTATAAATTCCTTACACCACTATGGATCTCATCTATAACATAATAATATCACCAAATATATTTGTTTTTTATAGGATGATACCCCATAAGAAAATGACCCCCCTTTGGCCACTGTGATGGATGGAGGGATTGGTGAAGTCTATTCCCACGTCTTCTAAGAATCCTCAACTACTAAATTCACTCCAAAAAATACCATTTGTACCATTAATGACTAATATTCCATTATTACATGTTTTCCACCACCCACTTCCCCCATGGATATCTGCAAAACTATACAATATTAGAAACACATGATTCTTTAGAGCGTTTCCAAAATACATCCCGTGTCTCTCAAGGTAGATTGAATGGAACTCAAAAAGATATCTTGGATGTATTTGATGAATATAGGGGGTTCTCCCTAACTCTATAAAAGTATAAGGATCCGCTACCCGATCATTGAGATGTACCATCATAACTGGAGTAGGAGACCACATGCCCGACTCCTTCAATTTTCATTTTTTTCATTTTTAGATTAACTTTATCTAATTAATTAACTATTTAATTAATAAAATTCATTAATTTAGGAATTTATATTCTATTATTTTCCACCCACATTCTTCTTCTTCTTTTTGATATTCTTCCGTATTTTCACATTCTTCTTTTTGTTTCATTCTAATCTTTTTTATTTATTTATTTTTTCTATTCTTCTTATTTTGTAATCTTATTATTCATCAAACATAATATTCTATTTTATTATTTTGTTATTGTATCCCTTCTGATATTATTTTATTTTTATTATTTTATGGGGTTTCCCCCTATTTTTTTTACTTTTATTTTTCTCTTTATCTCTTACATTCACTCTCTTATCTATTTTTTTATTTTATTTCTTTATATTATTATATTCATATAAATATCAAAAATTTGATATCGTACCCTTGAAAATGAGTGGAAAATATGATTATTTTCTCTGGGGTGTTTAGTTTTTCTTGAATCCATAAATTTTTTATACTTTCGGTAGAAACAATCGGTATGAAAGTGTGTGACAATTTCCCACCATGAAATGAAACTAAATTCTATTTCTATTATTTTATTTATATATTTTACACGAATTAAATTATTTATAATCTATTCATAAAATGGAGTTCAACTGGTCAATGGATGAAATCGAATATGATGGATTCCAGTCTAGATAATGTCACATTCTCAATTATGGTGTTTCATGAACGTTGATTAAAGGAGGTGGTGTAATTTAGATTACTGAAGGAATCCAATATTTTACAACACTGAATTGAAGTATAGTAATCCATTCATGATATTTCAGAATGAGATTATCAAATTTTATTTTATAACAATAATGAAGAATAATGATACAACAAGATACAATACCTAGAACTAGGTGAATTATTTTTAATTTCGTTATGTTTAACATTTCATAGTAAGTTTGAATTTTTATGATATTTATATTTTAGAATGTAATAAAACCCTCAAAATTTATTGTTCCATTTATATAATTATAAAACATAAAAAAAATTTAAATTAATGATAGGTGATTTATAATTTTTAACTAAACAAATGTGAAGCTCCTCAAGTGAGACAACCATGGTAAGCCATTGTGTTGTGGTTGAAAATATATAATAAATTTCGTTTCCCATAACCTGTGAAAGGTGTTCAACACATTGGTATTTATAACCTATTTTATAAATAAAAAGGTGTGATTGGTGGATTGATTTTTGCGTGTGTAAACTTAATTTTTTTTATAAAATTTGTTTTTCCCCTTGTTTTGAAAATTTAAAAATGTATTTTCATAACATTATGAAATGGATTTCTGAAATGGGTTGGAAGATATAGAACATGAGAATGCTAGGTACAAAGGTGGAAGGTGTATCATAGGGCTATCGTCCTTGTATTATGGGGGGGTTCACTTATAGGTGGTTCCTCTCTTCCCTAAACCAACTCTTCTATGGAATAGATAATTTAATTGTTTGGGGATTCTCTCATGGGGTGTTTCTCTGAACTTTATTCTTGTGTTCTTAGTAGTTGATTGTGAACAAGTTATTAATTGTGGTATGAGTAGTCTATTATCATAACCTATATTGATCCATGGAATTATGTTTCTTGTGTTTTTTCTTATACTTTTTTAGTTTTTTCTGCCTGTGATTTATTTTATTTTTCGTACATGATTTTATATAATTTGATATAATTTATTTTCATTGAAATTATTTCACATAGATATTTTTTGGAAATTTAGAAAAAGAGGAAATTAAATTTTTTTCATTGCATTAGATATAAAAAAAATTGTTTGTCATAAATTGTTTTATCTAAATTTGATAATGTTAAGATTATTATAAAGATGATTTACATAAAATACATGGAGTGGGATCCTACTAATATGGTTATCTAACACCTTGTTCACCCCTTTAGTGTGCATAGAACTTTGTATATATTTCAATGTAAGGAATGGAATGGTGTTGTAATGTGGTAATGAGGTTTTATGTCATCATTATATGAGAAGCTGGTTGAGATATATTGAATGTTTTCCAATGTTATCACATGGAGTAGTTGGATTTATGTTTATGTTATCCTTTGAGGATTGGACTTGTACTTTGGGATGATCTATTTTTTTTTTTGAGATGGAACATTTCCACTATCTTATTTTAGTTATGAAATATATTTATCCCTTCCACTATTTCTCTATGTTTTAAATGTATTCCATTTTTTTGTTTAAGTCGGTAGAAGTCGTTCCCTCTAGTTTTTTTATTCCCTGGGGCTAGTCTCCCGCCCTTGGGGATCGATACTGCCTTTTTGGTATGTGGAAATTCATGTAGGGAACCACTTTGAGAGCGTATCTGGGATGGGTTCTACACAACTCAAGATTAGAAATAGTATATATTCCTATGACTATATATACTTAATGTTTCATGTGATTTCAACATAATGGATTATTACATCATTCATGACTTAACATTTCATGTATTTATCTTATAATTTCAAATACTGTAAATTACAATATTTCACTATTCACAAAAAAAATATTTAAGAACAGTACCAAAGAAACACCCTAATAATGTTTTAGGTTTGTATTTACAAAATGTAATCCATTTTATGAAAATAATTTAATAAATATGAGAAATTTATTTTTAAAAATAAAATCCCCATTTATTCAAAAAATATTGATTTTAATATTATTATCAATTTTATGACCACAAGAAAAACGACTTAAGGTCAAACAAATTTATAATATCATTATAATAAAACTTAATAAGAATTTAGAAATCAATTTTTTTAAATAAAAATTAGTTTAAGTAATTACATTTTTCATAAAATTGTAATTAAAACATTTTTTTATAAAAATACAAACAACTAATTTATCAATTTCAAAACATTTATTTACTTATAACTTGGATTAAAAATATCATATATTTATTTTATTAGATACCTAAAAAATTATTTTAAACATCCTTATGTGAGTTGAATATTTTAACAGTCAGAAAAGTATTCATAATAGTTAGATTACTATTCCAAGAGGTAGATTTCTAACGACAATATAGGTTCCCTACTTCCAAAAAATATCTTTTATTCTATTCATTCTTCATTCAGTTCAATTTTACATTATGGTTATATGAAATATCATCTAAAAAATTAATATTTTATTATTAATATTTTTTATTTTTATATCTTTGTTTTTGTGTGTGATCATTATAGTGGATTGATCATATCCAAATTTTCATATATTACTTATTTTATTTTCAAATTTTTATACCATTTTAATATTTGGAAGTAATATTAGTTTTGTTTATAACAAATATATAATTATGCATTTATGAGAATAAAGTTTTTTTGGTTTCTCTATGTGATTTATGTGCTTTATTCTAAATGATATAACTATAAAAAGGGGAAATCAATTGTTGAAATTCTGTGTTGATACATTTTGAGATTCTATTAAATCGCTAATATAAGGCTTTTATTCGGGTATTTTCTTTGAGTCATATATTGTATCTTATGATATTATTTATGAATTATTATATGTTTTTGGTTTTACTATTTCATTATATGCTAGAGTTTCTTGGTGGTTGTCTGTTATATCTAATTATCCAATTTTTAATAGAGATTAATGCCTTCTATATATGAGATTCTTACATCGTTGGTTCCTATCTCCAACCTGGTGACTACATGAGAAAGGACTCAGGGACCACCATCTCTCTTTCTTCATTATTATCCTTGGATGGGTACCTATGGAGGGAGTGGGTTGTGACATTGACCATGATAGAAATAAAATATACAACATTGGAAATTAATATATGTAACTTTAATAATATAATTTAAATGTAGATATAGGATAATGCAAATAACTCATCATTTTTGTCCATCCATGATGCTCAATGATGTATAGATATCTTAAGAATAATTTTTGGTGGGAAAAAAAAGAATAACGGTATTGCATAATATATATCCCGGACAATAGTATGACATCAATTTTTTTCTAAATTTCAAATGACTAGAGATGATGAAAACATTACGCATAACTGTATAATAAAGAGAGAAAATCACCACAGATTTAATTAAATTAATTTTTTAAGAATTATAAAGGCCATAATTCAATTTATGTTTTAGTTAAATTTCTTAAAAAATCATCATATTTAATTTCTATTCAAAAGTATTTCTCAACCTATGAACATTAAAAAATATATATAAAGGAATTGGTTAAGCTTAATGGATTGCCACTTTCAATTATATATGATCGATATCTAATGTTTAACTTGAAGTTCTAGATATGTCTTCAACAAGCCATAGATATTAATTTGGATTGTAAGACAGCTTAAAACCCTTTGATTGATGGTTAATATAAAAGGACCATTCAAAATCTAGAGGATATTCTGAGATCTTATTTAGTGTATTTCAATGGACGTTATTATTAACACATCCCCTTGCTAGAGTTCGCATATACAATTAGACTCAGTTTTATCATTTAAATGTTTCCTTATAAGGCTATTTATGGGATTTTGTTTCGAACACGATTATGTTGGGATTAAGATTAAATGTTTATGTTTTTAAGATTATTTATTTCTTAAGGGATGAATGATAAGATTTTAACCATTTAGTGAAACATCAAAATTTCCCAAAGATGATATAAGATCTATGATGAAAACAGTCTATGATATTTGGAGTTTGATGTTTTAAACAAGGTATTCCTTCGAAAATCACCATGGAAAAGGGTTTTGAAATTAATGAAATAGGGAATGTATATTCCAAGATACATTGGTTCTTTTGAAAATCACAATTGTTTGGGGATGGATTATTATCATTTTCCACTTCCAAAAAACCACTCCCAAGTTTGTGATGTGTTCCCTGTATAACATTTGATAATGTACATCCCTCAACTATCACATATTCTTAAATAAAATGATGTATCACTAGAACATGGTCTCTATTTTGAGGATATAAAGGTTGAAATATTGTCTCCTTGAATCAAATTATAATGAATCAAGCCCGCCCATTTGGTTAATGTTTTATAGAGGAATCAAAAATTTGAAGAATATATATGAGAACCCAGAGATGTAATGGTACAATAGTTGTGATGACCTTACCCATTGGGGCACGAGCAACAACTTCCACAAGATCACCTCAATAGGTCAGGGGCTGGAGACAAGCGCTGAAAGGAAAATTATACATGGGTGTCATTTTCATAATGTACCTATATTCACACACTCAACCTTCTCAATTTAGAATTGTAGAGGAATAATCAAAATAGGATTCAATATCTGAAGAATTACCTTGTTTGGAAAAAACCTCCAAGGTGTACATGAGAATAAAAATGTAATAAAAAAGTAAAGGGAAAAAATAAACAACCAACCAGAAGGATATCATAACCTAAAAAACAGAATTGTAAATGTACATAGAGCATAGATCATGATCTCCATTATTCGAACATTGTACATGTTTCAACACACCAGGTATCCCTATGCTCTTATGAAGTCCTATTTGACCTATCATTTGTCTGAATTTGACACCAAATGTGAGAGAAAAGTTCATGAAAGGGTTAATATAAACATCCCAATTAGGATTCCCTAATTGTTCAAGGGGGATCTGTAATAGACACAACAATAATAGATAGACAATAAAAATATTAGGCAAAATAATGAATGTAATATTTCAACAACATGGACACTGATATATATATATATATATATATTATCATAGAAAAGAAACCTAAAAAAGTTATAATGGTATATAAGTCTCATAGACCAACCCAGGATATAGTTCACTCAGTTCCAAATGTCCATCAATACATCCTGACATCTCACATGTCTCACGAAAGAGACATCTAATCCATGTCACACCTCACCACTATGCCATATAGTTGAGGGAAAAAGTCTCCATGTTTTGGACCCATTACCATGTACAACAAGAGGGTTCCACTTAGTAGATAGCTAGATATCCCATTCCCAATCCCAGTAGGAGGGTTCCACTCAAGTAATTAGTAGAGGACCAATGCCCAGCATAGCTAGTTGATTCCACGGAAATGGTCGGTAGAGGACCCATGCCTATCCAAGATAAGGGTTATACTATAATAACAGATCACCCAAAACCGGATACATCAAGAGAGTTTCACTCAGATGGAAGATTGAGAACTTTTTACCAACCCTACAGGAGGGTTATACTCTCATAGTCTATGACCCATACCCATCCAAGCTAGAGGGTGCAGCTCCTGTAATCGGGGACTCATGCCCTGACTTCATATGAGGGTTCTACTCAGTGGATTTCTAGAGGACCCATTACCTATATCATTAAAAGGGTTACACTACAATAGTCGATATAGGAACCATGATCAACCCAGCTAGAGGGTTCCACTCATATAGTCAGCCAAGGACCCCTGACCTATCCCATTTGGAGGGTTCCACTCTAATCTCTCGGATGATCCTTCACGATCACTTACATTTTCAAGAATAACATAAACATGCATACAAACTAGAGAGTATTTCATCATAAAAAATTATACTATGAAGGGAACCACTATGTTCTACATGGAAATACACTCAGTATAGGCTACCTATATGCCAAAATATATGTCCAAATGAAGGAGATATGAGAGGTTGATTTTTTCTCAAATGTAATGAAGGGGTACACGACATGTAAGGGGACCCACACCACATGTTTTCTTACTTCTCTGCAAAGCCATGTATTTTCTAGAACTTTGTTAACTAACCATGTATCATAATATAGTTTCTAGGTGAACAACATTGCATGTTTCGGCCACCAGGGGTCCTGCCCATGCTCCTGGTCCTATCCGTGGAAGTCTTCCAACATCCATGTAATTAGATAAATGATATGTTCTTATTCCTTGGGTAATTTCCATGTCCCTGATAGTGCCTAATTAAATATGTACACGGAGTGTTCCTGACCATGTTCTCCTATATTAGGTCCATCCCTTCTGATCTGACACATGACTTGTCTTTCAGGGGAGGGATACCCAGAATGTGACCTAGTCACATAGTGTGTCATATTCAACATGATAAGAACCCTATCCATTATAGAAAATGAACTACATAGTGTGTGTTCATTAATCTACATGGCTTAAAGAGAGGATTTTTATATATTATTAGATCGTTTCACTGACACACTATATCATGTCTCGCTTGCAAATATCATGCCTATTGGCTTCCCAAAATAAAGATAAACAACTTTTCATCATCATTTCCAACCATATGATGATTGGTAATTCATTCCATTGGTTCATGGGGGTTCACCCCACATCCCGCACAAGCCTCCCATCATCACCATCTCATGTTTGGATACAAGATCAAAATATCATTCATCCAAAACAATCAGAAAATCCCAAATTATCTCTTGATCACCAATCTATTCATCAAATGCAAATCAATCCAGATTCCATATATATGATAATGAATATACCCACACATGACTTTTGAATTAAAAACCTATGTTCCAATGATTACTAATGAATAGAATTTTTGGGATAAAATCCAAAAAAAGGTTAAAAAATGTTGTCCAAATTTCTTATACATGAATAACAATAGGGATATCCATGGTGAAATTTTTTTTAAAAAAAATTAATGTGTACTAGAGTGCATACAATGGATCAATTCGAATATAGATCATGAAAGTAATATGATCATGGTAAATTAATTAATGAATTTTGGAAGAATCGAAAAATTGATGAGTCCAACCTGTTTCTAGATCTTTCTTCATCGAAGAATGTTCTTTTCAATAAATAAATATAGTCATTGTGTTTGCGACATCAAAATCATCCTCGATATAGAGTCTCATCATCGACTGTTCCTGATTCCTCTATGAGAGGTAGAAGGAAATCCTCTTAATTATCCAGATTTATGAGGTTAAACCAAGATAATTTTTATATTGAGTAATTTAATGAATCTTAGATTATGTTAATTAAATTAAAATAAATTTATTTATTTTGTATTTTAACTAAACACACCCAGTAATAGTCATGATATCTAAACATCCCACAATGACCTATTTTACATCGTGTCTATGGTAAACCTCACATTCCAGACTCATGCGTGTTATTATATTGACAAAATGATATTTTGTTTAATAGTTATTATATTTTCTTTAAAAAATCATTTTTTAAAATAAACTATATTCAAAATTTGTATAATGTTATTTTCAGGCACATAGAGCCATAGAATCACACGTCATCTCAACACCTAACACCAAAAATATATTTAGAAAAATTTCAAAGTATAAAAAGGAAAAAATGGTTTCTATATCATTCCCTCCTTCAATAATTTCATCATCGAAAAGAAAAACTAAACAAATAGCTTGGGATATTATGATTGAATATATTTTAATCGCTCCTAAGAGCTCTATTAATTACTACCATTCATCAAAATACCCAAACCAAAGGTATGATCCATCAATGTAGGGTCCTCTCATGGAAACACATGATCATTACCTAGTTCTCAAAAAAAGTTTCTCCATCCTCAATGTTTATATCTCCCATGTTAATAAAAAGAATGGGGTTCTGAATATATCTCTTCAACTAAGACAAGTTGAAGATAACGTTCAACCATTCCAACAGTGTGAATAAGGAAAGTTGGTAACAAACCTCACTCACCCTCTACAAGATCTTGAATTCCCTAATGAACCACATGGATAGAATTCCTTCCAAGATGAATCTCCACAATCCCTATCATGGTTTGACAATTTTGAAAATTTTGTCTCCCAACATGAACACCATTCCAATAACTTCAATCTATGTAATACTTTGACATACTCTAGGATGTCCTTGTCTGATCATGAATGACATGTACCTTTTCCATTGTCTCCTGCACCATCTCTAGATCCATAAGATATGTCTCTCCGATCTCTATCCAGAAAAAGGGTGATATTTAATGTATATTATACAAGTATTCGATAGTTTAATGTTGACAGTAGAGTGGTAGATATTATTGGACAAAAACTCTACCAAGTGAAAGTGATCCTCCCACCTTTGGAAAAAGACTAAAATGTAATCCCTCAATATATCCTTCAATGCATGGATAATAATATTTGTATACCATTTTATATAGGGGTGGAAGGTTGTACTCATCCTCATATGGGTCCTGAATTCCTCCTACAAGCCTCTCACAAATCATGATGTGAACCTCAGATCATAATCTGTGACAATAGTCGAGGTCACACCATGATATCAAACAATCCTCCTTACACACATCTACCCAAAACTCTCCACCGAACTGTGCTCTCTTATAGTAAGGAAGTGTACTGGATTCACGAGTCAGTAAAATATTACCTAGATGGAATCATGGACCTTCATAATCTATGGAATCCTTGTCATGATGTCAATGTATATTCTATCCCATTTCCACTCTAGGATCTCAAGGGGATGTTATAAACCTTCTTGAACATGGTGTTCTCCTTAACGAGATAATAGGCGAGTCACCATGAAATGAACATAGCCATGGTCCATCTCATTCAGGCCCATATAAACTACTAATGAAGGTCTTTATACATATTCAACACATACAGATGCATAGAGAATGGATAAGTGTTAAACTCAATCTGCACCTCCTCCCACATTGTGATAGGGACCACCATACATATCTGAAAAACGATGACAGGATTATCTCTTTTGGATAATACAACTGTTGAATCTCTTGAGGAAATATGGTTACCCAATACCTCATAGTTGATGTATCATAACTATCACTCTCTTAGGAACTCTAAATGTGGTGTAGTAAACAACATCGACTGAAGAAAGGTTACACCCTCTTAATAAACTTGTGTCTGCTATATGGAAGCCAACTACACCAGACAATCCTAGGACATATTAAAAAAGAAATCCTATTCCATTTTTCCATTCCCTAGAGAATAGACTCTCTTGGATTCATAGTCCTACATCAAATCCACCTTGTGCTCAGTCATAGGTTCAAGTCTCTCTACATGAATACATACCTAAGAATCTGATGATCATAATAAACCATAATGTTCCCTCCCATAATGTAGTGACTCCACATACTCAAAGAGGATACTAATGATTCCCACTCTAGGTGATTATTCATGTATTTATAATCATTGGGACTTAGTTGTATCGACCCATATGTTATAACAGTATGTTATTTCATCATCATGGAATCAATCTCAGCTCTTAAGGCATCACAATACGCTACAAAGGCCACTCCCTCCTACAATAGTATCAAAATAAGAGAGATCGTCTACCTCAAACTCAAATACAAAAATTCTCTCTTATACTTCTCAATACTGGTAAGCTACTACCCTTTTTACATTAAGGAATTCAAATGGGATATAATCCAAGAGAAGTATACCAAAAACCTATGGTCATACCCGGCTAATCCAATATAACTCCAAACTTGTCACACACTCTTGGGTGGATCCAAAGAAAGAACTACATCAATCTTAATCTGGTTTATGGCTAAACTATTCCGAAAAATTAAATTCCTCAAAAATTGAAACCCATGAATCCAGAACTATCACATTGATAGCTTAACATAATAATTTCCCCCCCCCCCCCGAAGAAAATCTTGGTCCATCATCAAGTGCTTGGTTTGCTCCTTCTCTGATGTAGAGTATATGAGTATAACATCAATGAATAAAACAAAAAAACTGGTCCAAGAATGATATAGGGATTCATTTCATCAAGTACATAATCATATTAAATAAATTCATTACACTTAATGGAATCACCAAGAATTCATAGTGTTTATAGTATCATCAGAATGAAAACATCATAATATCAACATTATATCTCCCAAATGGTGGTATTCAAACCTGATATTGATATTTTGAGTACTGTCTTTCACCTCATAACTGATCATAGTAGACATCAATCCTTGATAATAGGTTAATTTGATTTATCATGGACTAATTCTGGAATGAATTATATACGAAAAGAATAATGTTCACATCCTCTATTTTCTCAAACAACACTGAAGATTCCCACAGGGACATATTGAGCATGATAAGACCCTTATCTAGAGGGTCCTCCAACTACAACCACAACTCATGAAGCTTGGTAGTGGTCATTTGGTATACCAACTATGATTTCAAAGCTGCCATAGAATGATTTCCAATACAAAACTCAACATCGTACATTGAATTTTGGCCTATAAAATCTTCATGGAGTATGTACATAAAATCCTCAATGACTGAAGGAATCTATATTACTAAAGATACTATGGCGTCAAGTTCTACACTTTCCAACATATGGGTGATGGGATGTAGCCTCCTCCTCAAGAAACACACATATCTACCCAAAATATATCTCTCATAAAAAGGATAATATCATTCCATTATTGCAATGGTATCTACCTCAACTATGTTGATTGTAAATCTGGGATCAAACAATGGAAAACAAATCTATAAACAATATGACATCATAGGGATCCCTTTTGAATACAAAAAGGACCCATGACATACTCTCTTAATAAATAAATAAATCTCACTATCAGTAGATAAAATATGTCAATGAATCATTTCCCATATAAACCTCAAGATAAAGATACTGTGTTATGACCTCAACCGGGAGCTCTAGCTCTCATTCCAATAGTATAAAGGTAAAATAATAAATCACAAATATGTCTACTAATACTACAAAAATATTATAATAAAAAAATATCATACTACTAATCATCTCATTTTCCACTGGGTCATATGGTTCCATAGTCAGTAGATTCTCGTGGCCCTGACTGCTAGATTCTTGAGCCTTCCATGGGAAACATTGTGGTCATGGTGGAATGATCTCATGTTGTCTTCCACGGGCCAAAATATGATTCAAAAACAAAGAAAATATGAGTGCATTAAGTTTCCTCAAAAGGAAATAAGTGGTACATGTGGGGACCCACATGTGATGTTGTCCCACTCCTCTTTATAGACATGTCACAACCATTACACGACTCACTAATTGTGTAGCACTACATGATGTGTATGTGAACTACCCAACATGCCTTAGCCACCCAAGGTCCTGCACATTATCTTGTCCATGTCTATGTAAGTCTTCCCATATCCACATACATTAGTACATGGAATGTCCTTTGACATGGGGTACCACCAGTGATTCTGGTCATGTTTGTGTAAGTCTGTACATGGCGTGTTATTGGAAATGTTCTCCCACATGGTCTCTTGCCCATCTGCTCAGCCACATGGCTTGTCTACCCAAGGAGGGATTGGAATTGTGTGGGATATTCACATGACATTTCCTATTTAACACCAAGTGGAACCATATCAACTATAGACACCAGGCAATTTGAAGTGTGTTCAATGAACTACCTGCTATATAGTTAGGATTTTCATGGAAACCCAGATCAATTCAACGGTGATCCAGAGCACTCATATTTACCACAAAATTCACCTCCAAGCCTCCTTAAATAGATGTAAATTGACTGTATTCATTAATTTCATCCATCTAATTGATAGATATTTGATTCATTAATTAATGGAGGTTTTCCGCACAGCCCGCACACATATCCCATCACATCCCTCTCAAGTTTGGATCCCAATTCACCAAACCACTCACCCAAAAACCTAAAACATCAAATATATTTCCTTTATTTCTGATACATTCACCACATTATTATCCATCATGAATCTAGGGGTTCGACTGGGAAAGTTCCTTCCCAAAATTCTAGAATCACGATCCTCTAGTCCAACGATGACTACTGTGAAGAATTATTGAAAATGGATCGAATCATGTTTAATAAACATTAGAAAATAAATTTTTCCCACTGAATATAAATAAGGATATCTAGGGTGAGAAAAACAACGTAATCAATTTATTATATCCATGAAAACATGAAACGTATAAATTCGAATTCAAATCAAAGAAGTAATATTTTCAAGATTAATAATTTATTCAATAGGGGATTAAATAAAAAATGGAAGAGTCCTACCTGGTGTTGGTTTGTTCTTCATTGAAAAACATTATCAACGTTGAAGAAGAGTATTTATGTTAATATGATCTCAGTCTACCATGGTCTAGAGTATCCTAATTATCTAATTCTGATTCATTGATGAGATGGGGAAGGAAATCCTTTCAATTATTTGAGGAATTTTGTGAAACAACCTAGAGAATTTTTATAATGATAAATTTATTGGTACCCTTATTAGGTTTTGTAAATTGAAATATTATATTTAATTATCTATTTTCACCAGACACTACCACTAATGTTCATTATATACAAACATCTCATACTCACCTATTTTAGGTCACACCTATGGTAAACCTCACATTATGAAATCAACTATGGTCCTAACTTTTTGATATGTTATTACAATTAAATTTTATCTCATTTTATATAGAAAAATCCATGTGCATAAAATAAAATATATTAAAAAAATTCATAAAATTAATTCAGGGCACACAATGCCTCAAAATGTAATGTCATCTTACTGTATCAATTCAAAAATATACATTGAAATATTTAAAGAACTTACAAGAAAAAATACGGTATCCTAAAAATTACCATAAATTATGTAATATATTGATGAAACATCATGGAATAAATTCTTTTATGGTGAATTATATGTAACACCCTATGATTTTAGTGGGTATTTCTCTTTAAATAAATTTTTTTTGTTGATACATATTAATACATGAAACACTGAACATAAAGAAGAATGATATATTTTATTAAAATAAAATGTTTCAATATAATATATATAATAAGTCAATATGATAATATAAATGTTATATCAATAATAAAATTACAGGAGGAATAAATCCATAAGAAAATGAATAACTTCTAACATGGAATCCTTTTCCTCATGATATTCATGGAAGATTATACACCAAATTATATGTATAGATAGAAGACAGATCATTATAAATACTATAGACATATTTTGAATTGAGTAATTGAAAAGGATAAAATGATTATATTGATATATGTATGTTTATATTTATGAATTTAATATTACAATTATATATATGGTGGTTGGATATATTGTCAATCGATAAATGACTGTTGGATATATGGTTTTTATATATAGTAATCCAATAGGTACATTAGAGTTGTGTAGATTTTAATATTAAATTATAAGTACTTTAATTGAATAATAATAACTAAATCAATAAAAAATAAAAAAATAAATAAAATATTTTATTATAAATATATTTATATTTATTATATATACTAATTATTATTATTTTCCAAAATAACGATTCTACGTATTTAAAAAAATTGAATAAATTTTTCAATACTAATGGATTGATTCACATTGTGTTTTTGGAGGATATATAATTAATTTAAATGGGATGTGATTACAACGTTTTAATTCTATAAAATGATATTTTTATCAAATAACTGTTTTATAAATGTTGTGTATTTTTATATCAAAAAATTAAATAAATCATGTTTCAAAAATTATACAGTAAAAACATTCAAGATTTAATCATATATATTATCACACTATTAATAAATCATTGATATAAATTATGATTTAGAACACTTAAAGATTAAAATGATGTTTTCAATAAAGAAAATTATATTTTATGTTTTCCTTTAAAAGTTAAATTTCTAATATTAAAACATAAATTAGTTTAAAATGATAAAAAATTTCTAATATGAAATATGAAATTAATTATTAAGGTGAATTTAATTTTACGAATTAAAATAAGATATCGTGGTAAAAATTGAGTTACCAAAATAAAAATAAAATGAGGTAAAAGGAATAAAACATTGTGGTAAAGACATAAAATATAAAATAATCTAATGCCTCAGGAAACTAATGGGGGGAGACTCGGGGATTTATAAAATATACACATTTTATTCTCGACTATTTCCTTTGGATCCTATTGTCTTATTAGTAGGGAAACTACTCATCCATATTCTTAAATACTTACTCAATCCATAGAAATATCAAGTATAGATTTAGAAATATATTTCTAGGCATATATATATATATATTACTTGGTCCACCTATAAAGTATACACAAAATAAAATATATCAAAAATGTGTTTATATGGTTTATTAACCACTATTTCACTAGTATGAGGTTAGATGTTCTGGAAGTGATCACAACTCCAATACGGTCTACATCATCTTCCTTTCATTCACTCACTATATCCAAGAGGGTTATAAATATAATTTTATAGACCTGTAGGTATCATTATCATTTTATTAGTATGAATATAAATTTAGGATTAGTATAGGAAACGAATATCCATTGCATCTTATATATATAAATATATTCATTGAATTTCCCAGGTGCTACTTCTATATCCATTTCCCAATATTTCTAAATCATTATAGACAAATTGTATCATAGATATTAAAAAAACTCAAGAAAATTTCGGAAAACTAGGTATAATACTTCTAGAAATACAATTATCCTAAAATATAATATAACAAAATCACTTTATGACCAAGATGTATATATGAAAAAACCATTAACCTGATATTCTATGATATATAGAGAACCTATTCTTTATCAAAGCCAGTAATAAAATTATTTCTTCCTTAGATTTCATCATTCTTTTTTTCACATATACCTTAAGTCAGATATACAAGAAATCCTATGTTTTTGTCTTCCCATCTTCTTCTAAGAGAAAAATGTTCCTTCTACTCTATTCTCTATTATTCCCATATTATCTATATTATAATTATTTATATTTTATCATCATATATCTTAGGATCAATTGAATTTATGATTTGAAATTTAAAAATGAAATCTAACTAAAATTCCTTCTACTTCAATCCCATCCCATAGATTTATTCATAGATATATCTCCACCAATGAATTCAAACATGGTTTTTTAATTTTTTTTAACTGAAAAAAATCCTACAAGTTAATATCACATCATCAATCCTATCCAGATTCTATAGAATCCAAATATCATAGAACAAAATCACCATTTATAGACTGATGAGTTAGTTTCACCTTGACTAAACTCAACTATTATGTAGACTATAACATGGATCACATAATGGTGTTGTAACCTCTTATATAGTTGATAAAAAAAATACCTTTTTTCATTTAAAAATACACACCCTCCATGGTTCAATTACATTCTAATGTGTGTGATACTTCATCTCCTACCGGATTGGAATGTGGTTTACTTCTCCACAATGTGTTGCCTTAGAGAATTTGAATGAATCAAAAGTTTCCACTATTAAAATAACACCCTTAAAATTAAATGGAACATAATATGATGAGGTATTAATTTATTCCATTTTGGAATTTAATATGGTTTTGGAATAAAAATCTCTCCCCTATATGGATACCCTTGTAATTATATTGACATTGAATATTTTTTCAACACCTCTATGGTCTGATCTACGCTACTATGATAAAGAATATAAATTAACTTATGTAAATTAAATCCATTATACATTTGTGTAGGGTCACTTGGCTAGAAAAATATCATATTTTAAATTAATAGAAGACATATATTTTTTTCTTCATATCAATACTTTTTCAACATCAATGCTTAAGCCATATATTTTAAAATCACATTGTTCCACTTTGCACTGCGATCACTCTCACTAGTGTTATAACATTTTGGGATCCTATTCTATAGTGTCTCGCAATATAATGGTATTTCCTAAATCCAACTGTCGACTATCACTAAGATATTTTCGGATTTACAACCATTCTTGGAACTCTAGATGAGCTTAATTATTCCTCATGGTAGCACCATTCTATGAATGTGTTTTTATGGTTGAACACTTTTTTCAAAATCTAAATACCACTATATTGTGGCCAATGGTATAGTGATGTGAAGATAAAAACCTCTAGAAAACTAGATATAGAAAATTACAAGAACCTTATGAATTTTTAAAGCATATCTGTAAATTATGGCATGGATTACTTCCTTGTATCATGGTATTATTCTATTATTAGTAGAACACTTATCACCATATTATTAATTATAATCTCAAACATTTTTAAATTTTTAATTTTTAAATGCATGGAAATTTTTCAATTTTTCTCATTATAAATTCTAAATTAATCCAACTATTTCTCACCAATTATATAACTATGATATAGATATCAAGGTATCTTTTTTTATATCTCCTATAATACATCCATGTTCTCTTTTTGTACCAATATGTATCTATTTGAAGCAATTTACATCTATGTTATTCTATGTGCACTAAATCTCAAAATCTTCTATGAACATTCAATAAGACAAAGTATTTGATGTATTATACCATAAAATCACTTCAAATATTTTCAAAAATTAAAATACAAACATATTATTGAGGAAACCTCCCCTATATAATTTATTAACAATACTATCATAAATCCTTCTTCTCTTTATTGATATAGGTTATAAAAAATAATCTTCGTGATTTATGATGAATTTTGCTTCACCAAATTGTCAATAAAATGAAAATGTGTCCTCTCATTCGGATAATGTTTTATGATCTCTCAAAATTTGAGTGACACGAAAAATCTTAATTATGATCACTCCCCATATCTAACTAAATAATATAAGGACGTCTTCATTATATTTATCCCTTGTTTCTAGATCATTCCATTGACACTATAAGTTGAAAACCGGTAACATAGTGGATTAGTCAACCAATTTAATTTTATTCTTATTATAAAGAGTTCTATATACCATCATTATACCTCACAATAATACCGCTTGATGATAAAAATTGAACTATAAATATTTTTCTCCAATCTCATCTAAAATATAATTATTTATTTAATAATGTTAATTTACCACATAGAATATGAGTATTAAAAAAATTACTCATGTTATATTTATCCATATCTTGGTGTATAAAAGAAGAGTGTGTTAACAATATCAAAGATATTCATGCTACTCAAATAGATTCAATAAACCCTGGTGGATAGAAATATCAAAATCATTACCACATATTTTGATCTCAATCACACTAACACCAAAATTCTAGAAAATAAACATTAAAGATAAATGTGTGGGAGGAATACCTCATATTTATTTAATTACAATCACAATATTATGATAAAATAATTGTACCTATTGATATCCATATACTCCAAATAACCTTTAGATTCTTCTTTTTTAGAAAAGGATAAAAAGAAATTCATGTTCATCACCACCCCTAATAGTAATTAACTATGGAATAATAAAAAATACAGAACTAATATTCTAAAAATGATAAAAAATTGTTGGTTAGTATAACTAAAACATTGTAAAATATAGGTATCCATAAAATAGTCAACTAGAACCAAAGAATTTATAAAAAAATTTACATGATGGTATAAATGTTTCTACTTCATATTTCAATTTTTTTTGTCATACTAGGTGGCCTAATAACATTTGAAATATGGACTCCTACAACTTGGTAATCTTAAATGGTTATTTGATACTATTAAAACTATCAAATGTATATTTGGAACCTATTTATCATTAGATAATGCACATCTATGTTATTTATTTTTCATTCCATCCTGTAATTTCTATATTTTATATAGAAAACTAATGTGGGTTCTTTCCACTAATTGTTGAGTTTGGTTATTCCATAGTTCCATTTGATCATGCATAAAAGAAAAGAGATATTTAATTCCTTAAACCTAAAATGTTCATATACTACCTTTTCATCTAATTGCATCTATCAACTTTGGATATATATAAAACAACGTATTGTTTCTCCCCCATAATCATATAGAACATTAAATTCAGTTAGATATATTTTAGTACATGAGGAAAGGGGTCCATCTGATATTCTTATATAGATGATTCTAGTTTTCAATTACAATCTAACCCTTATATTCTATAATCCATCCATGATTTCTTAGTGGTGTTCATTTTAATTACACCAATAACACATTATTCCTCATGAATATATTATTTATGATACATTTTCTCTATTTACATAGTGAAATTTTCCATTATGGTAATCTTTTGAATGATTCATCTTGTATAATCCTCCATCCTTTTTATAAAAATAAATGATAAATTATTCTTTCATAGACTAGTATTTATTTCCTTAATGTGATTCATTTTACTAATACAAGTATCATTCTTTAATACACCATATAGGCATCCATTCCCAATCTTAATTCGCTATGAAATAGATTTTACACCAGTTTTATAATCTTTCATCATAGATGTATGGATAAGACCACTTAATCATACATATTTCTTATTATCCAGAGCTATAATATAAATATATTATTTCTAATTTTTAATCAAAGATTTATTATTTTTTCTAGGATGGTCAATGTCAGTAATCTGTCTTGGATGCATGATACAATTTTTATTATTTTCATTCATTATTGCCTTCAAAATCCCCAAAACCTATCTCCATTTAGACAAAATGGTTTTTCATTAGAACTATTATTTTATTAAAAATAAACTAATTTTCAATCTATAATGGTTGGTTCATATAATCCAACAATGACAGTTGATATAACATATCTTAGCTTCCATGTTCATAATAATCTAGTCTAATAAGTCATATTTTGTGTAAAATAAATTTTTTATTCTCCCTCTCATAATTACGTATTTTCATATGAGTGGGGCAAGATATCTTGGCATCTATATTGCTCTTATTACTAAAATTCCATTCTATAAGGGCAAGGTTAGATCAAATATAATATCTCCATTATGAAATGATATATTATATAATTTTATAGTAACTGATATGTAGTAATAACATGATTTTTCTGATTGTACAACTCCAATTTCTACTTACACACATCCCTTATATGTCTAATAATGCTACAAAAGAGAACTTCCTCATTATTTTACTTCATGTTTCATTATTTCAATAAATTGAATTCTAGATATTTTTATATACAAAATCTATATTTGTATTTTATTTATCATTGAATGAAGTCTCTATGTATGAAACATACAAGTTTATCTTCATTATTAAAGCATGAATATCTCCTATAAGAGTCTAAATCTTCAAATACGTGTTCTATAGTTAGCTTTCTAAATTTTAAATATGAGAACACCTTTTATCATGTATAATCAACATCTTGTCTTAACATTTCTCTCTAATCATAGACATTTATGCTTCATGAAATTTCTCATTTTCCATGATTTACTCCAAATAATGAAGAAGTTATTTAATTTAATCATTTTTTTCATTTAATTCCTTATTACTTTTTGAAATAAACTCTTATTATTTCTTGTATTAATCCATAAAATACATATTTACTTCTTATAACTCCTATACAAAAGAAGAGTTCTTTTTTCCTTAATTTTCAAAGAATGTTTCATTAATTATCATTGATTTAAACACCTCTTGTTTTATAAACAAAAAATTTCTAGATAAACCACATGGCCTGGTTTCCTTTTCCTATCTATATCATATATGATATATATAACCCAAAAATTATACTTTATATGAAAATTTATCTACCAATTTAGAATAAGATATAAATAATGAATAAACTTTATTCACCTCCTTGATAATAATCAATTTCTTTCCTTCCTTCTTCCATTTCTTATTCTCCTTTTTTCTTTATTCTAAAAAGTTGAAATCCGTATTAACCAAATTTAGATATAGACTCAGAATAAATTTTTTTTATCACATCACTTCATAATTTTTATCGTTTATGAGTTTCATCACGATCTTAAACAAATTTACATGATTGGTCAATTCTCCCACAATTTGTTAAAAATATTTTTAGGACTCTTTCAACAATCCTATAATATTTCGATTCTTATTCCTTTGAATATTTTTTCCCTAAATCCCCATAAAGATTCATTTTGTGATAAAAAATTCTTTTTTATCCATTATCATATTGAGAAAACAGTATATCATTTTTAGAAATATAATCAACAATATATTCATAATATATTCCCAATGTTGAATCTATAACAAAACCTATTAACTATGATGCAATTTGTAGGGTATAAGGACACAAAAAGAAATGTGGGTGGGGTGGGTGGTAAATTAGGGTGTTAGTAGATTTAAAATTTATATCCATTTAATAATTACATTTGATCATGTTCCCTTGTTAGAATGAATATTATTCACACATCCTCTTACGTTATTACTCAATCCAAAAAAACAAAACCAAAGATATAGAAATGTAAAGGTAAGGAACAACTAGATTTTAATTGGTTCACCTATAAATGATAGTCCAAGGAGAACATATCAACAATGTGTGGATATGTCTAATTAACCACTACTTCACTTGTATGAGTTGACATCATTAGAAAGATCTTACTAATCCAACAAGTTCAACAGTCTCTTTCTATCATTCAATCATTTCTTACAAGAGGGTTGCAAATATCTATTTATAGACATATAGATATCTTCATCAATTTATTGAGATGAATTTCAATTCAGGATCAGTGTAAGGATATTATATCCCATTCACATTCTTATTCCAAATAGATGCTCTAATAACTTCATAGTGATGCTTCCAAATATAACACTAGATATGTTTCAATCCTTGTAGTATAATTTATAAATTAGATCTTCTATACAACTCCCCAGAGACTAAATATTTTGTATTTGATATTTCTAGAAATATAATTATCCTTAAATTAATTTCAATCATTCCATTTCACGATCTATATTTTTCCACGATAATCCATGAACCTATTTTTTCAAAGTTATATATAAACCATTTTTTATCAAACATGATACACACCAACTCTTAATACCTCAAATCCAATATTAACATTTTTTACACAAACTATTAAAATTCTATTCCCAGTCATTAAGAGTATACCAAAAAATAAAAAACTATTTCTTACCATCAATAAGATATAACTTAAAGACTCAATTTTTTGTCATTCCATCTATATTATAAGAAGAAACAACTCCTTATTCTCTATTCTCTAATCATCCTATATTCATTAAATATACAATTTTCATAGTAGATTTTTATATATCCCAGAATGATTTGAATTTTAAATATTTAAATAAAAATATATAATTAACATCAAATTTCTCCATCACTTAGATTAATTCCCAAACATATCAGAACCAAAATTTTTGAATTTTGTAATTTTTTTAACTAACCAAAAAACATCCTTTGTAAGCCACATCATAAGACATGTTAAAATTATTTATAATCCATATATCATGGTAATACATAACCTTTTTAAGTGTGATTAGTTAATATCAACATAACTAAACAATAAAATCATGTTTTCTATGTCTAGGAGAACATCTTCATGGTGTATTCTTCATTATATTCGACAAATCTCTTACTGTCATATTACCCAAAATAGACACTCCTTGGAATAATAACTTCTCTTGTTGTGGAAGATTTCATATCAAACATGACTATGGTGTGGTATACCTTCCTATAGTGTGAATCTCTATTGAATCTAGAAAACATAAACCATTCAACTCTAGAAATCAAACACTTCACATAATAATAAGAATGGTGTAGTCAGATATTCATTTATTGTTTTTTGATTTTAATTTGGTTATGTCATAACCTTATTTATACTATATGGATACCCTTATAATTACACTAACACTAATATTTTACTAACCAATTTTGAGACATGATCTCTATTTCTATATTATAGAACACAACATTACTTAAGCACATTAAAAAAAATTACTATATGGTGTGGTCAAATCAATTGTGGAGTTTACCTTATCAACTAAATAATTTATCAAACATTAATTTGATCCACCTATCATATATCAACTTCAACACTCCATCTATATTGTATAAATTCAGATGATGTCGCCTCATACTACAAGAATTCTTTCCAATTACTCCTTACCCCACCCGCACTTCTCTATGGTGTTGTGCTGCATCATGGTCCTAAATACCAACTAAACTTTTCCCATGTTGGGAACTAAAATTATTTGATTCCAATTCAGTATTGGTTTTGATCTTGTTACTACCTCATGATGGTTCCTTTCTCATGATGTGTTTCAAGGGCCACCATTTTAAACTCCAAAACACATATACGGCATTGAAAATGGTATTTCAATGGGAAATAAAAACCTCTAAAACTCCAGATATGAAAAAGTATGTGAACTTTATTTATTTTAATAGTTATCCTATAATTATGGTGGGTTGTACTCAATTGCATTGGGGTTTCCTTCTACTACTTCCAGAACAGTGATAATCATTTTTTCATTGTATTATCCAACTATTATTCACCCATGAATTTGGAAAACACAAAAAAGAATGTCTATTTTCACACTATAACTTCAATATTATTCAAACCATTTAACAACATTTCCATAACATTGATATATATATCATAGTTTCTCCTTTCATATGAACTTTAGTGTATCAATTTGATTCCACTTCTAAACAAATGAATCCATGTGCACAGACATTCATCCATGTGATTTAATGTTGCACAAATCTCCAAATACTTTTTGAACAATTAACATTACTATGTATTTATTGTATTCATACATACATCCTATTTGTAAATTATCAAAAAATAAAACACAAAAATTTAATGGTTTCAATATAAAAATATTTCTATAATTTTTTGTATTCGGGAATGAATTATACATATCAACTATTTTTCCTATTTTTATCCACATTATTTATAAAATTAATTCCATGTATATTAAATAATAAATATTTTAAAATTTTCATTAAAAACTCAATTTTCATGACCCGTCCCATGGGTCACCTGCTATGACTATCCCATTCCCACCCCCAAAAGTGTTTGGGATGGAATCTAGTGTCGAAGGCATCAACCTGCAAGTGGGATGAATTTTCCTTTGGGCATGTATGAATACACACACCTAGCCATGTCCCACACATTTAAAAGGAAATAGTTATCACTAATACAAATCTTTTTACTAGTAAAACCAATAAAATTGTGCCATAATACAAACCCACCTATATAACTTAAAAATGAAAAGTATAAAAAGAACATTGATCTCCATCTATTGAAAACCCAATATGATCATAAGAGTAGTGTAGCTATTGGAACCCAATGTAGTAAATCATGTCAGGATGGTCATACTGGGTCCATCTTGGTCCGAGGTGACGCAGTCCAATATCTTTGCGTTTGTCTGTACCATCTCTCTGAGCACCTCTGGGTCTCGGTCACCCAAAGTCTCTGTCGAAATGCTGATGTCATTCAGAAGACATGAAATTTGTGGGGAGAGCCCGTGTAGAGGCGAGTAATGTGATAATTAGTAGGGACATTAAAACAAAAAGGAATGACTACACAACTATCCTAAACGTAAAGATTGATGCAGAAGACAACTCACACAAGGTATACATTTAGGGTCGTGAAAGAAGAATAATCAGTCACATTATGAAACTCCTTAGATGCTGGAGAACATCCCCATTATTTACTATAGTTGGCCTGTGAGGTCAAATAAAATATTCTTCCCACTAACCTTAGACTACATTGGTTCTCATACTTAATGAGTACCATGGGTATGCTGGGTCACACAGAGTCTCTCCCCACAATGGGTCTGCTGAGTCACACAGAGACATTTCCTACCATAGACATACTGTGGTACTCCACATATTGGGTATCGTGGGTCTGTCATGTCACACAGAGCTGCTCCCCACCATGGCCATATCGGGTCACATAGAGCTGCTTACCACTGGGACATCGTCGAGTCACACTATGTAAATAGTCAGTAGTATTTAGGTCTTAGCCAACCACATGGTTTCGTATGTATCATGCCTGGGAGAATTAATCCCAGTGATATTAGTCACATTTAAACTTCCATGAAAGCCTCCTCATGACATTCCCAATGATCCTCTTCATTGATAGGTCCCAACATCGCAAATGAGTCATCGACCAGACATACAGTTTGCATGATACAAACATTTTAGAAAGTAGGGGCTGGTTGCGTCTAGACCTGGTCTGACCCGGTCGGATTGACCTGACTAACCCAGACTGGGGTTCCCACATAACCGAGTTTAAATTGCACTGACTCGACCTGACATGTTTCGGGTCTGAGTCGGTCCTATCTGGCTTGGCCAGTGGTTCATGCACAATCGGCCTCATTGGAACCAACCCAATGTGAGAGAGGGACGAGAACTCAAGGTCACATGGTGACCCAATCTAGTTCTTCCTGGCCTGCTGGTGCAGGTCTGGCCCGCTGATGTGGGTCTGACCAACAGATGCGGGTCTAGCCCGCTGATGCAGGTTTAGCCTGCTAATGTGGGTTAGGTCTGCTAGGCCACATGTCTAGTCTGCCGGCATGGGTCAGATCATCTGGGTGCAGAACTGTCCCGATGGACTAGGGGTTGCACGATGGCATGGGGCGCATCTCAATGGCTAGGGGCACGACCACTTGCCTGAAGACCGTTTCTGTGTGTAGATATTGTGGTGCTCATAGGATGTGGATGTCAATGATGTTTTTCCCTCCCGCATCACAAATATGTGAGGCTCCTCCATCCATGGTCCGTCGACCATTTCTTTCCTGCCACTCGGGCGGCCCAGACGCTGGAAGACCATCAATGTGGCTCCATTTGGTGATGCTCCTTCTACCGCCATAACCATTTGGACCTGGAATCCTACTGACGGGAGCCATATTCCACCAATCTGGCATCCTGTTGTCATGCCATCCAAAATGTGGAAGGCTCCGCTGTGTGCCGACACCAGTGCGCTAGTGTATTCTTCAGTAGACTCCCATCCATGCTCAGGTGGTCTGTTTTTCACATCGCTTACGCCCACGTACTATGGGGAGATTCCTCTTCACCGTGAAGGTCTCAAATTCACCTTTTCTTAAATTTGGATAATCCCATCACAAGTATAACACATGAAGATGAGAACATGCCTTGTTTTTGTCAGCCCTCACCCTCAATGATAGAAGTTAATAATCATAGGGAGGCTCGTTGATTGTGGCTCAATCAAACTATAGAAATTCTAATACTGGATAATAACTCTCTATAGAAGTTTCACCCAATAGCATAAACAAGTGATTTGCGGATCAACCAATTCATGGGTCGATATGAATTCATCCTTTCATGAATAATAACAGGGATGAACTTGTAAAAATTAAACCCCTACCTCTTTAATGTTTTTTGTAACATCGTTACGTCCTCAAGGTTCCAAGACATTGATGTTGTTCATCAATTTCGACACCGTTCTTCAAGGTGCGTAATATTTGTATGATTTTAATTGGTGTTTTTAATACTTCGTTGGATATGATGTTTGTTGGATATTCATCAGAGAATCATCACAGATTAATTCCCCATTCCACCAATGTGTCATCCAAAATTAATGGAAAACATGCCATAATGATTTTGTTATGATTTGATGTCACGTCATTACATTATTTCATTAATGAAACAACGTCGTTGTTATGCATAATTAAAATGTCATCATGTTGTGAGTTAATGGTCCATTAACAAGTCTCATCAATTCTCCTTGTCGTTTCACTGCATCGGCATCATCTGAAGCTCAATGGTTGAGAAAAGAAATGAAAATAAATTATTAATGTTATTTTATTATTTTTCCAAAAGGCCAAAAATTAACATTTCTATTCAGACCTTGATAGATGAACAAAACCCATTTCTAGGTGAATCCTGACATTTTAAATTGAACAGTGCCCTCATACATACAATCAATCCACCGGTTCCAAAGTTAGAAAATCCCAGTTTCAGGTTTACATAGGTTTACTTAAAAAAGTTCAAAATTCCATTTTGGGCACACTGGGCTACGAAATCGCGTGCCATCGATGTGTGTGGTCTAAGAATATTTCTATATAATTTAAAAACAATACTCAGAATTTACGAGACATTACAGTATCCCCACATTATGGATTAATATTCCAAAAAACAAAAATAAAAACTAATCATATAGATGGGGATACTAAGCACAAATCAACGCCTCCCACTCCCATGTTCTCTTATCGAGATTCTCGTACTGCCATTGAACTCACACCAGAGGAATCGAACTCCCACGTAGGACCTACTCATGTATTCCCCTATATCCACCGAGAACTCTTCAAATATCACCCCATCATCAGTATATAGCTCGCACCAGTCAATGACGTGTGATAGATTATTCAAGTACCTCCTTAGCTACAACACGTGTAAAATAGTATTCACCCGGTGCATCTGTGGGGGAAGATCTATGAATTACACCACCTCAAAAACATTAATAAGTTTCTAAAAAGATCTAATGATCCTTGGAGATAGCTTTTCACCCTGGCCCAATCTTCATAATCCTATTCAGGGTGAGACCCAAAGGAATACATGATATCCCTCATCAAACTCCAAGGGCCTCCCTCTCTTATTATTATAAGACTTCTTCCTTCTCTGGGTAGTCCTCATCCTCTCCTAAGTGATTTGAACCTTCTCAGAGGTATCCCATACCAACTCTAGATCCATGATTACTTATTCCTTGGGTCTCTTCAACATAGGGGTGATCTACAAGTTCACCTGTACAAGGACACAAATAGTAGAATGACAATGTTAGAGTGATAGATTTAGTTGTGTAAACCTCCTCCAGTGGAAGGTGGTCCTCCCAACTATGACCAAAATTCAGGAACCAAGAACGTAGAATGTCCTCCAAGGTCTGTACGGTCTTCTCCCTTTGACCATCTGTCAAGGGTTGAAAACCCCTTTTGAAGAATAGCTTCATGGTAAATGCCACCTGTAATCCCCTCCACAATCGGGATGTGAAGAATGCATCAAGATCTGAGATGATTTTCAAAGGAACCCCATGAAGATGCACTATCTCCTAGATGTAGAGGCATCCCAAGCCCTCTAACAGTTTTTGCTCCTGAATGGGTAGGAAGTGAGACGACTTAGTGGGTTAGACAATGATCACCCTGATAGAGTAATGGCCCCTAGATGTACATTGTATCCCAGTCATATTGTATATTGAGATACCATCCCATTTCCAATCTGGTACCTCGAGTGGCTAGTCCAAGCATGCTAGAACCTGATGCTCGGTCTTAAATTGCTAACAAGTTAGGAATCAGGAAACAAACTCTGACACCACTTTCATCATAACCAGCCACTAGTACTGATGTTAGAGGTCTGGGTACATCTTCATCACTCCAAGATATACCACCAAATGGAATGTATGGATCACACTCAACATCTCCTCCTTTGACATCAATGGCACTAAAATGCGCCCTCTAAAAAGGATGATGTGCTCCCCATCTATTGAAAATCCAATAGGATATCATCATGAAGATAACTGAGCACATCGGGCCTCACAATAAAAATCCACCAGTTGTGCCTCCCCGACTCATTGTATGAGTGGGGAGTAATAGTCATTGACTAATGGTAAGAAGCTCCACTATCATCCATGACAGATATCTACATCTTGGTTAACTGCTCTATGACCTCAATCTATAGCTGCAAAATGGTGCTCATGTTGAGTGTGTCTGCCACCATGTTTCCCTTCCTAGGAGTATAGACTATATCATAGTCATAGTCCTGGAGAAACTATAGAAATCACCACTATATCAGGTTCATGTCCATCTGGGATAATATATTCCTGAGACTCTTGTTATCTAGTAAACTGTACATTGTTCAACCATCATGTGTTGATGCCACGTCTTCAAGGCAATGACCACTGCTACCAACATCAGGTCTTGGGTTGTGTAGTTTTTCCCATGCTTCCTCAACTATTGTGAATCGTATGAAATCACTGCTTTCTCCTGAATTAGGACACAAACCAACTCGGTTAATAATGCATTGTAGTAAACTACATACCCAACACCCTCTTTAGGTAGTCTCAAGATGGGGGCACTAGTCAGTCTCCACATCAGCTCCTAGAATCTCTGCTGACATTTCCCCATCAAAACTAAATGGAATCCCTTCTGTGTCAAAGTTGATAAGAGAGCTGCTACTCTTGAAAATTCTGGCATGAACCTCCAATACTAAACAGCCAACCCCATGAAGCTCCACAACTTAGTCATGGTCATGGGAATTTCCTAAGAATGAACCACCTCTATATTCTCTAGATCCAATGCAACTCCACCCTTTGAGATGTCGTCCCCCTAAAAATGTACTTTTCAAATCCAAAACTGAAACTTCAAGAGCTTACCAAATACCTAGTGCTCTCAGAGTGTATCCAAGACTATATGCAATATTGTAGCATGTTCCTACTCTATCACTGAGTAGACCAAGATGTCATCGATTAAGACCATGATGAACATGTTGTGGTAAGGCTAGAAGATCCTATTCATGAGGCTCAAAAACACTATTGTCACACTAGTCATGCCAAATAGCATCACTAGGAACACATAGTGGCCATACCGGCACCGTAAGGTTGTCTTCATTTCATACATGTCTTGTACCTGAAGCTGGAGATAACTTGATATGGGGTCTATCTTTGAGAACAAATTCTCCTCCTTCAACTAGTTGAAGCGATCATCGATTCTCAGTGGTGGATACTTTTTTATCATAGTCCCCAGGTTCAGGCATCGAATGTCCACGCACAACCTCAAACTCACAACTGTATTCTTGTATAGAGTATTGGGGTTTTCCCATGGTGAATCATTGGTCTTACGAACCCCTTATCCCACAAGTCCTTACGGTGTACCCTCAGATAGCGAAACTCTGTGGGAGCCATCCGATATTCTTGTGTGGATATTGGTGTCATCTCAAGGTATAGGTTGATGATAATTTCTTTCTTCCAATAAAGATTCAGTCTTGGAAAATATTTAGGAAAAATATCCTCATACTCGTTCACCACGACAGGAATGAATGGGCCCTTCTCATCCCCTACACTGAGGGTGAGTCTGGATAACTGGTGAGTGATCTGCTCCACCCTCCTCCAAGAAACACATCCTGTCATGTTAGGGTTTCCTTCTCACTGGTGAAGGAAAACCTGGCCACATCTCTATTAAAACAAAACATTGTACACCAACAATAGTCGATATGAGCATCGAATTTGGATAACCAGTCCCTTCCTAAGAAGACATCATAAGGCCTCAATACTGCTTCTAAGAGATCTCAAATGAATCTCTCACCTCCTAGAGTGATCTCACACTTCCAGTACTTTTTTGTAATCATCTAATTCCCTCCCATCGGAGTATCTAGCTATAAGGATAGTTCCAGCAGCTCCATTGAAATCTTCATGCTTCGAACAAATGCCTTGGAAATTAATGATTGACTAGAATCTTGGTCGATAATAACTACAACTAGGGTGGAGAAGACACAGATTGAATCTCAGATCATCTCTAAAGCATCCTGGTTATAAGCATATAAATCCTAAAGCTATGATCTCCCTTGTATGCACTCTCCCTATGGTCGGGGTGGACCACATGGGGGTGGTGGCAGTAACATCTCAAACCATTTCCCACCGCTTACTACTCGGCCTGCTCCCCTGCCATGTCCACCGCCCTGTGGGCCTCCTCACTTGAACTGTTACCTCTACCACAGTTGACCCTCAACCATCTACTAGTCTTCTGTATGGTAGATCGGGTTTTCACGAGCCATATCTCCCTACCTTCCACACTCTAAACACTTCCTAGATCCCTAATAACACCCTATGGATATGAATCCACAAAATACTGACTCCGAGTCTTGGGGTCTTCCCCTAAAAGACCTGTCCCTCTTGGACCCTTGTGTAAGATGTCTGGTGCTTTTTGAATCCTCTCCCACTCAGGGTCTCCTCAATGGATCAAAAACTGAATAAAGGGTCATGCACCATATTTGTTGATCATTGAGATAGTTTGGTGAACCTCGCTGAGTAATCATCCACAATTATGCTTCCCTGATGTAGGAGAATTAGCTCCTGAATGTAAACAGATCACAAGGTCTTGGGGAAAAACTCCTCATGAAAAATACTCTAGATGCATGCTCATTTGAGGTTCACCTCATAGTGAGAATGGGTGGACATGTTACATGATCTCCCTACCAATCCTTGTAGGTGGTTTGCTGCTAAGATCACTATCTGGTCATGTGGTGTCCTCACTAAGCGTGTGACCCATGTCACTACCTCCAGTCAGTCCTTAGTGACCTGAGGATTTTTCTTTGCCCTGGCCCAAGGATGTATCTCTCTAAAAAACTCTTGTATGGAACAGATTCTGCACACATCCTCTACCAGAACTGTTGGCAGAAGATTCTAACCATTGGGTGGTGGTAGCACTAGTGCACCACCCAGTGGGGCCATCACTAGAACTGGTCCCTGAACGGATGCCTCATTTCTAGGTGGGCTATCCTCCTGAACTCGTATCAGGATATTTGTTGGTCATCCATGTGGAGGAATCCTGATCGTAGATCAGGGTGTTCCACATTCAGAAGGTTATACCTGGTGATAAAAATTTTATTCAAAAGAACGTGAGGAGACACTTATGAAACCAGTGTTTTCATGTATTGATATGAAAAGCAGAATTCAAGGTCCTTGTGTATGTATACGTCGACAGCCGCATCAACACTAGACTCCCTGAATCTAGATGTCAGACAAAAAACACTTAACATTGTTACCTCAAAACCAAAAACAAACTCTCAGTCTTTGTGGTATGACTTACTGCCATCTTGTACCAGTTTTTCATCACTCTTTCCCCAAGGTTGTGTCGTGACTACCCCACATCTTCCTCTCAAATCCCATGCGCTGACGACTAGTGCCGAAGGCATAAACCCGCATGTGGGAGGCATTTTGCTGAGTACCTGTACAGATACACGTTCCCAACCAAGTACATCATACTAAAAAATAAAACAAGTATCACAAAAACAAATATGAGTACAAGTACAACCAATAAAAGTGGGCCAAAATACAGACCCCACAATAGACCGAAAAATTGAAAAGTGCAAAATGTACTCTGATGGCCATTCATAGAAAACTCTGCCTAATCATAAGTGTAGTGTAGCTACTAGAAGCTAAATATGTACATCATGTTCTCTGGGTCCTACAGGGTATCACCTAGCCCTATGCCACTATGTACACCATCGTAGTGTCTGTCGGTCATGTCTTCCAAAGAAACTCTGGGTCCCAGTCCACTGAGGTCTTTGTCGAAACAATGATCTATAGAACGGGACATGATGGGAGTGTGCAGAGCCCGTGTTGGGATGAGTAACAAAATACTTAGTATGGACCCAAAAACACCCCCACAAATATCCTCAATGTAAATCATGAAGATCAACATAGCTCAGAAAAAGTATACATTTAGGGTTGTTACTGAAGAATAATTTGTCACATTGTCGAACTCATCAGCTTCTGGAGAAATTAGATCCATTATTGAGTATAGTGGGCCTGACTGGTCACACAGAAGATGCTTTACACTAGACTTGTACTATTGTGGTACTCATCCCGGATTAGTACCATGGGTATACTGGGTCACAGAGAGCCTCTCCCCACCATGGACCTTCCGGGTCACAGCAAGCCTATTCCCACCATGGCCCTACTGAGGCACTTCTCCAGTTGAGTATCATGGGTTTGTTAGTTCAAACAAAGCTTCTCCCCACCATAGGTATGCTAGGTCAAAAAATTCTCATTCCACTGGCCCTTCTTCATGTCACATAGAGATGATAGTCCGCAGTCTTCACATCTTATCCAAACTTAGGGTTTCATATGTAGCGCATTTGGGATAACCTCTCCTCATGACATTCATCACATCTAAACCTACAGGAATTCCTCTATAAGGAATACCAAAATATCTACCTCATCGAGAGGGTACCAACTACACAAACTTATTCTCGATCAGATGTGCAGTTTGAATGATATGTGTGTTCTAGTTTATAGGTGTCAGTTACCTCTTGGCCTGGTCCGACCCGCTCAGACTGACCCATCCAACCCGTCCTAGCTGTCCGACATACACTGGATTAAATTCAACTGACAAGACCTTTCCTAATTGGGATATGTGTTGGTCTTGTCTGACCTAGGCAGTGTGCTAGTCCCAATGGGTCTCACTGGACCTTTCCCGATTTGACTGAGGGTCCATCACCCCAAATCACCCGACAACCCGGTCTTGTCCGGACCGACCAGAAGGATGTGGGTCTAGCCTTCTGGCATTGATCTGCACCGACCTAGTGGCTAGGGGCACGTCCCTGTGCTTGGGGGCATGACATGATGCCTGGAGGTGTAGCCCGCTGGCTAGGGACATGGTTCACTGGTTGGGGGTGAGCCTGCCAGCCCGAAGACTGGCTGTATCGATAGCCAGTGGTGTGCTCTTGGGACATGGTATGTTGTCGCGTCCGACTTCCCTTCTACCCTTCTAGTGCAATGGGCTCCTCCATCTTTGTTCTGATGACCAAATATGGCCATCCACTAGTGGATCCTAGACGTGGGCCCCCCACAATGATTCAGCAGTTGGCACTACTCCTTCTGCCACCACTGTGCGCCACTACACCTTTCCACCGGCATGACCATCAGCCTATTGTCCCACCGTCTAGTACACGGCGGGTACCACCGCATGCCACCACCTCTGACCAACTGGAAAATTCTTAGGTGGACCACCAGATGTTCCCTTCTGGTCATTTAATTATGCGGCCTATTATTATGACTTTCGTGGAGCGTCCTCTTCACTGAGAAGGTCTCAATCCCACCTTGACGTCAATTCGGACAATCCATTCATAATGAGTGCACATACAGAGGGGAAATCGTGTTGTTCGTATCATCCCACACATTTCAATTTATAAGTATATAATCATAGGGTGGCTTGGGGATTGTAGTTCAATCGAACTAGGGATAAACCATTCCCAGATAAAACTCCCTAAAGAAATGTCACCCTCCCTCAAAATCGCCAAATTCACGGATTGACCTGTTCGTGGATTGATATAAATTTGTGATTTCTATAATAATAATGGGGAAGAACTTTCAAAAATGAAACCCCTTCCTATTTTATGTTTGTTCCTGGAACCTTATGTCCTCGAGGTTTCAATACAGTAATTCCATTTATCGCTTCTGACTCTGTTCTTTGAGGTGAATTGATGATTTTGGACGTTGTTCAATGTTTGTCATTCTTTATTGGAGATTATGGTTGTTAGATATTTTTCATAGAATCCTCACATTTTAATTACTAGTTTCACCAATGACTCAACCAAAATAATAGAAAAACATGTAAAAATATTTTAGTTATGTTGTGACAGTGTATCATTATGCTATTTAATTTATGAAACAACATCGCTATTACACATCATTGAAGTGTCATTACACTATGAGATAACAATACATTAATGTGTCTCATCAATGAACCTCATTTCTATATGGCAGCATCACCGTATACGACTCAACAAATGAGAAAAAAATAACTTTTACAATTATTTTATTATTTTTCGAAAAGTTGGAAAATTAACATTTTTTTATCCATTACCGCTGAAGTCAAGTCTTTTCAAGGAAAATACCAGAATTCTCAAATTCAACATATCCCCTAAAATTTTCAATATGATCAGCGGTTCAAAAGTTAAAAAAACCCACTTTCATGTTTACTTATGCATACATAAAAAAAGGTCAAAAATTTCGTTCTGGGCTCACCGAACCTTACAATCACATGTCGTCACAGCGCCTGGTCTCAAAATAATTCCATATAATTTTTAAAAAATACATGGAATATATGAGACATTAAATTAATGATAAAATTAAATACACATTACCCCTTCCAAACCACCTTTTTCCATCCATTCACTCTTAAATACATGCACATCAGTTCCCCCTTGAATACGTATTTACTCACCATTTTTTAATGAACTTTTCATATCCAATCATTATAAATATTATTATCCACTATAATGATGTTATATTTACATCATTATTCTTCTATGAAAAATATATTACTATTATATAAATCTTTTCTCTTACTCATTTAATAATATAACATGTTCTTGTTTGGGTTATTTTAACCCCTACATGATTGACGATATACTATCTTCACCCTTTAGAAAATGAATATGTATCAAGACATTAATATTACTAATATAATAAATAAAATATTAATTTATTTTATGAATATGTTTTTAGTAGGTTGGTACAAAAAACAATTGATTTTAATGTCACTAATTGTTATCTGTAAATTACCAAAAACATGTTCATCAAGGATTCCATTATCCTGAACCATACCCATACCTTCCATTAAATGAAAACAATTATTCATAAATCATTGTGAAATTGTTTCAATAAAATTAATAATATAGTAATGATGAAATTGGTATCAAATTACATGGATAAACATCTCCATTTTAAAACTTATATGAAATAATCAAAATTACTAACATCTGAAGATCAAAATTAACAATCAATGAATAATAAATGTGAAATGAATTATTATAATTTATGATTATAAAAAGGTGATATACATTAATATGGTTTTAAAATAATTTATTAAAATGGATATTTTTTCTATACAAGAAGTTAAAGGAAATCTAGGGATGTCAAGAGTAAGATTAAGGGTCTCCTTTCTAATCTCATTTTAAAATCTAGATTTTCTTCGTTTAAAACCACATTTATGGAATTTTTATGTTATTTTTTTATAAAATCTCATATATTCTACTATATTATATTTATTAATTTTTTACATATCTTATTATAATTTTACCTCCATTTGATTAATAATTTAAAATAATGTTGGTCTATAATTGGAACCACCCCTATCTATTATTTCAGTCATAACCTCTCTCCTTGATCTCCATTTTATTTATACTATTTTTAGAAGTCCTTATTTGTATGTCTATGATTTATTAGATTATTTTTATTTTTAATTGAGTTAATTTACAAAATAATTACTCTTTTTATGTTTTTATGGTCATTTTCTCCAAACCTTGACATTATTTAGAAAGGGATGAGAGACATATAATTTTTAAATTCTTTCAAATACTATCACATTTTTCTATTTTTATATTTATTTTATTTACAATTATGTGTATGTATGTTTTAATATTTTTACCTTGTAATTTATATTCCATTTTTTATAAATAATTTTCTTTTATAGTAAATCTTATCAAAAACTGGACAAGGTATTTATTCTAATTTATCAAAGAATGTTTCTGATACTTTTATAATGCATTTTTCTGATTTATAAAAATACATAAATGTTTCTTTTTCTTAACAGGGAACATTCTATAAATATTCCATCAACATACTTTATATATATGATATATGATCATATGTTTTACAAATTTTCATCAAAACCTATTTATCTCCTTCTTTTTAATTATGAAATAATAGAATTATTAATGATTGATTTTCATACGACACACATATGTATTGTTTTTCACTATGTGATTAGTGGATGTGAAATTATATATCTCTATAATACATTGGGTAATGATTTATATCTCATGATATGATAGGGATTTGGGAGTAATCTGAATCCCCCATGGGACTCTATCCACTATGAGATGGGTGGGAGAAAAATTATATTTCCCTCCATTGCATTGGGTAAGGAATTATATATCACATTTTGAAATGTTATGGATTACAATGGAAAATAAATCCATGATGATAATCTTTCATCTATTTTATTATGGTCTAGGGAATGATCCTAATAAGGAATGATTACTTATGATTGTTAATATTTTGCCTTCTTATTCCATTTTTATGTTTTCATATATCATGATCAGTGTGTCATGCTTCCACACTCCTATTACTCATGTGTTATGTTTTACAAAAAATATTTATATCATGACTCATGATTATGGTTATTTTTTTATTGGTTATTATTAAGTTGTGTTATGACATTGCACCTTGAATTTATTCTCATACCCACTTGTTTATATTATTCTCACCTATGACCATTGACTACTATATTTCATTGATACCATTAATGAGAATATCAGATTAATATTTTTCATGTTCTTTTAAGGTTATAATGAATAATTATATGTATTATCAATAGAAAAGGGTATAATTTGATAAGAATATTTTTATGTGATATTTAAGATGTTGTGAAATATATTATTTTTTTATATAATCCCAAAATACACTAAACCCATAGACTTTGGTATATGATTTATTCTGAGATTTGATGATTATTTATATAAAATGATTTAATATTCATTTTTATTATGGTTTTCTCATCTTAGAGATGGATGTGTGTTGGAGATGAATTTATAATAATTGGAGGGTGTTATGATTTTAGTAAATTTAAATTATTTAATCGACCATGAGATATTTAAATTTACATAAATATTAAGGTTAAATTTGTAAATAAAATATCATTTTGATCAGTATCTCTTACATTAAAGAACTCAAACCCATATAGATTAAAAAACCCCTTAAAAACCTATTTACCATTCCATTTAAATCTGGTAAACAAAGATGATCAATATTAAACTCTAACATAATTGTGAGTTTATCATGTTTTATTGAAAACTAAAAATTATAGAACTACTATAGTATGGGGATCCAAAATATATTTAACTAATAAAAAACCATTTTTTTATATTTTATATAAATAATTGTTAATTATAGTACACTCAACATCAGTGAAACATTGGAGATGTGAAACCCCATTAATTAGGCCTTAATGGGATGTATAACCTCACATAATAGATTTTATTTTAAAATTTTCACTAACATTAACATGAAATAATACAAATATTTTATGGGATGGTATGACAGTTTGTTGGTCTCTTCTAATAGATTTCATAATGAATAAATTGATTAAATGGATGGTTCTATAAAAAGAACCGAAGTCACCTTCATAAAATTCATTTTCACAGTCATGAGATGAATATATATTTTATTATTCTATTTATCGTTATATATCATAGAAAAAAATGAAATTAAGTACACGTGGAATAATATTCCTTAACAATGGGTGGGAACGAGAGTGTCAGCTCAATGGTTTTTTTGGATAGACTATATTAGAAAAATAGCCCTTGGTTATGATGTAATATCCATGAAAATGGAAATAAATTGCCTTTTATATCTTATAAAGAGAATAATTAAGATTAATTATGAATCATCAAATATATTTCATGAAAATTAAAAAGTTGAAAAATGGAATTCAAATAAAATACGACAATTATTTTTGAATAAAATTGTAATAGTGCGAAGATAATATATAATAGTTAGTGATACCTTTAGGGAATAAATTAAAGTTCATTAAACTATTTATATTATATTATATATATTATAAGAAACAATAGATATGGGAAGAATTATATGTTGGTCTCATACTAAGTAACCCAATTTAGAATGTAAGATATGTTTATTTCTATTTATTTTAATTATTGATGTTTGATGGACCCATTAAGAATCAAAAAAAAATTATTTTAAAGTATTAAATAAGATCTCATTCTTTTTTTAAATCACTGGGTACACATTAAAAACATATCGAGTACCCATTAGATGTCTCTAGGAAGTATTTCCATCTGCTTCGGCCAATTGGTACTCTAATCTAATATAAAGGGTACCTGATAGGATGTAAGTAGATATCAAAAACCTAGTATAAAGGAATAATATACACATGAACAAAGGGATATGAATGTATTTTTTATCTCTTCACATCGACTACTAGTAAGCTCCTACCAACTACTAGGTAGAGTATGCAGAAAATTCAACCACTTGAATTAATGTCACCAAGGTCCATATTTTGTTTCTAACTACTCTATTTCATGTTTCAATGGATCTTATGTAATAAAAAAGATTAATATCTTATAAATAAAATTCTAGGAAGGTATTTACATAACTTATTACAAACATTAGACACTCTTGGGATTCGTTTTTCTTAGTTAATAATATTTTGAACCTTCCACTCTTTCTCTATCTTATCTCATAGGGTAATACTCAATTTCTTAAAATTAATAGAGAGATATTTATTGGGATTGAATCAAATAAATCAATGAATCCTTTCATTTATAGTTCATGAGTGAAAAACAAATCAAAAAATAGCATATATTTTACATTTTTTCAAAATCTAAATTTTTTATATCAAATTCCTTGAACCTAGAGGATTACTGATATTGAGTTTAATACGTAACTATATTATTAAAAAATATATTTAGAATATTCAACGAAAATATTTGTATAAAAAATTTATCTACACATAGTCCAATATATAATTTCTTGGTTAATTGGATAAAAAAGTAGTTACCACAAATTCTATGTAAGGGAAAACTTATCAACAAGTGATTCAAATGTAATATCGTAATCATGTGATAAAATATGATCATATAATAGATATCTGATTAAAATAGATCATGGAAATAGATGATTTTCCAATAAATTATAATTGAAGGATATATAAAGTCAAAAGATCAAACAAATACAATGAAATATGGGTGTGGGAACAAGAGAAAATATTCACAATCCACGTTACATAATATAGGCATGGGACCTAACATAGAAATATGGGAAAAATAAAATCATAGAAACCATATTGTATTTCAATATTAACTCATAAAACCATCATAATATAAAGGATTATGAATCACTTCCAATGTTACATATCATAGTGGATCTTGCGATACTACTAGTTTCCCATGGTGGATTGAGTTTGACAACTCATTTCCCAAAATTACCTCATGAGACATATAATACTTTACCAAATTTATTAGAGGCCCTTATAGTTACCACCCATCACATAATGATATACCACACATATGTGTTCCACAATAATTTTGAAACACTTTTCATTACATTATATCGTAATTAAACACTAGAAAAGATAGTGGTATTATGAAAACTTTCTTAAAGTATCATCATAATCCATCCAGAGTAAGAATTTCAATGGTATCATTAGAGAATATTCCTATAAAAACATAATTGTAATGAACCTGAATCTTGTAAATAAGTGACAGCTTCTATATAATTATATAGAAAATAGGTTCAAGGCATGAAATCCATTAGGGATATATAGTTTTATAGTCTTGGTAAACTAGATATATAAATTAATTTATCATACATTTGAAAATATAAAACACTACAATGTATTTTATTTGAGAACACCATTGTACCTGTTATTAAATCTATATATATTAATTATAAAACACTTCCTAGTATCCCAGGGAAAATAAAACATAAGGAAGAGGCTAGATCAATAATCTGTAAGGGTAACCGTACAATGATTTTTATCATGAATAAATAAGTATAATCAATATGGAGTGATAAAAAACTACAACACAAGACACTTAATCAATAAATTGAGAATTATATTGACAAAATAATTATTAACAAATAAATCCATATAAATAATTATGTAATCCACAAAATTATAAATGGATATTAAAATTAATAAAATAATCAAATGTAAATAAATGACACCATATGGAGGGAACTCATAATGCGAGAAATTAGAAGTTGTAAAGGCCATTCAAAATATAGTTTCTATATATGGGAAGAAACCCATATAATTTAGATAACTAATTTATCTAATGAGGAATATTGATATATTGAGGGGAAATCTATAATAGTCCCCCACACATCACTTACTAAGTCAAATATATTCCTCATATTAATGGTGTGAAACATAATAAACATAAATAATCAAATTTAAAAACTAACATCTGAAATGTTAATACTCTCCCCAATCAAACAAACACAATAATACGCCATTTATTATAATAGACTGAATTGAAATAAAATTGTACATCCTTAGTCTTACAGATCACAAATTAACTAAATAAAAAATAAGGATGATATCAATACAACAAATCACCAGTTTTTATGACTAAAATGAAGGGTTTAGTTTATCGATGAATAAAAATATAATATAAATTCCAATAAAGACATTCTTGTGGAAAATAAACCTGTTCACTTTTAAAATATTGTTTTAAAATAAAATGTTCAAAAAAAATTTTCAATATAAATTTATTTGTAAATAAAATTTTAGAACTTGTAAAATAATTGCTAAAACATTTAGTGGTCATGATATAAGAAAATTATGTTCATGCCAAATGAATTAAAACAATGATTTATTTCACAATTTCAGTAAAAGCAATAGATTCGTTATTTTGAAAATGATATGAAGATTCATTTAAATGTATTTATTAAAAAGTATAAATTGGAAAAAATTCCTTAAATAAATCATTTTAAAATGTTAAAAAATATAAATTATTTTCAGGAAACAAGGAATTTGGTGAAAATTAATTTTTTACGAACATGTGAAATAAAGTCAGATTTTATTAAATACATATTATAAAGAACATTATGCACCAAAGAGTTGAAAAATGGTAATATTACCTAAAAATATCAAAAGTAACTATCAGATATTAAAATATATTTATGTTATTTTATAAAAATAAATCAACTCCCCTAATGGAGACTTACATAAAAAAAATCCCGAGTTTCGATGAGATTGTGAAATAGACCCCTATCACATTGGTAATGTATGAATCGTAATTCCCATAAAATAAATAACATAAAAATGAAAATTTAAATACTAAAATGATAAATAAATTCTTTATATGACGTATTAAATTGTTATTATATTCACTACACAATTGAAATAAGTTGTGAATATGGCATATGTCACACAGAAGAAAAAGTTAGACGATAAACCCTTACCTCAAGTTTGACGCCCTTTATATGTGTATAAACGTCCACTATAAATTATTTATGTTAATTATAAACATTTGAAATATAAAAACTCATAAATTTCATACCACATATTATTTATTTATATTTTTATTTCATTTTTTGTGATAATTATTTGTTAAAATCACTTTTTATAGTGATAATTACTTTTTTTCATGTATGTTTTGGTTTGATAATTTTGGTTTTTTTAATTTTATCATTGTCAAATAATAAATGTAATGTTAAACATGAAATAAATATCATATATATTCATTATATTTTTATTTATAGTAATTTACTACATTTAGTGAGAGAAAAATGATTACACCATTCATGGAGATGGTTGGTCGTATGTACACATGAATGTTGATTCCATTTTTCTTGTTTGATAGAATGAAAGGAAAATAAACCTTAATTAATCTTTATATAATATTTATTATTTCATATTTATATTTTTTATTAATAAAATATATCTTTATTACAATATATTTAAAAATTAAATGAAAATTAATTTACATCGATGTGTGGATGTGGTGGTACACATGTTTGTTAGGGCGATGTAATTTTTTTCCAATATATTAGAAGCTAAGAATATAAATGTGATATTATATTTACAGAAGTATGGATTTTTCATAATATTAACCAATATTCCATAATTTTATCCTTACTACCTTTCTTTTAAATCGTAAAATAAAAACCAATCACATTGCATCGCTAGGCGATAGTCTGCCAGACACACGAGTGACATTATCATATCACCCCAGAAATGGAAAGTAATAAGGAATATGTTATATGATAATTCAAGAATTATAATAATATAATAATTATAAAATAAAAATGTTAAATACGTCAATAAATGTATCCTTTAAAAAAGGTTATGGAAAACAAATTGTATATGTTCATGAGGTGGTAGTTTGTCGTACACATGATCGATTACTTCATTTCCCATTTTGTATAAGTGGATATGGATTTGGTTTAAGAAATTAAATTAATAAAATATAATTTCATAGTGGATACTATTCTTTTATATTATCATATTCAAATAATATTATATGGTTTTATAAGAAGAAGTAAAATGAAAACTCATAGCTAAACATTTGACCTCTTCTTATGGAAACCTCTATAGGTTTAACCTAGTGCATTTCTATATCAAGTTTATGACCTAAAAAATAAATTTAGTTTGTAGAGATGTATGTACATAATTTATGTTTTTAGTTTTGGTCTAAAAAATTGTTTTTGGTAGTGTGAATAAGGTAGGAGAGGGGTGGTATTTTTTAAATGGGGAGAGGTCACACATGAATTTATGAAAACAAAATGTGATTTCCAGGTTTTTATCATGAGAAAGCCTCCAAAAATTGGTCACTATCGAAACTAAATTTATTTAAGGTAGATATATGGATATAAATTGGGTTTCTATATGTTTTCATATCATTTTAATAATTATCCTCTTATTTTAAGTTCCTTGGTATACCCATTTTACCTTAACCATGGTAATGAATTTTTAAATTTATAACTATTTATTATTTGAAGAAATGATAATTTGAAATTATTATATAAAATAAATTATTCTAATTTAAAATATTTATTCAATTGTTTCAAAATTAAATTCACATATTTTTGAGAATTCAATTAAAAATTTTACCCCAGACGAGATGTAAGAATGATTTTACAAAGACACAATTATCATAAATTTAGAATGTCTTAATATAAAAATTAAATATAAAATTAATTTAAAGGATAAAATAAAATAAATTTTATTATTATTTAAGAAATTATACTTTAAACATATTTAAAATATAATTCAGCCATGTAAATAATTTAAATGAAATGAAAATTTTCCAAAAAATCATAATTTTTAATTATTCATCGAAAAATTATTCTTTTAAAAATATTTGTAAATCGCAACACAAAGATAATTTTTAATTTTTTGTAGATAATTATATTTATAATTTTATATAATCTGTCAAAAAATTTATAAATTGTTTTTAAATTGTTTATGAAAATCCAAACTAGATATCCTTTTAGAAAAATACCTTTTTTGGACACATTTATTTTTATTTCAAATGGTTATTATTTTATTTATAATTAATAAATAAAAATTTATTTAATTTTATACATGTGTAAAATATAAAATTTTTGTAATTCAATTATAACTATTCATAACCTATAATTTAACCTCTTCGTCATAATAATAATATATAAATAGATTATCACTTCTCTTTTAAACCCAGTGTTGTGTGCATTGAATGCGGTCTAGAGAATAAATATATTTAAAAAGGAATATATAATTATTATTTTTATTTACATTATCATATAATATCAGTTTCTTGTGTAAAATATCCTATGAAATATGATTTTCCTATTTAAATATATTGTTTTGTTACACTCTACCCACTAAATAACATGAATACACAAAATTTAATCATGATATCAATAATCAAGGATTGGAAATTTGATAATAATATTTTTAAAATACCTATATAGTGAAAATGATTAATAATGTATGCCATTTATTAATGTGGAATTTATGTATGAATATCATCTAGAATAACAAAAAACTAAATTTACTAATATGAGATCATTGGTGGAATGTGAAGATATGAACATGGTAGAAAATGGTAAATAATTATGGAGAGTGATAAAGATCATTGATCACAATAAAGTTAATGATAAATGTAATGTTATCGTCCTAAAAAATATAGATATGAGAAGATATAAAATTAAATTTTAATTAATATATGAAGTTAATTTATTTTCATTTCTATTTCAAAATCATTTTCATAATGTTTGGTAAATCCATAACATCTAGATATAAAACATATAAAAATATACTTTCGTGATATTTTTTTTATTGGATGAATTCCATCATTTGGATGGATTATAATAAATTCATACTTTGTATGTTTCTCTAAGAAATTAATATCAAATAGAATTTTTAATTCTTGGAGGAATGAAATTAACATTTAACAGATTATCAGAGAAGTCATTCGTCCAGTCTCAATATATTTTCCAATACCAAAATAATTAGTCCCAAGTTATCCATTATAAAACATTAATCTTTAAAAGTAAACAATATGTAAAAAAATTCAATATAATCAATTTCATAAATTATTATCCTTAGGAATCATCTAAAATATGTCTGACTAAATTCAATATTCATAAATTTAGAAATGTGGTCACTAAATCGAAATTATATTCCCTAGAAAATATAAACTTATAATGTTACAATACAAATATGTGAATACTGTGATAATTATAAAAGAATAATGAAAACATGGATTCTTCCCAAATTAAAATCATAGATTACTGAATATATTCAATTATACCAGACTTACTGAAAACTTCTATAAAGATAACATAAACCATCGAATCAATCACAAATTTCATTATCACTAGTACTATCTAATAAAAAAACAATATCATTATTTTCGCAATATAGATTACATATTTATGGTTATATTCCCACAATATTTTTTTTATAATAATTACTACTTTCACTAAATCACTTTTCATGGACATTAGGATCATGTGAAATATGCTCTTAGATATTTAAATAAAATTATTTTGAAAAAATATCCTTATAAATTCTATGATTATTATCCCCATAATATCATCGATATATTTAATATACATGATAAGTATCAAATATAAAATAATAGAATCATTAAACATTCCACTCTGTATATAGTAATAGTGTAAGATTTATCATGATCACTTAGCTTCATTCAAGGTATATTTACTTGAGTCTTAGTGAATTTATTTGCGCAGTTCCCAGTATCCTTATAGTAAATGTATTTCACTTTAGAATATTCAGTATTTCCCATGTAATATTGAGAATGGTGGATTTTATCTCCACACATGTTTCATACTCCCTTCCCTTCATGCAACAACCACATTTTTTCTTTCCACAATTGGCACATGGAGGAAAATCCTTCTTTCCATTATTCCCTTTATCCATATTTATCTCAACCACCCTCTTCCTTTCATGCATCCTATTGATGTCGTAAGACATATTGAATTATTTATCTATCATTATATCAAATTATATTATGTCCTAATATGATTGGAATGTTAAGGATACTTACTCCGTTTGAAGGATTAGATTTAACCCAACAATTAAATGACCAATATTTCTCTTTAGATTATGTACATAGTTCTTATAATTTCATTCTATCATTATATAGTTAGATTTATACATAGATATATTTTTATATTTATATTGTATTAAACTATGGAATTATCCCTCAATTTCCTCTTAACACTCATGAGGAAAATACATTTCCAAAAATAGAACCTTAAAATCATTCCTTTCTTGGTTTTTATTTCTTAATTTCCCTCAGTGTCTTGAATCAATGAACACTATTTTTCGCATCTCTTGAGAGGTGATAAACTACCATGAGAATCATTTCCCTTTCATTACTTACCAAATAGATATATGTATTCTATAAGGAATATATCCATTTATAATATACAAATTGATTTTTATTACCAATGATGGAAGGAGTTTCTTGATATATATATTAATATAAATTGTTACAACACATTTTGTATCAGTTGGATTCTCTGTACAAGATCAATTACTGTTCATAAACACAGTTAATAACCACAATGTGGTTATAATTTCTTCAGTTCTAGGTAAATTTATAACTCTATATTCATTATCTATCACAATAGGAAAATCCGTATATGGGGTACATTCATTGATACAGTTAACATTACTTACACTATAATCCATTTTAAAACAATAGAATACACTTGATTAGATCACAATGTTATGAAATGTAATTTATAATCCCAATACAAGTTAAATACATAACATAAATTGAAAAAATTATATATAGACAATATCATATTAAGAAAATTATTTTATAACGATGTTATAAAATTATAAATTATTTTCAATTCATTCATATTGATTTAAAGAAAATGTGAGTTACCCAAAAAAAATCCTCTGAGAGAGCCAGACTAGGCATGCAGTAAGGCCCATTTTTGTGTACCAGGTAATTCTTGAGTGTATACCAACATTTATTTTAGGATTTATTACACCTAGGTACATTTTTTCTAAAACCACTCACCATTATTGTATCCAAATAAGGATATATTGCTAGTAAAAAACACAATCTATACCTTAAAAAAAGTTTATGATGTCATCCTATACATATAATTATCCTCAAAGTAAGTCATAGGTTAAAATTATATTATATATATTTTCATAAATATAGATCCAAACGATTCCACCAAACCTGTCCCTAATAACAATTGTAATGACCCTAACTCCAACATCCTAATGCCAGTGTCTATATTATTATACTATAACTAGATACAATGTATCACATCTTGAAGGAACAAATAGTCTGGTATTATTGTTAAACTAGATACATACTAGAATTTCACAAATTTTTTCAACAAAAAATACAATAAAGTATTTTCTTTGAGAACACAATTATTCCCCTCAAAATAACATATCATATTAATAATAAAACGCTTCTTGTTGTCCTAGCTAAAATAAAACATTTTAATGGGGTGGGGCCAGATGGTTAGTAAGGATAAGTGTATAGTTTAAGATATCATGAAAAAATAATCACAACAAATATATCAAGGTAATTCCATAAAACACATTTCTTTTAATCAATAAACTGATCATAATCTTGAAAAAATATATTATTATAAAAAAACCTTATACATAATAACATAAACTTGGAACTTATCCCTAAATTTTCTAACTAATAAAAGAATCTTATGGAAATAATTGATCTCATAATAAGATGATTTAGAATTCAAGACATCTGAAACTATCAAGACCTATTAAAATATAGTTGAAATATTTCGATAGCAACCCATATAATTTGGCCAACTATTTTTTCTCATGAGACTTTTTGATGCATTGTTGGGATATTTATAACAGGGGATTACCCATCACATAATAAATTTAAAATATTTATCACTTGAAAATGTAGAATAATAATCAATATAATTTTTCCTGTTGAAAAACAAATATAAAAAATGTTAATGGTTACCGAAATGAAATAAACATTATCATATACCATCTCAAATAATATGTTGAATAGTAATAAAATTATACACCATCAGTCAAAAATTACCAAAATCCTCCAATGAAATAATATCAATACACAATTTTCTTATTGAATCATAATTAAAATAGAGGTTTTATGTATTTTTTTGAATATAAATACAATAAAAATAACTTCAATAAGATTCATGATGAAAAAATATAAATATATATCCATTTGAAATGCACCGATTTAAAAAAAGTATAAAAAAGTATAAAAATGATTTTACATTAAATTTATTTTGGATGTCATGTAAAATAATCTCTAAAAAATTTAGTTTCCATGGTGGTGAGAAATTATGTTCATTCCTTACATGCTAAAAAAAGATTTTGTTCATATTTTTTGGTAAAATCCATACATACTATGTTTTGAAAACGAAAGGAAGATTGCATTTAAAATTTTATGTAGATATAATAATTTGTCAAAAATTTATTTAATAAATTATATTTAAAATGTTAAAAATATTTTTTGAAGCTTTTTTAGAAAACAAATATATCGATGAAAAATGATTTTTGAGTAATGAGAGAGAAAAAGATACAATTTATAAATAGCATTTTTTCAATAACTTTAAGTAACAATGAATGAAAAACTAGTAAAATTAAATTAAAAAGATTATGAATAATCATAGAAGAATTAAATAGATTTATTTTGTGATATAAATATCAAATAATTCCCCCAAAGGAGACATTAACAAAACAATCCTGAATAATGATTAAATTGCTAAATAAACCCTTAACCAATTGGTAAATTCTGAACCATAAGCCCCATAATAGAAAAAAATTAAATTAAATTTTAAATACAATGAACATTAATATATTATTGATATAAAATATCCAAGGGTAAGTATATACAACACACAATATAAATAAGTGGTTAATATGAAATATGTCTTACATAAGTAAAAGTGACCTGAGAAACTTTTACATGGGGATATATAGCATTCATATGTTTCCAAACATCCTATATAATAAATAAAGGTTTACTAAAAATATATTACATAACCCTTACAAAAATAAAATATGATATATTATTTAATTTTATTATTTTGTCACCTGTTTATTAAAAAAAATTAAATAAATATTTTTGGTGATAATTGTTTGTTTTAATATGTATGTTTTCGTTTTGTAATTTTACTCATTTTATTCTAATTATGGTTGAATCATATCCATAAATATAATCGATAAATAAATATCATATATATATACATATTATATATTTATTTATATTATTTAATTAAACATGATGATAGAAAATGGATTACATTATTAATAGAGATGGTAGGCCATACATTCACATGAACGTTGATTCCATTTTATCAAATGATGGAAAAAGGGAATAAATATTAATTAATATATATATAATCATTATTATTTCAGTTTGGGATTTATATTAATAAAATATATCCTTATTACCAATAATTTAAAAATGAAATGAAAAATAATTCAAATTGATTTGTCGGGGTAGTAGTTCACATGTTCACAGAAGCGACATTAATATTTTTCAAGGGATTATATGGTAAGAAGTAATATTTTATTTTATATTTATAGAATTATTTTTATTTCATTAATATAACATATATTAATTAATATTGACTTTACTACCTTCCTTCTATGTAGTAATTTAAAAACTAATCACACTGCTTTGTGAGGTGGAAGCCAAACGTACACATGATAAACATTATCATACCCACCATAGAATGATAATTACGAATTTATATCGTATATGATAATTAAATAATTTTTTTTTTAATAAATATCTTATATATATTTAAAATACATCATTATATTCATCCAATATTTTTAGTGAGGGAAAATGAATTGAATCAGTTCATGAGGCGGTGTCCACTGTACATACGATCGATGGTTTCATTTCCTATTTCATATAAGTGGAGACATATTTAGGTTTTCAAATTAAAATAATAAAATATTTCTATATATGGGATAATTGTGTTATTGTAATATCATAGTTGAATAATCTTATAAGGAGTTATAAGAATAAATAAAATTAAATCTTGGAGTTAAAAACATTACCCCTTCTTCGAGAAACCTCTTTAGCTTTTACATAAAGCCTTTATAAGTTGGATTTATGGTTTACAAAATTTTTCATGGATTAGGGGAGGGATATAAGTTATATATTTGTGAATATATTTTATGAACTAAATGGTTTTGGATGTGTGAATTAGGGACACGAGGTCGTTTCCTTTTACATGTGTGTGAGAGGATAGACAGGTATTTTTAGAAAAGATAATGTTATACCCACATTTATCCACTGTTAAAAGCCTATAAAATGGTTAATTCTAGAAATTTATTATTTTATCCTGAAAATATAAAAAATATGGATTATTTTTATGTTTCTAGGCCATTTTACTCTTATTTTAATATTTTATCCTATATCTGTAAAACCACTTTAACTGTAATAGTGATAATTAATTTTTAATGTTTTTAGTATTTATAATGGTAAAAATCTAAGATTAACTCATTGGATATTTGAAATTATTATGTTTATAAATATTTAATCTACTTGTACAAATTCAATTCCTAGAAGTGGCTGAATTTACTTTCAAATTAATCCACAAACATAACGAAATAATAGTTTTCGAAAGAGAAAATCTCAAAAGTATAAAATATATTTATTTGTTAATTCAATATTAAGTTGATTAAAATGACCAAATTTGTTTCAATTTTATATAATTTAAAAAAATTAATTTAAAAAAATTTATAATATAATCTATCTTTATATATAAATTAAACGAAAACTCGTCTTTCAATGATACTCAGAATCATTATATACTCATCAATAAAATTAATTATTTTGGAAAATAATGAAAAATTCATCAAAAGATAAATTTGAGTTGTAGAGTTAAAAAACTAAGTTCAATTTTTGAAATAAATTTCCTAAAATTGGAAATAATTAGTTTTAAATTATGTGTTCAAAGTGTTACTAAATCAATTTTTATAAAAAATACTATTTTTTAGAAAACATTTCTTGTTTTATTTAATTGGTTCTTATTTTAATTATAATAAATAGATAACAATTTATTTTATTATATACAAGTTTAAACCATATATTATTGAAAATTTATTTTGGTCTATTTATACTCACCAACATAATTACAATTATATAATAAAAATATTTTTATAAAGTATCAAATTTTATTTAAAACTAATACTGTGTATAGTGAAATCCATCTAAGAGATTTAATTTATTTAAAAATAAATATATCATAAATTCTCGGGGTGTCACATTATCATCAATGCTCAATTTTTCATGTTATATACTCTATAAAATAATATTTTCCTCTTCTAAAACATTGGGGTGTTACACTAATATTCATTAAAGGATATTGACATAGATGAAAAACATTTTTATAAAATCATTAAAAATATACTTAAAAAAACAAGAAGAAATGTCCATTTCTTTTGGTAACTTTTAAAAAATAAAAACACTCCTAGAATAAATGGAATAGTATATAACTTGAAAAACCTTGGAAACATGGTATTTAATCTTAATAAAGAACAAGTGGTAGAATTGTGGAATAAGTTTGTCAAATGGTAAATTCTTAAAATAATTCTTTTTATACTTTTGTTAGAGAGTAAAGAATGACTCGCATGAACCAATATTAAATGGATTTATTTCAAAAACATGTAAACAAATTCATAGATTTTTATGATATCCGTAATGAGTAATTGAAATATATAAAATAATGTTCTTAAAATTTTAAAATGAATATTAACATGAAAGAGAAAGAATTGGGTAATGGACATCAAAATGTTTAATGTAATGGTTTACATAAATACAATTATAGATTTTAATACAAAAAGACATTAAAAGAAATAAATTTATAATAATATAAAAATAAAAATAATATATATAGATTCATGATATTTTGTTTCAAATAAGAAATATATTCACCATATAAATTAAAATTTTAGACGAAATACACTTACCTTAGACATCCACTTATTAAGCGTGCTCTGATATCCCTATGAAATAAATCCAGTTTTATTATTAAATTTTATAATAAACATATATTTTTTAATTTTTCAATATAACATAAATATATAATTCACTATTAATCAAGTATTTCTTGTTTATTGTAAAAGTTAACATCCAACTGTTTCGTTTCCCTTATATGCTTCGATTAGGCAATACATGTACTTGAGTTCTGTTCATGGATTCTTAACCTCTATAATGATTATTCTAAATTAATAATGTTTTTATATATATTTATACAGTAAAATATACATTAAAGTTAACTTTTGTGGATTATTTATGTGGAACATTAAAGTTACATATTGTGACAATTACTGAAGTGATTAAAGAATTTATTTTTTAGTAAATATATATTGAATATTACCAATATATAATAATAAAAATGGTTGAATTCACAATTATTATATATTATTACCCATATTTATTTTCATATTCAGTTATGAGATAAAAATTAACAAAATATTCAAGTTATTGGTAAAACTAATCAAGACAAGAACACATTATTACAATTGAATAAGTAAGAACTTGTTATTGTATAGTAATAATATAACTTTTATAAAATCATAATGGTTGAAGAAAAAAATATTTAAATTGATAAAAAATTTCAATATAATTTTGATGAATAATATATAGATGGTAAATCAAGAAGATGATATCAAATACATTAAGAACATGAATCTCCTATTGAATGACCTCATGGAAATTATGGATTTAATACATATTATTGGGACTAAAATATCAATAAATGTAGATAAGATTAGTAAGTATGTAAATATGAAATATTAATGAGAGATATTGTAATTTTTGGTGTGTATTTGAATGGGTGTATGGGGGATCTTTTTACAAGTGAGAAAAGTGTCATTTTTTATAATATTAATATCTAAATATAAAAATGAAGTCATAATCATGTAAAGTAGATCCCAAAAGGATTAAATTTTATACTATAAAAATAAAATTCGAATAAATTATCTATAAAAGCATTTATATATAATGTTTGTGTTGTATGTTGCAACTTAATCTATTAATTTACCCATTTTACCATATTTTACTCTTTCTTTGGTGACAAAAGTTTACTATGGAAACTTATTTTTATTAATAAAAATAAATATGTCCTTATTAGAAAATTTGAATTCTATTCTTATAATCATTGAAAAAATTTTAGAAGAATCAATTTCTATAGTTTCGTATATATAATTTTAAAAAATGTACACCTAACAGAAAAAATAGTTTTAGGATAAACATATTTTAATAAAAAAAATTAACTTATTGAAAAATTATATATATTATTTATTCTGATGTTTTTTTATTTAATATTTAAAAAGAAAGATATTTATTTTATTTTCAAAACAATCCAAAACTGAATGGATCATATTTATTACTTCAAAAAGGGTGGAATGTTTTTTACGAAAATAAAATGTAACGTCAGTTCCAAAAAGTCAATCATTGATTTCTGAATTAAAAATATTAATTTTAAATGAATTATTTTACTCCTTCAATGAATTAATATATATAATATATATAATTTATATTTTATATTTATTTTATAATGATTTCACGAATGTTATAGTATTTTTAAAAACTACATTTTAAATATTTTCTTAATAATCAACCTTTTAACAAAAATATCTAATATTCATCCTAAGATAATTTTTATATGATGAACCCAAAAATATATTTCAATTTATCAAATTAAAATTGTAAAAGTAATTATAATTAATTTTCATATAATAATATATAATATAGAAAACCCATTTTTATAATATGTATTTTTATGCACAAAATGAGTCTAAATACTTATTATTGAAAAAAATAAATTTTTTAAAAATTCATAGGTAATTTTTTATATCAGCCGAATTTCAACATAAAAAACCCAACATGTTCTTTTCATAATATCTAAGGGTAAGATATAAATTAGTGGCAATAATTGGTGGGGGTTCACCTACTATATATGTTGTAGTTATTTCCATTTGCTTGATCTTCTCCCATAGGCTATTTTTCTCTAGCTATACTTATTGAAGTTCATCTTGGGATCGGTCTAGGGAAAACCCTAGTTATTACATCTCTTTTATATTAAAAAAAAATGATCCTCATAAGGAAGAATGAGATTGAATTATTCCATTTTTATATATTTTATAATATGATTATTTCTATTTATACATGATAATTCAGAATCTATATAATGAAAATTTAAATTAACAATTAAAAAATATTTCATGTTTTTCTATTATGGTTTTTCTTATGAAAGAAGAACTTGACAATATTTTATTAAGGATAAATATATGATAAAATCATCTTTTGTTCCATTCTACAATGTTAATAATAATTTCATCCTCAAAATTCCATTACATAGACAAAAAGTGTAAGTAAAATTTTGTATCATTACATAATTAGTTCCAAAGTAGCTTCCCCATACTTATGTTTTCTCCAAAAAAAACATTGAATAGGTAGATGGACTTTTTCAAACCACTTTAATGATTTTATTTATAATATTATCTAGTTTTTTTCCATAAGATTGATCATCATAAAGTTAAACATCTTCCCAGTTCTATACATGTGATGGAACAATTATTTAATTTATAAAAAGTGACACATTGAACACATCATTTCCAATTTGTAGATATGGAAGTAGTTATAAGTGATAATATAGAACACCATACAATTAAATAATCCATATTGGTATGATGTACATAGGGATTAACATCACTTTCTTCCCTAATATCATAATCCACTTCCATGGACATATCTGGAGGAAAACCTTATCACTAACATCAAACTTTTGATCTCATCAATAATTATTAACATAAATATTTCAAAAATGTTTTTCTTATTTGATATGTTTTCATGTGGTTTTAACATTATCTCTCACTTCATTGACATGATCTAATCAAAATATCTTCTTCTCCCTAGCATCAACCCAATATATTAGAGTTCTTTATCTCTTTACACGTAATGCCTTATATGGTTCCATTTGAAAGATTGAGTGAAAATGTTATCATATAAAAATATTTATAGAGGAATATATTGACCCAAATGATCATTAATTCCCATTGAGTGATATATTATAATATATTCCATATTATAAATAGTACTTTAATATTTACCCTTGGAATGAGGGTGATAGATCATTCTTAAGTTTATATATGTATCTAGTGATTGTTCTAATCTCCACCTGATTTTTTTGTGAACAATGGATCTGTATCATATACAATTTAAATTGGTTCCCTATGAAACATTACCAGTTACTTAATGTTTAACCTGGAACATTTATTGAGGGAGAAATTATCGTAAATAGAAATGATGTGTGATGATTTTTTGAGTCGATCCACTGCTACAAAGATGGAACTGTTCCATTTATAAGTCTTAAAGAGGAAAATATAAAATCCTTGGTGATATTATCCATATTTAATACTAGTATATATAATTATTTCATCATCCCATAAAATTTTTCATTTTAAACATTTACTTATTGACATACAAAAAATCAAGTTACATAGACAACAATCACGCTCTTCATGTTGTCACACCATAAGTATTACTTGAGATATATATTAATCATCATGCTTCTTATATGAATAAATAATAATGGTTTATATTCATCATAAATATGTTCATTCTTCAGTTATGGTTTTTATGGGACACATATTCATGTTCTAAACCTTATAATTCCATATTTATAAAGGATTAACTCTAATATATTTTATACATTTTCTATAGTTCCATAAAACTATTTTGGGAGTCATTACTCATTTTGTATATGGATACATAAGAAATAATTTGGAAATGGTATGATACCATTATATCCTTTATAATTTCAATATATATCCGACAAATATTTGTATGGATTGAGACCCTTTAAATCCTCATCGAGGATAATGTAGCATTGTTCTTTGTTCATTGAGAATATGCTACCTTAATTTCCTTCCTCATATGTCAATTTTTTGAGAAATAATAATAATTGATAAATTGTAACAATCATATTATGTGTTTTTTGAACTCCTTTTGTGTAAATGTATACTTTAAGATATTGTGATCAATATTTATCTCAAATTATTCACAATAGAGATAATAGAACCAAATATTTCATTCAAAGATAACTATATCTATCTCTATAAGATAATTTGGGTAGTTTTTCAAGGGTATTTAATTGATGTGATACATAATCTATAACCTTACCATTTTTCATGAGTAATTATCCCATGAACTTATTATAAGATTCACTATATATTAAATATCTGTCTCAACTCTTGGGTAATATATGTATAGGTGTAGTGAACAACCTCTACATAATATCATTATATTATTATTCGCATTCTCCATTCTAGGTGAATTTTACGACCTTCCTCTTTATCATGGTTATTAGATCAGATAATAATGAGAAATCTTCTATAAATCATTGATAATATCTATTTATCCCAATAAAACAATGGATTTTTGTTATGGTGGTTGTTCAAGAATGTTTTTAGTAACCCTTGTATTTGAATGATCTAAATATATTCCCTCTATTGTGATTATATAATCCATGAGTGATACATTATTTAATAAAAACTCGCAAATTCTAAATTAGGAATAAAATCTATCATTTCGCATGGTATTCAATTTAATCCTTAAATGATACTCATAATATTCCATTGTCATGGAATGTAATGAAATATCATCTATAAATAATTCCACAAATTGATAATGGTAGTTTCTACAAATTCTATTTATCATTTATATGATGATTTGTGGTGAATTTTTAATTCTTAAAGGCATCACTATGAATTCGCAATGATCATACCAAATACACTTTTCTGTCTTGGGAATATCTTCAATTTAGAAGCCCAATTTTTCATATCTTGATTGAAGACCAATAATTAAGAAGTAAAAAGACCCTATGAGTTGATCTAATATATCATCAGTATGGGGCCAATGATACTTTTTCTCAGCCATTATTTTATTAAGTTTATGATAATCAATGAAACTAGTCCTTGATCTATCGATATTCTTAACAAAAAGGTCTGATTCGCCCCATGGTAAAGAACTAGGGCATATAAAACCCATATCTATATTCTCATAAAGTCAATTCATCAATACATTTTATTCTTTTACTGTTATTTGATGATGACTATTAGATATACAAATATTACTTACTATGAGTTCAATTAACAAATCATCCTCATATTCTAAGAGAATACTATACATTTCATTATGGAATATATCATTATTCTCACGCATAATAACTATGTCTTAAATGTTGATTTCTTTTAAAAATAAAAAAATTGATCCATGAGTTACGTGTTTTTTTATCATCAACCATATTATATAATTTACGTTCGAAAATAGTTTATAATCATCCATTCATGGATATTTATTAAATAGATGACTTACGATATAAATATAATGTACCTTATCCTGAAAATTAACTTGAGATAAACATAGGAAGATCCAAACCATTCCCAATATAACATCAACTAACACTATGGAATGAAGATCTATATTAAAAAGAAGTATCTTCCCAAAAACCTCAATCATATAATAGCTATATAATTTGGATGCAATCAATGAACCACTAGGTGTTCTCACTAATAGTTATTTATCCAATGTTCATATTGTTGAATGAATATTCTTAGTGAAAAATCATGATATTAATGAATGAGTAGAAGAAAATTCAAAAAAGATATATGATGTTTTGAGTTGAAGATTATGTTCATATTTCACCACTTCATTTTCATTATCAAATTTAGAAATTCTATTTTTTTAGATCTTTTTTTTACCTTGGTATATGGGATGTTGTTTGATGTATCCTCATTAGCACTTGGATTGGGTGAATGATATTATAAAGTAACAAACAACATGAATTTAAATAATTTATGTGTGGTTGGGGCATTCATTATGTCCTTATTTTCTTCATTTGTATTGACCGAGATCTTCATCACCTTTGAACACAAATGAGATTGATGGAAAACCCTTCAATGATTGAAGAACATTTTGGTCCCTTTCAAAAATATTCTTTGTTTTTTCCTCCAGCAATTTTTTATTTTGGTGGTTTAAAATTATTTCCTTCATGTGATTTCTCATTTATTTTTCTATGGACCTCCATTTTAATTTTTCTACCACTAGATCCATGAGAATAAAAAGTTTCTTCAATTTCCATTTCCACCTTATGTTCCAATATAATAATTTATTCAAATATACTAAAGTCTCTTAGAGAAATTTTTATATAAAGACATGGTTTTATTCCACTAAAAAATTTATCGATCTCGACGTTAGTTATAGTAACAAAACTATATGTGTTGCTAATGATACACAAGAAGTTTTCTTCCTAGGATCCAATGGATTCATCCTCAATTATTTTTATCTCTACGAGTTCTCAATCTATTTACATACATATATTTTAAAGAACATACATGATTAAGAATATATTCTTGATCTCATACCTTTCTATTAAGTTAGAATATTTCTTTTGAATAATATTATTATTGAGGATCCCCAATTGGTTATCCACACCTTCTATGTGATAGATGGATAAAACAACCTTCTCATGGATTGAGCACTATGGAATGAAAAGTATATTATCAATTTAACTAAAACATTTCTCATAAATTATTGTGTTAGAAGACCCAATAGTGGAAGGTTGATGTTGCTGCATGATGGGGTCTATAAAAATTTACAAATTCCCTGGTGCATTCTTTATCTCAACATTATTTACATTATTTTTCATTTTATAAGATAGTTGGGTGAAAATTTAAATTATATTTCACCCTACAAATCTTATAATATTTATTTTATAAAGGTCATATTAAAAAAAGTTACGTTTCATAAATTTTTTTTTACCCAGTTCAACCTTGTTCTGACAATTTAATGAAACCAAAATTTGTTAACATGGGTATTATACAATAATATCTTAATAAAATCAATATTAAAAAAATATAAATATTAATATCCAATCATATAAATTTCTAATTCTATAATATATTAGTATCATACATTGATACATATGGTTCACTTATATTTTAAACCATACCACTAAGGGTTCAACCTAAATTAAATTAATTTGGGATCTCTTATACTTCATTACCTAATCCCCAAAATAACTAAACCCTAATCTAATAACAACTGAGATAACCAAATCATAAACATGTATATATTTTACAAAAATTGAATAGTTTAAAGATTAAATCTTATAAATAAATACGCATTCCAAAAAACCTAAAGGCTTAGTGACATTAGATATTCTATAAATAATCATATAATTATAGATATATCTTTGAAGCATACAAAGAAAGCCTCTATATAAAACTTCATATTATACATAGTCCTGCATAAAATTTCTTGGGGAAGTTGAAAACATACAAATAAGTGTACTAAAAAACCTAGTAAGAGATTAATTATCCACGAGTCATAAAAAAATAAATCCTAATCATGAGAAAATAATTGAGTATAATATAAATATTATATTAAAAAGGATATTATAACCATAATATTTTTCATATGATGTATTATATAAGGACATATAACCAAAAATGATCAAACATATACCATGATATAAGGTTGATTGAATAATAAAAAATAATCACAAACCATTGATGATAATATTGTAATGTGATATACAATAGAAATGTGACATAAGAATAAGTATATAAACTATATCATATGTCAAGGTCAGCTATGAAGACCATCATAACATAATGGATTAGGAATTACTAACCAATTCTCACATTATAGAGGATCAAATGCCATTATATATTTTATATATTAGCTAGAGCATCACATCATATTTCCAATAAATTTATCATGAGATATATCAAAATATACCCAATTCATTTGAGGTATATATAAGATCCACTAATAAGATGATGATATATCATTTATATGTGTTCTATATGAATTTGGAAACATTAATCATTCCTTCATAGTTCTATTATCTTATTAAAAATAAACAAGTTCCATAAAAACATATATAAAATTTCATCATGAGGAATACAAAGTAAGAAGGTGGATGGAAACCTTATATGTGTTCCCTAGTGAATCATAATAATCATTAAATATCATCGAGATATATAAAATTAATATTTATAAAATCATTAAAAATATTCTTGAAAAAACTGGATGAAATATCCTATCGATTCGTTAACTTAAGAAAACAAATCATTGAAAAATAGGAATAATATTTTATTTGATGAACCATGGAACATATAAAGTCATATTGAATAAAATAACATGTATAGTTGTGGGAAAACAAAACGAATTGATAAAAGTTAAAAATAAATTCATTTCACACATTCATAATGAAATTCAATAATAAACCATATAGAAAATGTTAAATAGATTACTTTAAATAAATTATAAAGAAATTAAAGGATACAAGAACATGAAATTAATAAATCATTTAAATATTGAGAAAATAATTCATGAAATAATATAAATAATACTTATAAAAAATTGATATAGTTTTGTAAAAGTCAATAAAACATTTAATGTAATGATTTAAAATTAAACACAAATTGAATTTTAAATTCAAAACACATTTGAAAGGAAAAAATATAATAAGTAAGATAAATAAGATAACTATAAATATATTAATGATATAATATATAAAATATGTATTATATAAAATATATAAATGATAATAGATCAACAATATGAATAATTTCATAAAGAGTGATATTTGAGATGAAAAATCCTTACACTGGAATTGAACTTATCAAATGCACTCTACGTACCTTTATAATAAATTTATACTTATTATTTAAATAGATAATAACCTTATTCATTGTTATTTTACTTTATACCATCAATTTATCATTTAATATTTTTATATATTAATTTTTATTTTTTAAATTATAGTTGTAGTGATGACAATTTTTTACCTTACATGTTCCGATTTGGCAGCTCGGGTACCTATGTCTTTATCAAAGATTCATCAACTATAAAATATTAATTCTAGGTTAACAAATATGTCCAATATATTTATGTATTCCAATATCTATTTCTTGTAATTTATATTGATGTTTTTCATTTAATTCTTAAAATACCCCTTTTCAGTGAATATTGAAGTAGAAAAATGAATTGAATTTATTGGTCAATATACGTTCTAATTTTTCCTCTGTATAATTATAATATTATAATAAATTTATTATTATGATATATTATTTAAATTATTTATTTTTTATTTTTTATTAATGAAATTAAAATTATAACCATGTTTTTCTGGCTAGTAAAATCGAAAAAAAGAAGGACATATTATAATAGATGAATGAATAAGAAAATATGATTCATTGGGATAATATAAATTTTATAGAATATTAATGGTTTAAATTTTTTTCTAAATATAAAAATAAATTTGAATAAAAAATAGAGGAATAATATTTATAAGAAAAATCTAAAGGAATATATAGTTTATATTAAGAGGTTGAATATATTCTTGAAGGATAACTTGGAAATGAGAAGTTTATAAATTTTTATTTGGAATAGATGCTCTAGAACAATATAGAGGATTATTAAAGAATTAAATTATTAAATATTTTTTATATTCAATCAAAATTTGACATGGGATTGAAGGGATGAAGTAGGGATCCATTTATAAGTGACAGGAGTGGCATTTTTGTTATATTAATTTCATAATATATAAGGGTATTCATAATACTAGAATGTTGATCCAAATTAGAGAAAGATGAAAAAGGGATAAGTGTTAATTTGATAAATCTGCTATCAATCCATTGAAATATAAGGCTTTTATGATATATTTTTTGACATTATATCCCATTTTAACCATTTTACAATATTTATTCCTTAATGAGGTCGCAAACATTGACTATGGAAACTTATTTAAAAAATAAAATAAAATGAAGCATATTTCCTAATTTGAGAATAATGATATAAAATTTTAAATACATTTTAATCGTTTCAATTTCTTGAGGTCCTAGAAATTTATTTTGATAAAATTATTTTTAACACAACGAAAACAATTTTTTGCTAAATTCCCCTTCTTAGAATAAAAATGTATTTACAAAAAAATTATTTATTTTAATTAATATAATAATATTTATAGGATTATGATTAAAATAAAATAAAATATTTTTGACTTTAAATTCAATAAAAAAATCAAATCGATCATTTTGAATACTTAATTAAAAGAAAAAACACAGAAATAGTTTTTTATTAAAATATAATATATCTTAGTTTCTAAAAATTCATGCATAAATTTATAAATTCAATATATTATGTTTAAATGAATTATTTAATCATAAAATTATTTTGTGTTCCAGAAATATTTTTCCTATATTTCCAAACCATTCTTATATCATATCGTTATTCTGAATGTGTTTTAAAAACAATATTTTTATTATTCAGATAAATATCCACCTTAGTATTAAAATGTCCCAAAACATCATCCTATGTTAATTTTTCTAAGATGAATTATAAATATTAAACTTATTTACTAAATTAATGTTTAAATATTAATAAAAACTATTTTTATATAAAATATTATAATGTGGAAAAATAATTTTTAGAAAATTCATTTTTAAGCACATAATGAATCTAAATAATTACAAATGAAAATAATAAATTTATAATATTTATAATTAATTGTTTATATCATCCTAAATTAAAATTAATAAACCCCTCATGATCACTAAAAAATATATAAGGTTATTATGTGCATTACTGGAAGTCGTGGGTGGTGGTTATGCTAGCATGTATCCTGTTGTGATTTCCATGAGCTTCAACATCTCCTGCTAGTGATTTCACTCAAGCTGTAATTATTGATGTTTACATTGGGATTGGTTTAGGTAAAACAATTGTTATTTCACTTCCTTTATAATATTAGATAAATTATCATAATGTTTTGGAATTATATTATTGATTTCATTACTATTGATTCTATAATGTGGTTATATTATTTATAAACACTAATTGAATGACTATTTAATATATATTATATTTAATACCCATATAATGTATCATGGTTTTTTAGTTTGATGTTTCATATGAATAAATTTATTGAAAAGTATTTATTTAATTATAAATATATACTAAAATAACGTGTTGTTACATTTGGGGGTCTCATTACCAAAAAAGTGTGAGTATTGGGTTTCTTTGTTTATCCATTAAAAAACATGTGTAATTCTTAATTAATGGGTTAGTTGATTACAATTAAAGAGAAAATATTAAAGTAACCACATGAATAATTAATTATAAGATATATAGGAACTCATTTAATAAATTTTTTACTAAACTACTATAAAAAATCATTGATGCCTATTTATTTTACTACAAACTCTACCTTTTTGTTTTGTTTACATTGTTTTAGTTTTATATTTAATATTTTGTTATAAAATTTTAATGTAAATTCATGCAATATTTTCACACTCTTTGACTGAAAATTCATATTATATATTTTCATGATTTCAAAACCTTAAATGGATTCAATAAATGATTTTAAAGGATGTCCTCTTCCTCCAACACTTAAATTAAACTATAGGGGAACTCAATAGGGATTTCATTATTATTTGATGATAAATAGTATGGTAATTAGAAAAATCATATGATTCATTTTATAATATGTTCTTTATAACTTTTCTATAAAATATTTATGAATAGACTCCTTTATACTATGGAAATAAAGTAATAATAGTATTCTAGATACATAACATATTTTGAAAAAAATTAATTTCAATGAAATAACATTATGGATTTGGTTGGAATGAATTAAATCATATTTTTATATATTAAAATTCCTACGAAATAATAAAAATACATGAATATATACATGAAGTAAAATAAAAAGTCATGAATAATAGACATTATATGTACAAGTAAGCCTTTTAATGTTTTATTATGCATTCTATTGAATCAATTATAGTGATGTTCAGAGGATTTACTAAATTTTAAATGGTACAACATATCTTAGTGATATTATATATTTTAATAATCTTATAACCACATAATTTAGGAATTTCAATTTTCTTGGTAACCTAATGTAATAATCATTTAAGTACATATGTTTATAAAATACCTTCCCGTGAATGAACTCATTCAATTACCAATGACCTATGAAATTCAAATGAAGTAGAAAGATAATAAGGGAGAAAAATATTATAATAAAAATAATAACAACTAATTCAACTAAAATTACGGAAGATCATTAATATATTATACTAAAATTTATCACTTGGAATAATGAAGAATAAACTTTTTGATAAATAAAAAAAAATTCAATACAAAAAAATTAGGATTGATGAAATGTCAGTTAAATGAGTAAAAGTAAGAAAAGAATTTCTATATCAAACTGAAATATCCAATTTTGATTAAAATTATGAAATAGAATAATAAAAAATAATAAATCTATAATGGTTTTCTCTTGGCTTGATAGAAATGACTCCCTTCCATAGTGAGCCATGGGGTTTATAATTGAAAATGCATCATGGATAGAATTATCATAAATGATGTGGTAAATTAAACTAATTCATTTTTATTTTAATTATTTTAAATTATAGATATTTTAAAACAAATTTAAATTAACTAAATTATTGATTTTATAAACTTACCATAAGTTTTTAAGAGCAAAAATGCTAGATTTTAACTTATAATCAAAATTAACAAGACATTTAATGAAATATAGACTTTATCTTGAAAATAGAATATAAATATAAAGTGGATAAAGAAAATTAAAATATTATAGAGCTTCAAGAGTCTTTCAAAATTAATATAAGGAGGATAATATAAAAACAATCCTTTTGGTTTTCAATTTCATTATAATAAATAATTTGGTGTAGGATACACTAATCTTGATTCTTCCTCGAATTCTATAAAATTTATTAAAGAAACACCAAGATATTTTTTTTAAATATTTTTTAAGACTATGAATTTAATTAACTAATGGAATTTTGAAAAATATCATTTTGGTGGACCAAAAAGGGATGTTTTTCAAATTTTTTTGTAGAGTACCCATAAATAAATAAAATATGGGATCCAAAATTAGTTTTATCTAACATTAGTATAATTAAATTCATTTTAGTAAAAAATTATTTTATATATTGAATATTATATTTGAAAAATATATAATGTAAAAACTCCGTGGAGATATATAAAAAATGAAAGTAAATTAATTTGCAATATGAATGGTGATTACTCTCAGGTCAACTACCTAGATTAATTTAACGATTGATATGTCACTTTTATTGATAACGCATGGTGATTTATAACTGATATAGGTATAATTTATTTCATCATTTCTATTATTATTATGTATATTTTATTTATTATTGTCTTTAACCATATGTTTTTATTTATCTTTCAATTATGTGATAATAGTTTTAGAGTTTCCTTTGAAAATACCATATACATGGTGTTTGATTCTAAATGTAAACATAAATTTTTTACATCTCATTTTAAAATATATATTACTAATATAAAATAAATTTTTGTCCAACATTTCAAAAAAATTGAGTGAAAAATATAGTGATTCATAGTTCCCTAGTCTCTATTTGACACACTTACTTCTTAAGATCAACCATAAATATAATGTACAAAATTTTCCAAAATTGTGTATCCAGATGGTTATTATGTGTGAGCCTTGAATACTTGTTATCAAAGATATATCCTTCTGGAAATCCATTGACTAATTATCAACTTTGAAGTCCCTTGATATTTTTATCCTTGATATTTTTAGAAAAACCAACATTTCTAGTATATGATAAAATTATTACACACTTGAAATTGTTAATGATTATACAAGATACCGGTGGGTTTATTTCATAACACCAAAAAATGAGCCTTGTAATGATTTTATTATTTCTAATAAAAAATATAATAATAAAAAGGGGAATAATATCATTTGAATTTTAAGTGATCATGGGGGAAGTTCATAAAAAAATAACGATCTTTCTGTTTCGTGACGATAAGATCATTATTTTTACTCTACTATAACACCACAATAAAATGGGTTTTTTGAAAGATAGAATAAAAATATATAATATAATTTGTGAAATATCATTGATTAATTTAAAATACTAAAAAAATAGTTAAATAATGTGGTTAAAAATAATTCTTATACTCTAATAAATGACCTTTTAAGAAACTTTCATAAAAAACCCCTATATAAATTTAGAACAATATGAAACCCAAATTTGTTTATTTCATGATAATTGTAAATAAAAGTTATATTACTCCGACCAATGAAAATTTAGATATGTTTGAAAATAAGTTAAATTGTAATAATTTTATTAAGTGCTCGACTCTCATGTAAATAATATTAAATCATCAAAATATGCACAAAACAATTTAATAATCAATTATCTTCAAATTCTTTGAGAAATTTCCCAATCCTCAAACACATATTGATGATGCTAATGAATTCATATAAAAACATTTTTATTGATATAATCACTTATAATTAAGTCACTCACAAGGAATTACTACTCTCAAGTTAATTTCTAATGGTATGGTTTAGATCAAAATACTACCATATCGAAAATATTATCAGTGATTTATAAGATTTTACTAAGACTATAAGATCACATTTAATTGAGGATAGGTATAGAGATTTTGTGTCAAACCTAAATCCCCAAATTATTGATAATTCCATTAATGATTAAAATTGGGTATATTATATAAATTAAGAGTTCAACTAATTAAAGAGAAATGTCATTTGGAATCTTATTGAAATAACTGATGATCATCCTTTTTCTAGTACTAAATTGTCTTTAATGATTTATTTAAATGATTAAAGAAACATAGTTACAACAAAATATTTCACTATAGAAAAAGGATATAGTAAATATAAATATATTGATTATGGTGAATTTTTTTTACTCATTTCTATGATCTATTTCATTATAATTTTATTTCTATTCATCTCTATCTTAATTTTAATCTGTTTCAAATAGATGTTAAAAGTGTTTTCTAAGGGTGTTTTATTTCTAAAAGTTATATGTTTTGAATCCTCCTGATATTGAAGGTTATAAATATAAAAATCATGTATTTATGTTAAAAATTATTTATATTTATTTAATTAAGGTCTATTAGCTCGGTATGAGTGTTTGAATAAATACATCATCAATAATGAAAAAAAGGAATGAAAATTGTACCTTGTTTTCGAAACATTTGAAATTATATACTACTAATACTAATATATATTAATAAAATTATGTTCATTTCAGCTAATTAATACCTATGTTTTGAGTTTTATGAATTAATGAGGAAAGAATTTGATATGAGTTTTATGTGTGAGTTAATTTTTTTATTTGTTATAAAATTATTCGAAACAAGGTTTAAATCAATCTAAGATAAATAGAAATAATTGATGGATTTATTAATAAATTTTAATATGTCAAATTAATGAAATAAGTAATCCTATGAGTGATTTATTCAAGTTGACATTACATGAATCTATTAAAATTATTGACAATAAAATTTATCGATGTGTAATTGAGATTATTCTTTACCATACCGTGACCTGAAAAAATGTCATGCACCGCAATTCTATTTGTTCACATTTTCAAGATAATTCGATAGAATCTCAACTTTAGGGTCTTAATAAAACATCAAATTTCCTAAAGAGGATATTATATAGTTTTTTATTTCTAAAATTTATGTCTTTTGAACTAAAAATTTTACTTAGATGCTAACATTGGCCCATGATAATGAGATAGAATAAGTGAAAGTGGGACTTTTCACATAACTTATAAATTCAATAGTAACATGAAATAGTAATAAAAAAATTAGTTTCTCTCTCTATCACTGAAGTGGAATACATATCCATGGGTAGTTATTATGTTTAAATCATTTAAAAGGTAAATGATCATCTAAATTATGGTATTTCATATGGTCATATTAAAATGAAATGTGAAATTCTAGTGTGATTAGTATATTTATAAATCCCATTAAACATACACTTACCATGGACTAAAACCTTAATTACCACATCTAGAGTGATCAAATTTGTAAATGATACATCTTTATAGAATTTTTAATTACCAATCACCAACTAGATGAAATATTCTTAAAATCCCCTGCTCAAGAATGTATTGATTTTATTATGTAGAGCTATTTGAGGATAGATTTTAACTATTTCAAGTAGATAGATTTTGTTCAAGCATAGATTAAAATATATACTTTAAAAATTGATATGTTTTTGGAGCCTGTTTTTTACTAGAGATTACCTCCCCTTACTTCCCAAATGAATCAAAATTTCCATTAGATATTATGTATGAATCATTTATGATTTAATTTATAATTGAATATTATTATTAATTATTTCATTAATATTATATTTATATAAAATATAATTATAATCTATATTATTTTTGTATATTTTTTTATAAATAAGTTATTTTTTAATTAATAAATTAAAATACTCAATTTTCATTGCTATGTAAAATGAAAATATATAGTTGACATAATGATTTAATAGAGTTTTGATTATATTATTATTTCCAAAATTTCCCTTTAATTGATGGGTATTTTGAGATATTTTTGAGGTGGTGGAAGATCAATTTCCCATATTGTTTTATTTTTTATTAGGGTTTTTTTAAAAGAAAAAATATGTTGGGTACATGGTTTTAAGACACTGAGTACCTGTTAGAAAAAATAAAGGAAGAGTTGTAATATTTCATTCACTAAGTAGCTAGTGATGTATCACAAGACACTTTATAGATTCACTTTGGCTTAATTTAATACTAGCTAGGGGTTGGATTTATATTATTTTAACTCACCTCCAACACTCATTTTCACCCTAAACTGAGTTTTCTTTATATATATCAACTAAATGCATGATTACATATCATTAATCATTATTTACCTCCATAATGTTTGATTTTAACCTTTTTCATTAAATTATATTTATCTATATCTATATATCCTATCATTTATTTTAATATTAATTCAGTTATCTGATACCCTCAGTTTTTGAATGTGAGGAATATTTTTAAAAGATAACTTCCATATTCAATGGGTTACACATATCTTTTTTTTCTCTTGAAACCATAAATTATATGATAATTTTTCACCAAATCTATCACTTGATCACTCAAGGAGATATTCCACAAGAATCATCATTTTAACTCTAATAAGATATTAAGATACTAACCAAGGAATGACAGTTATAAATTTTCAAAATGAATTAACCATGAAATGATAACCACATCACAGATGGAGTTATTAAAACCTATCTTACACAATTTATTAGTGAACATGACACCATAAAATTCATTGATAACTATGTTCCATTTTTTTATTCTACATGATATTCCATTCAACCTAAAAATATTTTCCTTTCGATAAATGAACTATACCACCTCTCATACTCACCACTAAAATTAATATCATTTTTTATGGTTTCATGATTTATTTTTCATAAATATTTCAACTGAACAAAAAATGTTCTTCTTGTAATAAAATATCACATTAAAACCGCATAAAATGCAATTAATTATATTTATTCACCTTCTATAGAACCCTTATCAACCAAAATCGATTTAAAATAATCTTGTGTAGTTCAAGAGATAAATTATTCACCTCTATAAATTGTTTCTAAAAGAATATAGTCTCCCTAAAATTTACAAGGATTTCTATTTAAATTAATAAGATAATTAGGAAGATAGAAATTAAGGAGAAAAAGAAGGAAGAGGGGTTGGTGGGGGAGGAGTTAAATTATGTATAATATTGAAAATAATAAATGAAGTGTGTGAGAAAGTGGAAGGAGGGGAATAAGAATCTATAGAGCATGTATCTTATATTTGTGTCCATAAAAACTACCATGGATAACCAGTAGATTATTCAATTTTAAATATTGTGAAACATAATTTTCAAGATGATATTAACTAATTATTTACCTATCTAAACTAGTGTTTCATTTTTCAATGAAATTCTGTAGACAAGCTCTTTACATGCATGTAAAAGTTTAATAAAATTTATTATGAATAGTTATAGAACATAATTGGGGGAACATTTTTATTTATTCAAATCATTAATCATGAAACTCATAATGGATGATAGAAAATCTACCATAGACATGGATGTTTTCTTATTTTTAGCATTTTTTTATGTTTGAGGTGTTTAATATTTTTGGAAATTTATCTAGAGTAACGTCCTTTAAATTTTTATGCCTATCTATTCTAATTTTATTCAAAAATAACTTAAATTTATACCATTCTTGGATAATTATCTTTGATATAATATATGTATTTATTATCTTACATGAAATTTTATAAAATTTTATATTTATGATATTAACTATTCATGATCATAAAAACGGTATAGATGCTTTGAATATATCACTATAATTTTTTCTTGAACCCAAAAACTAAATTGTTTCTAATGGTGTATTTGATACTTATTAAAGGAATTATAATTAAAAACCTTAGTCAGGTTTAATAGACCAATTTGGAAATATAAAGATGTATTTTACAGTCTTAAAGAAGATACCAATGTGTCACCAACCATCATGTACTTGGTGGAGTTCTCTAGCAATCAATTTATTATATTTTTTCCATATAGTAAATGATGATATAGTTGGTATTAATTTGGTTAAAATAGTTACCATTCACTTGGAAGAAAAGAAGCTGAAATTTGATAACAATGGTAGAATTTTGAATATTTTCTCCCCTTCACACTGACAACCAGGTGAGATCCTACCAACTACCCAATGGAGTTTCTTGGAAGGTAAACCAACCAAATTAAAGACTATAATGGCAAAATTTTTCCTCAAAAGAATATATTCATTTTCCATTTGCTCCAATTGTTTAAATCTATATTAATGTAACATAAATACACCTATATGAATGAAAATAAAGTATTTTTTTACTAATATTACACACTCTTGATGTAATTTTTACTTATTTATAACCATTCTCATTATTCCACTATTTATCTCTCTTATATATTGGTGTAGTTATCATTTTGATGAGATAAAGAGATTTTACTTTACTAAGAATGAATTAACTCAATATATTCATAATTTCAACTATAATCTTTGGGTGTTCAATACCATTATAGTTAGAGTATTTGGTTTATAGTTTTAAAAATTAAAAATAAAGTGATTATATTTATTTTTGGGTTACATATATACCATAAAATATCAGATATTAAGGTAATCCTAAAATTGTTGAGTATATGATACATGGTCACTTGTGAAACTGGTTTTTGGCCTAACTCCAAAAAAAATATTTTTCCCTTTTTAATTATATTTCATAATCTAGTTTTGGTTTTTTAACGTTATTATAATTATATTTTAGTTAAAATTATTGTTTTGAAACCTTAAAGTAAATTCACCCCACTCTCCTTCTAGCCTCTTCATCCAACAATGTTGTCATGGTTTTTATGATGTGTTTTATGGATATTAAGAAAGTTTACAAAAAAAGATAGTTACTAAAAATAATCTATATAGAAGTATAAAAACTTGTGTGGAAGGATATGATATTTAAAAAGTCTTAAAAACATAAAAAAAATTATACTATATAACACTACATTTATGTATGATAAAATGATTCATATAACATACTATAAATAAGCTTATATCCATGTACAAGAGTGGATGATTTGAAATGGAAATGGGCCCTCATTATTATATAAAATGACATGTTAAAGTGTATAAAAAATTTTATATAATAAATTAGAAAGTATGAATATTCTGTCCAAATCAAATGAATAAACTATTCATAAGTGGTTTTAATAAAAAAAATCAACAACAAAGAAATATATATATATGTGTGTGTATGATTTTATATAATTCATAAAAAATGACCATGGAACCCAAATCCAAGGTGGATCCTTTAAAATAATTATATACAAAAGTAGATGTCATTTACTTGAGTGTGATTTTAATAAATAAGGTTGTCATGAAGAAGATGTGTATGCCAAATGTTATATGTTAAGTCAATTTAAGTTAATAAACACAATCAAAACCTTCCAAATAAGTATATCTAGTTCAAGTTACAATATTGACACTCTGTTAATTTTTTCTATCACTTTAATCTTTTATATATATAAAGAAGACATTTAAATATTATAATTATCTATGAAACTGATATTCTTATTAATACAGTAGTATGAAGAACTCAAATGTTTATCTAAAATAAATTGGTATATATGTGTATATATTTTTTATATTGAATTTTTTGATATTTTTTTTCATCAATGAAGTTTGATTAATAGAGATTGTAAAAAGTATCTCATAGAGATTATTGTATGTATATAAATATAGTTTTAAGAGGCGGGGGAGCATTTTCATCCTGTACATATTTATTATTATTATTTATCTCAATATTTAATTACTTAATTTTGTAAATGGCATGATAAAGAACATGAGTGGTTGGGGTTATCTATTGATGGTGATGTGCATATATTACTATGAGTTTTATGATATATTTAATTCATTAAAAATATAAATGCAGTAAAATGTGTAAGTGGTTTAATAGAATGCATATATTAATAAATTAATACTCTTATTTCCTATTAAAAAACATGGCCTATGTTTTATTTTTTGGTTGTATAGAGACATATATTTAAATTTTAAATAATTCTATTCTTTTGAAAATGTGATATATGAATAATAATATAGATATTAATATGGATTTGGTTGTTATATAGGGATAAAACATGGCCCTAGTTGACAACCAAGTATAATGGATTATATTTTTATAACCCATGGATTAGGTTATGGTATTTTTTTCCAACTAGTTATTAGAAGGGAAGAAGACTATGAAAATTAATTAGAGTCAATACATAAATAATAATACATACAATGAATGATAAGATAATTAAAAAATGAAAGCATTGCCTAATGTGTGTTTTCACATTTTAGAATGGTATATAATTCATCAATATATGTTACAGGATTTTTGATAAGGTCTAGAAATTAGGATTAATTAGAGGGATGTTAATGATCATTGAATCACACATGAGGGTAATTATTTTATAATTTATAAATTATATAGATGACAATGGATATCATTTTATCATATTATTAGAGGAATTATAGAGAAATCTTACATTTTTGAGTCTAATGTATATTATAATTTAATGATAAAAGATTTTTTAGGGTATCATATCATTTTTTATAAGATGAACTTTTCATTAGGGTTGTTTAAATGATTAGAGTACATATTTTTATTATGTTGATGTAGATTAATTTTTTTTGGTGATATTGGTTGAATAATATGTTAGATTCTATGAATAATGGTGTATATTATAGAATACAACTTTTGTTAAGTTTAACTTATGACATGGATTTGGGTTCAAGATGTTTCATGTCATATGATATTTCAATGGAAATAATAAGGTGTGAAAATGGTATATCGAAACTTGGATTAGGGTATGATCAATACATAATGGGTGGTGATTCCATAAAAACCTATCGATTTATATCAAGGTATGTGACATAGAGATACTAAAAATCATGATTTAGTATGAGTAATGATCAATTTCATATAAAGGACTATAATTAATCCATTTCCTTAGCCATAATAGTACAATAAATAGTTCTATGGGTTTAAAACTACTTTTATTAAAATGTTAAATATATATTATCTTTGAAACACTATATTTTTTATGAGATTTATACTATATCTATTCGAACAATGTGATAAATTTTTATAGAAACTTAGAATCATTTGACCAATGAATTTTTTTTAAATAAATAATTTATAGATATTTTATGTTGTATTTTACCTGAAAGTAAGATGATAAATCAAATTGACTGAATATCTACCTTAATTTGAATGAGTTTTCAGGTGAGATAGTAGTGAATAAAGTATAAAGGATTTTTAATGCATGAAAACAATACAAAAAATGTTATAGAGGTATCATACTTCAGGGGAAAGGTCAAAAAATGGAGTAATGGGATATCACATGTAGTATTGGTGAAAATATTAGACCACACATACAAAATTTACATGTTGAGGATAGAAATATAATTCGACCATCACCCAGGGTCCAGTGTTATTGAAATTCATGTCATTAGAAATGAACAGTGATAAGTCAATATTGAAAAGAAAAAATAAATAGTGACAGATCATTGTGAAAGTGGGTTATATCATATACAATGATTCAGGGATATTTTTTATATGATGAAAACATATATTCTTGATGAAATTTAATTATTTATTATTTTGGGTCATGATATTCCGTATTGAAACTCATAAAAAAGAGGAGAATTAATTCATGTGTAATGGAACTAATATATTTCTATTAGTAATATAATATATATGGAAACCATGATAAAGATAAGGATGCCAAATGTTGATGATGTCATATGCAAAAATATCATTTCAATATTAAATATAAATAGTGGTAGGCGATAAGGGAATAATATATGAAACAAACTTTTAGATGAATTGAAAATAGTATATCAAATATAGTGATATAAGTATTATATTGGTCCACACCATTATGTGTCATTGGTACTTGAAGTAGGTCATACCATACTAAAACTAGTGCCTGTGGTAAATTGAGTTATCAAAAGAATATCTAGTTGGAGGTCATGTAGTTTGTCCCAAGAGTTAACATGGTGTCTAATATAGATAATCTTGTTGTGATGTTTAATGGAATTATTTCATCATTCTTAGATGTGTACGGAGTTTAGTGTGTTGTTACTAGGCCCAATGGATGCCCGATTGTAACCTAAATGTAGTCTAGTGGATATAGAAATGAGTAAATACCATTTCCATTGCCACAAGCAACCATGTGGGGAGCCACCAAGATCTTTGTTATACACCATAACCCCTAAAGAATGTGGGGTAATTTTGTGTATTCTATGTGGGATTAGTATTATTTCCCCATCATGTTTTAGGGTTTCTAGCATTCCAATTGAAGTGGAGCGCCACCCTTGATCCTCTATCTTTCCCCTTTCTAACCATTATTTCAAAATAATCGACAAGAGGTTGGTGCAAAATATTTATGTAATTAATTAAATTATTATTCAACTTATTCTAATCCTTTATTATATACTAATTTTTGTGGTATAAATTAGGTATTTGGATATGTGATTTCACTAATGTGTGGTGCAATTATTTTAAGACATGGGCTTTTTCATTTAGTGATTGTATGGGACTGAGGGATGACGAATATAAATTGTTTCTATCCTTTTCAAACAATGTAATTGATCCCATTATATTCACTATAATTTTTTTTAATTATGGTAAAATTAATAGTTAATTGTGTTTCGTAAATTTGGAATTATTCTGATTTTGATTCCTTTGATCCCTATAGGTATTGGTTTAATCATCATGGTGTTAAAGAGGATCATACAATCATTTATGAAAATTATCAGGCATTAATTTAATTGGAATGACTTTTGGAATTCTATGAATTACTAAAAATATAGTTACTCATAGAATAATGGATAGTCGCTATGATCATGGATAAGTAAGTGGAATGTCATATGAGATGGATATGTTTTACATATTTAGTAGGGTAATTATATTTTGTATGTTATCATTTCTGATGGTAATATTAAAGTTGATATTATTATTATTTATCCCATATTAGGGTATGTATGGTTATTTGAATTAATGATTGTGGTTAGTTTTACAAAATTAAATGTTTTAAAAAATTAAATAACATTTAAAAAAAGTAAATTGTTTTCTAAAATGGGTTCTATTTGATTTTTTCTAAGGGACTTTAGTGGGTAAAATTAAGGATGATATAACTTTTAATTTTTTAATAAAAAAGTATTTCATTTTTTGAAAAGTAAAGAGAGAGAAAGAGATAGTTTTGATAAAGGGTTTCATAAGGACATGACCTAGGTTTTCTAGAGTTGATGCCTTATTTTTATTACATTGGGATATAAATAAGGAATATATATCCTGAAGGAATGAGTACTTGAGTAGCATTGGAAAAACTCTACACACATAATTTCATTATAACAACTTGAATATAAATACAAGATATATGATCTATTTCGAACATCCACAACTATAATTTTAGCCATGTAGGTCATTAATAATATTCTTATACATGTATTGATAGAATGAAACATAAAAAAGGGGTGATCACAAATTCTTAGTAAGGATAAACAATACAGTGGAAGATATAATAAATATAAACATTAGGAATGATGAATAACTAAAAACACATTTCATTAAAAATGAACTTGAACACATTATGGTAGGAATAATAGATAAATAAATAATTCCATAATAAAGCATGATCATGGGTATTCTAATAGTCGAATAAGATCATGATTTTTTAATTACTAGTTTAATAATGAGGGAAGGCATAATATGGTACATCAAAACCATATCATTATGGACTTGTGGTAGACAATAAATAGTCATTTTGTCAAAGCCTTTTTCCAAGACAGTAGTTAGTCTCATCATACCTACCGACGCAACAAAGGTCTATAGTGGGACCCACCCATCACATAAAAAGTCAAATTATTTCCTCATATGAATTTTTATAAACATAAACAATATATACATTCATATTGGATCTAATATTTGAAATGTAAATAAGATTCCTCGATCATTAACCATAAATAATAACCATTAAGAGTAAATTTGTAAATGGTTTAATGATAGAAAATCCTCTGTCAAAATGATAATAAATAATTAAATTATATATTTTAGATGATATCATGAAATATTAATCTGAATAATACATATGAATCAACTAGAGTGTTGAAATTGATTGGGATACTCTTATAAAATCATTGAGTAAATCTTGAGATGAATACCCTTTTATCTAAAAAATAAGAGTTCTTTTTGAAATAACATTGTATAACTAGAAGTGAAGAAAGATCATATTTTTGTAACAAAATTAGTTATTTTAGAATTATAATGGTTTCTAATAACATATTATATTGTTTCCATGAAAATAGGTGATAATTTTAGAATTTCCCTTGAATCAGTCTTGTATTTTGGAAATAATTTTTTAATGTTCCTTTTAAACTGTGTATCTACCTATAAAATAAATATGCATCTAGGTTGGTAAACATATAAATAATACTCAAACATAATTTATGAATATTATTAAATAATACATAATAATAATTTTTAGGTATGTATAAAATAAATGTATCCTAATTGAAAATGGAGGTTCTGGTTGAAAACCATTTCCATAAGTCCGAATGTGTTCCGCTCTTGAAAATAAGGTCCTGGAATTTGAAATTAGACTTATTAATAACTTAATTAAGAACAAATTAGAAATTTATTTATTTTTTAATAATTTTATCAAGTTCATTTATGTCCTTATTGATAACGTATTATATTGTATGTCGTCATTCTGGAATATTCTTTTCATGGTTTTAATGATCGGTATATTTGTATATGAGTATGGATGTTCTTGTGGAAAAGATGTAATTCCCTATAATTAAAATTACATATTATTTTTTAATATAAATAAGTGTTAGTGGATATATATATATATAGATATATCATTTTTTACATTGTATGAGGATGAATCCTTGGACGAAATATCAATTACAATCACTTAGATTATTTGGCTATATTTTCAATATTATGAACTACTTTTGTCATATGAATTAATACCTTGAACATATATTGGTTCCTGAATATTAATTATTCTAGAAAAAATAAATATTTGATTTTTTCAACCATAAAAAATGTTTCATGACCATTATTAAAGGGAAAATTTATGAACAAAAAATTTGTCGTCCACGAAGATTGTAAATTGGCACCTCGAGGATGATAATTTTTTTTATAAAAGAAAAGGGATAGAGTAAGGATTTTGATTAATGTTATTCAATTAACATGATATAATTATATTATATATATGATAATGGATTTAACATGGTAATTTTATAGAGTAGGTCAAGAGATAATAACAATTTAAAGGAACGTGAAATAAAATTGAATGAAATTGAATGTTAATTTACGTCTTGAATTCACCTCCTTAAGAATCCCATTATGGAATGGTGTTTTGGTCTTTTGGAAAGACCAAGAGCTCATAGAAGCTTGGAGTGACTAGGGAAGTGTATTTGGGCAGAAATATTAAGATCCTCATGTCTTATAGTAGTGAATTGAAGAGAGATTGACGTGGTTGTTTATAGTGGAAAAGATGAGTGATTTTTTATTATCTTATTCATTATTTTTTTATTTCCATTAAGAAAACCAATTATTTTGATTAATGTGACCCATAATAGTAATAAGTTCTTGAGTGCTTGAACCATGTTTTATTAGATCATCTGTGATACTTAGAGTAGTGAATTTTTCTGATAATGTATACATACGGTAAATTACAATATTTTAATATTCATAAAAAATTCGAGTATTTCAAAAAAAATCCGAATAATTCAACCGTGCAATTTATAGATGTTTAGAATTCAAAAATGAACTCCATCTTCTAAAAAAATAATTTTCTAAATATTATAAACTTTATTTTTTGAGTAAAATATAATTATTTCGATAAATAACAAATTTAAAACTATAATTCGTTTTATGTCACCTTGAAAAATTAATCATATCTCAATATCACACAACATTAAAGAAATTAATTAATAATAAGATTTATTATTAATAAAAGGAAAAATTAATATTCATAAGGGTATGTTAATGCTAACCAAAAATTATTTTTTTCTTTTAAGACTCTAAATATTTTACTAAACGCAACAGTGTGTGTCAGTTTTTCAAAATTCCAATCGTAGTGTTGGAAGTATAATGTTTACTAGCTATGTTATGAAAAAGTGGTGTATTGTAGAGAGTCAATGTTTCATGAATTCAATATTAAATTTATTTGAAAAATATTATGGTGTAAAATTATCCTCTTTATATAAAAAAATCTTCCTTCAAATTACGAGAATGTTGCATCATAAAAGGATTTTGGTAGTTCTTCATCAGAAGCTCCTTAGGCTCCCATGTTGCCTTTTTTATTTTATGATTTTTCAAGAGTATCATTACCATTCAATCCATTTGATTCCTTAACACCATTTCATTAGTATACAAAATACGGATAGGCTCTTTATAGTAACATAGGTCAGGTTCCAATACTATACCATCAGAAGTGAGGACAGGCATTGGGTTTGGCATGTACATTCTCAGTGAAGAGACATGGAACACATTGTGTACTTTAGTATGGATAGGTGGCATAGACAAATTATATTCAAGGGATCCAATTATCTCAGGAATTCAAAAATTCCTATGTACCTAGGACTGATATTTCCTTTATTCCAAAATCTTATTACACCCTTCCATGGAGATACCATCAATAAAACATGTTATTCAACTTGAAACTCTAAATCATTAATTTTATTTTCAACAGAGCCTTTTTGTTTTCTTTGAACTACTTTGATAGGTATTTGAAAAGTATTCAACATCACTATTATTTCCTCCACAATCATTGGGCTAATAATCTTCCTTTCTCCAACTTCATCCCAACAAGTTGGTGCCCAATATCACATTCCATACAATTATTCATATGGTGACATTTTGAATAATTTAATGAAAACTATTATTTTAGGAAAACTCCCCTAAAGGTAAACATTGAACCCACATACCTTTAAATTCATATTAACATGATATCAACATGTCCTCTAAGGTTTAGATTGTTCTTTCAGTTATCCCTTCAGTTTGTGGGTGATAATCTGTACTCAATTGAAGCTTAGTATTCAAAAATTTTGGAAGACATTTCCAGAATTTCATTGTAATTTTTGCATCATGATTCGAAACAATTTACAGAGGATCTCCATTAAGTCTCAAAAATTTATTGATATAGATTCCTTCTAAGTGTTCTAGTGGTAAATCCTCTCTTATAGCTAGAAAACGTGGTCATATTGTATGTTGATCCACAATTACCCATCTTGCATCATTATTTCTTGGAGTTTTGGGTAATCTAGTGAAAAAATTCCTGGTGATGTCATCCCATTTCCATGTAGGAATAGGTAGAGGTTTCATGACTCCTCTAGGATGTTATCATTTGGCCATCACTTGTAGACAGACTAAACATCATGATACATAATCAAAAATTTCCCACTTCATGTTGTCCAACTAGAAATATTCCTTCAAATATCTATACATTTTAGTGCTTCTGGGGTGTATAGATAAACTCAAGCAATGATAATCATCCAATAACTCTTTTTTCAACTCTAGTATAATGGGAACACATATCCCCTACCCAAATTTAATAATTCCATCTTCACACATGAATTCATCCATCTACCCATATTTCACAACATTAATTTTCTTTTAATGATTCTCATCATTAGACTGTGAAGATTTAACTCATTAAAATAAATATGGTTAGGTAACCATTTGAAAAATTAGTGATGTTTCACATTCTTTGAGAATTACCAAACCAATCTTCACTACATCCTTGTAAAAAGGATTCTTATCAATCCTTGTTTTTTTGAGAACTACAAGATCCTTCTTACTCAATGCATCAGCTTCCATGTTTTCCTTTCTTGGGTGGTAAGCAATGGAACAATCATAATCCTAGAGTAGTTTGATCTATCACATTTTCCTCAGGTTGAGTTGTTTCTATGAGAATATATAATTTAGACTCTTGTGATCTGTTTATATCTCACATATTTCACAATTGAGATATTGTATCTATATTATTAGAGAAAATATCACAGTAGCTAACTCAATATCATGAGTATCATTGTTTTTTTCATTAATTTTTAGTTGAATTTATGAATAGGAAATAAATTTATCATTCTACATATGGACACAACCATGTTCTTTTTTTATCCAACAGTATAGATCGCCATCCTTCATTCCATGATGGAAGGGTTAGGATGAAATAATTCACTAATATCCTCTTCAATTCATCAAAACAGTCCTCACATTCTTTTTTCGATATGAACATAACCCCTCTAGGTGTAATCATGGTCTTTGGGTTTTCTAAACTGGAAAAATTATAAATGAAACACTGATAATAACCTACTAAACCAATAAAACTATATTGATCGGTTATGTTCGTTGGAGTAGGGAATTCTTGGAAAGCCTTTTTCTTTAAAAGATAAATAGATATTCCATCCTTAGAGAAAATGTGGCCAAGAAAGGAAAATTATTGAAGACAAAATTTTCACTTTTTAAACATTTCATATAATTCATTTCTTATAACATTTTTCAGAATAGTGCACAAGTGATTATCATGATCTTCCTAGATTTTTGTGTATACAAAAATATAATCAATAAATACCTCCAAAAAGTCATCATGGTAATCCTTGAAATATCTGTTAATTAGATCCATGAAAAAAGAGGTTTCATCAGTTATTCCAAATGGCATTACTATAAACTTGAAGTGCCCATAGTTGGATTGAAATGCTATTTTTGGATTGTCTTCCTTTCTCACAAGAAACTCATGATATCCAGATTGAAGGTAAATCTTCAAAAAATATTTTTCTCTAAGAAATTCATCAAATAAATCATCAATGTGTGGCATTGGATAGTTGTTATTTATTGTTATTTCATTGATCTCCCTATAGTCAATTAACAACCTCATAGATCCGTCTTTTTTCTGGACAAAAAGATTGGTCATCCCCATGGAGAGGCACTAGGGAGAATAAATCCTTTATCACTCGATTTCTCTAGTTTTTTCTTCAATTCCACTAATCCCACAATGGTCATTCTATAAGGAATCCTGGATATGATCCTTGAATCACGAATTCAGTTAATGGAAAACTCAATTTCCTGCTTCTAATAATGTCTAGGTCAATCCTATAGAAATATGTCAACATATTCTTGCACAATAGGTATTTCCTCTATTTGAATATTATTTTACTCAACAATAGTTATCTAATTACCTTCCTCCCAAATAATTGAATTCATTAGAGCTAGTGGGGGAAGATCTAGATGAGAATCAGATGGTGATGGATCTTCCTTAAATATAAGGGATTCCACATAATACTCAAAAATTGTAACCCCCTTGTTCATACAATCACTACCACAAAACTGGGCAAGACATGTGCCTGCCTTTATCAGCGCTAACGGAAAAGCGCTGATAAAGGGCACCCCGTTATCAGTGCTTTTGTTAGTGCTGATAATGGTTGTATTTATCAACGCTTTTCATTTTAGTGCTAATAAATATACCCTTTATCAGCACTTTTTACTAGCGCTGATAAAGGGTCCCGCGGATTTGTTAAAAACCTGCGGGTCCCCTTCCTCCTCCCCGCACACAATCAAGCTCTCGCAAAAGCCCTCGTCTGTGCCGCTGCCGCCACCTCCTTCTCCTCCGCCGTGGCCGCCGCCTCCTCCTCTGCTTCTGCTCCTCCTCCTCCTCCTCTGGTGCCTCTGCCGCCTCCGCCCTGCTTCATCCCTGCCTCCGCGCCGGTGCCTCCTCCTCCACCGCGGCCTCCTCCTCCTCTGCCAGTGCCTCCTCCTCCTCCACCGGTGCCTCCTCCTCCACCGCGGCCTCCGCCTCCTCTTCCGGTGCCTCTTCGGCCTCCTCCTCCTCCGCGGTCTCCTCCTCCTCCATTGTGCGGTATGCTATGCCAAATAATTGTAATTTGCTTTGTTTTTTGTTTTTGTTCTATATTTCAACTATCATGATTTGTGTGAATCAATTTTATTTGAAGTGGGGGGTGCAGGTGTTGCGGGGGTGTAGTGGGTGGGGGTGTTTAGGTGGGGGTGTTTAGGTGGGGGAGATGTGCAGTGGGTGAACATGTAGGTGGGGCGTATAATGGGGGGTCTATTGGGTGTGAGGTTGGGGGTGTACAGGTTGGGGGTGGGGGGGGGGGGTGTAATCCACAATAGCTCACTAATTGCAGAAACTCAACTTCCGGTTTTCGATGAACAATGTTGTTGTTTGAAAAACTCATACATTGTCATCATTTTTTTATAAAATTATGTCATAAATCTATATATTGACTCAATACTAAAAAACTTACAATATACCATTTCATTGTACCGGCATCTCCCTCCTTCTGAACACTTGGATCCACTTCGATCGACTTCGATCCACATCGATCCTCTTCGATTGTCGCCACCATGATCTCCATTTCATCACCGCCACCATCCAATGCACCATTTCATTGTACAGGCATCCCCCCTCCTTGTTCTACATCCAAACCCTAGCCTCTTCCTTCAGCACGGTTCCAATTTCTTCGATCAACGCCACCTTCCTCCGCTCAATTTCACCGCTCCCAGCTTCATCCCGACAAGTGATTCATCCTATCAAGGTCACCTTTTGGTTGTTGAAATACGTGAATCATCAGTTGACCCCTATCCAAATACCGTATCTTCCTCATCCTAAAAGGTGCGATCTTTTTCAATACCATTTTATTTCACTGTCTACAAAACATAGCATTTTCCCATTTTCTCTTTTCCCATCCAACACTACCATATCCAGTACCATTACCTATAAAATAACACATTATTCATGCGTTCTTAAATATATAATAAGTGAGTAGTAAAACTCCGCCTCCTCCTCCTCTACTCCTGCTCCTCCTCCTCCTCCTCCACCAGCTTCATCCTCCTCCTCCTTCGCTTCCTCCGTCGATGCCTCTTCCTCCTCCGCCGGTCCCGATGGTGCCTCCACGGCCTCCTCCTCCTCCGCTGGTGCCTCTGCGGCCTCCTCCTCCTCTTTCATCATGCCGCGGTCAAGCCGCGGTCACACCGCAGTCACGCCACGGTCACGCCGCGGTCACGCCGCGGTCAGGCCGCGGTCACGCCACGGTCGCGCCGCGGTCGCGCCGCGGTCACGCCGCGGTCACGCCGCGGTCCCGCCGGTGCCTCCGCGGCCGCCCCCTCCTCCTCCTCCGCCTCAGCCGCCGCCTCCTCCTCTGCTCCTACTCCTCCTCCTCCTCCTCCACCGACGTCATCCTCCTCCTCCTCCACTGCCTCCGCTGCCTCTACTGCCTCCGCCCTGCCTCTGCGTTGCCTCCGGTACCTCCTCCTACACCACGACCTCCTCCTCCTCCACCGCGGCCTCCTCCTCCTCCTTTGTTGCCTCCGCTGCCTCCTCCTCCTCCGTCGCGGCCGCCGCCTCCTCCTCTGCTCCTACTCCTCCTCCCCTCCACCGGCCTCATCCTCCTCCTCCTCCGCTACCTTCGCTGCCTCCGCCCTGCCTCCGCGCTGCCGCCGGTGCCTCCGGTGCCTCATCCTCCACCGCGGCATCCTCCTCCTCCGCCGATGCCTCCTCCTCCTCCGTCGGTGCCACCAGTGCCTCCACGTCTCCTCCTCATTCGCGGTCACGCTGCGGTCACGCCGCGGTCACGCCGCGGTCATGCCGAGGTCACGCCGCGGTCACGCCGTGGTCACGCCGCAGTCACGCCGGTGCCTCTGCGGCCGCCGCCTCCTCCTACTTCACTGCGGCCGCCTCCTCCTCTGCTCCTGCTCCTCCTCCTCCCCCTCCACCAGCCTTATCCTCCTCCTCCTCCGCTGCCTCCGCTGCCTCCGCTGCCTCCACCCTGCCTCTACGCTACCGCTGATGCCTCCTCCTCCACCGCGGCCTCCTCCTCCTCTGCCGATGCCTCCCCCTCCTCTGCCGGTGCCTCCGGGGCCTCCGCGGCCACCTCCTCCTCCGCAGTCACGCAGTGGTCACGCTGTGGTCACGCCGCGGTCACGCCGGTGCCTCTACGGCCGCCTCCTCCTCCTCCTCCGTCACGGCCGCCGCCTCCTCCTCTTCTCCTACTCCTCCTCCTCCTCCACCGGCCTCATCCTCCTCCTCTTCCGCTGCCTCTACTGCCTCCGCCCTTCCTCTACCCTGCCTCTGCGCTGCCACCGGTGCCTTCTCCTCCACCAAGGCCTCCTCCTCCTCCACTGCGGCCTCCTCCTCCTCCTTCACTGCCTCTGCTACCTCCTCCTCCTCCACTGCGCCCACCACCTCCGCCTCTGCTCCTGCTCCTCCTCCCCACCACCGGCCTCATCCTCCTCCTCCTCTGCTGCCTCCGCCTCCTCCTCCTCCTCTGCTCCTCCTCCTCCTCCTCCTTCTCCTCCACCACAACCTCGTCCTCCTCCTCCTCCACTGGCGCTTCCTCCTCCTCCTCCTAGTCTGCTACCTCATCCTCTTCCTCCACCGGTGCCTCCTCCTCCTCCTCCTCTGCCTACTCTTCTTCCTCCTCCTCCACCGCGGTTTGAGAGGTGCCTCAAGTAATTTCACCATCTTCCATACCATTTTATTCTTTATATTTAGTTTCTATTGTTTTTTTATTTATCTAGATTAGGTTTTATGGGTGATTCAACTGGCGCACGGTGGTATCATATTGATGTGAGGCTTGGGGATTGTAGTGGTTCCCAATATATTTTTTATTTTGGTATTTGTTTATTCCATTATTTCCTTGATGTATCTTGTTTTTTATCTAAATTATACTCATATTCCTTCTCTTTTAACCTATATACTTATCCTATGGATTTTAAATAGGATGAATATAAATAAAGAATGGATGAATGCCAATCGGTTGAAAAAAGAGTATGAAGAAGGCGTGAAAGAATTTATCATGTTTGAAATAGATCATACATGTGACTCTTCTCAAATCCTTTGTCTGTGTTTATGCTGTTGTTATTCAAAACAAATTAGTACAGATGAGTTGGAAGAACACTTGATCTGTCACGGAATAGGTCAAAGTTATACATGTTTGAATAAACACGGGGTAACAATGAATGTAGGTAGTGACTGGGGTGACACTGTGTTTTATGGATCATCTGATATGATTAAAAACATGAACAATGAAGATGACTGTATGGAGGATGTGATTACAGATTTGAATGATGATGAAGATCATATTGAGAAAATGACAAGGACCTTCGAAGATGAACTTCATGATTTCCCAAAATTGATTGAGAAGGTAAAAAGTTGTGCAAAGAAGCCATTGTATGCTAGTTGCACTAAATATATAGCATTGTCATCCATACTGAAGCTGTATAATTTGAAAGAAGATAACGGGTGGAGTGATGACAGTTTTATGAAACTACTTGCCCTCTTGAATGACATGCTCCCAGAAGACAATGAGCTCGGAAGCCAAACATACGATGCCAAAAGAATGTTACGATCTATGGGTATGATCTCTAAAAGAATACACGCCTGCCCGAATGATTGTATACTGTTTCGCAAGGACCACAACTCTCTTAAATAATGACAAAAGTGTGGTGTTTCTTGATACATGAAAGATGAATCCAGTCCTACTAAAGTTGTATGGTACTTTCCAATCATTCCATGGTTTAGATGCCTATATGGAAGTGAGGAGACTGCAGAACAATTAACATGGAATGCAGATACAAGAATTAAATATGGGATACTACGTCACCCAGCAGACTCTCCTCAGTGGAAGAGAATCGATCATGAGAATCCTGAATTTGGAAACGAGTCGAGAAACCTTCGTCCTGCGTTATCTTCAGATGGAGTGAATCCTTTTGGTTTTCAATGCAGCAGTCACAGTACATGGCCGGTTATGTTGATAAATTATAACTTACCACCGTGGTTATGCATGAAACGAAAATACATTATGTTATCTATGCTTATATCAGGACCAAAACAACCGGGTAATGATATTGATGTTTATTTAGCCCCATTGATCGAAGATTTGAAATTATTGTGGGATTCAGGTGTTACATTGTATGATGCATACAGAAAGGAAGATTTCACTTTGAGAGTCATGTTGTATGGGATGATAAATGACTTCCCAGCTTATGGAAATTTGTCAGGATATAGCATTAAAGGAACTCAAGGCTGTCCCATTTGCGAAGAAGGTACACAATCAATTAGGTTGAAACATTCATCGAAAACCGTGTTTCTAGGACATCACAGATTTCTACCGCGACGACATAAGTACCGTTCTACGAAGACATCATTCGATGGAAGATCAGAAGAACGTACAACACCGTCTCCACTAACAGGCGATCAATTGTTTGAGAAAGTTAAAAATTTGGACACTACTTTCGGTAAACCGGCTTCGAAAAACCTTATGAAAATCGGTTGGAAAAAGAGTTCAATTTTTTTGAATTACAATACTGTAATTGTCTGTATGTAAGACATTTTATTGATGTTATGCATGTAGAAAAAAATGTATTTGACAGTGTTATCGGCACGTTGCTAAATACATCTGGCAAAACAAAAGATGGAATTAAGGCTTGGTTGGACATGGTTGAGATGGGAATACGAGAAGAGTTGGCACCAGTAAAGGGTGAAAAACGAACATTTCTTCCTCCTGCTGCCTACACTCTTTCCAGGTAAGAGAGATATCAGTTTTTCAACTTCTTTAATGACGTAAAGATTTCAGAGGGGTATTCGTCAAATATCAGTAACCTTGTGTCAATGAGAAACTTGAAGTTAAAAGGTCTGAAATCACATGACTGTCATGTTTTGATACAAAATCTCATTCCAATTACTTTACATTGCATTTTTCCCAAGAATGTCTTCCATACATTAACGAAACAGTGTTTCTTCTTCAAAGCTATATGCAGCAAAGTTATAGACCTGGCGAAATTGCCAGCTATGGAAAAAGAAATTGCCGTCATATTATGTGAATTAGAAATGTTCTTACCTCCTTCATTTTTTGATATGATGGTTCATTTGATGGTCCACTTGGTGAGAGATATTCGACTATGTAGTCCTGTACATTATAGATGGATGTACCCCATTGAACGGTATATGAAGATTTTGAATGGGTATGTCAAAAATCGAAGTCACCCAGAGGGTTGTATTGTAGAGCGATATATTGTTGAGGAAGCCGTTGAATTATGTACCGAATACTTGTCTGGTGTGGAAAGCATTGGCCTACCGAAATCTCGTCACACTGGGCGGTTAGAGGGTGGAGGAATTTCTGGAAGAAAGGTTGTCACAATCAATATTACAGATCGGGAGCAGGCCCACCCTTATGTTTTGTATAACAGTTTGGACGTTGACCTATATGTTGAACTCCACAAAGAAATTCTTAGGCAATTGAATCCAACGAGGGCTGAAAAATGGATATCAAATACACATAATAAACAGTTTATAGGATGGTTTCATGATCATATTTTTAATAAGTCAGACGAAAATCCAACGTCTATTTTAGAACGACTTCGATGGCTAGCGGGAGGACCAAGTGTGTATGCATTATCATAAAATGCTTATGTAGTTAATGGTTATTCATTTTATACTAATGAACATGATGAAGACAGTACCATGAAAAATAGTGGGGTTACACTTGTGGCTAAAGCGATGCATGTTTCCAGTGCTAAGGACAGAAATCCAATTTATGCGAATATGTCATACTTTGGCATCATCAAACAAATATGGGAGTTGGATTATACGGAATTTTAAGTTCCGATATTTCAATGCATGTGGGTTGATAACAGGAGTGCTGTTAAAATAGATGATTTGGGATTTGTGAAAGTTGATTTCAGTAAGGAAGGGGAGAAAGATGAACCATTTATAATGGCATCATAGGCAGTGAAAGTATTTTATGTCCCGATCCCGCAAACCGAAACTGGTCAATTGTTCTGTTATCGACCAAAACAGCTGAAGGGTCAGATGAAAATTCAACGGAAGATGATCCTTTCATTGGGATTTCACAATCATTTAGCAGTGGTCCCAATATAGATGATGTTTTGTATGTCAGAGGAGACCACAATGAAGGGATATGGATAGTTGAGAGAGGGGTCAAATCCCTTCAACCTCTTAAAAAAAGGGAGTTCAATAATCAGGTTATTGATTTTTATTGTAATATAGATTGTGTTACATTATGTTATTATCTGTTCCCTGCTGCTTTTATGTGATCTAACTTAAATTTTAAACTAGTTCTGCAGATAATGACTTCTTCACCTGCTGATGCACCCAATCCCGAGACACAACATGTCTCTCAACCTGTTGCAGCTGTTCCCATTGCTGAGAGACAATAGGTCTCTCAACCTGTTGCAGTTGGTCCCACTGCTGATGTACAACAAGTCTCTCAACCTGTTGCAGCTGGTCCCACTGCTGAGAGACAACAGGTCTCTCAACCTGTTGAAGCTGGTCCCACTGCTGACGTACAACAAGTCTCTCAACCTTTTGCAGTCGGTGTCAGTGCCGAAGCTAGTGCTTCGGAGAAACATAATGATGATGCAGAAACTGAGGAAATGGTAGGCGATGAAACCCCAGCGACACAAAAAAACAGGTGCACCGTAGTTTGGTAGTTTTAGTAAAAATCCATAAGGCAAAAGCAAAAGGAATCAAATATGAGGTGGGATGGAATAAGCTAGGCCAGCATGTAAACCCCAACAAATCCATGTTTAGTAGCTACATTGGAATTGTCACTCGACAACGCGTGCCGATTGACGTAGAGTCGTGGCACCATTTTGTCAGCGGGTTGAAAACATTAATGTGGGAAGAGATTACGGTAACATTATGATATCATCTATATAATTTATTAAAATAAAATAAAATATTGAAATATTGACTAACCCTTCATCATCTCTTGCAGAGTGCATTTATAGTAGATGTTTCGCACAAAGAATATGTTTTCAGACTGGCAGGAAGGATTCATAGAGGCTTTCGCACCATTTTAACAAAAAATCATCTGAAAGATGCCGAAGGGAGAATCAAGCCACACTCACCTCCACTTTATGCACACTTGATATCCCAAGTAACGTGGGATGCGTTTTGCAACCGTCGTGCGAAAAAGAATTGTCAGGTACATTGTGTTTGGTTACGCGTTGTGTAATGTTTCTTGTATTCATCACATTGATTAATAGGTTTTTATTTATTAAACAGCAACTGAGTGCTGAAAATAAAGAACGGGCAGCAAAACCAGCGTACCCCTACCGTAAAGCAAGGTTGGGGTACGCTTCAATTGAAAAACAGATGGCATGTATTTTAAAAGTACTGTAATAGTTTTATGTTACATAAAACAACACTGTAACCATGTTTCTCTGTTTATAAGCAGATTTATGAAGCAAAATATCAAGTCACTTCCATTCCACGCCATGCGCTATGGAAGGAGGCTCGTGTTAATAAAGAGGGGAAATTGATAGATGAAAACACACAAAAAGTGTGGGAAAAATGTGTAAGTATGACATAATGTAAACTTGTTTTTCTTTAAATCACTATTACATAATGATGCTTACTTATTTATTCATATTTTCTATTTGACATAGTCACAGGAAACATCAACACCAGCACCGGATGCAGACGTACTTTCAACAGCCTTGAAACAGCCATAACAGTATGGCCACGTCAGAGGTGTGGGTTTTGGAGTGTCACCCAAGACATATTTTAAGAGAAAAAACAAGAGGATGAACAAAATAAAGAATTGCATGTAATGAGAGATAGAGTAGCTACCCTTGAAGAACTAAACCAAACTCAGGGAGAGATGCTAAAGAGTTTTATGGAGGAGAGGCGAAGAGAACAAACAACTCAAGAACAACCCCCGCGAGAAAATCCACCCCTCACCAGCTTTGAGGCGAGTCATTCCCCTCAAAGACCTGACTTAACCGAGGTAATCAATGTATTAATATTTTTTTTTGTGAGATGTGAATCACATAGACACTTATACCTTTCATTTAATGATATTTTTCAGGGTGAAAATGACTGTGATTTATATCTGTCAACTCCCACCCATCGCCTTATAGCGAGGGCTAAGGTGTTCAATATGAAGAATGAAACGCTACACTCCAGACCACTTCCAACCGGTCATGTCCAAGTGTCGATTAACGTAGCTCATGAGCCGAGTGCTGAGCTACCCATGCCAAATTATGATGACGACATTCATACAGTGGAAAAAGCTATTGGAACATTCATTGCATGGCCGTCGAATCTTGTAAAAAACACGTCGAGCAGGTGGTATTCATTTCCAGTTCATTTCTCAAGCAGAACCTTTAACATTAAATTAGAAAATGGCTGGACTGATGAATGTTATTACAGAAGGATAAAATGGAGAAGCTAAAACGAAAGATAGGCTCCAAGATTGGATCAACCAACCGATCAAAACGATCTACTGAGAGCACATTCACCTCGCCCGTTCAATATCCACATTTAATATCATTGCAAGCTCATGTGGATACAAAAATGAAAGACGGAAAGAATCATACAATTGTTTGTGAAAAAGATATGTACAGAGAGGAAACAATGGATTTCGTTAGTGAAGATTCTATTTCTGAGATCATCACATATGACTGGCTAGGCGCCTCAGTTATAAATGTATACATGAGGTATGTTTTCATGATTTGATTTTACAAAAGCTGATATACTTTGATAATTATGGATAAATACATCTCATATTTTTCACATGCGTATATAAGAAAAACAGTTGAAGGGATTTTCCCATGAATACATATTTGGACTCGTTAGTCCTCACACCATTTCTACACAACGAACAGAAATAGATTCTAATTTTCAGGCTGAATTGATGTCAAATCTGCTCAGAACGTTTCAAAGAAGAATTACGACTGACAGGATCTTTTTAATACCAACGATGCAAGGGTAAAACTCTACATTTTAATCATATCAATTAAATTTTCATTTCTATCAGTACTTATTTCTTTTTGTGTTTTAAGGGAACATTGGATGCTCATTGCAGTCAATTTGGATACTTCAAAGATTTAATTTCTGGATTCACTGCATGGATATCCAACTAACCGGCCACACATGATGGCAGTTTTCAATTTGTAATACACTAGATCCAACATTTTATAACTAAAAATCTAGTTATATAATTTATATTATCTTTTAATAAGGATTTTGGTATGATAAGGCGGTGTATGAATATCGTCTAAAGGCTGGAATGAATCCAGGGTGTAAGGACGACAATGCCCACAATATCTACAAATGGATAAGTATCTAGGTATATATAATTATATTTCACCATCAAAATACATATCAAAACAAATTACTTATTTTTCTTGATGTTTCTGCAGTGTCCGAAACAAAAAAAATTACAAGGACTGCGGTTATTATGTTTGTAAATTTATGAAAGAGATCGTATTTCATAGACAAACTATCATCCCTGAAGAGGTATTTTTGAAAATAATTATGACTTTATTTAAAATAATTATTAATACTTTGTGTATTTATATTTTTTCAGTACTACTATGACTGTCACAAAAACTCCTATTCAGAAGATGATTTAAATGTCTTTAGAAACGAATGTGCAGCGTACCTGATCGAAGAATGTAAACAAATTGGACAATGAAGGTGAATTCCAAATACTTATGTTATCTTTATATGGTCATTAATATCTCCCTTTACACTTATTGAGAATCTATGATCTCACTTTCTTATGTTTCATATCCTTAGATTAGTGAATTCCTACTACTTAGTTTGAAAATGACATAGACTTTGGAAAACAACACCAATGACATACACCAAACCGAGAAAACACCTTCGGATTGTTTTGATACTTTAGGACAATGATCCACGAGTCATTTGTGACGTGTACGAATCGACCGCACCTCAATCCGATGCACGGTGTGACCAGTATGGCTAAAATTGTCTGATATCAGTTTGAAAATGACATAAACTTTGGAAAACAACACCAATGACATACGCCAAATAGATAAAACACGTTAGGATTGTTTTGATACTTTAGGAAAACGATCCACAAGTCATTTCTGACGTGTACGAATCGACCACACCTCAATTCGACGCACGGTGTGACCGGTATGGCTAAAATTGTCTGATATCAGTTTGAAAATGACATAAACTTTGGAAAACAACACCAATGACATACGCCAAACCGAGAAAACGCCTTCGGATTGTTTTGATACTTTATGAAAACGATCCAAGATTCATTTGGGACGCGTACGAATCGACCACACCTCAATCCGACGCACGGTGTGACCGGTATGGATAAAAGTGTCTGATATCAGTTTCAAATTGAGATAAACTTTGGAAAACAACACCAATGACATACGCCAAACCGAGAAAATGCCTTTGGATTGTTTTGATACTTTAGGACAACAATCCACGAGTCATTTTTGACGTGTATGAATCGACCGCACCTCAATCCGACGCACGGGGTGACCGGTATGGCTAAAAGTGTCTGATATCAGTTTGAAAATGAGATAAACTTTGTAAAACAACACCAATGACATATTCCAAACCGAGAAAATGCATTCGTATTGTTTTGATACTTTAGGACAACTATCCATGATTCATTTGTGACGCGTACGAATTGACCTCACCTCAATTCGATGCACTGTGTGACCGGTATGGCTAAAAGTGTCTGATATCAGTTTCAAATTGAGATAAACATTGGAAAACAACACCAATGACATACGCCAAAAGCAGAAAATTCCTTCGGATTGTTTTGATACATTAGGACAATGATCCATGAGTCATTTGTGACGTGTACAAATCGACCGCACCTCAATCTGACACACGGTGTGACTGGTATGGATAAAAGATTCTGATATCAGTTTGCAAATGAGATAAACTTTGGAAAACAACACCAATGACATACTCCAAACCGAGAAAACGTGTTTGGATTGTTTTGATACTTTTGGACAACGATCCACGAGTCATTTGTGACGCGTACGAATCAACCACACCTCAATCCGACGCACGGTGTGACTGGTATTGCTAAAATTGTCTGATATCAGTTTGAAAATGACATAAACTTTGGAAAACAACACTAATGACATACACCAAACTAAGCAAACGCCTTCGGATTGTTTTGATACTTTAGTAAAACAATCCACGAGTCATTTTTGATGTGTACGAATTGACTGCACCTCAATCCGACGCACGGTGTGACCGGTATGGCTAAAATTGTCTGATATCAGTTTGAAAATGACATGAACTTTGGAAAACAACACCAATGACATACGCCTAACCAAGAAAAAACCTTCGGATTGTTTTGATACTTTAGTACAATGATCCACGAGTCATTTGTGACGTGTACGAATTGACTGCACCTCAATCCGACACACGGTGTGACCGGTATGGATAAAATTGTCTGATATCAGTTTGAAAATGACATAAAATTTGGAAAACAACACCAATGACATATTCCAAACTGAGCTAATGCCGTCAGATTGTTTTGATACTTTAGGAAAACGATCCACGAGTCATTTTTGACGTGTACGAATTGACCACACCTCAATCCGTTACACGGTGTGACTGGTATGGCTAAAAGTGTCTGATATCAGTTTCAAATTGAGATAAACTTTGGAAAACAACACCAATGACATACGCCAAACCGAGCAAACGCCTTCGGATTGTTTTGATACTTTAGGAAAACGATCCACGAGTCATTTGTGACATGTATGAATCGCCTCCACCTCAATTCGACACACGATGTGACCGGTATGGCTTAAAGTGTCTAAGATCAGTTTGAAAATGAGATAAACTTTGGAAAACAAAACCAATGACATATTCCAAACCGACCAAATGCGTTCAGATTATTTTGATACTTTAGGAAAATGATCCACGAGTCATTTGTGACATGTACAAATTGACCGAACCTCAATCCAACACACGGTGTGACCGGTATGGCTAAAAGGGTCTGATATCAGTTTCAAATTGAGATAAACTTTGGAAAACAACACCAATGACATACACCAACCCGAGAAAACGCCTTCGGATTGTTTTGATACTTTAGGTCAACGATCCACGAGTCATTTGTGACGTGTACGAATCAACCACACCTCAATCTGATGCATGGTGTGATCGGTATGGCTAAAAGTGTCTGATATCAGTTTGAAAATGAGATAAACTTGGGAAAACCACACCAATGACATAATCCAAACCGAGCAAACGCATTCGGATTGTTTTGATACTTTAGGACAACTATCCACGAGTCATTTGTGACGAGTAAAAATTGACCGCACCTCAATCTGATGCACGGTGTGACCTGTGTGGCTAAAATTGTCTGATATCAGTTTGAAAATGACATGAACTTTGGAAAACAACACCAATGACATACGCCAAACTAATCAAACACCTTAGGATTGTTTTGATACTTTAGGACAACGATCCACGAGTCATTTGTGATGTGTACGAATCGACCGCACCTCAATCCGACGCACGGTGTGACTGGTATGGCTAAAATTGTTTGATATCAGTTTGAAAATGACATGAACTTTGGAAAACAACACCGATGACATACGCCAAACCTAGCAAATGCCTTCGGATTGTTTTGATACTTTAGGACAACAATCCACGAGTCATTTGTGATGTGTACGAATCGACCGTACCTCAATCTGATGCACGGTGTGACCAGTACAGCTTTTCATTAGATAAAGAATCAGTATTTATTAAATGAGATAAATCAATCAAAAACATATTAATTTTACATAATTCCCTTTCATTGTTATGAAAATGAAAACTTTTGAGATTAATATTTAATATTTTAGTTTCACATTTCCATATTAATGTATTCTTTAATATTACTGTTTTAATTTCTTTCATTATTGCATTACTAACATAATATGTGTTTTCTTATATAGGTGAATTTTTTTCCTTGAGTTCGGATGCTTTGTTCGGTAACAAATACCATCGAGAGCGGATCACGGATATCAAAGGATGAAACATGAATGTTTATAACTGTTGTTGAATAATTGTAAATGTAACCATGTAAAACAATGTTTGAAATGTATATAGAAATGCTTTTTTTTGTATTCATGATGTTAAGTAAATGTATGTACCGTTGTCAGTCAAAATATTGTGTGTGGGTGCTATGGTGTGCAGGTGTGCATCTGCTACTTTATGCAGGTATTCTGGTGTGCAGGTGTGCAGGTACTGTTTTTTAGGTGCAGGCACTGGGGCCTTTATCAGCGCTTTTTTAGCGCTGATAAAGGACACCTTTAACAGCGCTAGAGGAGTGCTGATAAAGGGACCCTGTATCAGTGCTCTGAGAAGTGCTGATTAAGGGGACACCCACTTTATCTACGCCGGAATTAACAGCGCTTTTCTAGCGCTGTTAATGCTGGTTTTTAGTGCTGATAAAGGCGCAGGTTATAGTAGTGAATTAATTTTTTCATCTTTGTTTGAAATCCAATCCATACTGAGGATTATATCAATTTAAATCCTAGGTATGAAAAAAAAATAAGAAGATAAATAATGTTTGTATTCCATAATAGTGACTACCTGACACAACATTGATGCAATGATACTACCCTTGGATGTTTTGACTAACAAGTCCCTTATAAAATAAAATTGAAAATTTTTAATAATCATGTAACACTGGGAAGATATGAATGAATGTGATGAACCAGAATAAAATAAACCATTGTCTATGTTCAAGGAAACTATTAAGGTACCTTCCACCACATCGTTAGGAACTTCAACCTCTATAGTTGTGGCTACATAAGATTAGCCTCTCTCATGGCCTTCTTTGGGGAACATTTAACGTCTCACTATAATTTCACCATTGGATATTGATAGCCTCTTTATTCCCTTTACAATCCTATGATAGGTGGAAATTTTCACCTCAATTGTAACAGACTCACATTCCCTTCAGGCATGTTCTAGGGTGTTTATTCCGATAATTACTACAGGATGGAAGGTCAAATATTACCTTCATCCCCATTTCCTTCTCTTTATAGTGTTTTTGGTAACCCTCTTCATATATTTATTTACATTAAATTAATAATACATATAAACTGCCTTTTCCATCTTGATATCACATGAGATTATATCTTCATATGATGAGAAACTATGTGAGACTAGTTCCCTTCAGAGAAATGTTTTTAAACCATCAAATAATCAATAAATCATGATACTTGAATTATGTATGTAGTTCCCAACATTTCTTTATAACCTTGTGAAGTTAGATTCATACTTTTCATCATTTTCATCATACATCCTCCTTAGATTCAAGAATTACCTTTCCAAATCCTCTCATTGTTCATAGGGAAAATATTTTTCTATGAAAATTTCTTTATAATCCCTCGATTTCATCTCATATATTTCATCCTCCTCTATTGTGATTTGGATTAATGACCATCACTGATCCACATATCTCAATATATGATAAACTCCTCTAACAATCTTCTCACTTTTATTACATCCCAACGTGAGAAATATCTTCTCTAGGGAACATATCCACTAATACTCTATGTATGTGTTTGTTTCCCCATTTAATGATGGTGGAAGTTGTCTCATAAAGTGATCCATCCTAGATCCTAAACATTATGGATTAGGATTCTCAATATAGTTAGGGTTATTATTCACAACCTGAGTCAGCTGTCCTGCTATAGTTAGAAGATTCTCAGCACCGGTCGTAGCCCTAGAGCCAACATCTTTATCTTGCATCGGAGGGAAATCCCTTCATTGAATATGCATGTTCATAAAATTTACATTTCTTCCACAAGCCACAATTTCTAGATAATTGAATACACTAGATTAAGTTATGAATCATAATTCATAATCTCCACATAGAAAAAGACATGGCATAAATTCTAATCCTATGCATGGATAATACCATAATCATAATCATGGTTTCATTGTGGAAAATTTTTCATTTAAATCCTTCATAATGGATTATAATGAATATGTGAATTATTCTAAACATATCACTAGGAGTGTCAAAAAAGGTGCATAGTAAGACCCATTTTCATGTACCAGGATATCTTATGTCAAGCCCAAAACTCCTTGTTGGATTTCTCACACCTTGGTACATCTGTGTTCAAACCACGTGTTCTTCTTGCATCCAAATAGATATGTATTTTCTAGAAATATCCACATATGAAATTTTTTACCAAAACACCACTATGTTCTAGTATGTTTATCCTCAATGACTATCTTATGGATTTTATCTCCTAACATATGTTTTCTAAATCTAGTTTCTATTTTTTTTAAACATCCTCTGATACCAACTGTTAGGACCCGACCTCAATTTCCCGGAGTTGGAGGCTAATTTTATTACATTGGAATTTAATCATGGAATATACATCCCAAAGGACCGAGTATTTTAGCATATTTTTAAACAATATGAATACGTAAGTTCATCATTACAGTGTGAATGTAAATAAAACATATAATTTTTATTTGGAACAATCAAAACAGTAGGTTTTTCCTTATAGGTCATTCATAATACACTTCATCATGTAATGAGAAAATGAATCATAAGAAAGGGTTTATCTCAAATGCTCTCTTTAAGCATAAGAAATACAGTAGAAGATATCATAAAAACTTATTAGTCATGGAGAATAACTAAAAACTCATGACTTTAAAAATGAACTTGAACACATTATTGTAGTAATAAGAGTGGAAGGAATAATTCCATAAAATGTCATGATCATGAGTATTTTACTAGTAGAGTATCCTCATGAACTTTTAATTACTAGTTTCATAATCATGGATTTTATAATGTGGAAAATCATAACCAGGCCATCATGGCCTCTTTCCAAGACCATAAATATTCATTTTATTAAGGCCTTGTGCCGAGACTGTAGTTTTTCTCATGAGACCAATGGATGCACATGGACACTATAGCGGGCCCCATATAATAACCATAATTTTTGTACATTACTATTACTAATTTATGAAATAAAAAACATAATATTTATCACATAGGGGATCCGAAGTTTTAGTTTCATTGGAAAACTTGTACCAAACATAAAATTTACAAAAACAAACAAAAACATTTATTTAATTCATTCTTATTCGTCTTCTTATAGTCCCATGAAATATCTTTAGTACGCATATCCACCTGAGGATATAAATCACAAAGGGGTGGGATAAAATCACTGTAATAAGGTTGATTATAATAATATAACAATGGGTTAGCATATTCATTGCATAGGAAAAGGATCATGAACACGAGAGGAAGCATAATTAAAAAACATGAAATGTGTCAATGCATAAAAATGAAACACCATGTCTTAGTGGTCAAATAATACTAATAATTGTGAAAAATGATAGTATCAAGTTAATACATAATTTATATTTTAATATTTAGATTAATTAATTTACCCCATTAATTGGAGTTCTATATAATTTTGGGTGCACCTATCAAATTCATATATTTATATCCTCCTATATAATTCTGGGCCCACCTGTCACAACATAACATTTTAATTATCATGCATGTCACATTAAAAAAAATGTAAAACATAAAAATAATATAACACATGGAATTAAATGGGTTTCACATAATAAATAATACTTTAATAAACACTTGGTTCCCAAAATAAATAGGGAATATCATTCTTGACATAGAACCATTGACTATGAGTAAAGAGTGAAACAATACCCAAGAAGTAAAAAGGGTTGTGTTTATTTGAAAGAAAAGTTATTTTGGAAAACCTTGGATTGTTAATAAAATAAATTATAGAACATTTATATCCCAAAAAAGGTATGATAATGATGAAAAAAATACTTTTAAGGAGATCCCATGCTTAACATGGAGTGACAGAGGGAGAAACTGAAGAAACAATGTTGTGTTTGAGAATTTCCCCTTGTTATATATCTGGATCATTTCTTGACATTAAATTCCTATATAACCACATTATATTGATTAATTATCAATTAAATAAAATTTTTTACATGAATATGGTTCATTATGGTTTAATTATGTAATTTTATGGGCCATTGGATGATTTATATTGTTTAAATCCATTGTTCGGGAATGTCCGTTTTTATGGTTTTCATGATCGTTTCACTTGTATTCATAAATAAAAGTTTGTATAGAACAAGGATAAACATACAGAATAGATATAACAAGTTATTAATGATATTAATGGATCTTAAATTATCTAATAATGAATTATGTTATATACCATGTGGATGAATCTTAACATAATAATTTAAGGATGATTGTTTGGGTTAATTTGGGAGGTTTTTCAACCACAATGAACTTGTTTTGTTTAATCATTTATTAATATGTATATATGTTGGTTTCAGAACAATAACTAGGATATAATACATATAATATAATGTGTTTCAACCATAAAATTGGTTTAATTACCAAATAATAAGTCAGTAATGGAAAAGGGAAATCATTTCATTCTTGAAGGTGATAAATTAACACCTCATGGACAACATTTTCGTTTTTAAAATAAAAAAGAGGAGTATAAGGCGGATGGGTGATATAATTTCATATTAGAATCATAAAATTAAATTATATGTGAGATACAGGATTTTCCATTCCATGTGGATGAGTATACGTGGGGAGATATTAAGAAATGAACATGTTGTTTAAATGAAATTATTGGAAAAGAAATAGGGTAATTCACTCCTGAGTCCTCCTCCTGATATATTCCATAATGAACGTAAAATTGGACTTTGGATAATACAATAAGCTCTTGGACAAGGGTAAGGGGCTAAAGAAGAAGTTTTAGTAGATTGTATAAATGGGTTGATGTTTGAGAGGTGTGAGGAAATGGGGGTGTGAAGGGTGGTATTTATAGTGGAGGGGAGAGGGGTTCTCTTAATATTTTAATTACTAGTTTATTAATTTCCACCAAGATAAGAAGGAGGCATTATTACATGACCATGAATAGTAAATAGGGCATTTGATTTAATGATTTTGGTGCTTACATCTCTTGTTATTACTGGAATAGATGATTTAGATTATAATGTATTTATACGGTATATTAATGTATTTTACTATTCTCCAAAAATTAAAGTATTTCAAAAAAAATCTCAAGAATCACCATAACCATTTTTAAGCATTTTTTATACAAAAATGACATTAATTTATCCAAAATAATTTTCTAAATATGATTAATTTAATATTATGTTAAAACCATAAGTTACATGAAAAATATTGTTTATAAAATAAAACTAATTTTATAATGATTTCAAAAAATACATATTGTCTTATAAAATTATCATCAAACCAAAAGATATAGAATTTTTAATATATAAAAAAATTCTAGGAAAATAAATTTTATATTAAATTATGTAATTATTTATAATTATTTATTTATGAATTAAAATAATAATAATAATTTTACTATGGAAAAATTATCCCTTCTTTGATGCATAAATTTTATTTAATTTTTCATGGTAAGGTTACTATTATTTTGGAAAATTTACTAATCATATAGTTCATATTAGTCTTCATAAGTGTATGTTACTATTCATATGGGTAGGTTACTATTTACAAAAAATAAAGTGTGTCCTATAGACTGCAATGATCTTACGGATTGCAGCTGTGTTTGTCAGATTTTCGAAATTCCAAACATAGAAGTGGAAATATTATGTTCAATAGTCACATTTTATTTAGTATCATTATATCTCATTATTATTCCTAATTTTATTATAAAATAAGAGAAAATTATAAGAAGTTAATTCCATTGATAAAAAATTGGGTCATTACATTCTTCCCCCCTTATGAAATTTCTCCCTCAAAATTTCGTTTTACCGAAACATGTGAGAGTAGTTATCCTTCATCGCATCTTCTGGTCCCCAAGTTGCTTCATCAAACTTATGATCCCTCCAAAACACTTCTACATGATGGGTTGTATTCATTCGGAGAACCTTCTCTATCCTATCCATAATCTTTACTGGTTGCTCCTCATAAAGGAGGTCATCTTCCAATTGTACCACCTCTAGGTTTAGTACATGTGAGGGTTTTGTTATGTACTTCTTCAGTAGTGATACATGAAACATGTCACAAACTTGACAAATATTTGGTGGAAGTGGAAGACAAAATTCCATGACTCCTATGTGGTAAATGACCTCAGAGGGGCCAATTAACCTTGGGAATAACTTCCATTTATTTCCAAACCACATTACTCTCTTCCATAGGGATATTTGAATAAAAATTTTATCTACACCATTGAACTCCATGTCCCTTAGATAGTTGCTAGCATAGATATTTTTTCAACTCTATGTAGAATTGATTTGATTCTGGATGACTTAAACTTTATCTATCATCTCTTGCACAGGATCACGTCCATGTATCATTAATTCTCTAACTTCATCCCAACAGGTTGGAATTGTACATCACTTTCCATAAAGAGCTTCATATGGAGCTATATGAACACTCGAGTGGAAGCTATTATTGTATGAGAAATCAACAAATAGGATATGCTGATCCCATCCACCTCTAAATTCCAAATAACATGCTCCTAGAATGTATTCGATAATTTGAATAGTTCATTCAGATTGGCCATCAGTTTGGGCGTGATAGGCGATGATGAAATTTAATTTAGTACTCAATTAATTTTGAAGGATCCTCTAGAATTTAGATGTGAACCTTGGATCACGGTCAGTGAAAATATTGAGTGGAACACCATGAATTCCCATCATTTCCTTCACATATATCATTTCATATTTTTCGTACGAGAGATCTTCCCAAATAAAGAAAAATGGGATGTTTTGATGAGTCACTCAACCACAACCCATATCACATTATTTCCCTTCAACATTTTTGGGAGACCCATGACAAAGTCCATAGTGACATTCTCCCATTTCCACAAGGGTATAAGAAATAGTTGCATCATCCCTTTGTACTTTTGTTTCTCTCCTTTATCTTGCTGACATAACAAGCCCCTTGTGATGTATTCCTCAATCTTCTTCTTCATGTTATCCCAATATATGTGTTCTTGGAGATCTCAGTACATCTTGGTTCTACCATGATGGAAAGAGAAATTCGAGATATGTGAATTGTCGAATACATCCATCTTTATCCTGAGCGATGAAGGAATAGAAATCCACATTCCATATTGAATAACATCATCATAATCATTGATATGGAACTCTTGTACCTTCTATTTCTTTACTACATTAACCATAATTTTTACTCCAGATCATCCCTTTGTGCCTCCTTATTCATCTATTGGACTGATGTTTGCAAAAAATCATTTAGTAAAATTAGGATGTATCCCCTAGCTTTATGATTTCCAAATCAATCTATTGTATATCCAAGAAGATAGGGTCTTTCTCAATCCTTACCAAGGATATCGTAGTAGGTTCTTTTATACTTAGAGCATCAGCTGCCTTGTGGGATTTTCTATGATGATAGTAAACAGAGAAATCTTATTAATTTATTAGCTCTAAACATCTCCTTTTATTCATGTTGAGATACTTTTGTGTGAATAAATACATTATTCTCTTGTGTTAGGTTTATATGTCACACTTCTCACCATACAGGTTGGGCCACTACCTTTTCAAGGAACAATTCACAATTTCCAGCTCTAGATCATGCGTCGAGTAGTTATTCTCATAGATCTTAAACTGTTGTGAGGCATACTCTATCACATTATCATTTTTCATAAGTACATAACCCAAACATTTCTTTGAAGCATCACTGTGTATCAAAAAACTTTCTCCACATTTCAGTAATGTGAGTATAGGTGTAGTGATCAGCCTTGTTTTTAGCCTCTAGATTCTTCCCTCAAATTCGTCCATCCAGACAAAAATTACCACTTTCTTTGTTAACATACATAGTAGGAATGACAATCATGATAAATTTCTCACAAAAAGTCTATAGTACCCATCTAATCCACGAAAAAAATGGATTTATATGACACTAGAGGGCCTAGGACATTCTTGAATTGCCTGGGTTTTTAAAGGGTCCAAAAAATTCCTTCACTTATGATCACATGTCCCAAGAACATGGAATGATTCATCCAAAAGTCACACTTTCTAATCTTGGGGTACATATTCTACTTTCTCAATGTCTCCAACAAAATTCTTAGATATTCTTCTTGTTCCTCCTTTCTCTTAGTGTACATTAGAATATCATCAATAAACACTACCTAAAATTTTTCAACGTAATTTCTAAAGAGTCTATACATTAAATCCGTCAATATTTAAGGGGAATTAGTAAATTCCAAGGGCAGCACAACAAAAACATAGTGCCCATACCTTATACAGAATTCAGTCTTTTGAATATCTTCCTTCATCACCTTAAGGTGATGATATTCAGAACAAAGATCCACCTTTGAGAAGTATTGATATCCTCTTAACAGATCAAACAATTCATCAATACTTGGAAGATGATACTTGTTCTTTATGTTTATCTTTTTAAGTTCCTGATAATTGTTACATAGCATAATTGTCCCATGTTTCTTCATAATTTGTACCGGCGCACCCCAAGGTGATGCGCTCTAGGGCTTATAAACCATTTATCCTATTGCACTTACAGATACTTCTTTAACTCCTACATTTTGATAGGGGAAATCATATATGGAAACTTTGAGATAGGAGTAAATCCACGTATGATTTATATTGATAACTCTACCTCCCAATCAAGGAGAATTCCATGTAACTATTTGGGAAATACATCATTTTTTCCCTCATGAAGGGAATTTCTGCAAGGTTTGTGTTTCCTTTGACTCAACCATTTGGCAAGGTATGATTCTTGATATCGAATCTACACCCACACCATTGAGGTATTTTTAAAAGGATATTCAAGATGTCACTTGTATTTGTAGAGGATAATAGGATGGGTTAGAACATGAAAAAAATATTTCTTTTCCCAAAAATTGATATGAGCTCTATATTATGTGATGTAATACATTCCCCTTATAGTGTCAAATTCTACCAAGGGGTGTGTTATGAGAATAAATGGAATAATATTCCGACATACACAAATAGGAGAAGTGTCAATCAATTTGGTTGAACAATTACACCACTAGGTGTTTTTAAATATATCTCTACATCAATGTTTTGGGGCTTTAATTCTATAGTTATAACAAAAATGCAAGATATAATGGAGTCTGTAGAATCAGAATCAATTAATTTGATTTCCATTCGTGAGTCAATATGAAATGTACCTTGTATGAATACATTATCTAGCTCCACATTCGCAGTGGTGATTGCCTATTCCTTCCCTTGATACTTTGGATTTGGTGGCAGCTGACACTAATAATGCTTGAGGAATTGAGGTTTAGTGCACTAGTTTGCATAGTTCCCTTTCTCCCTATAGTTGTAGCATTGTAAAAGGGGTGGTCCACTCCTTTCATCAACCAAATTCAATTTCCTTATTATGTCTTTTCAACACACTTCATCAAGGTAGTTTTCTTTCTCACACATGATGCATTTTCCTGGCCCTTTGAAGCAGTTCCCATGATTCAATATCCAACATTTTTGGCTTGTAGTTTGTCCAGTTATCTTCCCACCATTATCATTATATCCTCATTGAAACTACATATTTCTTTTCATATCACCATAGACATGAGACCATTCTCAAAAATTCATCTCCACTTTGAGGGAACACCTAACAAATTCTTCACAACTCCCAAAGTCTCTAATTTCAAGATCCTTTAAAAGGTGTATTTTGAACCCACTAAACATTCTATCAAATTTTCTATCATTTTTTATAACAAAACCCAAATCATACCATGATGTCCTTTTGATAATTGATTTTTAGGTCATGACATATTATTCATCCTATTTATTGAGCTCTATGAATTCCCTCTCCATTTTTTTAGAAGAGTTCATGGGAAAAACTTATTATGAATCATGATCTTAAAGTCATACCATTCCATCTCTTAAATTTTTTCTATTATCTTGGTGTTCGTAATCCAAGACTACCATTGATCGGTCTCCACCTATAGAAGATAAATAGATAATTCCTCCCTCTCCATCTAAGAATAGTAAAGCATGTGATAGATCTTCTCTATATAGTTTACCCACTATTCTCCAACTAGTGGATTAGAAGATCCACTGAACGTGGGTGGCCATTTCCACATAAAACACTTGATATATAGTATCGTCGTCTTTGGTGAAGGAGGAAGTTCCCCAGTATTATAGTTATTTTTAATAACCTCAGATAGTTGGGTAATAATCTATAAGCCATTTTGAATGATACCTCAGAAAGCATTGGGGATATCATTCAGGAAATCACTGCATCGGCCCTCACACGGGTTTTTGTCCATGTTTCTCTTGGTTCCCACCATTTTCTACAATTGAAATGGTTATAAGAAAAAATAATTCGTTGAGTTATGAATAAATAACTTATTCAATTATGTAATTTACACTAAAAAACATCTTATGTGATCCCTATATAAATCTAATTTTGTTCATATATGTACTTATTCTAATACTAGAGGTTCTCTCTAGGGTTCAGTAATCATAATTCTCAAATTCACTAAACCTTACCTCTAATACCAACTATAATGACCTAGACATTCCGTACATTACAATTACATCATTATAAAGATAAAAAACATAATAGTATTACACATTAATGGTCTGAAGTATTAGTGTATATGGAGAACTAGGACCAAACATAACATTTACAACATCAAACACAAACATTTATTTAATTACCTCTTCATCAGCATCTTATAATCACTTGAAATCTACTTAGTACACATATTCACATGAGGATATACATCAGAAATAGGTGAGTTAAAATGACAGTAAGAGGGTAGATAAGAAAAATATAAAAAAGGGTTAGCATAATCATAACATAGGTAAATTGTAATGATCATGATAGGAATCATTAATAAAATATTTGAAAAGTGGCAATTCATAAAAATAAAACATCATGTCTTAGTGGTCATATACAACACGTAGTTATGAAAAATGATAGCATAATGTTCACACATAATTTCCATTTTACTCATTATATTCACAACTTTACCCAATGAATTGGAGCACTGTTTAATTCGTGGGGCACCCGTAACTTTTGAACATTAATATTGCACAATATAATTTCAGGCGCACCTGTCGTATCAAAATATTTACATTATCTTCCATGCAACATAAAAAATGTGTAAAACATGTACAAAACATAATACATAGACAGAAATGGGTTTCACATATTAAATCATACTTTCATAAACATTTTTTCCCAAAAATAATGGGGGAATATCATTCTTGACATAGAACTATTAAACATGAGTGAGGAGTGAAACAATACTCAATATGTAAAAAGGTTGCGTTTATTTGAAAAAATATTTCTTTTAGAAAACATTGTGTTATTCATATTATAAATTAGAGAAAATTTATATCCAATAAATGTTTATATAACGATGAATAATATATTTTTATGTAGAAACCATTCAGAACATGGAGTGAAAGAGAGAGAACTCGAAGAAAGAATGTTGGGTATGAGAATTTCCCTAAACCTTGTATCCGAATGATTTATTCACTTTAACGTCTGGTATAACCACATTATATTCATTAATTAACACTTCTATAAAATTATTTAAATTTATTTGATTCATTATGGTTTCATTATGTTATTTTATGGGCCTTTGGATGAGTTATACAGTTTAAATACATTTTTCGGGAATGCCCGCTTTTATGGTTTTCTTGAAAGGTTAACTTATATTCATAAATGGAAGTTTGTGTAGATCATGGAAAAACATTTAGAACTGATATTTAAAGTAATTAATTATATTATCGGTTTTTAAATGATATAATAATGAATTATGTTTTATAACATGTGGATAAACCACTAGATAAGAATTTAATGATGATTGTTTGGTTAATTTGGACAGATTTCACCAACAACAAACTTTTTTTGTCTAATAATTTAGTAATATGTTCATATGTTAGTTCAAAAACATTAAATAGGATATAATAAATATAATATAATCTATTTAAACCATAAAAATGGTCTCATGACCATATATGAAAGCGGTATGGGAAAAAGAAAACATATTGTTCATGAAGGTGACAAATTAACACCTCACAAGCAACATTTTAATTTCTTAAATAAAATGAAAAGTAAAAAGGGGTTTTGACGATATATTGTCACATTAGTGTCATAAAATTACATTATATGTGATATAATGGAGTTAAAATACCATGATTATTAGTATACATGGGGAGATATTAAGAAAAAACCTGAAATTGAAATGAAATTAAAGGGAAAGAGGGAGATAGGAATTACCTCTTTAGTCCTCCAATTAAAATACCTTAAAGAACCTAGGATTGGTCATTTGATGAGACCAGAAACTCTTGGAAATGACTAAGATGAGTGGGAAGATGTTTGAGAATAGTATAGACAAGGATATAATCCTGAGAGGTGTGATTAAATGTGGGTGTGAAGTCTGGTATTTACAGTGGAGGGGAGAATGGTTCTCGTAATATTTTAATCATTACATTATTAATTTCCACCAAGATAAGAAATAGTGATGATTACGTGATCAAGAATAGTAAATAGGGAAGGTGATTTCTTGATTTGGGTGCTTATATCACTTCTGATGTTAGGAATAGTCGATTTAGATTATAATGTATTTATAGGGTAAATTAATGTATTTTATTATTCACCAAAAAAATCAAGTATTTCAAAACAAATTCCAAAAAATTCACCCTAACAATTTATTAATGTGTTGAATAAAATAAATAAATCAAATTATTATAAAATTATTATATAAATATCATTATTTTAATTTTAATGAAAATCATAATTTACTTAAAAATTACAGTTTTCAAAATTAAAACTAATTTTTTAATGCTTTCAAAAATTACAGATGGTCTTAAAAATTTATCATAAAAATATAAGATATATAATTGTAAATTTATGAACACATTCAAGGAAAATATATTTTCTTTTAAATTAACTAACTTATTATAGTTATTTATTTATGACTTACAATTATAAAAATACTTTTACAATGGTCAAATTTTCACTTCTATGATGCCTAAATTTTATTTAATCATTCTTGTGTAAGGTTACAATTATTTTTGGAGATTTACTAATCATAAGGGTCATATTACTATTCATAAGGGTAGGTTACTATTTATATGGGTAGGTTTCTATTTACTAACAATTATGTTTGTCCTACCCGACTCCAAACGTCTTACAGATCACAACTGTGTATGTTAGATCTTTGAAATTCAAAACACTAATGTTGTCAAATTATGTTTAATGGTCATAAAGTATCTTGTATAATCATATGTTATTGTGCTTCCTAATGTTATTATACTATAATGAATAATTATAAGAAGTTAATTTCATTGATAAAACATTGGGTCATTACAGGCCACAAGAAACAGAAAAAGTCAAATCCATTACTCATATGAATGGGGATAAACATAAACACCATATAAATTCATATTTAAACCAATATATGAATTGTAAATATCGTTCCCCAAACATTAAGCATAAATAATAACCATTCAGATTAAATTGATGAGTTGTTTTATGATAGAACAACCCTATTCAAACTAATCATAAACTATTTAATTAAACATGGTAGATGAAATCATTAAATATTAATCCCAACAATACAAAATAATAAACAAGAGTTAAAATATATGGGATAATAATATAAAATCAAGGAGTAAGTCTTGAGATGAATACTCTTTTATTTTGAAAAGAAGATTTTTTTTGGAAATGTCTTTTTATGCCTAGAAGTGAAGTAAGATATTATTTTAACAATAAAATTAGTTATTTTAGATAGATTTTGGTTGATAAAAATAGATAATATATTTTCCTTGAGAATAGGTAGGAATTTGAAAAATCACCTTAAACTAGGCATGTATTTAGGAATGAATTTTTGAATGATCCTTCTAAAATGATTATCTCCCCAAAAAATAAAGAATCATTCAGGATGGTAAACATATATAGAATAATGAAAGATAATTTATGAGGAGTACATAATAATAAATAATAACTTTATTGAGTTATGTAGTCAATAAAGGTAACCCGAATGATAATGGTGGTTTCGGTGGAAAACCCTTAACTTTTATCCAGATGTGTTCTTAACTTGTGCATAAGGTCCTTGAATTTGAAATTAGAAATATTAATAACTTAATTAAGAACCTATTATACATGTATTTATATTATCATAATATTATTATGTTCATTTATTTCTTTATTGATTATTTATAAAATTGAATTTAATCATCCCGTAGTGTTCATTTCCTCGGTTTTCATGATCGGTATATTTGTATATGATTATGCATGTTCATGTGAAAAGGATGTAATTACACAGAATTAAAATTACACACTATTTGCAAACATATAGAAGGTTTAATGCTTATATATATATATATATCATTTTTTACATGGTATGCGGATGAATTAGTGGATGAAATATTAATGACAGTCACTTTGATTATTTGGATGTATTTTGATTATTAGGAACTATTTTTGTCATTTGAATTAATAATATGTACATATAATGGTCCTGAATATTGAGGAGGATATAATAAATACATTATAGTTTGTTAAAACCATAAAAATGGTTTCATTACCACAATTTAAATGGAAATTGGAGAACAAAACTTCTTCGTCCACAAAAGTTGTAAATTGGAACCTGAAGGACGATGATTTCATTTACAAAATAAAAGAGAGAGTACGGATATTGATGATGTTTATTAAATTAACATGATATAATTATAGAATACAGATGATAATATAGTTATAATGGTAATTTGGGAAGATGAGGTGTGGAGAGGATAGTAATAGAAAGGAACAAGAAATGAAATTGAAAGAAATTGAATGTGAATTTACCTCTTGAATCCACCTACTTGAGAATCTATTTAAGGGAAAGGGTATGGGTCTTTTGAAAAGATGAAGAGATCTTATACTTGGGGAGTGTCTAGGGAAGGGTATTTGAGATTTATTTTTAAGAGCATCAAGGATTAGATGAGTGATGAGAAGAGGCTGTCATGTGGGTTTATTGTGGAGGAGAGGAGTGATTTTTGATTATCATATTCATTATTTTATTATTTACATCAATAAAACAAATAGTATTGATTCATGTGACCCATAATATTAATAAGTTCATTTGAGTTCAATCCAAGAGTGCTTACACCATCTATAATGCTAGGAATAGTCAATTTAACTGATAATGTATATATATGGTAAATTACCATATTATACTATTCATAAAAAATTTGAGTATTTTAGAAAAATCAGAAAAATCCCCCCATACAATTTATTGACGTGTACAATGAAAAAATGAACTCGATTTTTTTTAAATTAATTTTCTATATATTATTAATTTAATTTTTAAATAAAATAATAATTTATTCAAAAAAAACAATTTTAACACTATAAATCATTTTATGTCACCTTTAAAAATTAATCATATCTCGTTATCTTATAAACTTTCGAAAATAAATTAATAATATGATTTACTATTCATATGGTTCATATTACTATTCTTAAGGGTATGTTAAAAATCATTAAAAATTATGTTTGTCTTATCAGACTCTAAATATTATAATGAATGTAACCATGTATGTCGGTTTTTCCAAATTCAAATCGTAGAGATCGAAAATTATGTTTATTGGATATGTTACAAAAGGTGCTTTTTTGTAGTGACTAAGTGTTTCATTAATTAAATATTAAATTTATTTTTAAATTCATAGGCTGTTATAGGTTTAGTTTGATTGTCAATGTGGGGGTATTTCTTTTTTTCAACTAAGCGTACTTTTATGAGATATCATTATTTATAGATTCCCAAAATGTTATCTATTATTACATAATGATATGTAATATTTTATTTAAGCAATGTCAATACTTATATTGTGTGGTTGGTTATTTAGAGTGTTATGGTTTGTCTATATGGTGTTTAAATGGTTTTACACTCTTTGGATTTTGAGAGGAACCTTGAGTTACGATAGAGACTTGGACCCTTCTTATTCATTCTATTTTATTGGAGTTGAGTAGTGGATGTGTAAGGATAATTTACATGAAATCACATATTGGTAGTGATTGGGATATTCCACTACCATTTGAATTTTGTGTGACTCATTGTATTGGATAAATTATTAGTTAGATTATACACCATTATCTGTACAAGTTGTGATTGAAATATTCTCAGCTAGTTTTTTGCCTCCTTAGTTCCTAGTCTTATTACATTCTGATTGAATTCAATAGATTAGGTGGGTGATGGTCCTAGTATTTATCTCATTGATCATGAATGGAATATTACTAGATATTTTCCTAATTTTATGATCAAATATAGTTCAAACCAATATCAATAGATAATGCCCATGTTTTTTGATAATATATTGTAAGGAATATGATCTTGGGAAAATAGGAGATTTTGTTATCTCCTTGGTGTATAATAATATTTTTTAGTGTGTGGTAGATCAACAAGGCACATTTCCTATGTGGAAGTGAAACATTCATGGAAAAGATTTTTGATGGGTATAAGAACCCTATAAATAGGTAATGATTATGATGATCTAATGGAACAATTTGAGCTCAAGGAGCATATTTTAATATCATAGATTCTAATGATTTATTGTGGGATATAGTATGTATTATTTTCAAGACCAGTCCCTAAGACTACATGGGATTCCAAGGTATTCTGTTCCCAGAATAAATATTTGAAATATATTAAATAGCAATGACATGATGATTTTCAGAAAAAAGTTGAATAACTCTTGAATGTTTTCCTAGATTAGAAATTTGAGGGTAACATTTTGTTCAGAATGTAGGTTTTACCTTTGGTGTGGCATAACCATTTTTGACGCGAAAATTTTTTGAAAAAATATTATTGAAAATGTAATATTAAAAAAAATATTTAATTCATTTAATTCATTTTATTCGATGTAGAAACTGATTTTTCTTATACATATGTGGTTGTAGGTTTTGGCCTAGGGATTTTTGTTAATCCCTGGAGACATAAAGACCATGGGAGGAGTGAGTTCTCAGAGAACCATGACAGATCGAGATGGGATCATTAATCGTTGCACAAAATGATTTCCTGGATTTAATCAGTGATGGAAAAACAACTGTTCTTTCATCAAATATCGATCTACACTCTAGGTAGGATGTCGATTTTAATTTTCCATATTGTTTCTTAATTGGAAAGAAATATGGATCAATTCAATGTAAAAAATTGATATGCACATCATAATGAAATTTAAAATGATGGAATTATATTTTACTCAATATGTTTATTCCTCTTTGATTATTTTTTTATATGACAACAAATCAAGGTAGAATGAAAAATTGATTTGGTTTCTTCCTCATGTAAGATGTATTTTTTATTTCATCCCTTGTACATTGAACATCTATCCTGAGTGTTTCATTTGGCCCATGGTTCAATGTATACCTTATATTAGATAATTATGCGGTTTTTCTTCGATACAAAGGATCATTACCATGTGTTTGGTTTGTGACTAATGGTCATATCAACTTGTGATGAAGGTGATGCATGATTATAGGTTGATTTAATGGATTTTTTGGTTCCATTCTACCTGGTTTTGATGCATGAGGAAGAAAATCTTGATGCATCATTTTCCAACAAGATTCGAAACATGGATTCCAGCTAGTGACGAAGGAAAGGCTTGACCAACCCTTGATCTATGTGTTCTAGTGAGGGTGGTGGCTTTAATGATGCCACAAATTTCTTGGAGGAAGATCTAATGGATCTTGAAAATCCCAATCAATACGAGTTTTATTTTGGTATTACAAATTGTGTGGTAGCCCCTAACTGTGATGATATGGTTTTGGTTAAATTTAAGTATAAAACATCGTGTGATCCATCTAACAATTCTTGGAATGAATTTGTAAGGTATATACATGCGTAGAAGTATACGAATAGTTTCAAACTATGTACTAGGACACAAACATGACTGGGTGTACATGGGTTGGTGTATGGGCATGACCAAGGATATATATACATTTGAAAATGACATGGACTTGTTCTTGGTCACCTCGACATTCCATGTTTTTCAATAACATGCTTTTTTTGTTTAGGATAACATTCCATGTGGGGATATAACACATGAACATACATGGGGATAGTTGGACACAACATGTACCATTCATACAAACCATGTAACCCCTTTGATGGATTTTTTTGTACATTTTTCATTAGTACAAACCATTCTTAGTTGATTGTGTTTTTTGTGGTCCATTCATTATAGGGTATAGTGTAACATTACAGCCACATTAAAGGTTGTGATCCCCTCTTGATAACGAGTCTTAGAGAGAGTTTTTAAATTCCCTCGATGAGACTGGAGAGTGATCCTCTATCATATATATAACATTGGTGGGTTTTATGAAATCATTGTGACCTCCCCGAGTAGGGAATTGATCATCAATCTAGTTGTCCAAATTGGTAGAGGTTATAGTATCATTAGTATATAACCCCAATATAGCTGGTTAATCTAGATTGAGTTTGTAGTCTCCCCTAGTAGTTCTGGTAATGAATCCTTATCTGAGTATTAGGATCCTCTTATATAACTACCCATACTTTACATACATTGTTAGTACTTTATAATTGAAGTACACTTATTACAACATATTACAAAACCATGAAACGATATTATATGTATAGTTTCTTTAGAAACTAGGAAACATAAACAACTGGTTCATAAATAATCTACACTATCTCCCATTTATTTCATCATATCTATAGTCCCTTTTGGCATATCTTACTTAATAACCTTATTCCTGGCCTGGGGAAAGAAAACATTCAAAAGGGTGTGCTCAAATGCTCAGTAAGGGTAAATGAAAGAAATATCAATCACACCATATTCATAAGAACATAACATTTTGGAAATCTTACCCTACAAAAGAGATCATAATTTCATAACATGGGATAAATCATGGTAGTGAAATGTAATCACAAATAACATAACATAAAACATGAAGATTTGTGGCATACACACATAATCATAGAAAATCATTTCTTATTAGTCCAGACTCATTGCAAAGACTATCGTAGTGGACAATGTCCATTTCTGAACCGAGTTCATTCCTCGTTTTAGTCCTGGTTCACTGAACCGGTTTAACCTGCTGTTTCAACCATGTCTATCTCACGAGATATAAAATCTTTACCGAATGCATTGGAGGTAGATATAGGTCCCACCCATCTCATAATTATACCATTCTAATGTGTTCCACATAATCATAAACCACACATCATAGCATAACCCATATAATAAAAATGGGATTCTTAAACATCGTGACATCATAAAACAATTCATATAAGATAAAGGAATTCATAAAAATAATTCCATCACAACATAATCAAATCAATGTAATAATATGGATAGAAATAGAACCATTTATTATATTAGATGGAAAATAATTTTGATAAAACACTCGAACTCCATTCTTGAGGAAAATATCCTTTCAACATCAAAAACACTTTTCCTTTATTAACATGTCATACACTTCTAAACTAAAAGAAGTTGATTAAAAATAAATTTGAAAAATTGTAATGTAAGCTTCTTGGAAATAATTTTTTAAAAATCCATTCATGCCGTATAATTTAAAATAAACATTCTTCTCTTACGTTTGTCAGAAAAGCCAAAAAGTACCTCGTACGAAAAACGACAAAAGATTCCTTTCATATATTTTAGTAAAAACTCACCGAAGGGTAAAATTGGATTTAAACAATTGTAGGTGGATGGAAATAATATTACATATTGAGAAAACATGGATGTGGATGATAAAATACAACCCAGTAAATTCAAAAGTATAAACAATCTCGGATAAAAAAGAGATTGTGATATTTTCCTTACCATAGGTCCAATTTGCTTCGTAAGTGTCGGAACCTCCTGTATAATGATTTAAATAATTTCATTGACTTATTCCAGAATCATAATCATTATTATTATATCATATATGGTCATATCCATAGATTATTATTAGTAATATTTCATTTCTACTTGTTATTTGGGTGTTTATTACTTTTTGTTCTTATGCGTGTTTTGTCGAATAAATTCTAATTCTTCTTTTTAGGTCATAGATAACTCATTTACATAATGGTGTTAGTGTAATATATATCATATTTATTCACTCAATTAATTTATGTAATCATTATGCAATGAAAATCATGTAGTACGAGTCACATCACATCGTGGAGACAGTATTCTGTACGTACGCACAAGCGATGATATCATTCCCATGATCGTGGAATTGTATTGGAGTGTATGTATACTATTTAAGAATAAATATAAATTAAAAATAATCATATATATTAATTATTTACACCATTATACACATCCAAGTAAGGTGGTGGTGGAAAATAGATTACCCCAAGGCGTAGAGACGGTATTTTGTACGTACGCACGCGCTGTGATTTCATTTTCCGTAGGATGGATAGATGGTGAAATAGGGTTGTTTAATAATTATAATAACATATCAGTATATTATTGATACTGATGTTATTAATTCATAATGAAACAACTAAATTAGAAGAAGTGGAAGAAGAAATAAAGTTGAATGAATCGTTAACGGACATTACCTCTTCTTTGAAGCGCTTCATTGAGACCTTCTTTTAGGGTACTAAAATTGGTCTTTGAAGAATACCAGGACCTCTATAATGTTTCTATGGAAGTGGAGAGGATAAATTGGTAGGGGTTGGCCGAGCTTGAAATCTCAAAGTGGTGTGAGGAAGAGAGGGAGGAGGTTCCCTTTTATAAGGGAGGAGAGGGGCACCTTTAGAAAAACTAAAAATATTATTTTATTATAAAGAAATATTCGGTTTTAAATATCTCCAAATTGATTTATTTAGAATCTAAGGTGGGGATGGGTCGAAATCCTTTCATCAAATAGAATTTGGGAAAGTTTAGTTTACCATTTTAACCTTATAATTTAGATCTATCTTTAAGTTAGATAATTTTACTTTTACCGTGTCATTTTGTGTTCTTACACTATAAGGTTAATAAACATACTATAACAAGCCAAACGAAACCCAAGTTGTTTAGTATTGATATATATAACCTTATATATGTCATTTGGCCGAACCTTAGATTTTTATGAATAAAATAACAATTAATAATATAATATTTGTTTGAAAAACTATTTTATGTCAATTTTGACACTATTTCTTAATTGATTTTTGTGAAAATCATAAAAGAAAGATTAGTCCGAAAAAAGTTAATTAAATCAATAATAACATGTCATATTAACCTATAAAATTATTTTAATTCATTAAAAGTCTCAAATTACATTTATTTTGGTATTTATAACATCAATTATGTCAATATTTCATTAATAAGATAATTACTGCATCATCATTGTGTCATAAATAAATTTATTTATTTATTGTCTAAAAATTAAAAATAAAATACCAATTTGTAGGAAAACTTTTTATCTTTCTAATTAATATTTTTAGTCTAATTTATCTTATTTATATCCCTATATTAAAAATGATTTAGTTATTAAACATTGATTTTAACTATTTTAACCCTTCTTTAAAGAAATTAATAATAAATGTCTTAATCTAATCCAAGTGGGCCTAAATGGTAATATTTTATTCCTAAGTTTGTTTTTGGTCGAACTACACTTATCCAATAGAATTAGGACATGTTTTAGGGTAATAATAATATCATTTTTACCCTTAATTACCCTATTTACTTTTAACCGTGATAAATAAAAGTAAAAAGTTACTATTCACCAAAAATTATTTTCATCTCATTGAACAACATTTTACTTACTGACATCAAATATTTCTCTTGGATTATTTAAATTCCATTCACAAAATAGGTAAAATTATTTTTTATGTAAATTTGCAAATTCTCCTAGAAGGTGGGTAAAAGACGGTCAAAAGTTCATTAAAATTTTTATATATCTAAAATTATTATAAAATGACTCCAATAAATTTCATTGAACTTATATAGGTATTCTGTATCAATTTTGACCTAAAATAAATTTAAATAATATAAATAATTATTTAAATAAAATGTCGGTTTTTAAATAGTAACCCAGTGTTTTCACTATTCATGGATAATTGAAAGTTTTCAGAAAAATACCAAAATTTCACCATAGACTAATTTCTATATTTTGAATCCAAAAAAGAATTCCATTTTGAAAAATAAAAATAAAAAAATTTCAAAAGGTGGGTATTACTATTCATAACGGGTAGTTTTAATAATATTTTAATAGCATATCGTTGTTTAGTGAAACTCGGTATTGCGTACGACGCAAGCTATCAAGTAAGGTCGTTATTGCGTGTAAAGCAAGACAAGATAGTGTTGTGTGTAGTGAAATATTCTTTGATGATTTATATAAAATAAAAACAAAATATTTCTTATAAAAGTCTCAGGTGTTACATTCTAGCCCCCGTAAAATGAATTTCACCCTCGAAATTCGTCACTTGTAACAAACAGATGAGAATATATCTCCCTCATCATATCCTCAAGCTCCCATGTAGCTTCTTCTAATTAGTGGTTCCTCCATAAAACATTCACCATGCGAGTGGTCTTGTTCCGTAGGACTTTTTCACTACGATCGAGAATCTCTATCGGCTGTTCTTTATAAGAAAGATCTTATTCCAGCGGTAAAACATCTGAGCTGAGTACATGTGAAGGATCAGGTATATACTTTTTCAAGAGAGATACATGGAACACATCGTGAACTTGAGGGATATTCGGTGGAAGCTCCAATCGGTAAGCTACCTTCCCAACATGATCCAGTATTTCGAAAGGACCGATATACCAAGGGCTCAACTTTCCCTTCATTCCAAATCTTATTACTCTCTTCCAAGGAGATATTCATAAGAACACTTTATCACACACTTCAAACTCTAAGTCTTTTCTTCGGTTGTCGGCATAACTTTTTTGTCGACTCTGAGCTGCTCTTATGTGTTTTTGAATAGATCAGACCTTTTCTGCCATCTCATCAACAAGATCAGTTCATAATAGCTTTCTTTCCCCAACTTCATCCCAGCAAGTTGGAGTCCTGCATTTCTTTCCATAGAGAGATTCATAAAGAGCCATCTGAATACTGACGTGAAAGCTATTATTTTAAGAAAATTCCACCAAAGGTGGGTGTTGATCCCAAACTCCATTTAAATCCATAGAGAAAGCTCTCAACATATATTCTAGTGTTTGAATTGTCCTCTCAGACTGACCGTCTGTCTGAGGATGATAAGCAGTGCTGAAACTCAACTCTGTATCCAGAGTATGCTGAAGACTTCACCAGAACATTGATGTAAACTTCAGATCCAGATCAGATATAATATAAAGTGGTACTCCATGAAATGTTACCACTTCCTTTACATATATCCTGGCAAGCTGATCTAGAGAGAAATCCTCTCTTATAGCAATGAAGTGTGCGGTCTTTGTAAGATGATCAACTATGACCCAGATAGCATTATTTCCATTGGATGTTATAGGAAGTCCTTTGACAAAGTTCATAGTAATGTTTTCCCATTTCCATTCGGGTATGGGTAATGGTTGTAACATCCCCTCAGACTTCTGTCTCTCAGCATTAACTTGCTGGAAAACCAAGCATCTAGAGACATATTCAGCAACATCTCTTTTCATTCCATCCCACAAGAAGTACTCTTTCAGGTCCCTATACATCTTTGTGCTTCCAGGATGAATAGAGAATGAAGAACTATGAGCCTCATCCAACAGCTCCTTCTTTTATTCGGGGATTGGAGGAACACAAACCTGATTTATGAACTTTATTATCTCATCACAATCAAGGTTGAATTCAGGAACAATTCTCACCTTCTTTTGTAACTCTAGATCTTCTTTCTATGCCTCTTTAATATTCATATGTATAGATGGTTGAACATTCATTTGAGAAAGATACGATTTCCCCCCTTCCATTATATTTCCAAGATCCATACTTTGTAAATCAATAAATATTGGATCTTTTATGATCCTCATTATGGATAAGCTAGCATGGTCTTGTGGAATTAATGCATCTGCTACCTTGTTTTCTTTCTCAGGATGGTAATTAATTTAGTAGTTGTAATCCTTAATCAGCTCCAACCATCTTCTTTGGCACATATTCAGCTACTTTTGTGTGAAAATATACATTAAACTTTTATGATCAATATAAATATCACACCTTTCTCCATAAAGATAATGCCTCCAAATCTTTAATTCAACGATTACCGCAGCTAACTCCAAATCATGAGTTGGGTAATTTTTCTCATGGATTTTCAACTGTCGTGAGGCATAAGCTATCACCATATCATTTTACATAAGAACACACCCCAGGCCCTTCTTGGATTCATCACTGTAGATCACAAACCATTCTCTACTACAAGTCAGTGTGAGCATAGGTGCACTGGATAACCTTTTTATCAACTCCTTGTAATTCTCTTCACATTTCTTTGTCTAACCAAACTGTACTCCTTTCCGAGTCAACTAGGTGAGTGTATTAGATAATCGTGAAAAATATTTCACAAAACATTGATAATATCCATCCAAACCAAGAAATATTCGGATCTCAGTTACTTTTGTTGGTCTCAACCATCTTTCGATAACCTCTATTTATGCTGGATCCACAGATATCCCCTCTTTTGAGATTATGTGACCCAGAAATGAAACTTTTTGAAGCAAAAATTCACACTTGGTAAATTTGGGGCAAATATTATCCTTTCTCAGGGTCTTCAATATAATTCTAATGTGATCTTCATGTTCTTCCTTGCACATTTAATATACAAGAATATCATCTATAAAGACTACCACAAACTGATCACGATAGTCTCTAAAGACACTATTCATCATATCCATGAAGATAGCAGGGGCATTAGTAAGACCAAATGGCATCAAAATAAATTTGTAGTGTCCATACCTTGTACAGAAAGCCATCTTTGGTATATACTCCCTTTTGACCTTTAATTGATGATACCCTGAATGAAGATCAATCTTGGAAAAGTAGTGAGCTCCGTGGAGTTGGTCAAATAAGTCATCAATGCGTGGGAGAAGATATTTGTTCTTGATAGTGATCTTGTTAAGTTCTCAATAATCAATACAGAGTCTCATTGATGCATCTTTATTTATAAAAAACAGAACAGTTTCTCCCCAAGGTGACGCACTAGGGCATATGAACCACGTATCAAGATTCTCTTGGAGTTGTTTCTTCAATTCCTGCAACTCAATTGGGGCCATTCTATAAGGTGTCTTTGAAATAGGCAAAGCACTCAGTACGAGTTCTATTGAAAACTCAACTTCATGATTTGGTTGAAGACCCGAAAATTCCTCCAGAAATACATCATCAAACTATGTACAATGGGAATATTTTTAATCGTGAGTTTCTCACCAACCATTTAAGATAAATAACCTTCATTTAGTGGAATCAAGACCCATAAGATGGAATAAATTTCCACTAGAAGGTTATGTCCATCCTTGCATCGATAGACGATCATAGATTGATCTGTAATATGAAATGTGACTTCCCTTACTTGGAAATTGATATGATCTCTATATAAAGAAAGCCAATACATTCCATGAATAACATCAAATTCCACTATATAAAGGATCACAAGATTTTCAGGAAGCACTTTCCCGCATACATCAATCAGAGAAGAATTATAAATGTTTGATGTGACTGTTGTGCCATTAATGGTTGTCACAGCCAACTCAACATCTAATTGTTGAGGTAATATTGTGATACCATTAGAAAATTCTTCAGAAATAAAGGAGTGGGTGGATCCAGAATCAAATAAAACATTTTCTACTTTAGAGTGGATGGTAAGTGTACCTTTCACCACTTTGTTATCATACTCCACCTCACTGATAGAAATTTCATGTGACTTTCCTTTGTATTTAGCCTTAAGAGTTTGTTGACGTCGATCATCATCAACAACCCTTGGATTAGGGCATTTATTGGCATAATTATCCATTTCCTTGCACTTGTAACATTAAAGTGTAGGAGGTACACTATGTGTAGCCTTTTCATTCTTCACATCACAAGACATCTTCTTCCCATCATTGCGGCATTAAAATGCCCGATGACCTTCCATTCCACATTTGAAACATTAAATTGTCCCGTTTATGACAACTCCCTCCACGTTTCTTTCCACACATTGAGCATAAGGTAAAAATCAACTTCTTTTTAGTGTGCTCTTTAGATTTTCCATTGAATTCCATTTTCCACTTCTTATCAAACCCATATGACTGATGGGTTACTCCAATCTCCATCTCAACATTGAGAGCACAATGAATGATTTCCTCATATCTGTTGAAGTCCCTTATGGCTAACACACTTAAAAGACTTGGTTTTAATCCACTAAAGAATCGATTGATCTTACTCTCAGGTTGGATAATAATACCAGATGATTACCTTGGAAATCTTGTAAAATTTGCTTTATAGGTACCAATAGATTCATCATCCTTTTTCTTTAGTTCAAGAATCTCCTTGTCCATATTTGTTCGGAGAATTCTAGAGAAGTAATTATTGAAAAATAAGTTCTTGAACTCGTCCCATTCGATGGACTCAATTTCATCTCTTGGCCTCATATTCTTGATAAGATTCCACCATTGATCAGCATCACCTTCCAAACGATACACTGCTAAGATGAATTTATCATGTTCAGAACATTGAAGAACTGAAAATATATTTTCAGTGGTACTGATCCATTGTTCAGCAACTAATGGATCAGTAGACCCGCTGAATGTAGGTGGACGCTATCTCATGAAGGATTAAACAGAATTTTGCTCCTTCCTTTTCTCGTTTGGAAGTCCTCCATGATTCATAGCTTGAGAAAGTTGTGTGAGAATGGCTACAAGCTTTTTCATTCCAACTCCAGTAACGTTTGGTTGCTCAGAGGGACAATCATTGCATTGCATGTCGCATTCCGCATTAACACGGTTCCTTTGGGTTCAAGCCATTGACTAAAACCAAGAAGAATAGTGTGAGAAACACTAATTATAATATAAAAAACACATAATCAAGAATAAAATTTAACACTTAAGGTCTTATCCTAGGTTGTTCATGGCCATTTCTAAAACACTAAGTTTTTTTCTATGCTTAGACATATCCTTAGGGTTCTTATTAAGGCTTTCACATCCTAGTTTCCAAAGGTTGAGTATACCTTTCCTCTGATACCAACTATAACGACCCATACTTTAAATACATTATTAGTACATAAAAATTGTATTACACTTATTACAACATATTACAAAACCATGAAAGTACCGTATAGGTATAGTGTCTTTAGAAACTAGGAAACATAAACAACTGGTTCATAAAGCGTCTACACTGTCTCCTATTTATTTCATCATATCTATTGTACCTTTTGTCATATCTTACATAATAAACTTCATCCTGACCTGGGGAAAGCTATCATTCAAAAGGGTGAGCTCAAATTCTGAGTAATGGTAAAGAGAAGAAATATCAATCACATCATATTCATAAGAACATAACATTTTGGAAATCTTACAATGAAAAAGAGATCATAATTTCATAACATGGGATAAATCATGGTAGTGAAATGTAATCACAAAAATAATAACATAAAACATGAATCTTTGTGGAATACACACATAATCATATAGAATCATTTTTTATTAGTCAAGACTCATTGTCAAGACTATCTTAGTGGACAAAGTCCATTTCTGAACCGAGTTCATTCCTCGTTTCAGTCCTGTTTCACTGAACTGGTTTAACCTGTCATTCCAACCAAGTCTATATCATGAGATATAAAATCATTAACCAATGCATTAGAGGGAGATATAGGTCCCACCCATCTCATAATGATAACATTATTATGTGTGCCACAAAATCATAAACTATACATCATAGCATAACCCATGTAATAAAAATGGGATTCTAAAACATTGTGTCATCATAAAATAGTTAATATAAGATAAAGGAATTCATAAAAATAATTCCATCACAACATAATAAAATCAATGTAATAATAGGGATAGAAACAGAACCCTTTATTATCTTAGATGGAAAATAATTTTGTTAAAACACTTGAACTCCATTCTTGAGGAAAATATCCTTTCTACTTCAAAAAAACTTTTCCTTTCATAAAATCTCATACAATTCTAAAATAAAAGAAGTTGATTAAAAATATACATGAAAACGTGTAAAGGAAGCTTCTTGGAAATAATTTTTTAAAATCCATTCATGTCGTATAAGTTAAAAAAACATTCTTCTCTTACTTTTGTCGAAAAAGTCAAAAAGTACCTCGTATAAAAAACGACAAAATATTCCTTTCATATCTTTTACTAAAAACTCACTGAAGGGTAAAATTGGATTTAAACAATTTTAGGTGGATATAAATAATATTACATATTGAGGATACATGGATGTGGATGATAAAATACAGCCTAGAAAATTCCAATGTATAAACAATCTCAGAAAAAAAAATGGGATTGTGTTATTTCCCTTACCTTAGGTTCGATTTGCTTCATATGTTTCTGAACCTCCTGTATAATGATTTAAATAATGTCATTTACATATTCCAGAATCATAATCATTGTTATTGTATCACATATGGTCATATTCTTAGCTTATTATTAGTAATATTTCATTGCTACTTGTTATTCGGGTGTTTATTACTCTTTGTTCTTATGCGTGTTTTGTCTAATAAATTCTTATTATTATTTTTAGGTTATAGATACCTAATTTCCATAATGGTATTAGTGTAATATATATCATATTTATTAACTCATTTCACTTATGTAATTGTTATGCAATGAAAATCATGTAGAACGAGTCGAATCACATAGTGGAGACGATATTTCGTACGTACGCACGAGCGATGATATCATTCCCATGATCATGGAATTGTATTGGAGTGTATGAATACTATTTCAGAATCAATATCACATTACAATAATCATATATATTCATTATTTACACCATTATACCCATCCAAGTCAGGTGGTGGTGGAAAATAGATTACACCACGGCGTGGAGACGGTATTTCGTACGTACGCACACACGGTGATTTCATTTCCCGTTGGATGGATAGATGGTGAAATAGGGTTGTTTAATACTTATAATAACATATCATTATATTAGTGATACTGATGTTATTAATTCATAATGAAACAACTAAAGAAGAAGAAGTGGAAGAAGAAATAAAGTTGAAAGAATCGGTAACAGACATTACCTCTTCTTTGAAGAGCTTCTTTGAGACCTCCTTTTAGGGCACTAAAATTGGACTTTGAAGAAGCCTAGGACTTATAGGATGTTTCTAGGGAAGTGGAGAGGATAAATTGTCAGGTTTTGGACGATCATGAAGGGACAATGTGGGGTGAGTAAAAGAGGGAGGAGGTGCCCTTTTATAAGGGAGGATAGGGGCACATTTGAAAAAACTAAAAATATTATTTTATTATAAAGACATATTAGGTTTTAAATAGCTCAAAATTGATTTATTTATAAACTAAGGTTGTTATGGGTCTAAATAATTTCATCCAATAGAATTTGGACAAGTTTAGGTTACTATTTTAATCTTATCATTTAGATTTAACTTTAAGGTAGATAATTTTACTTTTACCGTGTCTTTTTGTGTTCTTACACTATAAGGTTAATAAACGTACTATAACAAGACAAAAGAACCACAAGTTGCTTATTATTAATATATATAACCTTATCTAAGTCATTTTTCCGAACCTTATATTTTTAGGAATAAAATAACAATTAATAATATAATATTTTTTTTAAAAACTATTTTATGTCAATTTTGACACTATTTGGTAATTGATTTTTGTGAAAATTATAACAGAAATCATAGTTCGAAAAAAGTTAATTAAATCAATACTAACATTTTATAGTAACATAAAAAATTATTGTAATTCATAAAAAGTCTCAAATTAAATTTATATGGGTATTTATAACATCAATAATTTCAATATTACATTAGTAAGATAATTACTACATCATCATTGTGTCATAAATAAATTAAATTATTTATTTTCTAAAAATTAAAAATAAAATACCATTATGTAGGAAATATTTTTAGGTTTCTAATGAATATTTATAGTCGAATTTATCTTATGTATAACCCTATATTAAAATTTATTTAGTTATTAAACTTTGATTTTAACTATTTTAACCCTTCTTTAAATAAATTAATAATAAATATCCTAATCTAAACCAAGTGGGCCTAAATGGTCATATTTTATTCCTAAGGTTGTTTTTGGTCGAATTACAATTATCCAATAGAATTAGGTCATGTGTTAGGGTAATAATAATATCATTTTTACCCTTAATTACCCTATTTACGTTTAACCGTGGTAAATAAAAAGAACAAAAGTTATTATTCAGCAAAAATTATTTTCATCTCATTGAACCACATTTTACATACTGAAATAAATCATGTCTCTCAGATTTTTGAAATTCCATTCACAAAAGCGGTAAAATTATGTTTTATGTAAATTTGCAAAATCTCTCCTTGGAGGTGGTTAAAAGACGGTCAAAAGTTCAATAAAATTTTTATATAGCTAAAATTATTATAAAATGACTCCAATGAATTACATTGAACATATATAGGTATTATGTATCAATTTTTAACTAAAATAAATTTAAATAAAATAAATAATTATTTAAATAAAAAGTCTATTTTTAAATAGTAACCCAATGTTTTCACTATTCATCAAAAATTGAATGTTTTCAGAAAAATACCAAAATTTCACCATAGACTAATTTTGATATTCCGAATCCAAAAACAAAGTCCATTTTGAAAAATAAAAATTAAAAAATATCAAAAAGAGGGTATTACTATTCATAACGGCTAGTTTTAATAATATTTTAATAGCATATCGTTGTTTAGTGAAACTCGGTATTGCGTACGATGCAAGCTATCAAGGAAGGTCGTTATTGCATGTAAAGAAAGCCAAGCTAGTATTGTGTGTAGTGAATGATTCCTTTGGTGATTTATATAAAATAAAAACAAAATATTTCTTATAAAAGTCTCGGGTGTTACATCTTAGACCTATGATATTTCATGGGTGGGCCCCAATGATCTAGAACTATTTGAGGAGAGACTCTATTAATGGCATGGATGTTGTAATGGGTTCTACCAGAATGAGAATTTCTTAGAGAAGAATCTTGTGGCAGGAAGTTGGTTGTGACATCCTGGTGGTGTAGTGTCATTCCTGAGTATTTCTAGGTTTTTTATTTTATATATTGATTATTATATGTCTTGTTGAGCTAAAAATACTTTTTTCAAGGTGTTTAGTGTTTTTGGGGCATCCTACTGGGTATTGTTATACAAACCCATGCATGGGATCTACCGCACATGTCATGTATTAGGCAGATGATGACCCCCTTGATGGTTTCCTAAGAGCATTTGAAGTAGGTGGTGCATTGCATGATCTATAATGACTGAGGTGTTTACTGAGTTCTTTTATTTCATAGTAGTCCTCACCCATGGATAATTTTGGAATCATTATAGTTTTTCAGTGGGATTGTATTTTTCCTCATTTTCCACTTTTAGTACTTTACTGTCATACTCTAGTTATTATAGATGTCTATAAGGATTGGTTTTAGTTTTCTTTTATATTAAAAACTTTTGTGGGCTTGGAGATGTGTGTGTGTGTGTGTAAATGCACATTAGCCAAATTCCTCCCATTAGTGGGATATTCCTACTCGGTGCTGATCACCAGGCCCTGGCCTATTGGAGGATGGCTTGGGGTAGTCATGGGTCAAACCATGGTGGGTCGACACTACTAAAAAAGTTTCCTATAATTGTGATAGAATAGGATTTTATCAATGCTAAAAAGTGTTGAGTATCAGAGTGTAGTTATTTGTCAGAGGATTTTAATAGTACTAAAAAATAACTATTACTGGCCCCCATTAACATCACTAAAAATAGCGTTGTTTAAAGGGTCATTTACCATCACTAAAAAATAAATGTCAATGGACCCATTTAATAGTGCATTTTCACTATTAAAGGGGCCCTTTAAAAGTGGTTTGTTTTCATAGATAAATGTAGTTTCATTAAATGGAGTAATATTATACATTTTTGGACCTCCTTGAGCATGACCCCTTTATCAGTGCTTCCAAGACACACTTAATCGTGTTCCCTCTCATTTATCGTCACTTTTCACCCCACCACCTACTTACCAACACTTGTTAAAATTTCTATCGTCATGGAAAACCACCTAAATTCAAACCCTACACCTCTCTTTTATAGATTGAATGCCTTTACCAGCACGCCATGTTGTTTTCTTTTATGTTTTACGATATTTGTGTGTATATATTTATTTGCAATATAATTTTTTATTCTTATATTTTTATAATTATTTTAAAATATATTTATCAAATTATGTGTTTCTGATATATATATACTTATATAAATTTAATTATATTATATTCATTTACATATAGTAGAATATAATAACACGTATATCCATTTCTTAATACTGAAATATATGTATATAAAAACATTAAAATTTATATTTACATAATGTAAAAAATGATTATATATTTTTTTTAAATAAATTTTTAGAATATGTATTTATTTAAAAATATTAGAACATACATATACATATATTTTTGTTAATTATTGGCAAACTCTTGTTTTTATATAAACCATATTTTTATAGGTATATATATTCGTATTATTACATTAATATACGTTAAATAAAATGGCCTATTTTTTACATTAAATAAAATGAATAATAAATATTTAATTTGTATATTTAAAAATAAAAGTTTACATAAATACATTGTTATAGGTATTTATACAAGTGATTTGTTACATGTAAATATGAAAAATATGCCAATATATAATTATAAATTAAACCATCTGGTGAAAAACAATAAATTTTAAAAACTATAATATCAATGTGAATGTAATCCATGGAAATAAATTTATTTTCCACAAAAAAAGGAAATATGACACCTTTAAATTATGATATATAAGAATTGAATATTATAAAACTAGGGGGACACCAACAAAAAATATAAATTTTGGAGGCCCCAAAGACCACTTTTGTCCACAATAAAATAAGGACCCAGATTTTCCCAATTGGCATAATGTAAAGATCATCCTAGGATTCGATTTGATTTTTTTTAAAGCACAAATGTACCACAATATCAAAATTTATGGTCATTTGAAGTTCATGTTACATAACAACATATTTTATATCCTTGATTATGTTTTTCATTTTTTTTCTTTGAGTTGTTATTAAATGACTATTACTCAATAGTAATGATCAAAATATTATTTTTTTAATTATTTTATATTCCATTTTAACAAAAAATATTACATATTTATTGTAAATTCTTATTTAGCATCATCTAAAACATATTTTAAATTTATAGTATATATTTATATTAATATAAATATATTTATATATTAATATATTATCTTTAATGAATTTTTTTTAAAAAAAATACCCTTTATCAGCACCTTATTACTGGTGATGTTAAACAGTCGCCTTTATTAGTAATTTTTTTAAAGTGGTGATAAAGTGTGGGCCTTTTTCAGTGCTTGTACAAAAAAGCATTGATAAGGGCCCCTATTAACAATGCTTTTGTTTAGAGATGATCAGGACCCCCATTAACAGTTTTAAAAAAAGAGCTATTAAATACCACTTTCAATGATGCTTTTTTCTGGTTCTAACAATAGGGGTCTTTAATATTGCTTTTAGATAGCGTTGTTAAATTCCTAGAGATATATAAAACCAATTTTTTAGTAGTGTGGGTTTTGACAGAGTGGTCTCAGATTAGTCAGATCTTACATGGGGGTTAAGTTAGCGAGATTGCTTTGGAGAAACAATGATTAGTATTTCGAGTGTGGTATTTAGGCCAGAGACACCACTATTTTTTGTGGTGTCTAGTCCATCCATACACTAGGACTCTTATCTCCCACCCTTGGACTGAGTACATGTAAAAAAATTTTGTAGTAATTTTTTTAGTACATGAATCATATAGGAATGGACTGTGTTTTCAATTTCCTTCATCAGTCAGCTGCCCTAATATATTCTTTTGACCATGGAATATCTTGTTATATTTAAGGATGCATCCACACAGAAAACTAGATAGCATTCATCTATATGATCATGAGGATTATATACATAGTGATGAGGCATCAATATACGGGACTTCATCAGATATAGTGCCTATAGGTGGTATACCATCTATACCACCACTAGTGGAGGAGAAGGAAGGGTTGTATGTTCCAGAAGAGGATTTCTGTAGACATAGTGAAATTCATTAACTTCTGAGAAGTAACACCCAAGGTTTCATAGAGAGATAAAAACCTAGTTCGATGAGGAATGGCTAGAGGCTATCACTCACATTTTCCACTTTGTGAGGAGGCATGCAGATCAGATGGAAGTTCTCATCAAAATTCTTATTTAGGTACCTTCAAGGTGATGGTGGAGTTTTTTTGACTCAGTAACATGATGATACAATTATCTCTTTGTTACACTTTCAGCATATCAATAGGGAGGAGTTCTATCCGTATACATTGAGACTAGTGCATAAACAAGTGATATTTCATTTGAAGTAGGAAATTTTGACCCCAGAAGTGTACTTGTTGGGTCTGCTGATCTCTCATGATACTCTATTCATAAGATTTGGGATCCATTTTTATTGTACAAACCCTTAAGTAGGTATTATGGTAGGAAAAATTGGATTTAGTGGTATCTAGTTTCATTCCCACGTATGATGTGGTTCTTGAGTGATATTTGGTGGTGGAGAGCATCCCCGAAGAGTTGGTGTTGAAAGTGGGTGCTTGTAGCTTCCACACAAGATTTGAGACCTTATAATCATGTAGCTGAAGACTGTCACATGGATTCAAAAATGTTACATACATCCAAAAATGATCAATGGGCACAGATTCATTCGATCATATCTCATATAATGTATCAATTCATCTGATGGATAGGTTGTGTTTCTCTTGTGATGGTCAGGAAAATCTATCTTGAGATTATCTAACCCTTAATAATATTGATCAAGATACTATCAAGGCACTTCCAAGGATGAGATAGATGGAAGAGAATTTTGTTCCTTAGGGTAGTAAATGTGGATGATGCAGTGGCAGAGTATCATGTGATGGTCAGAGGTTTGACCTGTTACCACCACCCACCCCCAGGTGGTATATTCTAGGCTTTGGGATCTGGTGTTTAGATATGAGGCTAGATATATGACGTGAAGTCCAATGATCCTAAGGCTCTAGTGATGATAAGTGGTATGTTTTTTTTATTTTTCATCTTTTTATGTAGAATTCATAGTCATTGGTTGAAGTCATTATTTCCTTGAAACTTCTCTTGTTCGATATATAGATATTTTGGTTGACCCATTAGTTCAACCCTTGTACCTAGAGACATAAATAGGAGGTGACATGATGAATTATTACTTGAATTGACATTGTTATTTGATGCTTCGATGGGAGAGTTTCTATTGGATATGTTTTTAGAAAAAATGAGGCGTTACAAAATCATCTTTGATATGGACCACTTATCCATATTTCATACCTTTATTGACTATTTTAGGTGAATAATGACGTGTTTACATAATTATGGAACATGATTTTCTTTTATGGGTGAAAATGAAACCTTGGTAGAGAATTATGATCTCAGGAATAGGATAGTTCAGTCGATTAATCACTGTTTGGATAACATGACTCTTAGAGTACTAGATGTTATGGGCTACCGGTTCCCTGATGTGGTGGAGGATTATGAGGACATCATTCCAGGGGATTTTCATGGATTACCTCCCCACCAAGAACTAGATGTATGCATTTAATTTAATATTCGAATGGCTCTGATATATACACCAGCGTATGAAATAGATCTTGTATATCTTCATCATATGTTGGTGAAGTTGGAGTACTTGCATGAGATTGGATTTATTAGACCCTATGTTTCCCCCTAGGTAGACCTATTTTTTTCTCCATGATGGTGTATAAGTGATTTAGGTTATGTGTGTGTTAACGGTTCTTGAACCAAGTGACCATGATGAATAAATAACCATAATTGAGGATCTAAAACCTATTCGATCAGTTGAGAGGGGAACACATGTTCTCAAATATTGACCTCAAATTAGTCAACCAACATGTGTGAGTATGGGATAAGGATATATAGACGATGAAATTAAGATGTCACTTTTCTCACTAAGAGTACATGGTGATGTTTTTTAGAATGAAGAAATCTCCATCAATGTTAATGGGACTCACGAACCATATGTTTAACCTTTTGTAGACCGGTTATTCGTGGCCTTCATGAATGCCATCCTAGTGTACTCTGTTTCCAAGGAGGAGAACACAATACACATTAGGACAGTCATCGAAACACTCTAAGAGAACAATCATTATGAGACTCTCATGAAATGTTAATGTTGGATTCATGAGGCCACATCCTAGAGAATGTCATCTCACAGGTAGGGGTAGCAGTAGTGTCAATAAAGGTAAACACAGTTCTTTTTATGGATCCACCCATGAGTGATTATGAGGTGTAGATTTTTTTCAGGTTAATAGGGTTATAGTAGAGTTTTTTACCAAATTTCTCTAGAGTGGAAGCACCCATGACTGCTATAACCTGGAAGGGAAGAAATTTTGTGGATGAAAAGGTTCCAACCATTATTTCAGTAGTTAATATATAAATTAAGGAGTTCTCCCCACTTGATATTTTAACAGGAGGGTGTCAAATATATAGTTTTAGAGATGCATTAGGGACTAGACATGGTAGTTTTCTAATGTAGTGGATAGTGATTATTACCTATGGTTTATATTAGTTGAGAAAACAGGAGAAGAACTACATGACCCGTGTTATAGAGTATGTAGCGGTAGTATTCACATTTAATATGTGGAAACACTACCTAATCGGTTAGCAATTTATCATCTTCTCTAACTATACAAGTCTCAAGTATATCTTCTCTCCTAATGATCTTAACATGAGGTATAGGTGATGGATAGAGTTCCTCCAAGACAATGACTCCGGGACGACATATAATCTAGAGAAGGGGAATGTGGTGCCAGACTCTCTCAGTATGACATTTTGTTCTCAGTTAATGGTTGATACACTAGAGTAGTTAGCCTCATTGCAGTTGTCATTGGTGGAAAAGGATGATGTTTCCTCTCTTTAGTCGATGATTGTCCGACCATTACTTTTATATCATTTCAGGGATGCTCAATGTGGATATACCGACTATGAGATCATACATACTAAGATATCCACTAGATGTGTTCCTAATTGATATTCTAAATGTGGGGAGTACACTATCCTTTTAAAAGGATAAATGATGGTACCTTTTAATCTGTAGGAGGTGGTGTTATGGGAGTTTCGTATATAAACATTTATGGGTCATCCAAGTGTGGAAAAGATCTACTAATGAATTTGGTGTCAGTTTTGGTGTCCATGCATGAAGAAAGGGCTGAAAAATTTGTTTCCCCATGCATCACTTCTCAGCAAGTGAAGGCTAAGTACTAGCCTCCAGGTTGTTTTTCTCAACACTGTGAGTTTCCATAGAATAATTGGTATGAGTTATCATTGTACATCAGGATGATATTACAACATATGACTATGTTACATGATTCTATACAAGTTGTCATAGACAAACTCACCATGTTATCTAGCATCCATGATATTCTTAAGAAGAGTTTGGTAGAGCCATTCGGGATCCTCTACATGAAAAATATAGTTAAACTCCATAGAGTTAATTTAAAAATAATTTCATACTATGATGAACTCCATACATAATGATTATGGAGATGATTTTACATGGCTTTTGGGGAATATTTACGCTTGTTCCCAACACATAAACCCCATACTGATGGCCAGACTGAGTAGACCATCCAGGTCTTGGAGGAAATGATGAGGTCTTGCAAGTTGATCTTTTCTCATAGTTGGCAAGATCATCCAACCTTTTTGGAGTTTCTGTAAAAAAATATCTATCATTACATTATTGGTATGGAACCATTATAGGTTTTGAATAAGAGAATTTACATGCCACAACTTTGTTATATTTATTTAGTTGATTCAACACTCATGTTCCCCAAGTTAGTGTGAAAAACTAAAGATAATTTGTAGACCATCTAGGTGTAGATGAGGACTACATAGATATGTTAAAATTCATAGGTGTATAGATGACAAATACATCTTGATATTGAGGAGGGTGGCCATGTGCTCCTTGAGGCTCACCTAGATGTGGATTTTAAATATTTTTCAATGATAACATGTGCTCATTGAGATTGATTGGTCCATTCCAAATACTGTGTATAGTTAAAGAGGTGAAATATTTCTTAGCGTTTCCAGTACAGTTAGAACTAAAATATGACATCTTCCATGTGTCACCGTTTATGAGGTACATGCATGACCTATCACATGTTATCGATAGGGGTGAGCTGGCCATCAAGGACAAAAATACCTTTAATGAGTACCAGTAGATATCAAGGATTGGTAGGAGAGGAAACAACATGGGAAATAAATTAACCTAGTGAATGTCTGTTGTAGATATGAGAATCATTAAGATAACACTAGGGAGTGGGAGACCTCGATGCGAGCCTAATACCCTTATATTTTTTATATGTTTTTTTATTTTTAGGATGAAAATACTTATGTTAGGGAGAATGTAATATATCATATTTTCCGTGTATTATTTTTGTATTTTATATGGATTATTCTTAATACCAGGTGAAAATATGATGTGTGATTTGGATTAATTGTACACTTGGAAGAGATGTTTGAGATATATTAAATGTATTAAATAATATACACAAATTGTTTTCCTATAAAATGTGAATAATTCCCCAAAATGTACCTGAATTAGAAATATGAGGGCATTGTAATGATCAGAGTGATGGTTTTACGCTCGGAGAAACAAAACATTGGTAGGTGTGATCAATTTTTCAAAAGTCATTATGGATGTAGAATTAATAAAATAAAATAATTAATTAATATAGGCAGTTAGTTCTTAGCGTTCAGTGACTATTTTTTATAAATAAGAGACTAGTTGTTTCTTTTCCATGGGTTGGATCAAAACCCTAGACACCTAGAGATAGTGGGAGGAGAAGGTTCTTTGAGAACGAAGATGGTTCAAAATTTGATCACGGATCATTGTTCCAAACGAGTTTGTGGATTCTTCCAATGATGGAAACACAACCCTTAATAATCAACAATAGATCCTAACTCTCAGTAGGATGTTGATTTTTCCATCTAGTTTATTAATTCTATAAAAATGAAAATCAATTGAATCAAAATAATTGATATCTGCATCATCGGTAGATTTAAACAGATGGAATGTTTTTTTGATTATTTGGTTTATTCCTCTTAAAATTTCTATTCCTATTAAAATGGACCAAATCCTAATGAACAAAGGTTTTATTTTGTTCTTCACATTTTTTTTATTTTTGATTTCATCCACACATTCATTTCACGTTCATTATTTGTATTTATTTTGGCCTGTGGATCAATGAATACCCAGTATCCAATCGTTTCATGACCGTAATTTAGTGAAATATATAAATAATATTGGCTTTGTTCATGGTTTATGGTGTTATCGAGGTGTGATAAAAATGGTGGATGATTAGAGGAGGATTAGAAGGATTTTTGGGATCTATTATTTTTAATTTTGATGCATGAGGACCAATGGATCATTGGATAATTTTCTGGGTAGATTCAAATCCCAAGGTCTTGTCTGTGATAGAGGAAATGCTTGGTTGACGCATGATCTATAGGTTCCATTGTGGTTTGTAGCACTACTGACTTGGTATATGACATGAAGGAAGACCCAAAAAATATGGAAAATACTACTCAACACTATTTTTATTTCAATATTACATTCAATGTGGTACCCCTTAACTGGTTCTAGGGTTTCAGTTATTGTTTTCTACCACACATCATTTCACTAGGTAACATTCCATGTGACCCCTCCATTATGGTTTATCATGTTCTTCGGAAAGTACATGGATATGGATAAAATTACACATCCAATGGAATTCCATGTACTTGGACACAAATATATCTAGGAGTACAAAGGATGGTACATGAGAGAATCTTTAAAAACACAAAAAAATGAAAATTACATGTGAATGTTTTGAGTGAGCAATACATACCATATCATTCACTGACACATCATATAGGTCGAGTTTTATATGTTCTGTGAGTATTTACCTCACATGAAAACATGGTGATACCTATACATGTCATATACCACTAGTACATGCTATGTACCACAATAGTGGGTGTTTTTATCCCGTTGTTTCATTAGTGTCAACCAATTTTGGTTGAGTATGTTTTACTTGGTCCATTCCCTTGAGGGTACAAAACAACATTACATCCATATCTCAGGATTGTGATGAAATCTAGAGAATGAGTTTCTAATAGAGTTTTTGGAGTCCTTGTCAAATATTGGAATGTGATTCTCTATCATATTTACACCCTAGGTGGGGTTTCTAGAATCGTCGTGACCTATTTGAGTAGGGAATTCATCCTCCATCTAATAGGTCATACCATTATAGTTTCTTGTATCACTCATATATGATCATCTATTAGCAGGTTGATCCAAATTAGGTTTTTGGTATCCCTCAAGAGTTATAGGTTTAATCTTCTATTTGAGTATCATGGTTATCTTATATGATTGCTTTTTCATGGGAAGGGACCAATGATATAAACCTATTCGATTTGGGTCTTTGAAAATAGAGTGTATTCTCTCGAAATGATCATTTCCTTGAGTATAATTATTTGGATTGAAGTTTATTGTGACATTTTGGTGGCACGATGTCCTTCTAGAGTATATTTGGGTGTCTTCTAATTTACATTTATTGCCATATATTTTATCGAGTTGATATTACTTGGTTATTTAGGTTTATCATTTTTGGATTATCCTACTGGCTATTGTTATACTCACCCCTACATGGGATATTCTTGCACGTGTCTTGTCTTATGTGAATGAATTTACATTTAATAGTGTCCTTGGAGGATTTAGAAAAAATTAAATGTAGATAGTGCTAGGTAGATTGATATGTTTACTAGGATCATTCAGTTTTTCATATTCAATGCCATTAGAGAATGTTATACTCTTTAATGTTTTTGGTTGGGCTAGTATTTGGCCCTTTTTTCTATATTCACTACCTTACAATCATTCAATGGTTGAGGGATTATTAATTTTATCATGCATAGAATTCATATTATATTTCATAATTATTTTATCTTGGAGGTATGTGTGTGTAACAGTAAATTAGGCTATTGTCACCCATTTTTTGGTTATGCCTACTCAACGCTGATAACAATCCCTTTGCCTATTAGAGGTCGACTTGGGGTAGTCTTGGGTAAACCCAGATGGGTCAGGACATGACACATGATTTATGTTTTATTTCAAGGTCACATGCATAAAATTATTTTAATTGTTGATGTTTATATTCATACTATTTATGATCTTCCTCATGGGTGTTCATACAGAAAATGATAGTTCACAAGGATCTAGGTAAGATGATTGTAGATTCTTACAATAATTCATTGACTTATTATAACTTCATAGATTTCATTTCTATCGGGATATAGAGTGGTAATACTATTTCAATGACATATACTATATAATGACTATAGTAATGACACTAATATATGATCTATGGGAACTATATAGAGGAATAATTGATACATGATCATACAAATAGATCTACCCTTATGATAATGTGTGATTTATAAGAGAGGTATTATAATAATCATTAAGATCTCTGACTGAATTTTCTAGTATTGATTGATGAGATTATGTAAGGAATGGTGTGAGAAATTTGGATATCAAATATTTTGTTTTTTGGGAGCCATTCATTATTTCCATTTTATTTTATTATGGGATTGTTTTTATAGAGTTATTTATTACCATGGAACCTGTTTGATTTCCCTTCTTATCTTCACAATCATTTGATAATTATATTTATGGTTTCACCTTATTTGATTGAAATTTTTTGTATTTATTAATATGATTATTATTTTTCATGATATTTGAAGTATTAGTTATATGAATTGTAGTGTGATAACCAATGATTCAAGTGAGGCTCCACAAAGTGTGTTTTATAGTTATCAGATAATACCACTTAATGATATATTATGATGATATGAGAGTGTCCTTGAATTATACATTATAAAGACATTCAGGTATAAATTGATCAATAACAGGTATGTTATTATTGATTTCAGTTGGTAATTAATACTATGTATCCCCAGGGACAATGTGTTATTAACACCATGATGGAATGGAAGTATGAAGGTATTTCTTGAGAATGTAAGAATTTTTATTCTTAGTTAGTTGTGTTTAACTCACCACAAAAATGCACAAACATCCACTAGGTTACTTAAACATAGTTAGATGATGTGATTAAGGGGTCATATATGGTCATTGAACTTTCCCTATAACTATGTAAATTGAATTTGTTTCAATTTAAGTGGGTAGAACTTCATGTTTCATTTTGTGCTCTCATATAGAAACATGGATATGGATTTATAGATCAAGATGATAAGTGTCATGGAAGCCAATGTTTTGGATAGTGATTATGTAGAGATTCAATATAGAGTCTAATATATGTATCTATTTATTTATTCATTATATGTATTATCCATGTATCCCACCTTTTTATTATTTTATGATAAAATTTATGCATTTATATATTATTATGATGAATTTTGTAGATCAATTTGACTGTTTAATTATTAGTCTGGATTATAAGACACTACTTTTTCTTATCTTTTTTCTATCTATATGTTTCAGGAATATATAATATATCATGGTTTCATTACAATATTTTAATATTCAAGAATGATATTTGATGTTTTTATTTTAGTTTATAGTGTCTTCATGACAAGTTGATGCATTTATTGCTAGTTAGTAACTTCTAGAATATTAAGATACATGGACGAGGTCACAAAACTATGTCTTGAAAACCATTTAGGTGGAAAAGGATCATAATGATTCCAAATTGTATCATAGTGTGTTTTTAGTTACTTTAAATTCAGTTGGAGGTAGAGGTAAAATACGAATACTTGGGAGGTAATCTGCAAGCAAGCATGACCAGGTTGGATTTTCTATAAACCCATGTTCCCAAAGTGTATCTAATTTTTAATTTTGGAACTCTATGTATGAGCCTGATTTTTTATTGTAAATTTCTGGTATGGAATGGCTAAGACTCATACCTAAGTCGAAGGGATCATTTGGGAGTTTATTTTCCATTTTTCATGCATCATTGTAGTTTCATGCTTAGGGAATTATATATGTGCATAAGTGTAGTATTTATCAATATACTCCCTTCAAATGAATCAAGTGTATATTGAAAGAAACTAATGATAACTTCGATATCTTATCAAATAAATTAGTCTGAGTGACATAATTTATTTAGAAAAGAAGGGTTGTGCGATTGACTTATTACTAATTGACTATGATTGTTCGACCACCATAGGCACAAAACCTTGGTATCTTCTAAATGGAATTTAAAAAAAAAAAATTCCTTGGTGGTAAAATCAATGTATAAAATATTTTTATATGTGGGTGTTACATGAAATTGTGTTGAACCGGGTGTTTTTTGTTGAAGTGGAGTTTTTTAGGGATAACTAGATATTGAAATGTTGTTTTTATAAAAATTCACATCATGTGAAATATAAGTTTTTTACTTTTTTATGAAAAGGCCTACTAGGCCATATATTTATGGTTTTTATATAAAAACCTTTGATTCGAAGGGGTTATGAAAAAAATGGAGAGTTTTTTTGGGTGTATAGAATCAATTCGTATACTTCAAAAGTGAGAAACCTTTGGGTGTTTAACATTTCTTCTTGTTTCTATGATTTTAATGGGAGTGACCTATGCTTTATTATTTAAATACATTATGATGTGTATTTTCATCATTAGGAGAGACTCATCTGATTTAGGAATTAATAGTTTCATTATTTTTATTATCCTGATGTGTTTTTTATAAGATATCCTATTGTGGGGAGCGCTTTTTTGATAAATTAGTGTTTTTTGTGTGTGGGATGAAATATCAGGTGATTAATGGAATAACTAAGAATAAAATGAGAATGGATGGTGGTTTAATTAGCTTACTTAACATTGTGATGGTGGATATGATCTGGCTTATTGGATAACCAAATTTGTTTAATTATATTATATATAGATAATAATAAGAAAATAGTAATAATGATGATGTGGTGAACATTGGGAATTTTAATATATGAATGATGTTTAGGAGAGTAGTTTTCTTTGGTTTTTGGAGTTACATCATGAAAATGAGATAATAAATTTGGAATAGAATGTCATATGAGAAAAATTAATAGGTGGTCTAGATTATTTGGGATTTATGGCCAAAGGATAATGAGGTTTTTGTGGATGAAAAATATTATGGTAGGTTCTTATTGAACCATTTTATTGTGTGTCATTGAAACCTGAGGAAGGATGGAATCTATTGGAACAATTGATGATAGGAAATTAAATTTTCATAAAATGATTTAGTGAGAGGTTATATGATGTTTCTGTGAAGTTAACATGGTCTTATTAAACATAAAAAATGTTTTAAAAAAGTTTATCATGTTGATCCCACATTGTGTGTGATGAATTTTACCAATGAATATTAATGAATTAGAGGGATTTCAATTTTCTCAGTTTTCTGAATTTTTTATAATCAATATGTTAAATAGCTGATCAGTTTTTGTATCCATGAATTTTAATAATGATGTTATAATATGGATTTCGAATTTATACGATGATGATTAAGTATTAATTATGAATAATGAATAATATAATATTGTTCCAGAATAGAAAAAGTTACCAAGTATTTTTATTGTGGAAGAAAAAAATGGAGTTTCATCCTTTTGATTATTTGGAATATATTTATTACCTGAAGGTGAAATATTAATTGAAGATTGTTAATTTTAATTATTAATATTGGTGATATGGAATTAATGTATCAAACATGATCTTTTATGTTTAGAGAAGTAAATTTTTTAAGAATATAAAAATGTTTCCTTTTGTGTTTCAAATATAGAATGATCTAGATGAATATGAATGGGTCTAAATGATAGAGGGAAATAGAAGAATAAATCAAAGATTAATTGAAAAATAATTTTGCGATTAAGGAAATAAGGTGAGTATATATAGGGACGACCATTGTTTTCTTGTTGTATTCATAGTTTATGAGATAGTGATGATCATATAATGTTTTTACAAAGTGTAAGATATGATGCTATGAAGTTACAACTGTATATAGTTTATGAGTTCATTTGAAGGAGTGGATTAGATATATATGATAATAAAGAGAACATTATAATGTTATTATGGATATTGAAACCCAGTGTTAGAGTTTAGATTTTATAGAATTTTAACAGGGAATTTTTTTAATGTTTTAGGAAATTGGATTCTAAATGACCAGATAAAGACTTATGAATAACCAAATAATGGTCTCTATGAAAAAGAATGAATTTTTTATATGAGTATAATAGATAGAATTTTCCAATATAGTTTTATTAGAAATATTTTTATGAATTAATCAGATATATTATTAAGAATTACATCAAATAGATTTTTTCAAATCCCATCAGATATACGTTTCCAAGAAAAGGCATCAGACATAGGTTTCCAAGTGAAGCCATCAGACAAAGTTTTCCCCACATAAAACATTAAATGAATAAGATCTTTATGATGATGTATCAAATTATGTTTTGAAGACATTTAAAAATTTATTTAATGTCATACATTTTGAATTTGTAGTCGTTTGAAGTATGCCCGTTCTTCAATAAGTAATGTATTATCCATGAATTTTGATTTAAATTTATAGAATCACTAGATATAGGGAAATGGAAAAAGATATCTAATATATGTTTTTTATAGAGTTAAAATTATTATTTTATCAATTGGAGCAGTCACTATGTTTCTAACCTCTAAAAATTGTGACATTACTATATTTTACACTATATTAATGAATAATCTTAATGAAATTATCATAATTCAAGCTGAGATTTTATGAAGGTTAATGTGATCATTAACCCTAGGAAATAAAATATTTACTAAAAATATTGCTGGCTCTAATTTTATAGAGTTTTTTAGGTATCTAACTGATGAAATATTTTAGCGGGATATCCAAATATTGAGTGGGAACACTGAATTTTATATTGATGATCCACCTTTAGTTTTTTAAAAAAATAGTTATATACAAAGGGGATCATGTTCTTTGTGAATATGTTGATTGAGTTATTTCTGATCAATATTAAATAAGAGGTATTATCATAAGTTCAACATGGAGGTGAAGACTGAGAAGCTTCAATGACTTTTTATGTAGAAGTGATGAATAGAGAGGTTCCAAATTTAAAGGAATTGGTGAAGGTAGTTCTAGATGAAAATGTACCAGATGAAGAAAGTTTTAAATGAAGAAGTGATAAGGGGAATAAATGAACTGATGTCGAAAGGATAGGTATTGTTTCGACATGTATCAAATAAAAAAATTCCTTATGGATATGTACAAAATAGGGAATTACCATATGAAAAAATCATATGATATTTTAATTGTGTATATTGTATGCATTGAAAAACATTAGAATAAAAAAATTTAGGAAGAGATCTAGTTCGACAATAGTTCACTAATTATATAATTTAGAAGAAGAAGTAAGAACATTAATTTTATATCAGTTTCATAGGAAAAAGATAAGGAAGGAGAATCATAAAATTTTTCTACTATGATGAAATGGAATTAGGGTGTGTAAATTTTTGTGCATATAAGGGATGAGGAAGGGAGGATTAATGCATGTTTTTATAAAATTAATAATAAAAAATGAAGGAATAAGAATGAATAATAACTATGAAATTCAACTATAGTCACTATTGGTAGAGGGATTTCTTGATGTTGTAATGAATTTAAATAAGTTTATTACAATTAATATAGAAAAAATAAATGTCAAACAATATATTTGTGTTGGATTATGAAATCACATGTTCAAGGAATCATGATTTATTATGTCCCCCTTTTAAAGTGTAGGGAACCACACATGGGATGATGAATGTTTTCTGTGTGAACATCTACAATTATATCAGAATATATTTGAGAATCTATAAACCTGTCATTACCATACCCTATAAAAACTAGCCAATATTCATGATTGGTAATCCTTATAACAGTATCATGTTACATCCATTACTTTCATTCATCATTATTTATATATAAAAAATAGAGAAAAATAGAACCAAGATCCTAATTGGCCTAAGAGGTAAAGGGATAAAGATTATAAATGGGTTTAAAAATTACCCTACACTATATCACTCCCTTTTTGCGTCTAGGTTATCCAAATGTGGTCATTAAAATATTTATCCAAGTATGTTTAACTCTATTGAATTATTTTTATTTAAGTTATTCACTATTAAAGATTTATGTTTCATTATTATGTTACAATTAAGTACACATTTTTTTATAAATTTTGAATATGAGATCAGAGTCCTACTTCATCTTTGGCTATGATGATCTTGAGAAAGAAATAGAAATGATTGTTGAATAATATGTCCCTCTTGATCCAAGAGGAATATGGGACTACCATTTATCTATGCCCTGATAACAATTAATATAGATAGAGATTGGAAATTTAGGAATATATGGATAAAATTACCACCATTGAAAATGATAATAACCCACCTCCTGTAAATCAAGGAATTCAAGTAGTCATGAGGTATGTGGTGATTTTCAAATAATCCAACGGAAGAATAACCTAGAAAAAGTGTTGATGATTACATATGTTACGACCTAAAATTTTTAAACAATAATTATTTCAGGAAATTGTGTGTTATGATATATTATGAATAATAAAACTATATCTCTCTAATAATGAAGTGGGTATATTTTTAAATGTCGGAAATGGGTTTTCACTATTATATGATCATTGGACACCTAATACCATTGGTTAATATGAATATTGAAAACTATAATATTACTAATAATTTTAATGTTATATTTTTTTTTATAAATAGAAATCATAATAGAAAATTTATGCAGAAAGAAGAGTCGATGACCTCATCTAGTAGGGTAGTTCTATATGATTCCGATTTGTAATAACATTTTAAGGAGGTATAATCATTGGGCTTCTCTATTGACCAAGTCCAAGCTAATCATCAACTTGTTAATATGCAATAAAATTTCTTATGGGAGAAGTTCAAGTTAGTGTAAATTACCACTATAGATATGTTATTTGAGCCTCCCCAAGAATCTCTCCTCATACCTCACACTTAGGTCATATGTCAGTTATATAAGGGTTTATGTGTTGAGGCCTTAGTTACATAATTTTTAATCCATTTTAATTAAAAAAATTGATGTTCCATCAATTCCGTTTTGAGTTTAGTTTTTCTAAAAAATATGTCGAATTTGATAAATTGATATTTTAGACAGAAATGGTAATTTTTTTGAAATAATATAATTATTATATAAAAGAAAGCTATTATTAAAAAAGACTATTTTAATGAAATAGTATGATTAAAACAACATTATTAATATTTAAATGATGAGAAATTTTTTTTTGAAGTGTTAGAAATTTTACTATGCATTTTACTATACATTTTTTATATTTTATTCTTTATAATATATAAGAAGTTTTATATATAAAAAATAAATATCTCATAATTGAATGTTTATTAAGATAAAATAAAAATTAGTTTTTAAATTACAATGTCTAAATTTGGTTAGAGTGAATTTGTGAGAGTTTTATTAAATAAATTTTTTTGATGAAATGTAAAAATACGGTTTTGAGTTTTTTTATATTTAATGAAATTATAATGATGTAATAAGTAATGTAAAATTCTGGTTGACTACTTTGTATTAAAATAAAATATTAGGTGTCCCATGTGTCCAATACCATGGTCAAATACTATGGTAAATCCAATGGTTTTTCAAATACCACTATCACGGTGTCCAATGGATATCATCAAAAAATACCACATTTGTTCTATAAAAACTCACGCATTTCACCATTATCATTCATTACCAATGGACAATGTTGATCAGGTTTTGTTTTCAACAATACTTAATTTTATAAGGGGAAAATTTTTAAAAACAATACTTGATCTCTTTATGATGATTTTGAGGATCAAAAATATCCTTACTTGTTATTTTAATGATTTCATATTAAGAATATTTTAGGAAATTTATATTCCCTCTATGCATATCTATGGAGAAATATTAAAGTGTTTAAACTATGGGGTAATTTTGACAAAGTATTTGGAAATCAATTTTAGCATGTTCTAGAAACACATTTCATGCTCTACATGTTTGGAAATTACAAGTGTGTGTTCTAGAAACACTGTACATACCCTATGATGTGAAGCTTATCCTAAGGATGGAATGTGGAGTTTATATTACAAGATATTAGAAAAATATGGTTAAACAACCATATGTTATTGGAAATGTATGGAAGAAGAACCATACATTTTTAAAGAAACATATGTTTGGGAAATTGGCAAATTATAGAAGAATATCATTACGTAATTAAGGAATGTTATGTTTGATTCATTAATGTATGGTTCATCAAACTTACTTTTTTGAATATCCATATGTTTGAAAGCTGAAGAGGAAAGTATGGTTCATCATTCTTACTTTTTTGAACAACCATATGTTTGAATGCTGATGAGAAAAGTATCATTCATCTACCTTACTTTTGTAAACAACAATATGTTTGAATGTTGAAGAGTAAACAATGGAAGTCCTAACCTATATTGTGAACTATGTGTTTTGAACCTTGCATTCATAGATTTTGTTCTATGGATGATCAACCTTATGTTTGACGTTAGAGAATTAAAGACTTTTTTATCGAGCAACAATATTTATGGGGATTATCAGGCTGATTTAATGCTAGATTAAAATCCCAAATTTAAAGAACGTCTTTGACGATTTACCAAATGTTTATTCATGACTTCAATGATTGATTTAAGATAAGCTTTTCATGCTGAATTTTTAGGGAGTTATTACTACTCTGTACTTGAATGTTTTGAAAAATCTTGATTCTAAAGGTGAATTTTGTGGATCTAAAATTGAAAAGATAATTATCGTCTTTATCCTATATATATATATACCTATATTATTTTGTATTACAGATATAGAGGTGAATCATCGATAATAAGATAATTAATATATATCAAGCTCATGAATTTTTCACTGCTACAATTTATAGAGAAAATCAAGACTAACAAATATGCTATTATAAAGAGTGAAAAAGCTATTTTTAATGGGGTAGAAGAAACACAATTGAAGAATAATTTATTCTACATTAAATATATTTTTTGGATCTACTATTGTTGAAGTTTCTAAATTTATTTTAATAACTACAGTAACTGGATCAGATCAAAATTAATTCTTTCTGGCGATTATTTTTTCTGAGGAAGACGATCCATCGGCTGTCTATTGCATGTTGTTGCAATTGTGAAAAACAACAGAAAATTATTTCAAAGAACAAATACACTTTTACGTTGACTTTCCAGCTTCTCATACTATGTTGTGTGTTAGGTTCTTTGTATGAACCAGAAGGCTCTATTTAGACATAAATTTTTAAAGGTGTCAACTACCTATACTCAGTTATGGAATGGTCTGTTGATAAGATGATCAAATAGTTAATATCACCATGATCGTGGAGTAGAGTGTTGGTGTAGTGGACTACGGTCCTTCTATTCCCCGAACCACTATACATTCTGCATCCTATTATATTTATTTTTCGCTGATTAATCATTGATATAAAGATAAAAGGGAATATAATGATTATGTGGAGAAATTGTAAAAGACACAATTCACCCCCCCTCTTCTTCATATTTTGTATAACCCAATCCAATAATTTGTTTCAGAGGAGGAGCTTTTGTCAAAGATATAACAAGCTGAATGTATTTGGATTATACAATGTACAATGGCTGATGTATGAGAGGGAATTTCAATGGTTCGAGGTCCTTACTTAAACAGTTAATATTATTGATATCGGAAATCAAGAATGATCATTTATTTAAAAAATCATTGATATAGATTCTACTCAAAAATTCTATCTCTCTGTGAGATTCTAGAGAAACCCGAAACATGGAATGCTGATACAGAAGAAGAGTACGACATAAACATAAAATCTAGGAATACTATCATCTATTGTCTAGGACCAAATTAATTTAATATAATATCTTATTGCCTGACAGATTATGAAAAGATGAAGAGAATTGATGTTTCATATGAAGGAACCGAAAATGTTGGAAAGATGAGGATTGCTACTGCGAAACATAAATTTGACACATTCAAGATGATTGAAGGAGAAAGAATCACCCAAATGAATGGAAGGGTGAAATTGTTTTTTAACAATAGCACGACCTTGGGAGATGCAATCAAACAAGCTGATCATGCTTTGAAATTAATAATAGAACTACCTCTTAGATGGAATGGAATTTCTGCATTTATCAAAAAACCATCTCATTTCAAATATTTAACAATGGGAGAGCTAATTAGATCTCTAATGATGTATAAGGCTGAGATAAAGGATGAAGCAAATGAGCATAAGGTTCTAATCATGAAAGAAGACACTGCCGTAAAGGTTTCATCTCAAAGAAAAAATATAAAGCTAAAGAAAAGGAAATAAAGGTAAAATTATGATGTTTTGATTTATACAATTCATAAATGGAACACACTTTGATAGCCCAAAAATTCAGTATGTTTTATGGAATGAAAAAAGGTGTTAGAAAGTATTTTATAATGGATGAAAAGGAAGTAAGATGTTATGAGTGCAAGAAACATGGTCATATTAGACCTGACTGTCCCCAATTAAAGGAAGACATGAAGTAGAAATTTATTAAGAGAAATGATTATGATAAAAAGTTAATAAGTCAATGAAAGATACTTCGAGTATATCGAAAGACTCCACCATCCCATCAGAGTCTGATTTTGAAAAAGTGGAATAAAATCTAAAACCCAATATGTACTTTATGGAAGAAACTGATGAGGTACAAACCTATTACTCACCAGACTCTAATTCTGAATCAAGCTATTCAACTGAAAAACTTTCATCCTACAACAATATTCTAGAAGAAAAATATGAATCTTTATTTAATGAACATAAGTCTTTAAAATATATTTAGAATTGTGTTTAGGAGAAAGAGATGTCTTGCTAAAACAACATAAAGAGTTAACTGAAAAATATAACTCAATTAAAAAAAACTATACTGAACATGAATCAAAGATAAAGAAACTATAAACTGATGTATAATATTATAAGAGTGAAACCCTTGTTTTTACTAGAGGTAAAAATTCATTAAATAAAATTATTCGAAAGAATGTTATTAAGAAAGAAAGATTTGGTATTGGCAGTAAATGTGAAAAACATAAACTATATAAAAATTACTTTGTACCTAGTATAAAAAGATTAAAATGTAACTACTATGGAACTAAAGGTAATAATTCTAAAAATTGTTACATGAGTAAACCTCAGATAACTGGTATCAATAAATCCTTTATCTCAAATAATTTATATGATTCAGCTAATTAAAAAAACAATTTCTAGATTCCCAGGTCTTTGCTAGTTAACACAACCGAACCCAAAAGAATATGGGTACCAAAACCAAATTTTGTTTAAATGCATTTGCAGGAAGTAGGTAATAGAATCCGAACTTCCATATGGTATATGGACAGTAGATTCTCCAGGAATATGAGTGTAAACTCATCAAATTTTGGAACTCTAACACAAAAGGATTGTGGTCTAGTCACATTTGGTGACAATTCCAAATTCAAGATTATTAGCATTGGAACTATTGGATATGAAAAAGCTATCTCAATAAATAATTAACTATATGTACATGGATTAAAACAAAACATGATAATTATCTCACAACAATGTGATGATGGTTATACTTTTGATTTTTCTGTCAATTGTTGTTCTATTTTTGAAGATAAATTTCTTAAATTTAGAGCGCCCAGAACTGATAATGTTTATACCCTGGTCATAAATTCCTTACGTAAGCAAAAAGTAAACAATATATCTACTAAGAGAAATGAATATTTAATATTGCATAAAATACTTGGACATTTAAATATATATGTTTTAAATAAGTTATCTATGAAAAAACGTGTTTCATATTTTCCTAGTCTCAATTTTGAAAGTGATAGATTCTATGATGCATATGAACATGGCAAGAAGCACAAATCATCCTTCAAATCTATTAACCAAGTTACTAAATCCAAAACTCTAGAACTTATCCATATGGATATCTTTGGAACTTCAAGGATAGCAAGCTTGGCTAGTAAATTATATGTATATTTTTTAGGGGATGTCTATTCTAGATTTTCTTGGATTTATTTTCTAAAATATAAAAATGATGCTTTTACTATATTTTAATCATTTTGAAAATATGTTCAAAATGAAAATGATTTTAATATATTATCATTAATAATGGATCATGGTGGAGAATTTGAGAATCTAGAATTTAATTCCTTTTTCTCAAATATGGGTATTAAACACACCTTCTCTGCAATAAGAACACCTTAACAAAATATAAGTGATTAAAGAAGAGATAGGACTACTCAAGAAATGCGTAGGACTGTGTTAAATGAATACAGTCTTCCTAACTATTTTTGGGCAGAATATATAATCACAACCTACTATATAATGAATATGGTTTTAATTAGATAAATTTTAAAAAAGACACCGTATAAACTTTAGAATAACAGAAAACCTAATGTGAATTACTTTAATGTTTTTGGAAGAAAGGTTTACACCATAAACACCAAGGACAATCTTGTTATGTATGATGGAAATCTAATGAAGTTATTTTCTTAAGATATTATGATACTTCCAAAGATTATAGAGTTTTTAAAAAATCAAGGACTGTTTAAGAATAAGTTCATGTAAAATTTGATGAATCTGATCACTTTGGAATGTGGAAAGGTCAAATTTATGAATCTGACTAAAATGATTACATGAGACTTGAAAACATGAAAAATTATTTTGAAAAAGAAATAAGTGAAATTCAGTCCAATTCAGAAGTATAAGAAATTGATGAACCTAATAGTGTACTACCTAGAAAGTCTAGAACCCTAATGAATTATCCTTTAGAAACTATAATAGGTGACCTAGACAAAAGAATAAAAACTAGAAAAAATGTAGGAAATATTGTTGATCTATCAACCATTCTATCCTAATTAGATCCCAATTCATTAAAAGAAGACTTAGTTGATGAATGTAGGATGATTGTAATGCAGGAAGAACTAATCCAGATCAAGAGGAATGAATATTAGAATTTATTTGAAATACCTTATAACTATCCAGTTATAGGAACCAAATGGGTCTTTATAAATAAACAAGATGATCAAGGAAAGATAATTAGGAATAAATCATGATTAGTAGCAAAAGGATATAATCAGGAAGAAGGAATAGATTATGTTGAGACCTTTGCACATGTAGCTATATTAGAATCCATTATAATCCTTTTATCCTATACATATCATATTAAATTTAAATTTTGTCATATAGATGTCACTTCTACCTTTATAAAAGTTTATTTAATGGAGTATGTTTATGTTGAGAAACCTCGTGGTTTTGAAGATTCAAAAAATCAGATTCTGTTTGTAATCTTACTAAAGCTATCTATGGCCTTATGAAAGAACCTAGATCTTGGAATGAACGATTATGTTATTTTCTATTAAAAATGATTTTACTATTGGAATGAAAGATCATACACTTTTTATTAAAACTATAGATTATAATGTTTTATTGGTTTGAATATATATTGGTGTTGTAGTTTTGGGATCCACAAATTCAAAACATTGTCATGGTATTTCAAATTTAATGCAAAAGGAATTAGAAATGAGCATGGTGGGAGAATTAAATTTCTTTGTAGGACTTCAAATTTATAAAAATGATTTTCGAAATCTCTTGAATTAAAGAAAATTGATTACTGATTTAATTAAAAAAAATTGGACTTGAAAACAACAACACATATACAACTCCTATGTGTACAAAAAAATACTTGACTTGGATGAAACTGGAAAATTAGTTGACAATAAGTTATATAGAGGTATGATTTGTAGTTTATTATATATTACTTATAGAAGGACATATATTTTGTATCCAGTATGTCTTTGTGCAAGATTCTAATCAAATCCTGAATAATCTCATTTAACTATTGTTAAATGTATTTTTTGATATTTCAAATGAGATGTTTTTCAATCTATAATTTATCCAAAAACTTTTGATTTTAATTTAATTTCATATTCAGATGCTGACTTTGGAAGTTGTAGATTATATAGAAAAAAACCTCGAGGACTTATCACTTTTTATTAAAATTATTAGTGTGATAGTCTAGTAAGAATCAACACTTAGTTTCCTTGTCGACAGCTGAGGCATAATATGTATCTCTAGGCAGTTTTAGTGCCTATGATTTTTGGATGAAAAACACTCTGAAGTATTTTGGACTAAATGTTAATAATACACCTATTTTATGTGATAATATAAGTGTAATAAATATTTCAAAAAAAACCATATTAATCATTATATGACAAATCATATTGATATCAGAAATAATCATCTATGATATGATGATCTTAAAAAGGATATATTATAAGAGTTTGTAAGCACTAAAATTTAATTTTCTAATATATTTACTAAACCACTTCCCACTGCAAGGTTTGATTTTATTATGGTGGAACTAGGTTAATTTATCTTTAAATATCTTGTTTATTTTATTTATTACTTATTTAATTTAGAAACTTTGTTATTTATACATTAATCTTTTTATGCATAAATTTTTACTTTAAAATAATGTAATAATTATTATGTGCATATTGACATAGGAATCAAGGATTTCAGAAACTGATTCCACTTCCAACTCGTTCCTTTTCTCAAAACCCTTTCGAATCATCGAAACCCTTATTGCTCTTCTCTACCTAACCGTGAACCTTTTCAACCCTATGATTTCAATACTCCATAGATCTACATCGAAAATGGAAAAGACCAAGAGGACTCATGATCCACAGACCAGCACTATTAAGCATCAATACACAGTAGAAAGGATGACTTTTCAAGGAAAGGTAATTGATATAGAATGGCTATATCAGACAGATCAGATGCTACGACAAGACGTAGATTTTCCAAACTAGGAAAAACATTTAATGGAGAGAACACAGAGTTTCTATATGAGGTAGAACTTTTTCCCTTCTTTAAATTTCATCAGTTTAGCATATCAAAAGAGGAATAGACTGTGATATAAATGATCGAGGACAGATACTTTTCAATTTCCTCTATATAAATTGGTCGAATTATTAACTTCCCCCATGAGGGAGTATTTCACTTTAATATGAAGAATATAGGTGATAATGTGTATAAGTGAAAAAATATTATGTATTTTTTGTTTGAATCAATGACTGTAAAGAAGATGATGGTGAAAGATTTGGAGCCAGACCAAAAATATTTTGGTTAAGTTTGTGCAAACCGGGATTGAACATCGTATGTCAGAAATGAAGACAATTTTATATCCTGACATGTATATCAATTTTCTCTTGATGAGTGATATAAAGTTAATATTTACAAGATATATGGTTAGATATCATAGTTATTACTGCCAACCAGAAGCAAGGGTGAACTTCCATCCTATTGGACAATTCTGTTCAATGATTGTTTTTAACAAATATATGATATGGCTGGTGGATACTCGAGTAAGATGCCACCGCATAAATATATTCAATGATGGAACATGAAGATTGATTGGTTATTTCAAGAGCACTATCAAAGGGAAGAATATTCCTGTAAGAGGAGAAGAAGATGAAGATAGTGCTCAAGCACAACCTGTAAAGTAAAAAAGAAGGGGTAGCTAAATCTAGAACCAGTGGAGTATCAGGGAGAATCATATTTGAAATAGTCGATCCACCTACAGATGAAGAAATTCAAGATGGGCTTCAATGGAAAAGTCATTGTGTGGCTCAAACTGAAGAGGAGCCTACTCACACAAATGTCAATAAGACTAAACCTATTTTGAGCTACATGTTTATTAGAGAATCTTCAGTACAATACATTTCAAACACAACTGTTTCTTAGATTGAGGTGTCTCCTCATTTGGAATAAGAAATTGTGCCTCAGGCATATGAAGAGGCCGATGAAAAAGTAGAGGCTGAGGCAGTTCCTGTGAAGTGGCAGTGGATGAAACTATAGTTAATATAGAGGAAACCATTTTCAAGAATCTAGTTTAGGAATAAGCTATCTTGGAAGATATCAATTTCTCAGGAGGATCAAGATCAAGTTCATATGAATCAAGAAGATAATATTTCTGAAATTCGTACTAAATTATATAGTGATGATTTTTTTATGGATGAGTCAGGGAATAACTCTGATAAAAAATCTTTAGAAAAACTAGTACAGGGAGGGGATGAATAGAAATTAGATACTAATCACTTTCCCTTGGTACTATTACATTTTAATGAAACTGAAAGAGGGAATCAAGAACATGGTGCCTCTGATTATGATAATGATCATATGGAAGATTTGATCAGAATGTTTATTAACGTTCAAGATGAAAATGTATCTTTTAGAAGTGCCTTAGAAATGGAGAGGCAGAAGTTTCAAAGCCTGAAATTTAGTTTTGTTTCTAAGAATAAAGTATAAAATTTCAAAAATGAAATGTTAGCTGAAGTTTCAAATATAAAATCTGAACTGGTGATGAAGACAGATTTACTAGAGTGTTAATATATCATGGAGAAATATTTTTCAGCTGACATAAATAGTGGATCCAGTACATAAGGTACCTCACCTGATCTAATCAGATGATTACAGGCCATTACCATAGCTATGTGAAAAATGAATGATAGATTGCAGGACCTTCAATGCAATAGTGCTCCATTCTTTGTGATATTGGAAAATCAGATTTTTCTAGTAGAACAACTATCTTCTAGTGAATCAGGTATTAAAACATTGCTGAATCAGGTCACATATAAGTTATATATTTTTTATGGAGAAGGAAGTGAGGCTACATGAGTTCTTGAGTGTCAATTTTATTGAATACATTCTACTGACTCAAGAAAGAAGAGATCTCATAATCTTGTTGGGAGATGTAATAATTAGAAGATTAAAGACTTAGTTAGCAGAGATCAATGCTGCAGTTCATAGGAGATGAAATGTATCCTTAAAAAACCTTGATTCATGTTGTTGTAGTTAATGTAATTTTACAATATTTTCAATGAAGTATTTTTGAATTTAATATTTGCGTGTTATTAATTTGTTTTCTTGTCCTTTCTCTCATAGAATTCCGATAATCTGGATTCAGATATTGATAAATAGTTTATCATAGAATTTACTTATGTTTCGTGCTACATAAAAATGTATTATATTCTGAATTCAATCATCCTTTTTGATATCACAATAAGCGGTAGAAATTCATATAAACACAACATTTCATTTTATTTAAAATTCATTTTATTAAAAATGTAAAATTAATGTTTTTTTTCTCAGGGGGAGAAATTATTTCAAAATTTTAAAATGTTATTTTGGGGAGACATTATAAACATATTTTTGTTTTTTCATAATTATAAATGATATGTAATAAATTTTATATGATAAATTTCATTAGTAATTTTATGGGATTTGTGATCATGGAAAAGGGGAGATTATTCAGGATGTGTTGTTTTCAACAATATGTAATTTTATAAGGGGGATAATGTTTAGAACAATACTATATCTCTTTATGATGTTTTTGATTCTCATAAATATCCTTATTTGTTATTCTGTTTATTTTAATTGAAGAATATTTTAGGAAATTTATATTCTCTATATTCTTATCATTGGAGAAATTTTAATGTGTTTAATACATGGGGAACATTAGACAAAGTATTCGGAAAGAAGTTTTAGCATGTTCTAGAAACACAGTTCATGCTCTAAATTTTCAAAAATTACTTGAGCATGTTTTCGAATCACTGTTCATGCCCTATGTTGAGAAGCGTAGCGTAAGGGTGGAATGTGGCATTAAATTTTTTAGGTATCGGAATATTATGGTTAAACAACCATATGTAATTGTCATTGTATGGAATAAGAACCCTACGTGGAAGGAACCTTACATTTGGGAAATTGGAAAATTATAGAATAATATCATTACATAAGTATGGAATGTTAAGTTAGTTTCATAAATGTATAGTTCATCATCCTTACTAATTTTAACAGTCATACGTTTGAATGATGAAGAGAAAAAGTATGGTTCATCAACCTTACCATTGTGAAGGACCATATGTTTGAAAGATGAAGAGAAAAGTATGGTTTATCATCCTTGCATTTGTAAACAAACATACTTTTGAAAGATAATGGGAAATGTATGGAAGATCAAAACTTATGTTGGGAACCTTACGTTGGGAACCTTACATTCAGAGATTGTGTGATATAGATGATCAAACATACATTTGACATCAGAGAATTAGACACGTTTTTATGGAGCAATGGTCTTTATGAAGATTATTAGGCTGATTTCAAGCCAGATTAAAAGCCTGAATTTAAAGCTTTCCTTTTATGATTTCAAATTTTTTTATTACTGATTAAAAGGATCGATTTAATTGGATATTTTCATGCCAAATTTTTAGGGAGTTATGAATTCATGTTTATTTTATGTTTTCAAATATCATGATTCTAAAGGTGACTTTTGTGGATCTAAATGTGAAAGTAGAACACTTGTATTTATCATATATATATACTTGTATTATTTCTTATTACAGATATAGAGGTGAATCATCGAGAATAAGGGAATTATTATATATCAAGATCTTGAGTTTTCCAGTGCTAAAATTTACAAAGACAATTGAGGCTTATAGATCTACTATTATGTGGAGTGACAAAGATTTGTTTTCTGAGGAAAAAGTCACACGATTGAAGAATCATTGATTCTACAATGAATATATTTTTTGGATCTATTTTTGTTGATGTTTCTTAATTAATTTCAAGAGCTACTGTTACCAGATCGGAACAAGAACTACTTCTCTCTGAAGATTATTCTTTCTAAAGACAATGATTCATTGACTCTAAATTCCGTGCTATTTCAATTGTGAAGAACATATAGAAATTATTTCAAAGAATAAATACTATTTTACTTTGACGGACCGACTATCTTACAATACTTTGTGTAAGGTTTTGTGTATGAAGCAAAATGCCTAGTGTAGCCTTTAATTTTTAAAGATGTAAACTACTTGCACTAATTTGTGGAACGGTCTATTTATTAGAGGACTATATTGTGAAAGTCACCATGCTCATGGAGTAGAGCATTGGTGGAGTGGACCAGGGGCCTTCTGTTCCCCAAACCACTATACATTTTGTGTCCTAATTTTTTATTTTCCATTGCTTAATCATTGATATAAATATAAAAGGACAGCTCACAATTATGGGAAGAAAATGTAAAAGACACAATTCACCACCCTCATTTAAATATTTGGTATAACCTGATCCAACATATATTACATGAATCTATGGGAATTTTTCTTCACATGATGCCATTCCATGCGATCCTCAAACCCTATGGTCATAATCTTTGAGTTTCAACTTATCTTTTCCTTTCATGTTCATTTTTATGTGGTATGTCATTCAAATTTTTAAGCTATGTTATTATATACATTTTATGATATCCCTTTAGAATATTTATAGTGTTTTATTAATGTGATATCTTTTTCCTCTCTCTTTTTTATTTTTTCTAAAACAATTAATCCTACTCATTTTGGTGTAGAATTTTCTTCTCAAATTCTCTCTATTTTTCTCAAGATATTATCTTATTTTATTTTGTGAATACTGAATCCTATTTTTTCTAGGGTTGTTCAACTAGATTTCAAAATTATATATTTTATTCTAGGATTAACATACATGAAACCCACATTCCCTTTTATGGGTTAATAATGATATAGATATATTTTCATTAAGTATATTTTTCATAAAATGCCATGATATTAATATGAAACTCATCTCTTTTATTATACATATGTTATTTTTGATTTTTTATTATGATATAAGTGGATCCATGTAATTATTAAATTTTAAGGCTGATCCTTGATATATCTCTAATTCAATGTATAGGGAATTTAATATCTAAAGATTATAAGTTTTACGATACCATGGTGAATAACCTTGCTAATTTTTAGGAAACCTATGCGAAAAAACATAGTGATATATTTATGAATGTATTATTTAATTGTTTAATCCACATTTCATAGTTATGAATAATGTTCTTATTCTTATGAAATTCCACTTTCTCTTTCCATTATGACATTACTCAAGTTCTTGTCAACATTTATCAGAATCACATGTAAATTGTTTCTCTTGTTTTAACCTACTGGGACTTATGCTCACCCTTTCATTTTATGAATGTCCATAGGTTATGAGATGTAGTAAATATAAATAGGATGAAGCATTTATGAATCAATTCAAGTGGATTATAGTTATTTTTTATGATTTCATCTATTATGTAACTTTTTTGAGGAAACTAATCATCAAAAGATTCTCTATTTCGTACTATGTAATGTAATTTGTGCAATAAAAATTTGGGATTCCATAGTTAGTGTTAATGTATGGTTTAGTTATTTTTGTGAATTATAATTTTAATAATTTAGGAATAATAATATAAAAATGATTGAATATTAGAAAAATTACCATCTTTTTGTTGAAATATTAAATAAGTGGTTTCTAAGAAAAAATTCCATGTCTGGATATAATCATGTGGATGTGGCTCTGGAATAAATGTACCTTTGGGTTATAACTCCAAAAAGGAGAATTGGTCCTGAGTGAGTGTAACCTAGTACATAACAATGAACCTTCCTCCACTATAGGTTTAATACTACCAGTGAATTTTTTTGGATAATCATAATCTTTTTATGAAAAATTATGTAGATTTTATAGATAATATTATTGTTATTAAAGAATAAAATCATTAATAACTATATTTTAAGACATGATTATCCTTTAAAATTATAATATTATAAAAATATACACGTTTCTAGATATGTATTTCTTCTTTTAGATAATGGTGGTGAATAAAAAAAACTTTTTAAATGGTGACTATAATAGAATAGGTGCAGAAAACCATCCAATGGAATCCGGAATAGAAAAATGCATGATAATGATGAATAAACTAACTTGATTTATAGGTAATAATGTGAATCATGATGAGAGACCAAATTCTCCTTAAAGGAAAAATAATGTACATTGATCCTTTTATGTGACAATGACCACCTTCATTCAGTTGTCTACAGACCCATTGATTGTTGAACAATGGATAAGATCGAGAGAAAAAAAATTGTACTATGTTGTTTAGAACAAGAGAAATTCACCTTGGATGTGTATCTCTTAGAAGAAAAAACTGATTAGTGGTAGACACTGATTAAAAACAAAAAGCCAAGGGGGAGATCAAATATAAGGAGTGGGTGGGGTTTTGATGATCTTCTGCAATAATTATTTCCCCATGTTCTATATGAGAAAAATAGAGAAAGAATTTTTAGACCTAGAGTAGAAGGAAAATAAATTTGTGGGATGCTATGAGTTGAACTTCAAAAGAGATTCTCCTAACACATCTAGCTTTTTCATGTATCTTAATGAAAAGGTTGGTAGATTCTTCGGTGGAATGAAACCCCATATAGGGAATAATATTTCTAATCGAGTCTCTGACCACTACAAGGTTATAGTATGAAGTGCTGTGATGCATGAACTGGAGTTTGGTGAGATGACGTTGTCCAAAAAACCAAATGGATAGAAGAGAGATTTGGAGCCAAAATTGGGTAGGACCTATGGTCAAGGAAGAGTATGAAAGAAAGTGAGACTTTCTACAAGAAAAATATTTGAGAATAATCATTTGGGGAACTTGATTCTTAGGAACATGAAATGTTACATGTGTGGAAGAGATGTTCATATTTCTCAGAGCTATCATCGTGAGGTGAAACCTCAAATTCCCAACACTAATGAGAAGGTGAAGATGTTGGATGTCCTATATGGAGTCTAATACGTCAAGTGTGATCTACTGGAGCTGTTATCCAATGATTGTAGATATATGAATTTATGGAGGGGGATGACCATCAAACTCATCATAAGCCAATAGAGTAAGGTTTTTCTTTTTTTCCCATGACATCTGAAGTTTAATCTCAAAATTATGTGGTGGAAGGTACTCATTTTGTTCTCCCAAAGATATCATGAACTTTGGCTGATTCTAGTTCTACGTATTACTTTATTTCTTCAATGTCTGCAAATAATATAGTATCAATCCTCGAATTGATAAAACTACAATTATCCAAAAATATTCTTAGAGGGATTATCCAAAAATCAAAAGTGTATTGAAACTCTAATAATTAATTTGTATAGAATAATCTCATCGCAAATATAGATGTCTTTACCATGTTGGAATTCAACATTATACCAGGGATGGAAAATCTCTCAAGGTATAATTATCATATCAACTACAATAGTAAGGAAATCTATGTAGTATTGAACAAATAACCTATAGTTGTTTTCAATGGAGTGATATTTCAACTTGTGCTTTGATACCTACCTATGATACAACTTTGTAACATCCCAGACTGGCTTTCCCTCAAATAGGTAGCTAGAATGGTCGCCAAATGACCTCAAGTGTGTCTCCCTATATGCTTGAGGCTACCAAATAGTAGCGAGGGTCTATGGATATTCAGTGGGGAGACTATACCCTCATATTCAGAGTTGATAGTGGATATATATTATCATCTAAGATAACAATAGAAGTAAATATAACTAAATAATCAATTGAATAATTAAAATGGCCAATGAAAGTTTATAAAATGTTTGAATGTCATGGTGATACATTACTAAATGTAGTAAAAAAATGCTTTACATATCAGTACAAAAATAAGGAATGAATCAATGATCTAAGGCCATTCTCCACAAGTATCCCATGCTCCCACTCGGTCCTTTGCTCCTAAATCACAAGTACAAGAAAGAATAAACTATGAATATCCATGGTCCTACAAACATGTTGAGTCTAATCGGGTACACTAGTGCAATGAATGCCTGAGTAGGATGTGAGATATAAAAATCATTAGTCCAGGAGCAAAGATTCCTAGTTCATTCTAGACAATGAAACATAATTAAATATTGTGCAGATATAAAAATGTAACAACCGAATTGAATAAATAAAATACAACCCATCCAGGATCCTAAGGGGCACTTGAAAGAGTTGCCTTCTTTGGATCTTAGCCAGAAATAAGATTATGAACATGAACTATTTATATATAATGTATAAATTAACTATTTAACACATTATTTTATATTTTTTATTTCACCTCATAAATATCTGGGTACCATAGTGTAGGATCGAAATAATGATGTAGATGCTCAATATACAAGAGGGGTGAATTGTACACTTTAAAAATTCCTTTAAACAAAGCAAAGAGATAAGTTTAACAATGTTAAACTAAGGAAATTCACAACACCTCTAACACCAATTAAAAACTTGGAAAAAGGAATGAAGTTATAATCTTCATGTCCTATGTACTTTCATAAAACTGGAAAGAGATTCTGAAAGTAGATTCTGGAAATATGGTTCCAGAAATTGAAACTTAAATAAAGATTAAAAAATGAGATTCTACCTTAAAGCGTATAGAATCTGAATGAAACAGGGTACAAGTAAGGAAGTATAAGAAAGTTATATTTCCTTATAATACAAAATGCAGCAGAAACAAACAAGTAGTAAAACTACAAGTAACAAGATATAAGTCTTTTAACCCAAAGAGAATGGTATCCAACAACCTTGGATAAAGGTACCATGATTTATACCTTCAAGAAAGCCCGCCTTACCCACACCAAGGTTATCCCTCGATAAGAAGATCGGAGTCTCTATCTTGCTATCCCCGCAAGCCCTCAACATCAAGGCAGTTGGAAACCTCTGTCTTCCTCAGCAAGGAAGCCCTCGAACTTCATGGTAGTCATCACCTCTGTCTTCCTATCCCCGGAATTCCTCGAATGTAATCACCAACATTCGGAGTCGCACTAAGCTATGAGAGTTAATAAGAGCCTCTCTCTCTAGAAATCACTTCATGTGTGTAATCACATGATTCGAAGATCATTCAACATTTCAGCATTGAGCTCTTTCAAATGAGATCCTATTTATAGGCAAGGCCGGCCTCCTTTCCAACGGTCATATTTTCCTTAAAAATCGGAGGGACCTGTACACGTGTAACTTAACCAACGGTTAGTATATAACAGAATAGACAACATCGTTTTATATCAAAACAAGTGTAACAGAATGTACGACATCGATTAAAGTCAAACTCAAAAGTTCGGAATGAATGTTTGGAGTTTTAAACAAAAATAATTTTTCGGAGTCTAAATAAATTCGTAGTGTATAAAATAAAGATGATCAGATTCTATTTAATAGGTGAATTCGGAATGAGAATTCTTCAACAGAATTCGTAATGAGAATTCATCATCAGAATTCGTAATGAGAATTCATCATCAGAATTCATAATGAGAATTCATCATCAGAATTCGTAATGAGAATTCATATCCAGAAATCGTAATGAGAATTCATCATCAGAAATCATAATGAGAATTTTTCATCAGAATTCGTAATGAGAATTCGTATCCAGAATTCAGAGTAGAACTTTATCAGAGTTTGTATCCGGAATTCGGAATGAAACTTCATTACATTTCTCATTTGGAATTCGGTACGTAAAACAGAATGTTTCATATCAAAGTTTCAAATGATTCTGAGAATATAGAAATGAATCCGAAACTTATACTTAAGAAATATATGAATGAAAATATGATAAGGAAATTTGTCTTACAATTGGGATATTCCTTATAAAAACGATTTTCCTTATAGAAGTGATTTTCCTTATAAAAGAAATTTTCCTTATAAAAGTGATTTTCCTTATAAAAGGAATTTTCCTTATAAAAGCAATTTTCCTTATAAAATCAATTTTCCTTATAAAAGAAATTTTCCTTATAAAAACAATTTTCCTTATAAAATCAATTTTACTTATAAAGGAAATTTTTCTTATAAAAGGTGTTTGTGATTTTCAAAACAAGAAGGAATGGAAAATTCATAAGGAAAACCTTATTGACTCAACACATAGAACTCTTGTATATCATTACCTATCTCAACTGTGCTGGAGTCTGAACTGTTTCCCATATTCAATTAAAAAAATCATTACTTCACATCAGGGTTCATTATCCATTTAATTTATTTTATATATGACCAATTACACCCACATTCTAATGTCAATTAATCGATGATGATGAATAAGAAAATGGAAGTATATAAATATAAAATGTCCCCATCATTTAATAATACATTGATTTATTTTCTGAGGAGTAACCTAGACCTCCACTAAAATGATATGTAGATTTCTCTGTTGAACTCATGCTTGGATCCAAGCCAATTTTAATGGACCTGTGTATAATAGAAAATTTAGAGCTAGAGGAATTAAAGAAGAAACTAGAAGATCTTTTGGATAAGGGGTTTATCTGATAAATTGTGTAACATTGGAGAGAACAAGTTCTTTTTATAATGAATAAATATGGATCAATGTAGCAATTCATTGATTATAGAGAACTTTATCAGATTACATTGAAGAATAAGAACCCTCAACCATGAATTGATGATTTATTTTATCAGGTTCATGGGGCCCAATTTTTTTTCCAAGACTGATCATTGATCTGGTAATCATCAGCTGAGGGTGATGAAAGATAATATGTTAAAGGTTGACTTCCAATCAAGGTATGGAAATTATGTTTTTTATTCCCTTCAGCTTAACTAATTCTCCTCATATTTTATGGATTTTATGAATAGTTTGTTTATGGACTACATTGATGAATTTTTGGTAGTTTCTGTTGATGGAATTCTAATATATTTTAAAATTTGCAAGGATAATGAGGATCCTATAAGGGTTATATTACAAATTATGAGGAAAAATATGATATTTTTAAATTTCATCAAATGTGAATATTTTATAATAAGTCTTTCTTTCATAATGCACTTTGTAACCTGTTAAAGAATCTCAGTTAATCGTATCAAAAAAATGTTGAGTAGGAGTGGCCTCAACCTAAAATAGTAACTGAGAGTTTTAGGTTCCTTGTATTAGTGTGAAATTATAAGATGTTTGTGAAAATGTTTTGATGACATTCTAATACACTAACAAATTTAACTCGAAAATGGGGTCATGTTCATTTAGAAAAAGGAGGGTGGAGAAAGTTTAAAAATATTAGGAAGAGATTCGTTACTGCACCATTGTAAACTCTACCCTCTATTGAAGATGGGTTTATTATATTTAGTGATGCATATCTAAAAGGACTAGATTCTACCCTAATGAAAAATGAAAATTTAATTTCTTATGCATCTTGATAGTTTATTCCCCATTATAAGAATTATCCTACGCATGAACTAGAGTTATCTGCAATTATTTTTCTCTGAGGATATGAATGTAATATCTTTATGTGGAAAAATGTGATATATACATTGGAAATTAAAAATTTAAATATATTTTCATGAAAGATGAATTGAACAATAGACAGAGGAGATGGTTGGAACTGCATGAAGACTACGATTGTTTAATTCATTATTACCCCGAAAGAGAAAACAACGTTGCAAATTCATTAAGTAGGAAATACCATAATGCATTGGAAATGATGAGGATTCTATGAGATACATTGATGAAATACCTAGTAAAAATGTAAATGGTAATTGTAATGTAATAGAAATCATCAAAATTTTCCCAAATGATTTGTCAACAATCATTATGAAAATAAATTTGGAAATGTCAAATTGATGATCCATTGTTGCAAATGATGTTAGAGGTTGCGAAAGTGGGAGAGATTTCATGAGTTCAATATTAATTCAGAAGGTGTAATGAAATTTCATACAAGTTTATGTGATCCATCAATTTTGGAAATAAATAAGGATTTGAGGGATGAGGTTCACAACTATATTTACTCTATACATCATTGAATCATGAAAATGTATAGGGACCTTCAAGATCATTATTTGTGGGATAACATGAAGAGGGATATTTTCGACTACACTAAATGTTTTTTAGTGTGTCAAAAAGTAAAGTTAAAGAGACAACTTACTAAAGGGGTATTACAACCACTACCCATACCAGCATGGATGTAGGGTAATATCACTATGAACATTGTCCCTTTTCTCCTAATACCATGCAAAAAAAATGCGATATGGGTCATAGTGGAATTTTTACACCAAGAAATACCATTGTATCTCAATTCGATTATATTTCCCTCTTGAACCACATACCATGATTTATGTAAAGTAAGTTGTGATTTTTCTTGGAGTAACACTTTTATCATATCTAATCATGACCAAATGTTTACAAAAAATTAAAGAGAATTATTCCACATGATTTGAATGCGGAATTGAATTTTTGTATGACCTATCACCACCAAACTGATGGACAATCTAAAATTACTATTTAGACACTCAAGGTCATGCTAGGGATATGATAAATTGAATATAATTGTGGATGGGATCAATATCTCCCATTAGTTGAGTTATCATACTAAAAAAATTCCATTATAGGTTTCAAATGGCTCCCTATGAAGCTCCATATAGGATGAAATTTAGAAGTTTTACTTGTGGAGATGAAGATAGTGAGGGAAATATCTTTGGCCTGATCTTCTGCAAGAGATGACATAAAAGGTTCATGAAATCAAACAACACATAACCACTACTCATATTAGGCATACAATCTACACTAAAACTCATAAAAGGGAGATGATGTTTGATTAGGGAAACAATTTATTCCCTTGAATTTTACCTTCGAAGAGAGTTATGTGGTTTTGTAGAAAGGGAAGCTCATCCCAAGGTATATTTGACCCTATGAAATCCTTGATCCCATAGGATCGGTGGTCTATCACCTTATACATCCTCCAAATCATGGTCAATTTCATGATGTATTCCACGTATCTCTATTAAAGAACACCAAACCTGAACCTCCACATGTGTTGAAGATAGAGGTTGTATGACTATAACATGACCTCTCTTATGAGGAGTAGCTGGTAGAGATTTTAAACCGTAGAGACAAGGTTCTCTGCAACACGACTACCCACCTCATTATGTTTTGTGGATTAACCATCAATATGAAGAAGACATGTGGGAACAAGTGAAAACAATGAGCCATAAGTACCCTAATCTTTCCCCAACCATGGGAATGATATGTAATTTTGGGGATGATATTTCTTATGGGAGAAGAATATAACAACCTAAATGTTTTAATTATAATTGTTTTCTAAAATTCTGTGTTATATTATATTGTACATTACAAACCAATATCAATCTAATACTAAATATTGTTTATTTTGAAATGATACAATATGGTTTAGACCATTATATGACCATTGAAAACTAAAATCCTAATAATAAATTTAATGTTATAATTATTGATTATATGTAAAAATTGAGAAGAAAAGTTAATTCCAAGAGGTGGATCAATGGACTCTTCTAGTAGAGGCATGATTTATGAATACCATATGATATAACTTGGGATGGAGGTTGTGTATTTTGGATTCAATCAAATACAATCCAAAATTTATCATTGACAAGTTATGCTTGAACTAAATCACATACGAGAGAAGTTTAATATAGTTGAAATTTCTACTCTAGTGATGTTTTCTGAGCCACTGCAAAAATCAATCACCATCGCACACCTAACGATTAAGTCGTATGCATGTTTTATAAGTAGTTATGTGTATAGGATTTAGTTACATAATGTGTAATCCTTTTTATAAATAAATGTATTATCCCATCAATTCCATTTTGAATTTAGTTTTTCAGAAAAATAAGATGAATTTGATAAATTGATTATTCAGAAAAAATGGTATTTTTAGAAAAGATATAGTTATTGCATTAAATTTATTTATTATGAATAATTATTATTTTAATTAAGTAGTATTATTAAGATTCTATTATATGAATTTAAATAATAGTAAATTTTAATTTTATCAAGTGTCTAAATATTTACTATGAATTTTACTATTTATTTTCTATCCGCTATTTTTTTAATAAATAATTACATCTATATTTAAAAGATAAATTTATCATAATTAAAGAATTATTATTTTAAAATAAAAATCATTTTAGAAATCATCACACTGAAATTAGGGTAGGGTGAATTTATGAGAACTACCTTTTTTCGCTGAACAATACAAATACAGATTTGAGTTTTCTATATGTTTAATGGAATCATAACGATGTAAAAAATAATATAAAATGATATTAGAATATTGTGTGTGTATATAAAATATTTGGTGTCCCATGTTTCCAGTACCTTGGAAATCCCCATGGTTTTGCAAATACCACTATCGAGGGTTCGAGGGGAATGAAAATTAATAACCTCAATTTTCTTATAAATACCCAAGCATTTATCCATTATAATTAATTCCAAATTAGTACTACATGAATATATTGTAGTCTTATCTCCCAATTAGTCCTCCCTAGGATTCCTCCCATGGATTCCTCAAACCCCCATGGTCCCACTCTTTTAGTTTTAGGAATTATTTTTCAATGTAGGGAAATCACAACTTTTCTTTTCCTATCACGTTTCTTTTTTTTATGTGGTATGTCTTTAAAATTTATAATATATGTAATTATATCCATTTTATTTTATCTCCTAACATTATTTATATTTTTTTATTAAGGGGCAATATTTTCCCCTCTCTTTATAATGTTTTCTAAAACCATGATTATTACCCATTATTCTTCGGAATTTTCGTCTTAGAATTTCACTTTTTATTCTCAAGAAATTATCTTCTTTTATATAAAGAACACCCAAATATCTTTATTCTATATGTTTATTAACCTATATATCATATTTATATATTTTATTATGTTATTTACATACATTAAACCCACCATTCTTTTTTGTGGGTTATTAATGACATAAAGATCATGTCTTTAAGTGTTGTTTTAAGATACCACGATTCTGTTTGGAAATGCATTTATTTTATTCAACATGGGTTAGTTATGAAATATTTATATATGATATGTGTTGATGAAATTATTTAATAAATATTAAGGTTTTGACTTCAAAGTTCTATAATGCGTTGGGTAAATAATTTAATATCTAGAAGTGATATGTTTTTGATATGTTAATGAATAACCTTGGTAATTTTTACAAAACCTCAGCGAAAAATGTGGTGATATGTTTATGAATGTATCATTTAGATGTTTTATCTATATAAAAATGTTTTTAAGAATGTTTTTATTATTATCAAATTCCTCTTTCTGATACCATTATGTAATTCCTTATGTTCTTTTTAATATTTCTCAGATAACATGAAAATTGTTTCTCTTATTTTACCTTATTTGGAATTATGCTCACCCTTTCCATTGATAAATATCCCCAGATAATTATATGTAGTAAATATACTTATTACAAACTTTTTATTATTCCTTTGATGTTTATTAGAAAAAAATTTATGATTTAATGTATTATATAACGTTTTCACCCAGAAACAAAACTTTTATAGATCCTTTATTTTAGACTATGTAGTGAATGTTTTCTAATAAAAAAGTGGGTTGCTGTAATATATAAATAAGTTCCCATGAAATATTATTTAGTAGATTAAAGTAAAATTTTCATTGTATTATGTTGACTAATATATCATGTATGTAATATTTTTTAAAGAATATAAGAAGAGATCTCCCATCTATATGGAGAGACAAAAAATCTAGAGAAGAATTTTTTAGGAAAGATTATAAAATGTATAAATCTCTCTAAGAAGGATGGATCCTTTTAGAAAATAAATATGGATCCAAAAGTAAGTTCTCCGATATTTGAGAAAAAATGAATCAAATAAGTTGAATGAAAATATTATGTCAATAATTCCTTTATAGAGAAGATCCATTCAAATTAAGAAAAGTTTAAAAACAATATTGAGGACAAGGATTTTCAATTGAAAGTGAAATCCAAGAAGATCTAGGAAAAGTAATCAGTATTAGAGGAAAATGATGATATTCAGGGTGAATAAGATTACATAATGAAAAATTATTTTTTAAGGAAACTGTGTTGGATTAAATATTAGGAGAGCACCATAAATATGAGATGTCGAGATTTGGAAGTCTAACTAGTTAATAATGAAAAGAAAAATATTGATTCATTAAAATATAATGATAAAGTTTCTAGTACTACATACTTATAAATATATTATTCTGATGATAATGTATATAAATTATATAACAAGAAGGTATGAACATCTTTTGATGATCTATCTCAATTATACATGAAGAAATATGTTTCATCCATATAATTCTAAAATGTTTTTTTGAATTAATATTCATAAATAGTGCAAGACTAAACAAAATATTCACAAGTATGGATTAAGAAAATAGTTTAGGATCTTATCCTCATACCTTAGGTTCATAAGATAAGTATTATGGAATCAAATTACCCAAAGAGATCAAAAAATTTATGAATGAAACCAAAAATATAATACAATAGATATAAGAATATCTTCATTTGTGGGTCAATGGGAATGATCAAAAAAATTCGGCATTGTGTGCTGGATGTTAGTTATAGTCCTCTAAATGATAAAGCACAAATGAAGACCATTCTAAGGGGGATATATATATATATATATACAACATCAGTATATTTTAAAAAAAAATATGTATGATTCAAATATTTTTGTAATTATATAAAATATATGTGATGTATGCAATAAATGTAGTTAAAACATTAGTACATGATCATATAGACATGTATCAAAAACTATTGGGATGATATAACAACATAATTTTGTAAATAAATAATAAGATACAATGGTGAGAAACAAATGTTTCAAAAAAACTCTCTAGGGAATAAATAAAAATGTCAAAAAGAAAATTAATTACTTACAAGATCGTGGAATATGGAAAACAGTTCTATATCCCAAATAACTAATGTGAATAAATGTACTCAAAATATGTCTTGTTGAGACTCTATGATGGATACCAATTTACCCAATGATATATTAGTTACATGGTTAGAAGATATAATGAAATAAAGAAATATGGAAGATGTAAAATGAAAATACAATGTTAAAATATATGAATTAATTATTCAAGAATATGTAAAACCTCATGAGAGGTTTCCAATAGAAGATGAATCTTTTGGTTAATATGTAATTTTTGTGAGGTGAAACATATATGGAAACTCTCTTAGAAATTTCTATGTAATAAACATAACACAAGAAGAGATCTTAAAGAATATAGATGTTAAACGTCATACAATTTGAATAATGTCTCTTGAGAAGAGACAATTCATAGAAAAATAAATTTATGAAGTGATATTATATGAGCTTTCCAAATATGTATTAATGTTATGATGTGTAATGATTAATAATAGAGGAAATGAAGACCCATGGTTGAGAAAATTGTCTCAACCTTTCTATTCACATTAACAATAAAGTGACATCCACTAAATTCCATTAATATTTAGAAATTTAATGTTTGATTATTATTCGTGGAACCAAAGGAGAAGCATGTTCTCAAGAGGAGACGATGAGGTAGTGGATAGGCTATTAATATTGAAAAACATTATTTAATTAATTTATCATCTTTGAATGATTCCAAAATTATTACACTACAAAATATAATGGTTGGATCATCTCTGATGAAGTTTAGGTATTTTATATCAACACATGATAGAAAATTAATGATGATTTCATCTTGGTTTCATCATATATTTAGAATTTCTAAGGAAAATTAAAGAGGATCGTACTTGAAAAAATATTTGAAATTTTAAAACCTGAACAACCTTAACTAAATATTCATATTGGATTATTTTCAATATAAATATTGAGAAAAAACTATTAATGAAATTTATGATCATGAAGATCATGAGAAATTAGTCATTTAGGGGGCGAGTAGTGGAGTATGATAAAAAAATAATCCAGAATTAATGTTTAATACATATCAAATTATTATGGAATGTGATTAAACGAGTTTCATTGAAATTGTATGTCATTATTAATCTATCATACATACATTCTAAAAATTAGATTCTTAACATAAAGTGGGATAATTTCAATTAATAATCTACTTAATAATGGTAAAAGAATGAAATTATGAAGGTTTTTAATCATGTTATTTGTACTTGATTTTTTTTAACTTGTATATTGAAGTGAGTTCTTGAGTTTCAGGTTGATTTATTTTATAATAGTTTTATATAAAAACCTGTATCTTAATCCTAGAATACATTTGATAATCATTTAATTTTTTTATGATTAATCATTTATTTTGGTATCAAGTTCAACATGAAATGGAAAACATTATTATCTAAATAAATTTTTTTCCCCACACTATGCATTAATCATGTAGACTAATTATGAGACGATTAATATAATTTTTTTTAAGAATGATTGGATACACATTTCCGATTATCATTGTGTTTCCTATAAATAATGGGGATATAAAGTCAAATGATTTTTTTAATTGAAATGTGGAGAAAAAAGAGTAAAAAGGAATAGGAATAAAATATTGACATATTTATTTTGATGGTATGGTCAACAAATAAAAATAGGTATATTGTTGATCCCAAAGTGTACATGTAATATATTTGATAATATTTTTCAATTAATTAGAAGGATCTCATTGATTTCAATATTTTGAAGTGGTTATAAAGAACATGTTTTGTGGAAGATTGGTTTTGGAATCCAATCCTATTAATAAAGAAGATATATATTGGATGTTTAATGGTGATGGAGATATCCTAATTCGGAATGATAATGAGTCCAAACGTGTTAATGAAGATAAATAGTCCCCAATTCATCTTATCAATGAAGAAGATAAATGGTGTTATTTCATATGGAAGATTTGGAATATGTTCAATACATAAAGGAAAAATAATATTGGAAGATTGTAAATTTTAATTATGATTATTGGTGAGTTGTACTTAATGTATCAAACACGTTCCATGATGTTTGGGTAAGAACATTTTTTTGCAACATAATGTCGTTTCATTATAAAGTATCTGGATAGAAATTTGGAAAAATGAAGTATGGGTCTAATATACATATATGAAGATAAGTATAAAGCTGAGATTATTTAGAAAATATAGGTATGATAAATGGATTGCGGTGACCAAATAGATATAAGAACCTAATGTTTTAACAATTGTATACATGGTTGATGAAATAACATTTTTACATAGTCAATATATGAAGTCATTAATCTATATCTATATTAATTTTATTATTTTAATGGACTGAGTGTATCATAAGAAGATGATCATATCGAATAATGTATAAAGATGTTATTGAAAGTGAAACCTCGCGTTAGAAGGTGAAATTTTCTAAAACATCCACATGAAAAATTTTGTAATGATATCAAATAAAGGATTTAGAATGATTAGGAACAGAATTTCAAATCCCCAGGTTTAGGTCTCTAAAAAAATTCATGAGATATTTTTTTCTCTTTCAATACTAATAGATAGATTTTTTGAGAAAATTCTATCCAATAAGGTTTTATAAATTCATCGGATAGAGTATTACAAATTCTATCAAACTGAGGTTTAGAAATTCCACCATACAATAACTTCAGAGAAATGAAATTAGAGAGATGTATCTAAGAGGATCCAATATAATGATTTATCTAAAAAAATCCCATGAACGAAGTAAATACAAAAGAAATGTATCTTATTAGGGTTTCAATATCTCTAAAATGATTTTATAAATTCATAAATTGTGAATTTTTATTTTTTTGATTTGTGATTGTTACTAATAATGTATGGTTCCTACTGAGAATATTTAAAAAGCTTTTATTAAATAAATTTATAGTGGAAATCATAAATAAGTACCAATAAGAGGTTTATGAACATATGAAATACTATTGAGGTTACCTGATGAAATATCTTATTTTTTTATAACTTCTAAACAATGTTAAAATACTATGATCGATGTTGAAAAACATAATAATAAAAATAAAATAAATATCATTATACTAGAATATATTTTAGAAAGGTTGAATACATTATATATTATGTGATATTGGGATGTTCATATGATGATTTTTGACTTCTATTTTTGTAGAGGTTTGAATGCGTTCAATTGAATAATGATTTGAGTGTGATATTGAAATTTAAAGTGGTATCATTAAATTTTATGTTCACACTCCTCCCTGGATTCTCAAAGGTTCTATAACTATATAATGGGGAGATGTTAAGAAGTGAATGGGTTTAATGAGTTGTTCCTCATAGATATTACTATGGTGATATTATCATATCTTCAGTGTGAAGGATTCAACCAAGAATCTAATAGAATTTTTTATATCAGACTATCACACAAAGATAACCCATATATATAGGTATCAGATAGAGTAGTTATGGATGAATAGGTACCATATGAAGAAGGTACTATATGAAATAGTGAATAAGGGATATAACAAATTGGTTTCATGAAGACATGTATCATATGTATAGGTATCAGATGGATGAAATTTGGTCAGATAGGTTCCAAATAGTGATGTTCAAGATTAATTGTAACAAATGAATAATAACAATCGATTTTTTGTAATATTGAACAAGAAGAGAATAAATGAAGAGGGTAATATATTTATATTTATTCAAGTACACTAATGAAATAATATAGAAGGATAAAAAAAGGTTTTAATCAGATCTATTTCATAGGAATAAGAGAAAGAAGGCACAACTATTTAGTTTTTATTCTATGAAGAACATGAGGAAGGTTTTGTAAATTTTATTTTATACAATTAAGTAAGAATATAGGTTCCTTTCAGGACGCTATACAAGTAACAATATAAGAAGGAGGAATAACAAATAATCACTATGACATTCCACAGATGTAACATAAAATAGAATAATTTCATATTGTTTTAATGAATATAATGAAGATAAAGATTGTCATTATAGGTATTATAGAGATCTAGAAAGGTGAAATAATACTATAAGGTAATAACCAGTTTAGAGAGTCAAAATTATTCTCTATCCCCTTTCACACTTTGGATCATGATCTTGTTTCTTATCCAAACCAATATAATTCTTATCACATTAAATTAGAGTATATGTATACTAGTCATCACCATACAAAATAATGAATAGAAAGTCATATTGAGAAGTGAAACATGTAAAAAAATCATGTTCCGCCATATACTTGTTTTCATCTACTTGTATAGAAAAATTAAGAGAGAACAAGAGATTCAAGATCCTAATAGGTCTAGGAGGTAAAGGGGTAAAAATATTTAATGGGATTTTGAAGTCCTCTAAACTGATTGACCCCCACTTTTTGTGTTGATCTTATATCAAAGTGGTCATTACATGTAAAAGTAATTTCATCATGATCATGAATGACTACTGTTTATTATATTATTATATAGCCCATCAAAACCCAGTGGTATCCCATCATGAGACTAGTTGGTTAGGAAATGCATATTGTTTACCAAGAAACTGGTGACCAAATATAGTCCTGGTGGGGGCCCTAGGCATTACTATATTGCTATGAAAAACCACCATATAGCCTTATGTGTAGTACCATATTACAAGTAGATTTATACTACAACTAAAATTCTATAATTATAATATTTTGAACAATTTACCCTCAAATTCTTCATTATGTTAAAATATCAAATTATATAGATCAAATAAATTTTTGTTGTTGAAATATGTAAAAATATCTATAATAAACTCTAAATTTTTATCTAATAAATTCCCAATGGTATCATTTATCTAAGAAAGGTGAAAATGTAGCCTATGTAAAATTTCATAAATAGAATAATTGATATATGAAAAAAATAAAGATAAACTACCTCATTTACAGGACAGAAGAAACATAGAAAAACCACCTCCTTAATTTTTCTTTATATCAAATCCAATTTACAATGGTCCCTTTCCATTACATCCAAAACCATGCATGATATTTTTATGCACATGAAGTGTTTATATATTGGTTGTGATAAATATTCTCAATATTAACTACTTTAACACCAAACATAACTTAGAGTCAATCATCATTATATTTTATTGGAATGATGCTAACATTTATTTAAACAAACCATAGATAGACATCCTTTAAATAGAAAGTCATTAACTATGTCAACCTAAAAACTAATATTCTTTCATCATCTAATGAACATTAAAAGCCCTTAATATTAACTAATAAATATTATTTAGCGATACATGAATCCTTAAATTTCTTTTCCAATCACATGGAATATAGTGCATCCTTTGAATACATATGGAACAAGTATAACCCTGAAAAACATAAAGAATATAAAATCCTCTTAAGTACAAGCACATGCCCTATCCAAACCCATGACTCCCATACCCCCATATCAAAACGTGTCCCAAACCAACGTAAAATATATTTTATCAAAAATTATTTAATGAACATAATAATAATGAACATATCCCAGTATCAAAAATGACAATCTTAATTTCATTATAAAAAATAAAATAATTTACCCCATTATTGTTTTCTTAAAACTAGTTCAGTAAATATTCCAAACATCATAAAAAATTAAAATCTAAAAAATTAATTAATATTTATTCCATATTTTATATCATGAAAATTTTCTTTTTATATTATCATTTTAAACTAATAATTCATTCCCCGTTATTATATATATAATAAGATATATCATCTTTCATGAGTCATTTATATTAACCTAAAATATTAAATCCATCATTCAAGCATCAATTTACAACATGTAATATTCATTATAAAAATTTAATTGACCTAATTGAATCACAAATCATTCATTTTAACTCAAAATGGATATTTTATCCACAAAAAACAGTTACATGATATTTTAAATTTAAAATCCAATATATTTAAACAATTTTTAACAAATAAAACATTTAAATCCCTATTAAAAGTCATCTAATCCTTAATAAATCACCTCATATTTAATCAATTACAAAAAATTAGTAAATATAACTCATTCCCATCTATTCATCAAATGAATAAATCTTTTCATGTATTATATATATACCATCACTAAATATTTAATAAAAGACCAAAAATATTCAATATCATTCCCAATAATTCATATAAAATCACACAACATTAATGTACAATTATTTAATGAAAAAAATAACTTATAATGACATAATAAATCAAAGATATTAATTTCATCACAAAAAACATATTAATTAATACATTTAATAATAATAACATCAACTAATTAATTTAAATCACATAATTTCCATGTAATTAAACAAATTATCTATGTTATGGGAAAATTTCTATAATGAATATTAAGTAGATGAAATCCATAAGACATAACAATCCATATAATATAATTCTCTCTTAATTGAATTTAATTTTCATAACATTTATCTCACACATAATGCTAATCTCTAACAGTAGTTTACAGATCATATATAATAACATAACTAAATTAAGAAAATACAAGTGAATTTACCTTTCCCATATTTAATAAATATTTCTAACCAAAAATTAATTTTTATTTCCATTATAATAATAATGAATCTAAATATTTCATAACAAATGAGTACATTTTTATTAGAAGATAATAGTAATAAAAACTCAATGGATTTCAAAAAATGATTTGGCAGTCAATGATCTTCCCTTCACAATCATAATTCCATTAATATATGAAAATTTGATTAATAATTAGATGATAATTCCAGTATGGAAGATTGAAATATAGACTATTTAAAGGGAAAGAATCTTAAATTTAATAGACACTAAAATGAGGAAATATAATAAAATCCCCAAATCCCTTGACAGAATAATTACCCAAATTTATTCACTAAGACTGATTTAAAACTCATTGGGAATGTGATGAATAACCATTATCCTGTTGTGGCTATCAGTCTCCCGGGATAATCTTATTTTCCACCTAGTTCTCAACATAGGTAATTTCATCCCAATTACCTCATCTAGCTGGTTCCTAGTACACTATCATGAGGAATTTTGTGGTACTTCCTATAACATCCCATTACATTAACATCACATATTTTTGAGTTTAATAATATCGATTTTACATTTTAACATTTCCAGGATATTTTATTTTTTGTGTTTTATAGAATTACGGATGAAATTAAAAAACATAGTCGAAGATTCCACAATATGTACATTTCATCCACACAAATATTGCTTTCTGTTTAAAACTCGATTTCATTCAAGACACCATTTGTTTATTTTAAATTATCCTAAAGAGAAAATATTTTCCTTTATATAGATCCAAATGATTTCTAGATCCCATAATTTATATTTTAAAACAATGTATGATCATAAAAATATCATTAAGGGACATACAAATAATTTAAACCCAATTTGACCGTTGAAAAGATGAAAAACCGTGAAATATTATATCATTTAAAATAATAAAATATTGAGCACATAAATAAAAAATTTCCACATATGAATATAAAACTATTATAAATGACAAAAATTGAAAACCCATTCCTAAAAATGGGTAAAAAATTAAAGAATATTGAGGAATAATATAACTCATGGAAACATGAATTGAAAATATCATTTACCTTTAAAAAGTTCATAAAATTTTCGTTCCACATCATATATAAATAAATCCATAAAAATAAATATAATGCATGAAATATGTATCTTGGCGCATCATATTCATATCTCATGTTTGCTTTTGTTTATCCCATGTAGGAATAACTAAAGCGTAGTTAATATTTTATGACTAACCTACATGGTTATCTTCATCATTGTTTCCTTTAAAGACTAAATAATTACGTAATGCAATGAATAGATAGATTAGGCTTTCCCAAAATCATGACCTATATTTGTCTCACCTATTATGTTTTATAATTTTAACATAACATATCATGAATGAAACTTTTATAATATTTCAATCTTTTTCATAATACCCTTGGAGAACTTATTTGATCCCATGGACAAAGATCATTCACTTTTTGTATAATAATGAAGAAAAATATACTTTTAAAAAAATATTAAAAATACAAATTCCTTGAATAACAATAATTTGGACTTTTTTAAACATTTCTGTAAACATATCAATTAGGATTGGTAATGAATAATGAATACGATGGAGGGAAAAAGCGGTAAAGTCATTTGTGTTAAAAACATTCATTTTTATACTTTTATAGAATGTAAAAAGTAACCCATACTAGAATCATTTAAATTATACATTTTTAAACATTTTAAAATAAATTAAACAATATTCAACAATTATCTTTATCAATTATAGAAGATGAAATAATAATAATCTTCAAAATATTTTTAGGAACATGAATATATAATAGAAATATTTTTAAAGAAAAAAAATTAAAACATGGTTTTAAAGAAACTTCCTTACATTAAGTCCCATATAGATTCATAAGTTATCTATGTCAAGTATTATAAAATTATGTGAGATATTACTTTATTAATAAACAGTTTCAGTTTAATTCCATTATAATTATTAATTTTATTTTATTTATTACCATCTTCTATTTAGATACGAAAATAGTTAAGTTAACATTAGATGTTTTTGGGTATTTCCATTTATAACCTCAAATTATAATCAGTGTGTTGACTATAGTCAAATAGAAAATGATCCCATTAATTATTAAATCATTAATATGTTATAATTATCATGTTTATACATTCAATATACTATTATAACCATCCATGAAAAGCAGTAATGAAAAATGAAGAACCTATTTTTATTGAGGATGTAGATAGTATATACACATTAATGAAATATTAGTATTTCTAAGAGATGGAAAAGAAAAAAATAGATGATGACTTACATTTACAAAATTTGAATTATTTTATAAATTTCATATTTATTCATTAAATCCATCCTTATGACCATCAATGTAAGGAAAAAATAAAAAACAAATTACATATATTTTTGGTGTAATTAGGAGGATATTATATGATATTTATAAGACCATAATTATTTAATAAATATCATATATGTTTATTAAATTTTTCATAATAATCATTTATGTGAGGTGTTGATAAAAAATAAAACACATCACTCTATTGAGGTGGTAATCCATATGTAGGCACATACGATGTTATCATTTCCCAAAGGGTGGAAATGAAGATTAAAAAGGGTTGTAACATATACAAAATAAAATTTTAGTATATTGGAGATAATTATGTGTTATATAATAATTTTTATTATAGGTTTGAAGGAGGATGAATAATAAATAAACATGAATGATCTTTGGTAGGATTTATACCTCTTTGTTGGAAAACATCCTTTATCTTAAAACATAATTATTCTAGGTTTGATATTATAGTAAGACCCAAACCTATAGGAAATGAGGAATAATGTAATGGATGTATTTGAAAAGTTATAGGATGATATAAATTGTTCAATTTTTTTAATAATGTTAGAGCTTTGGTTCCATTTTATATGTGAGGGGAGTGACAACTGTAAATATTCTAAACATTTAAATAACATAAATGACTAATTCTTGGTAAAGTGGAACTAAAATTTTATAATTAATAAGATAAGTTTATATAGATCAAAATGATACTATTAAATAAGAATTAATATGATATTTTGTGACCATATCAAAATTTTTTAACTCTAAATAACCTAGTTAACCTTTATCGCAGTGACACCAATTTACCATAGTTACTATTAAAAATGCACAAAAATGATGTTGAACACAATAAAAAATTATTACATCATTATTAAAAATATGAAATATATTTTTGAATATTAATTTATTAAAATTTTATTGAATAAATTTTAATATAAGAATGAAAAATACAACGTGAAATAATTTTAATAGAAAAATTCATTTTTAAACAATAAAAATAATTTAACAATAAAATGAAGTGTGTTTTGAATTATTATGAAATTACATATATTTTTTTAAAAGGTGAATAATTTTACATTAAAAAAATCCAAAACCTAATGATACAATTTAAATACATAAAAATAGAAAATATTTATTTATAAATATCATTATTTTCACTATTTACATAAAAATCATCCTTTTCTAAAAAAACATTAAATTATCCCAAATATAATTTAGAAATACTGATATAAAACTAAAGTTAATTTTTTGAAATTTAATATCTCATATTTTAAAAATTAACATTTATATAAAATTATACAATACATTGAAAATATATTTGTTAGAAAAAAAAGCTATTTCTTTATTTCGATATGAAAAAATGTATTAAATTAATTACAAAACTATGATGAATTTTAATCCATAAAATGAATACATATGGACATTTATATTGATTCATTACTTGAATTATCTGGGTTCTCAAACTTCCTAATGTAATCAATCAATTATAACATTTATTTCCCCTTCCCCCCACTTCCTTCACTCAAAACTCTAATATTTTAGTATCAAATAATCAATATAAATAAAAATTAAAAAAAAAACAGTATCCACACTATAGGGATTTAAATCCTATAAAAAATCACTAAGATCCTCCATTTGATAAATTTTACCATTCGGACCTCATATCAGCTTCCCACTCCCAAGTATCCTCTTGCACTTGACCGTGCAACGGTAAAACACGCACAATTGGTTTAAATTTTTCACATTAGATTTATCAATTGGATCTAAAATAAATATCCATCACTTAATGAAATATTTTCTTGAATACAATTTCATACTATTACAAGGAAGAACATGCAATGGATCCGATTTCTTTTCCGCAATTATGATGCCTCAAATATTTCAAGAATCACACTATGTGTAGAGACAAGATTTTTGTACTTATTATAATTTGAAATATTTCTATGAATATATATCCAGAGCTAGCTGCTAAGACGAAATGCGATTTCGAGGCATTTTGTGCTTGGAATTAATGTTATAAAAAATATTATGAATATTTTATACTATACAAGTTAATGAAATTGGATAAGACTTGATCATTATCCCAGATCATAAATATGAGGGCATTATTGAGTTTGGAGCATAGTGTTTAGCCTAGTAAAGACATAACACTTTTCATTGCGGGTCTTCTATAGAAAATCCATAGAGGAAATAAATGAAAAAATAATAATTAAATTAATTTATTACATTTTGGGCATTGATTCGAATAACTTTTTAATGGAGACTCACATTAGAAATCTAATAACACTGTTGTATTCTTATTGGGGAGTTTTACAAAAATGAAACATAATGTGAGAAGAAATGGGTTGTTCAAATCCCGTTACTGTGGGATAATATGGTCAAATTTATCCTCATCCATGTATAAATATGAGTTTTATGAGTATTATGTTGGTGATGGCCCCTAATCCTCCCCGCCAATGAAAATATATCCCCAACTCCTCTCCTTGGTGATTCAAGGATGAATCTTTAACGAATCCTCAGTGGATCACCTCGAAAACATGGTGAATGCCTTGTCGATGAACAACATATCAAAACAATGTAGGATCCTTTCATTTAAATTTTTGACTGAAATTTTTGATTGAAAAATTATTTCGTTGTCAATTGTTTCTTCATTTTTGAACAACATCACCGATGGATGATCTAAAACGGCCATCAGTCTATGCCTTAATAATTTTTATTTTCACGTTCTTCATCCTTTCTTCGTTGAAATCACAGAGATATTTTCATAATGTCGAATCATAAATGTATCATCAAGAAGATCATAGTTTATTGAAGATATTGACCAAAGTATTATAGATATAATTTTGTTATGTTTTTCCGGAAAACGAATGATTCCTAGTGGTCTACAGAAGGGACAACTGGTGTGGCGTTATAGTGCCACGTGGACCAGTGGTTGATAGTATATTGGGTAGGGTCATGGGGAGTGACCTGAGGTGGTGATAACTTATATAGAAAATGTAGGGCGGTAATCTATGTTGATGACAACCACCATTTTAGTTCATGTGGTGTGGGATGGGTCGAGGTGGCAGTAGGAGGGATGGGTGCATCCAAATGTTCTAGGCCCAACTGAGTGGGTCGGTGCCATGCATATTGGGCAGGACACAGGCAGACCCGAGTCAGCTGGAGTAGACTATGGCTGTGACTGGTCCTGGATGCTCAACCACTACGGTCGGTCCACTACCGACCACACCTTGGATGGTCGACCATGATATTCGACCACTACGTAGGACAAACGATCGTGGCGATCAGTCCACGGTTTGTTAGTTGCAGGCACCAGTTATCGTTTTTGTGACATCTTATAACAGACATATCTTCTAAATGAAAAATGATTCTGATGATCTATCTATGAAAACAAGATTCTCTTTTTGAGATGGATATTTTGTTCTCTGTTTATGAATTTTAATGTTTGTGGTTCAGAAGTGGTACCCATAATTTTATGTTCTTGCGTATTGCAAACGAGAAGAGCCCTTTTCTATGGTTATTTTTTTGGGGATGTAAATGGAATAAAAAATTATTTAGAACACACTAGTAAGATTAGATTCAGCTTTTGAGTTATTATGTGAGGTGTTCTGGAAATGATGGTCTTTCCGAAGGTGTTCGAAGATAGAAGTGGCCAACCGATGACATAAGATATTTCTTAAAGGAAAACTACAATCAGGATGGGCATGGTTCCTTAAGGACACTAGAGTAAAACCATCCAGGTAAGCTATTCATGGTTCTTCAAAGACACTTGTCTGACACCATCCAGCTAAGTAGGGAATGGTTTATCAAGGACTTTAGAGTGGCACACTCCAGCTGGTCTAGGCATGGGACCTTAACCTATTTTCATTGGCACCCTACAACCATGCATGGCATGGGTCCTCGATAACACTAGACTATCACAATCCTACCAGGATGGGCATGGGTCAAAAACATTAACACACAAACTATTGACTATGTATATCAGTGTCGAGATAAGGCTTGACATACCATTTTACTCAACGAAAAGAGGGAAACTGCCCCCCCAAGACACATCCTTATGACGCAACCTAAAACTGTGAGGTCAAGTAAGTGTCACACAAAGCAGATATTATTAAGATGTTGTCATTCCTCCCCTTTGACTTTCTTGTTTAGGGAAGATGTGTGGGATGAAGGGTATTATTGACAGAAACTCTTGGAACTCTTGGCGACTCTTCATCCTGGGCTAAGCGGTGATATGGAGATCCCCTAACTCTCTAATTTTGGTTTCTTTGGCTAGGCCAATATATATATATATATATATATATATATATATATATATATATATAATATTTTAGTACCCACTCCTTGGGTTTTGGTTACTCTCCTTCCATGAGAGGTCAAGACGCATGGGGTACACCATGTGCTTTCTGTGTCTCGATTCTAGTGGTTGAATGAGTCTACTTATCAAATATAGGTTGAAAAAACATTATGAGAAGTACATCATCTCACCACTTCAACATCCTTATGATTGGATAAGCTTACTCAACATTTAGATTTTTGGGTGTCCTACTGGGCATGTTTATACTCAACCCTACATGGGATTTTCCCACATGTATCATGTCGTATGTAGGCAACACACAGTTTGATTTTGACTTTATATGAGATTTAGGATATGGGTTCCTAGACAGTGTAATCTATTCATAGAATGGGATCTAAGAGTGGGGATCTATTACCTAAATTTTTTTCTATTTTATGTTTTTTTTGGAGACTTTTTAAGGTAGGTGAGTATTTTCCCCCTTTTCATTTCACTTTAGAACACTTTACCTGTGCTATTTAGTGGTCTGTGCATGGTGGTTTTATTTATAACAGTGTGTCATATTTAATTTTTTACCTCTTCCCGTTTAAATTGAGATGGCTGGGTGTGTGCCTACAAGTATTTAGTATGTCATCCAACCGTTTTATTACATAAATTTACATTACATTTTACAAATAGAGGATCATTAATTTATAGTGTCTTGGAAATCCGGAACATAAAAAAAGAAAACATAAAACAGTTTTTAAAATAATCATGAAAATCTTCTTGAGAGGGTAAAACGTTTTAAAATTACTACATATCAAAACCTAGATACATACATCAATGGAAATGGTGTGCTGAAGGCCCAGTAAGGAAAAAAGTGAAACAGTTTACATTTGATCTCTGAGAAATATCAATAAGAACATGAGGGATATCATAAATGAATGATAAGAATGAATACCATAGAAATAATAAAATGAATTGGAACATAAAAATTTGGATACAACATTTAATTTATACATTCATGAACATATCCCCATGGTTCATCCCCGAGGTGTCATAAAATTAACTAGGGTTATTCACCAAGGTATCATGAAACTTGTCATCTCTAGAGATTAAATTCATTACCCATTGCATTGGAACACTATCAGGGCACACCATTAATATGTATTTATATATATGTGATACAAATATATAAAAATAAAAAATTTCATAAATAACCCATAGAGAATAAAATAAATGTGATTCATTTCAATATCGTGATGTTTTAATGGTGCTTAAAAACTTGATTATTATGCCATTTATAACCCATGGAAAAAGAAAGGTGGGTTTTGTGTATGTCAACTCTAGAACCAAATATAAAATATTTATTTATTTTTGAATACACCAAAAACTAAAATAGGTTTGTGTATTCACATAAATAAAATAAGGTTATTTTTTTGAGAAAAAGAGAGATAGGTTTTGAGATGGAAATTCTACAGCATAATGACTATATAATATGGTTTTAGAAAGAATTAAAAAAGAGAGGGGATAGGGGTCAACCAGTCATAATTAAATCATATTATAATATATGGGAATAATAAAATTTAAATAAGATCATGTTATGGATGTTTTAATGACATGTCACATGAAAAGGAAATTTGATTGAAAAGAGATGATGCAATTTTTTAAGTAAATTCGGTAGCTAACGACATCACTTAAAAATTCATAAAATCTGTTGATGAGAGTGGAAAGGGTCTCTCATCATTTTGATATAAAATAAATAACAATAAAGATATATTATAACATACCCAAACATAATAATATGGAAACTAGAAGACACAACATAAAGGTAATCCTGACATAAAAGAGGAGGGTGAAAGGTTCCCTTACCTTGAAGAGTGATTTCGAAAGATCAAATTTTGGGGCCATGGGGGCATGAGGGAACCTTGTGAGGAATAATTGGGAGGAAAAAAGACCATAGATTATTTTAGGAGGTATTATTAAGGAAAGTAATGAAGTAATGGGTTGGTATTTATATAGAAAAAGTGAGCTAATATTTAAATAATTTCCATGGGACTCCTCATTAGTGGTATTTGAAACACCATGGGCTTGACCACGGTATTTACCCATGGTATTGGCCACATGTGAAACGACATTACATATCATACTATTCAAAAGTCGACCAAAATTATTACATTGTTATTACATCATTATTGATGTCATTAATCACACAGAAACTCAAAACTATATTTTTACTATTCACCAAAAACAAAACATTTTATAAAAAACTCATTATTTCACACTAACCAAATATCGATGCTTTAAATACAAAAATGAACTTCATTTTTTAAAAATAACTTTCTAATTATTAGATATTTAATTTTTAATTAAAAACACTATTTACCTGATCAAATGATAATACATAACTAATAATTTCTTAAATAGTTATTTACTAATGCTATAATACCACATTACCAAAAATGTTTCCTAAATTATATTTTTTCCTTTTTTTGTGAGTTTACTATTTCATTGGTCACATTACTATTCATAACGGTAATATTACTATTCATAATTTACTATTTAGTTAGAATTATGTTGATCTTATTAGACTCTAAATTTCATACTTATCAAAAATATAGAAGACCATTTTTTGAATATCATTTCACAATAATATTTATTTAAAGTATACAAAAATATTTTAAAATACATTTTTTTCTGCATTCATCAATAATATGAAACATCTATAAATCCATCCTATATTTATTTGGACATTTGAAATTCACATATTTTACCATAATATGAAATAAGAATTTTATTTGTATAAAAGTATTACACAAAGTAACTAAGGACTCGTTACATATCCTATTATAACACTTGTATAGGACCTAAGTTTAAGGTTTGCATTGGTGATAAAATCATGGGGCAGCTCAGACAACATTGCTCGAGTGGTGATTTCTATAATCTTTATCTTCTCCCATGGGAGATTCCATTAAAGCATCACATGTTGATGTTTAGCATGGGCTTGGTCTTGAGAAAATCCTATTGACGTAACCACCTTCCCACACATCGACAGTTGTGCTTTATATAGACCAAGTCTACTAGATGTGGCCATCAACTATTCTTTCTATATTAAATAACCATGATCATTTGTATTTATAAACAATAATCAAAACATTAAGATTATAGTTTCCAATGGTCATATTGACCAATGGTCAAATAAAAGTTGAAACCCACCGATATAATTTTAATTATACTCTATTTATTAATTAAAGGATATGATTTTTTTCAGTACAAAATATAATAACACAATAATTTATGAAAAAACGATTATTCAAAATTTCGGGTTGTAACCTTTAAGAAAATGCATACCTATATTTTTTGTACCTTCAGTGATTGTATCCACCCCCTAGCCTATAGAGTCAGGCATTAGGTAGTTGCAGATCATGCCTCAGAATGGGTTGGGTGGTGAAATATTTGTATTAGTTGGAGTTCCTTAAATGGAAAATTTTTCAAACGTTTCCCCTTAAAAGGATTTGTTAAGTTTTGTACAGCAGTGTTTAATTGTCTTGAATGCAGATTTCATTCCTGGGAGTTTAGTTATAGTACGAGTGGAAGACATATCCATTCACTGGGACACTAATTACTCTCTTATCGACATGACACCCTACGACACTTATTATACGGAACAATGGAACATACATCATATAGGATTTAGTATTTGAAATTCATTCTAGAGACATCTACCCATTGTTGTTGTTGTTGTTATATATATATAGCTCATCTGACTCTCATACCCCTTTATAACATTCATAATGCATCCACAATGATAGCCATCCAAGATACCAGCTCTGGTTTGTGATGAAAACCTTTTGAATGATGAGGCCTTGGTTAAGGATCCATCATGTAATCCCCTTCCTTAATGTGGTCCAATAACAACATATCCAACTGCTGAGTCAAATATAGTCCCAACAGAGCATGTTGTGGATGAGCGCATGCTGAGTGCACCCGGTGAGTTGCAATGATAGAGACCACTAAGGTTTTTTGGTACGCAAGACCCTCATGTATCAGAGGATTGGCTGGATTTGAGTGTCTTCCTCTTTAGGATTTTACGAGAACTAATGGATCAAATGGTGTCTTTGGCTTACAGTATTTTTCCATGGAATGACTCGGTGTTGGTAGAGCTTGTTTACTCAGATGCATGATGAGTCAGTACTCTGGTGGGATTACTTTAGACAACTATTTAGTGAGGATTACTACCCTTCTTGCTAATACTCCATTCCAATTTAAGATCTTTGGATCTTCATTAGGGAGGAATGACATTTGTAGATTACTCAGCATGGTTTACTGATCCAACTCAGTACTCTCTGTAAATGATCTATGATGGATAATTCAATGAAATGATGTTTGATCAGGGACTTCATAGGGAGATCCCTACAATCATAGTACCCTTTTTCATCCCCTCATATGTTGGGGAACTGGATTGGGAACTAGGGATATAGCGGTTTCTCTTGGAAGGATTCTAATTAGCAGGGACTGGAAGTGGATATTATAGAGATGATATGTCTACCCCAACTAGTAGATTTTAGTTGACAAGGAATAGAAATAGGTGATCTTCCTAGGATTAGAATTGGGTATGTGGTCAAGAAGAACTGGGGTCCTGTAGAGCACCATTTCAAACACATAGGGACAGTTCTATGCTTTCAACTGGAAAGGTCAAATGGAATGAGACTTCCCAACCGTAATTGTGGAGCATCTGAGGTAGACTATAAACAGATCACCACAACTGATACAACACCATGATTAAGGATCGCCTTGGTTGGGACATGGTGGTCCCCATAGAGGTAGTGTTGGATGAGTAGAAGGAGGAGATTTATGTGGGAGACAATGATATGAGTTCTTCCACCACCACCACCAGGAGGCCCACATCAGGATCACAAAGATGGAGACTGGGGATGCAGACAACTGCAGGTTATGGATTTCTGTGATCCTACAACACACCAGATGATTCTATGAACACACTATGTTTATTATACTATTTCTTAATTGTTACAAGGCAGAAGAAATATACACTATTTTATCTCAATACTCATGGTATGGGAGTTTAATCTACCAGTATAGGTGCTAGCACAACTTCTTTATTGAGGTTTCTATAAGAAGATCTTCTTCTATGGCTTTCATATACCGATATTGTGAGCTATATTTTTTGTGGTAGAGGATCATGTGGGACATAATTTTCATAATGATGGAGCCCTATGAAATTATCGTAGGAATATATTGGATTTCCATGGTTCAATACCTGATCTACGATCACCGCGGGCTAGTTTTATGCCACCGCACATATGGGACGAGGTTCTCTTTTCTCTGTGAAATTTACCTTGTAGTAGGGCAAGCATGTGCTACGAAAAGGAGGATACAATGTTTTCCCATTAGTTTGAGATCATAACCCATGGTTAAGTAGACACATAAATAATCTAGGTTCCTTCAGTTGTAGATTATTATGAGGATGTCTTCCCCAAAGACGTTTACGGGATACCTCCATGGTGGGAGTTTGAGTTTTGTATTGACTTGCAACCAGAGACTGCCCTGATATCTTCTATGGAATGTTGTATGCAAACCACCAAGCTCAGGGAGCTATTGTTATAGTTGGAGGACCTTCATGATAAAGGTATCATTAGACATAGTGTGTCCACCTATGAAACTCTAGTTTTGTTCCTGAAGAAGTAAGATGGGAGTTTATGTATTATCATGGATTATTGTCACCTGATCCAGGACCCAATAAAGAACAAATACCCCATACTGAGAATTTATGACATATTTCACCAGGTGTGATGTTCAAGATTGTTCTCTCAGATCAATCATTGATCTAGCTATGACCAACAGCAGGTTCTCAAGGATAATATCATGGAATTGGTATTCCAATATAGCTATGGACACTATAATTTCCTAGAGAATCTATTTAGTGTGAATAAATTCCTGACATTTTTATGGATTTGATGAACCATATTTTCAATACATACTTGTAATAGCTAATTGTTGTCTTTATTGAAAGCATACCCATATACCCTATGTTATACGAGGATAACATGGGGATCCTGAGGGTGGTTCATGAATTATTTCAAGGGAACCATCTTTACAAAAATCTCAAGAAGTGCATGTTCCAGATATATGGGTTACTATTTTTTGGGGCATTTCATCTCTAAAGAAATGTTTATATTTGAATCCAGTAAGCATTGAAGTGGTTTTTTCATTGGATCCACCCATGAATGTGTCATAGGTGAAAATATTTCAAGGTTTTCCATGGTACTATAGGATAGTTGTGCCAGACTTGTCCATGATCGCAATCCTTTTGACCGCTCTAACGTGGAAGGGAAATTTATTTACCTCGTCTGATCAGTGATAGAAGGCCTTCAAGAAGTTGAGGAACGACTGAATAGAACTCTAGTTTTTAGAAACTATATACATTTTTTGAGTTTGTATTTTATTATGATGCCTTAAGAGATGTTGTTGATTGCATTTTGATGCAATAATAGGAATTCATCGCATTTGGGTCAAGGAAGTTGAAACCACATGAGCATAACAATGTGACTCATGGATTAGAGGTATAAAAAATAGTATTCACCCTATGGAAATGGAGGGACTTCTGTCTGGGAGAGTGGTTAGTGGTTTTCTAAGACCACTAGATACTCAAGTACGTCTTCAACCAGAGATACATCATCCTGAGGTAGTGATGTTGTTTGGAGTTACTATATGACTATGAATTCATGATAGTATTTACTATAGGAATGTTAAAAATTGTATAATATTCCCTTAGCAATAAGTTCACTTCTCACCAAGTGATGGAAGCTTCAGAGCACTTAGCTTCCCTGTAACTAACCATTGTTGACAAGGAAGGTACAACTTTTATACAATTGATGGTGCAGACTCATTCGCTCTAGGAGAATGTGGAAGAGTTCCAAGTGGGAGACATCAAATGTGAATTTATTCATGAAAATATGTCCATAGGCGACACACCAGATAGATATTATGAATAATGGAATCACATGATCGTTTTTTGTGGGAAAATATTGGATCCTGTCACAATATGGGAGGAGATAATGCTAGAGTTACACACTTCTCCCTTAGTTGTGCATCCTAGTGTGGGGAATATGTACAAGGATACTTAGAGATAGTTCTAGTAGATCAGAATGAGATGAATTGTGCTGAATTCATCTCACGATACCTCACTTGTCAGTAGATGAAGGTTGATCAAAAGGTTTTAGTGTGTTTCTTATAGCCTCTTACGATCACTAAGTGTAAATGAAATGACATATCTATGGATTTCATCATAAGGATGCCACAAAAAATACAGTTCCATGAAGCCATTTGGGTTAAAGTGGAGTGACTCAAAAAGTCATTGAACATTCTTTCTACCAGGGAACATATTTTCATGGAGAGTTTGGGGTATTTGTATATATGGGATATCATCCTCCTTCATGGTGTACCCTTGATGGTTTTCTTCGATCATTATGTTTGTTTTATAATCACGATTGTGCAGAGGCCTACAAGAGGCATTTAGAACCAAATTTGGATGAGTATAACCTTTCACCATCAGAACAATGAGAAGACTGATCACACTGTCCAAGTGTTGGAGGATATGTTAAGGGATTGCATGTTGAATTTTGGCCTGAGCATGGATGATCACCTGCCTATGGTAGAGTTTGAGAACAATAAAAGATAAGTCAATATACAGGAGTAACTATAGATCACAGTTTTATTGGATGGAGGCTGGAGTGTCATCCCTCATGTGCTTAGAGTTGGTTCAAGTGATGATAGAGAAATTTCAGGTCATCCATGAATGGATGAACATAGCCTAGAGGATAAATAAATGCTACATAGATCGATGTAGTAGTCCCATGGAGTTCGAGTAGGAATACAATGTTTTCATGATTTTATCCCAATGACATGGAATATAGATGTTTGGATTGGGAGAAAAGCTTTCCCAAGGTTCATTAGAGCTTTCGAGAACATGCTAAAGGTTCGTGAGTTTTCCTACCACCTTCGCCTACACCCACAGCTAGAGTAGGTGAACGAAAACATCCACCAGTCGTAGTTGAGGTGTTATTTGCATGATCCTACACACGTCATTGATTGGGGTGAGATGGAAAATGAATATGGAGTCACATTGGTAGAGCACCTTCTGACAATTGAGGATCAAGAGTAGTGGTTCTTACATGGACAGACCATCCCTTTGGTTTACAAGTGGTTGTAGCAAGAAATATGTCGGATAGTTAATGAGAATGGGAGTGCTAGATGTGGGATTAGTATCTTGAGTTGTTTCCAAAGTTTTGATTTCCTCAGATGAAAATTGTATATGAGGGACTTCTTTAGAGACCCAGTATTTTTCCATTTAATACATCAAAATATTTCAATATATATTTGCTTGGCTATGATCTGAGACGGTGTGAGATACCGGGGCCCGGTGTTCCAATAAATAATTTTATAAAAATATTATGTGTATTTTATTCCATTCACATGAAGTAAATGTGATAACTCTTAAATATTATCCCTGATCAGAAATATAAGGGCACAATTGAGTCCAGAGCATGGCGTCTACCTGAGGAGGACATAGCTTTTGTTGTGATGGTATTCTATAGATAATTCCATGGTGGATGAAGCCATACTAAAGCGAGAGGTCATGGGATTTTCGGATCCTGTGAACATTGGTAGGCATGGTTAAGCAGTTCCTTTACCTAGTATAAATATAAGTTTATGAGTTTAATGGTAGGGTTCATCCCAAATCCTCCCACTCATGAAAATCTCTTTCATGATCCCCTCCTTGGCTATTAAAGAAACAATCCTCGTGGGATCGTACAAAAAGTGTGGTGAATGCATTGTCAATGAAAAATGGATCAAACTTCGCTAGGATATTTTCCTTCTAATTTCTAACTGAAATTCTTGATAGAATGATTCATTCCTTGAAAATTGTTTCTTCTTTTATAAAAACCATATTTTATGTCAATACTAACATGGACATAAATCTATTATTGAATACATTTTATTTTTGTGTTTTAAATACATTATTCATTTAAATTGTAGATATTTTTTAAATTTGTCGAATCATAAATGTATTTTGGAGTGGAACTTCGGTCTATGAAGATCATGGTACAAGGTTTCTAGATCTGATCTAATCTTGTTTTTCAAGAAAATGATATAGGCCTGATGGTCCATGGAAGGGACCACTGATGAGTCATCATCGATGGAAGTGATAGGTGGTGTGGTAGTGCCATGTGGACTGATGGTGTCCAGGTAAGGGTTCGGGTAGCGGGGTGTGACCAAATGTAATGACACCCACTGTGGAACACAATGGTTGTTTGGACACATTGAAAACGACAATGTCATCAGTTTATGTGGTGCAGGATAGGATGAGGTGTTGGAAGGTGGGTGGGACTGAAGCTAAATAGGACCAACCAAATGGATTATACCCAGTGAGACTTGGTCGGACATTGAAATACCTAGGTTAGACCTAGGTCGGTTGGAGCGGACTATGGCCATGGCTGGTCCCAGGTAGTCGACGCTGACGGTTGACCGCACCAGCCTGTTAGCATGGTGAGTTGATTGACCAAGATTGTTAGTGTATAGGTGACCACAACATGGGTAGTTTCCTGCCACAATAGTTTCAATGAATGTGGCGGTCGGTCCACGGTGGGTCCATCACAGGCCACGATTGGCCTTCGTGCAGCATATTCAAACGATAATATAGTCTAAATGGAATATCCTTTTGATGTGTTGTCTACATGGACATGATCCTCTCTTCGAGGTGGAAATTTTGGTTTTCTTTTGGGAATTTTAAATTCTTGGGTTGAGGCATGGGCCCCACGATATCTGATTCATGTGTGTTGCATTGAAAAGTGTATGTTTCACATATTATCCATTTTAGGCCCGTAAATAGCCTATCCTATGTGATTTTCCACATAGAACATAATAGTGACCTCAGATTCAGTTTTCTAGTTATGATTTGAGTTATTAGGAACATTAATCTCCTTCCAGTGTTCTTCAATGACAATAGTAGTCAGTCGATGATATCAGATTATTCTAATAGGTACCCTCTAGCCGAAATGTGTGTGGGTCCTTGAGGACACTAGAGTGGCACCCTCTAGCCAGGTTGGCAGTGGGTCCTTGATGACACTAGAGTGGCACCCACTAATCAAGAAGGTCATGAGTCTAATACCTTGATAGATGTCCTCTTGACTATTTGAATCAATGCCATTATGAGGTTTTATGTACCTTTGGAATCACAAGAATGAGGTACACATTCCCCACCAAGACGTTTCATTATGACATGACCTAAAAATGTTAGGGAGAGTAAGTTCCACCCAAATCAAATAGTATCCAGGTGTAGAGATTGATCTCCATTGAATTTTGTGTTCAGGATAGACATGTGGGATGTTGGGAATTATTGATAGATACTCTTGGAACTATTGGTGACACTTCTTCCTACGCTGAGCTAGGAGATGGACATCCCTTTAAACTCTCGATTGGGTTTCTTTGAGTGAGCATATATATGACTATATATATATATATATATATATATATATATATATATATTTAGAACCCCCTCCCTAGGTTTTGGATACTCCCCTTCAAGGAAATGAGAAGACGTGTAGGGTATGCCACATACATTCCGTGTCAATATTCTCATGGTCGGCAGAGTCTACTCTCTTACTCTAGGTAGTTAAAACTCAACGGGAAGTCCATCATTTAACCATTTGTTTATCCTTATAATTAGAAGACCATACTTCACTCTCTTTTCTATTTGAGCTAAATTCTTTCATTTTACATTGTTCTATCTACTTCTTTTCGTTCCTATTGTATCTATTACTGCTCCGCCGTTCAACATTCGGTGTGTTCTATTGGGTATGTTAACATTCACCTTTTCATGGATTTTCCAACACATATCCTTACATATGAATATAATTTACTAGTTTGATCATGCCTTTAAAGGCGCTTTGGGATATGGGTTCTTGGACCACGTATGGTGGTCATAGCTTGGGATCCAGGACAGGTGCTCTCTCATCTATTTTAATTTTACAATTTCAGTCATGTTGGGGAACATTTTTGGTTGGGGGGTGTATTTTGACCCTTTTTTTATTCAGTTTAAATCCATATAATTTTACTATTTAGACATCCATATATTTTGGGTTTATTTATAGATGTGTAAAATCTTTTAAATATTTCCCTTTACACTTTTTCATTGAGTTGGTTGGGTGTGTGTGTACAGGTACTTAGAAAATGGCCTCCTGGAGTTTGTTGGGCCTTCAATGCTTATCGCCACACCCTAGCCTACAGATACAGGCTTGGTGTAAATGCAGATGGAGCCGAGAAATGGGTTGGGTCATTAAACTATACTTAAAAGGTAACAATCATAAATAAGAAACCTCCCAAATTATTTCTATGATATTAAATGCTTTATCGAATCTTGATGTTATTTAGGCTATATCATATATATAAACATGTCTTTTAACTACTCTGATCTATAGTGTATCTCTCTTTGATCAACTAAAGATGATTATAATTTTCATACCCAATGATAGACCCCAAAATTGATGCATCTCTATCTTACATCCAATATAACAAAAAACAACATTACCTTTATTTAATTCCTCCAAGGGATAATTATAAATAAAATATTGGCATATATTACTATATTAAAATGAACCAATGCTACATGGTCTTCACATGAAATTCTAAAATATTTGATAAATGCATGATTCATATTATCGAGAATATATATAATAACCTTATATATTTTGGTGATATATGCATTGGAATGTGTACTAAAATTGTCTTTGGTTCCAAAAGTCCTTTTTCGAGCCCTGTATAGATGTAAACCTCACATAAAAATTCAATACAATGTCATGAGGTACCCCATGAAAATTTACAATCACACAAAAATAAATATTTTTATTATCATAAAATATAATGGTTTTCTTGAATCAGAGAAAGTTGGAATACTTATTCATCCAATATATAATTACTCAACCTCTATCTCTACTCTTTGTTGACCTCAAAAAACACAAAGTGGAATCCATGGAAACATAATCCCATTTTTACGCAAGGGTAGTTAAGAAATAATATAAACCTAGTAAACATTTATGTTTATACAATACTCTTGAATTGTTACGTACTAATAAATCCACACTCATCTATCATATAAATTAATTATTTTCCAACATATCTCAATATCTCATGTGATTTAATACTCACAAAATCCTCATTTGTAATATAGATAAACATATCATAAGTGATTTTAGGAAATTATGATTTTTCCTAAGTAATATTATTTTCAAGAAACATTTGGTTTACATTGTTTTTTTCAATTTGAATAAATTTTCTATGGAAAATATCATATAAGCTAAAAAATTTTTATATGAGGTGATAATTTATCACAATAGAGAATAATTTTCAAACTATTATATGAAATCAATTAACTATAAAAGAAAATAATAATATGAAATTAATAACTTTTTTATGCTGTATTTCAGATTCTAAATTAATTAGATTGTACTACGAAATTATTTTGTGTTTTAGTAATCATATGAGGTAGAATTAGGTACAATGATTCTAAGCTAAATATTGATAAATTCAAAATGACTGATGCTGAGGGAATTAATCTAAGTAATTGAGGGTGGAATAATATCCTAAAAAACAATGATGTAATAGGAACTTCTATTCATGATCCTGATCAAGATCTGAATTTTTTTAGAGTTTTACCATCTAAATAGAGTGAAATATTAATTTTCAAGAGTTAATATAATTTTACAAATGATTCAAAATATAAGATCTTATTGAATGAAACAAGATGTATGAACATGAGATGGATATCATGGATAGAAACAATGTGACAACAAAAATATATAATTATCCTTTAATGGAATATACATAAAAAGATGATAATAAAAATAAATAGAAATTATTTTAATATAATATGATAATGAAACCAAAAGCAATTCATATTCAAGTTATGATATTAATCAATTTTACAATAATGTTTAAAGAGTTATAGTATAAGAGAATACGAAAAAATAAGTCCTTTAGAAATTCAATTTTTTGTGACAATAAGAAAGATATATGACATAGTGAGTACATGATGTCTTGGAATGTCAAGCCTAAATGTCCCCATGTTAAGTATAATAATAATTATAAAATTAAATAAGATGAAATGAATCAGAATAAAGTAATAAAGGCTACATAGTGTGGCTAAGAGGACACCTTTGATGACTCCAATACTGATTCTAAACCTGAAGTATATAATCAGAAGGAAAATATGTGTTTCATTGAACAAAATTATGGGTTACATTCATCTTAATATTATTATTCTAAATCGTAGTTTAAAAATTTATATTAAGAAAAATTAAATTTGTATTGTTCGGTATAAAATATAAAATATAAGGATTTGAAAAAATAAGGCTCTAAATAAATCATATTGTGTTGTTACCAAATAAAAGGAAGTATACTAAAAAAATTAAATAAAATATAAACATTATGAGTATTATTTTAGTTATGTTTTCCATGATAGGAAAAAATGAATTAATCATTGAAGATAAAAATATAAAGAATAATAATTCTGTTTTTACAAAAGCGGAGAAATATCAAAATCTAATCAATATTAATAACAAAGTGAATAAAGAAAAATATTGAATAATAAGTAAATGGTAAAACCCAAGTTATAAAAAATTATTTTATACTTATTTTTTATATTATAAATATGTCTAACATGACTAGTTTTTACTATAGTACAAATGGATAATTTAAAAATGATTATTTGATAATAAATCCTTATATATACAGGATAAACAAAGTGTTTATATATGAAAATTTATATAATTTTAATTCTAAAAATTCCACAATGTATACATACATTTAATTTCCCAAATCTTTTATAGCTAATAATTCAATAACAAAGAGAATTTTGGTCCCAAATTATATTCGTTTTTAATTTTTTATAGGGAAAGGTATGTATTAATAAAATTTCAAAACATTTTATGGATTGTGGATATTCATGACATAAGAGTAAAGATTTTTCAAATGTTCAATAAACATATAAACATTATGAACAATATTCGACATTTGGTTATACTTTTAAGGAAAATATCATTGTCATAGGATCTATTAGATATACTCATTCAATCCTCATCAATGATGTACATTATGTTGACTGTTTAAAGAAAAACCTGATGTGTACTTCTCAACAGTGAGATGATAGAATTTCTATTTATTTTTATAATAAGTCAAATTATACTTTAAATAATAATTAACATCAATTTTGTACACAAACATATAAAAAAATTTACATGCATCATCGTCATTATTAATGTAAAAACAAGAAATATTTGACTTATAAAATTGATAAATATTAGATTATTCATAACTAACCTTGAAATTAAAACATTTATTAATTGAATAAATTGTAGAATAAAATACGATTTCTTATTTTATGTACCTAAAATTGGATAAAAATAAATTTTTCCAAGCATCAAAATTTGAAAGAAACAAAAATGACATTTTAAGCCAATCAAAGAGGTTTTTTAATTAAGACCACTAAAAATTATTCATAAGGATTTTTTTGTACCTTCATGAAAATAAGTCATAGATAGAAAAAAAATTATTGTTTGGTTTTTTATTTATTAATATTTAGTTTGGATTACTTATTGAAACATAAATGAGAATCATGTTGTGTTTTTATTAATTTTTGTAACCTGTTCAAAATGAAAAAGGATCTAAATTTGTGTCAATACGAAGTTAATATGGTGGAGAATTATAAATTCATGATTCCAAATAATTTTTCCCAAAACAATGAATGAAAAATACATTCTCTCTCCATATAAAACATTAATATAAGGGCGTTTTTGAATTAATAAATAAGACTATACAATAAATTTCTAGAAAAATTTCTATGAATATAGATTTCCTACTTATTTTTGTATTGAAACTATTAATAGAACATTATTTTTCATCATTTTTTTCTAATAAGGGTTGTCTATATTATCTATAGAATAATATAAAACCAATGGATTGATACTATAATGTTTTTGGATGAAAAATGTACATAATAAAAAACATTTTGAAATCGTGGAATGTTTTATTAAAATCCCAAGTAATGAATTTTCCTAGGTTATTCTACTACATATAATGACTATTTAGTTTTAAAAAACATTCTACGATTGATAAAGAATCCAAACAAGTGAAATATTAGGAAGTAAGTCCTTTAGGTCAAAAAAAAGTTATTAGATGACTTAATTTATAAAATAGAAAACTAGAGTCTTGATATATTATTTGAAAAAAAATATTATGAATTGGTACATGATATTGAATAATTTATTCCTAAAAGGGAAGAAACTGATGATCTGAAAGTGTATTTTCTAGAGATTATAATAACATTAAAAAATATCCTATGGAAATAATTATTGGAACCCAAGATAAAAGGGTGATTATTATTATAATTATAAAAAATCTTTTTTATTTTTCAACCTTTTACCCCAACTAGAACTGAAAAACCAAGAAGAATCCCTAGGTGATAAATATTACATGATTTCTATGAAAAAATAATTACAAAAGTTAAAATAGAAAAATGTATATTAACTAGTTGGTAGACCTTATGATTATATAGTAATTTGAAAATAGTGGCTATTTGAAATTAGAAATATAATCAAGGTTTTATAATTATGAATAAGGATATATTGGTTACCAAATTTTATAAAGAAATGAAGGAATATATTAAAAATAAAATTTTCTTCTCATTTCTAGGTTGGAAGTAATTAGAATTATTTTAGGCCATAAGTCATATATAAATTTCAAATTTTATCATATGGATGTTAATTTTACTTTACTATGTAGTATTTTAATGTAAAATTATATGTTGAACTAATTATTGGTTTTGATGACCCTTATTTTTAAAATTCTATTTTTAAAATTACAAAATATTTGTATAGTGTTAAAAAAGCACCTCAAGATTCGTATAAAAGACAATGTTCATATCTTTTATCAAATTTTTTTAATATGGGTTTGGAATACCCCAATTTATTTAAGAAAAAATATTCAAAATATTTTTTACTTTTGAAATTTTATTTTAATGATGTTATTTTTTGTTCCAAAAATCAGTCTCATTTTAATGGTTTTTGAATTATAATTAAAATTATTTTGAAATGAGAATAATGTGTGAGTTTAAATTTTTCCTTAGATTTAAGATTTATCAAAAGTATTTGTGAAATATTTTAAACCAAATTATATACACACATTATTTATTATAAAATCTTGGCCTTATAAGTAGTAATACTTATTCAACTATTATGATTTCCAACATTAATCTTGAATACAATGTAGTTAAAAAATAGTTAAAACAAATTCATACAGTGGATTAATTGGGAGAATGATTTATATAATTTTAACTAGACTATATATTATGTTTTTAGTTTTTTTATGTGTTATATTTTTGTAAAACCCAATTAAATCACACTTAACATCAACCAAAAAAAATTAATGGTATTTAAAATGAATAATTTATTTACCTTTACTCTTTTCCAATGATGTATAATTTTGATTAAACTTCATATGTTAGTGATTATTTTCATTCTTGTAAAAGATATATAAAAAGAATATTTTAAACTGTCACTTTTTGTAAATAAAAATATCTTGTTTCATAGTGATGTATGAAACGACATTATATTTTTTTATCAACTGTTCAGAACATTGCAGCTAGTAGTTGTTATGCACAAGTGAGATCTTTGAAACACTCTTTAACAGATTTCATATTTAATTTTTATCATGTCTGAATAAAATGTGATATAACTAATGTTATTGGAATTTATAAAATTATGATAATTTATTCAAGGACCAATAATATGGATTTGAGATATCATTTATTAAGATATCATTCTAAAAATGAGATATTTATTTTGAATTTATTTGTACTAAAAATTAATTAGTATATTTATATATATATAAAACCATTCTATGCTGGTCGATATTATTTTTCATACGATAATTAGGTTTATTTAGTTTTAAATTATTTCATTTAAATTTTTGTTTCAATTTTATGTTTTATTATTTATTTCCAAAATATCATATGAAATGTATTCATTTTCAAATTTACGTTTAAAGTAATTCTTTTATCTATTATGTGATAATGTATCACACACACATTCTTGCTTTAGATTTTATTTAATTATTTTATTATATCACTTGTGTAACATGACTTTGTGAATTCCAAAATAATTATTTAGTAGCTCAAAAAATTAAACATTCAAAAACCTATAATGGTATTCTCTACCAAAAACAAAACCATTAACCTTAGAAAAATACATTAAACTTCAATCCACTTATCTAATGAAAATAATGAGAAAATTCAATAGTACTTAAGAAGGAACATTAGAAAGGTAAAATCGGATGAGATTTATTTATAAATTTCTATGTGGATAATTTATTGAATTTTCAGGGAAAGACCATAATGATTGGTCTCTAAATAAATATTTCAACTTCAAAGGATGAAATTTTGTATTTAATGAAATGAGAACTATGTTATTATATATGAATGATGTTAGGGAGGTCTTCAAAAATATAATGTTCATTTTTTGAGATTCAATAAATTTGGTAGTATCAAATGTAAGTGGGAAATAAATTTTGATATTATATATTGAGTTTGTTCAAGTCTTTATGTACCATGAAAATGGAATCATGTTGTTCTGATCGACGCTAGTGAATATAGAATATGTGTCATCTAGTTAGATAGTTATATCATTTTTTGTTTCACCAGTTGTATTGAATTATCCTTTAAAATATTTATAAGTAAAAATAATATTATATTTATTTTTACTCAAACGTAGACCACTCATTGAAATGGTTTTTATATGAATGGTACGTAACCCAATATTTTTCTTCTTTAGATAGTAATAATTGATAATTAAGTCAATATAATATGGTATATCCTATGGTAATTATAAATTTCCAACCAAAAATCAAGGATTTCCAATCCGTATGTGATAATTATAACTTTATTCCTTTATAAGGACGTAGTAGAGCTTAGTGATGTTGTAGAAAATATATTTAATGGAATAAACACTCTTAGAGATGATTGTTTTCAAGAAAAGTTTCTATTTCTGGAGATAATATTGAAGAAATGTTTTTCATTTTAATGATAATGATATTTAGAAAATCTATACTCGGGTTAAGGGGAGCTATCTATTATTTATACACCTCTTGTTCAAGATGAACTAGATGACTCAATGGATAATAAGGCTCTATCTGTGAGAAGAAGCGTAGGGTAAAATTAATATGAAGAATTTATTTCTCATATTACTACACAAGTTGTGAATAAAGATCAGAATGTTGTTGATGTAGGAGCTTATGTGGAATCTACAACTTGTCATGATGTTTATGTTATTTCTTATCAATATAATTATCAAAAACCTAATAATGAGTGTTTAGTACCATAAGAATATGTTAATAAATCTTTTTCTGATGAATTAGAACTACAAAATAACCATGATAATGCATCCCTTGGTGGTTATCTTAAAAAATATCTATATTTAAGTTACTGAGTTTAGGAATCACCCTTTTCATGATAATTTCTACTCAAATATCCTCCATCATTCATTTAGGGAAATGAACTATCTTAAGGAAAGTAAAATTAATAAATCACATCAATCTATGAAAGTTGAATACAAAGGATGATAACATATTTACATACATGTTGGGTAAATATAAAAAGAAGTTGGTGAAGAAAATTCATTTTTTATTAATGATAAAATTAAAGGACCACTAGAGAAACATACTCCTCTAATTTTATATTTATGTATCTCGGATCATATCATAGATGATCATGATAGACATGAGGCTAATGAAGACATAAAAAATATTATAGATATGATTATTCATGGGATTAACTCCATGAAATCTGAAATTGATGGTAAAGTAGACGATCTAATATAAAATTATATTTCGATGTTAGGATTTGATGAGTAGAATGAAATGTTAAATTTTCGGATAGAGATGATGTGAAACCTTCTAGTTATTTAATCAAACATTATTCTTCAATGTTAAAAAAACACATCCATAAAATAATTTATTATTTAACAAAATTTATAATTTATTAGTTTTATTTTATGATAAAAATTCTGTTAGTTTCTGTCTCATCCCAAATTGGAAAGGATTCTAGTAAAGTTATTCATCATTCGAAGAATGTATCCACTAATTTAATGATGTTCTATTTTAGAGATTAAGAGCTAAAATATGTGGTATATTTGAAAACTATTCAAGACCTGAGAAAATATAACACTTATGACCTCCAACATATCAAATTTGGTTATTAGAGAGTATTTCAGGAATCTATAATAAAATTTATCAGTTAGTTGGTTTTATTGAGTTTGTTTTTTTAACATTTTTAATGAGATTTATTTTGAGAAAAACGATTTGAATGAGAAGATGTTCACATTAATTTATCCCTGGGAATATTCTATGAATACAAATCTATATGTTTTGACGGACCCTATGTAGAAAATAACGAATGATGTTTAATAATTTTCTTCATATGATTCTCATTCTACTCATTTTTTTTTGGAAATTGAGCCCAGTGAGTAGTCTGATAGGCTAGCTAATATAAGGATAATTACTAAAAAGTGGAATAAAGTTACCTCTCAACTGATAATATATACTAACATCATTAATGTTCATAAAAATTGAGTTGATATGTTTGATTTAACCAATAAAATAATTCATGCTTAGAATGACAACAATAGAGTCTCACATGATGATATTTGGATTTATAGAGAATACTTTGGAGAATAAATTATGAAATGAATTTTTGGATTTCTAGATTTACACCAAGATACAATTGTATCATGGTTATAAATTTATAGCAATTTTTTATTCCAAATTAGTGAAATCATACCCTTAAGGGATAACCCTTCTATTTATTGATGATATTAGTGAGAGGGTTTATAATCCATTTCTCTCTCCTACCGCAATTAAATGGGACGATGTTACAATGGAATAAACAATTTAAAATGATTAATATACCTATTCTCAATAGATTCCTTTTACCAAATTCTCATTTCCATTATCTATGGTTGAGTATTATTATAATGAAAGATCCATGAAGCTAGGGGATAATATTATGGTTATTCTTAAAAAAAAGGTTGAAAAAACTATAGGACTTGGTTTAGATGGGACTTAGCTTTTCTTTTCTTTCCCCAGCCTTGGGAATTTTTATCATATTCCTTCCTCACCACAGCCTAGCCTTGATTAAAAAGACACAAACACACAAACATATATATATATATATATTCATATATATCTCATGTTTTATAAATTTCTCTTATACTTTTTGAATTTATTTATATTCGTTAAATTAATGATACTCTGTGCTTTGGGGTTTCTTTATTCCTTTTCTCTATTAATTGCATATTGTTTTGGTTTTTTCTATATTTCCTTATGTTTATAACAAATTATTTTAACATTAGTAGTTTATATTATATTATTTCAGAAATTTAATATAATGTGTTGAATGTGTATTACCACATTCTCAATGTTATAGTTTTTTATATGTCCAAAAGGGGGTGAAGAGAGTCAAAAAAATTATTTACAATTTACAATTTATTATAAAAAAAATACTTTAACGTTTTATCTTCCAAATTATATCAAATTTTATGATTAATTTATCATGGATTTTTTGATAATCAAAAATGAGAAATATTTGATCATACTAATTTTGTTTCAACACATCTCAATATTTTAAATATTTTGATGAACTGAGAATATTAATTTTTTTGGGAAATGAATATTATTTAAATTATTTAAATTATTATTTTTCCTATGTGATATTACATTAAAAAATGTTATAGCTAAAATTTTCTTTTTTATGTTTGATGAAAATTTCCAAGGAATGTATAATATGGTATGATAAATTTTCATATGAGTTGTTAATTAAGCATACGAGAAAATAATAATCACACGCTACTAGGAAATATAAATTCTATTAAAGGAAATCATCTTTTGAACAAACATACATCTTTGAACAAGATTTTAAATTACTTACAAATTAATTTATCCATTAAAGGTATTATATTTTTAATTTTCATAGGGAGAATAAAAATGTGTTCTCATCCTTACTTTTTGAATGGAAAACTATCCTTTGAAGTTAAATTTTCTTATATTACATTATATTTTCCTATGAGGCTATAAATTCAAAACTTTGATATTTGAAAAAGGAAAATATTTTATTAAGATAAGAGTTCTTGTAGTCTAATCAAACAAATCATATAAGGATAGAAACTATCAGAAGGGAAAATGTTTCTACTTCATTTATCCTATAATAATAGTATTATCTCATGAAAGGTTCAAGTATCATACATTGAACATTATCTTAAAATTTTGATCATTTAAATCAAAGTAAAAAATATTCTCTCAAGATTCAATTTAGGCATTTTTCTATGTCTTACAGAGATTTCATGAAAAAAAATCAAATGAAGAAGATAACAACCTTTGAAGCTATATGCATTTGATATAAGTATTTTTACAAAATTTATTTATCTTTTGAGGTATTTATTATAGTTTTTTGAATTTGAGTGAAGTCCATAGATAATTTTACATTTCTAAAGAATTTTTGTAGTTGGATAAGGAAAGATAAATTAAATAATACATATGTTTCTGATATATTTTATAGTTATAATTAATACCATTGTTAAAGTTAATAATGATCGTTGCGATTTCAATTATTCAGACTTAAATATCACATGCCAGAAAAAAAAAATCTTTTCTTTTTGGATTATTTTATATTATCATTACTATTGGATTGTATATGGTGTTTTGAATTAAAAATAAAATAGATATAATAATTGTGGGAGAAAAATATATGAAACTGAGTACATACTATTTGGATAATGAATGTGATACTATACCTTCTTATACATACAAGATATTCATTGATTTTACTGATGAATAAAAAATTTGTAATACAATTATTTGAATAACACAGCTATAGTTGAGAGATATTATAATTTTGATCTTTGAATTCTAATTATTTTCCATGAAGTACCTATCATCTTTTTTCATGTTTTTTCTTAAAACTGTGAGATAAATATGTATATATATTATACAACTTTTTCTTTTATAATGTGAACACTCCTTTTTTAGTGTGTGGAGGATATATATATGTCTTATATAGAGGGTGATCCATGGAAAATATCTTTAATCCTTTTTATAACAAGTTTCAGTTTCATACACTAAATATTCATGGTCGTTAGGAAAATCACTTGCATAGTGAAAATCTCCAAGCATGTAAAGAAAGTATTGGTGAAGTATACTAGGGTATACTCTGCCCGAAATCCCTATAAAACAATTTTTTATATATTTCTATTTTCTATTTTTATCTCTATTTTTTATTTGAAAAATTTGTTAATAATAGTTCATGGGACGAAATTAATTTTGGGTTAACATTATTTAGAACCCAATCCACCCCCTCTTTAGTCATTACATAACTCCCTCGAGTTCAAAATAATATAATTTAATTTAAATTTAAGAGCTCCTCTACAGACAAATTTATCAACCCACAAGTTCCTTCTAAATCCAAAACTATACAAAAAGAAAAAATACAACCAACCCCTCTAGAACATCTTAGGAAAAAATAACAAAAATTAGAGGCACATCCAGAAAAACCCTAAAATATAGCTCCAATGAATAAGGAAAAAATATCATGACCAGCCTTAGGTCTCCAATGTTTCTAATTTATATAATATATTGAACAACAAATAGTCACAACCAATATAATGATCATTCCAAAAAGAACCTAAAGGGTCAACAAACCATATCACCCCCTAAAAATTCTATATAAATGGAAGGAATACCTAAATACTTAACATGACTCAATAAAGATTTGAATGGTTCCAGCATCATGTATTAAAACTACACTGAAGGTAACTTGGGTAAAAATTCTAGGACACCCATTATTGGTGATCCAAAATGAAAATTTGAACCTGGTTGCTCTCTCAGTATAACCGAAATCTTGTATTATTGTCTGAACCTGGTATCACTCTCAGTCTAACTAGAATCTTGTATTATAGACTGAACCTGGTAGATCTCTCAGTCTAATTTAGAGCTCATTAACTGGTCCGAGTCTCCCATATAGACTGAAGACTTTATTCGTGAAACTCTTCCCAGTTCCATATATTCATGGATTCCAGTTAATTACACTGCTTCTAGATGAACATTCCAAGAGGTCCACTTAGGGAATCAACCTTCGGTTGGGGGATTACTCATTTGGTATAATTCTGGTGTGTCTAGATGCTGGAACACTGATGCATATAGGATTCATCCCCTTATGATAGGGCTACTTGAGAGGCCAGATTCCCACGGGATCCTGCGTCTAGTGCAAATAATTATATTCCATAGGCATGTATCTGAGGTTTTACTCATCTTCTCAAGTTTAACACATGGTATTTCATTACTTAAATGTCTAGCGGAGATGGATCACACTAATTAGAACAATGATAAGATTGAATCATAAGGGTTCAACCCCAAGAAGGAATACTAATGTCGGGGCTAACGTGTTATTAGTTACCCGATTGCTTCTAAGAGGAGTGAAAAAGTGGGAGAAATGATCTCATTGGGATGTGGTGGCCTGAGTATGAATTAGGTTTCATATTGATGGTTGAGTGATGTGGATGGATAATGAGATGGAACCGATGTGAGTACAGTGGTGATGTTGGGATTGAACCATAGGGAGGATTCCGATGTATCCTTGTGGTAGGGAATCGAAGTCTAAATAGTTCAGGATGTGTGCATACAATTTGGTTGTACGCATAAGACAACAACCCTACGATATAATAGGGCTTACGTGTGGTAAGAAACCTGGTTTGGTCTAATTCCACGTGGGCATACCAAAGATATGGGTCCCAATAAAGGGGACTATAATTTCTTAACGATGATTGCGGTCAACAATGGATTTCTGCTAGATAGGATCACAACAACTTACTGCTAGATGGAGATTACAATAGCATACCACTAGATGGGGATCACAATGGCTTATCGCATGATGGGGATCACAACAGCTTACCGTTGGATGGGTTTGAACCTCATGGTGGCATACAACATATCCATGTGGAAGGAAATCAAAGTCCATATTGTTTAGGATGGGGTATATAGTTTTACATCATGAGGGAGGAAGTGTGACTGATGTAAAGTGGTCCGGACCGATGGGTTTTAGGACTGAACCTCATGGAGGCTTCCAACATACCATCCACATATTGGGGAAATAATAAAATTCCACATAGATTGTGTTAGGGGGATACAATTTAAAGTCATTAAGGATGAAGGTAGACTGATTTAATGTGGTCAAGACCAGTGGGTGTTGATCTTGAAACTCAAGGATGATTCTTAAGTACCTTTCCTAGGAATAAACGATCAAAGTCCATATAGTTCGAGAGCATACAGTTTAACATCATGCACGAAAAAGATGAACCAACATGAAGGGGTTCAGGACAAGTAGGTGCTGGGATTGAACGGCATAGAGGCTTCCGAGGTACCATTCATGAATAGGGGAAAGGATCAATGTCCATATAGATCAAGATGAGGGTTTGTAGATTACACGCTAAGGAGGCCTAGGAGGAATTTTATAGTCATTGATTACTCGAGGCCCATGTGATTGATGCTCGGTGTGAGAAACAAGAGGTAGCGAAGAACAGATGACCACGTCGCGAAAGGTGAGTTCGTAGAATGTGGTGTGGGGTATATGTGTATTCATTGGCCCAAAAATGAAACAAGGGCATATGAAAGGTTAGTGGCCTAGGGAGATGGGTATATGGACTTAATCTAGGAGGGAGGCACAATGGTGACAAAGCCTAGAGGTAGAGGGATGAGGTAACGAAGGCCCATGTGCCCATCTCTCCTCTATTCTTTGGTACAGAAGAAGAGAGGAGGAGCATTAGAAACTAACTCATGTATGAAAAGATAGGGGCTTATACCAAGATGCTTTCCCTTCCCTGCGGAAAAACGATGCTCCAAAAAAGAGGACCTTATTCCATGTGAGGAAGATATCACTTCCCTGGAGATGATCGGGTGTGGAGAATGTTCGAGGTGGGGAATCCCAAGTACGATACATGTGGGGAAGCCAAAGTTTATCATCATGTGTTGAGGGTGATGGTTCTTGGTAGATTTACTTCCTATAGCTCGATTGAGGTGGGAAAACTCTATACCCCCTAGGACATACATAACAAATACCCACCGAACCTTAGGGATGGGAAGTCATCAGCAATGTCATGATGAGGTGGTGTTTTCAAGTGATCCACTGAGGGGTCTTTGTTATCATGGCTATGAGAAGAAGCAATAATTTTTACCATGCCTATGTGAAGAATCATAAGTCTATACAACACAACATGAAGCATCTCCTTAGGGACCTTGAAATCACTTCATATGAACCTGGAGGGTCATACGGGAGAAGGGGTTGTGAAGAAAATGGGTTCACAAGAAAGGACCTTATGAAGCTCTGGTGCTCTACGTATGATAGGGACTTCTTGAAGGGGCATTCATTGTGATGTTGGGTGGACTAGCCTAGGCATAGGTTATCAGTTCATATGAATGGTGCTTCGCAAAGTATAAATTCTTTCTTGGACTAGCACTTCATAAATAAAGGGTACCTTACAACGCATAGCACTATGAAGGAATGTTCATTGCGATGCATAATGATCCTACCTTAGAATATGGTTCACATGTGGATGGAGGTTTCTTCAAGAAGCATTAGTTCTTTGTGAAGACTTGAGTCACCTTAGGGATACCATTCCATTGTAATGGCATGTGGGATCTGTGAAGGGCATCCAAATTTTAAGTGGTGATGTAATTGAGATAAGGGAAGTGTACTTCACAATTCTCAAGTACCTGGAAGAGCTCGTTTTTTTCAAGGTTTTTTATAGAAAAGTGCGCTTCATGATTTGAGAGTTGATAATGAGAATGGTCATAGTATCTGTCCTTTGGGCTCGAGGGGATACAGGTATTTATATGCGAGGGGTGGCACAAAGATAGGAAAATTTTGTGCAAAGCCCTGTGGTACTCCGCATTTGGCCATGGAATGAAGCAAGTTCATCGAGATCATGGGGTCCACTATCATCCCCTCCTTGATGTGAATCTCTCTTGATATCTCTTTGTGGTGCTTGTAAAGGGCTCCATCAACATCGCTAGGCTTGCAGAGGTCGATTTGGCTCCCTCTACGACGCGAAGCTTTCAGACAATTTTTTCATTACCATGGAGCCTTCTGCCTCTTTTCTCTATAGTGACCACAAAGGGGTCTTCCTCTACATGTTTTACTTGGTGATGCATGGTTCTGCGAATTTTGTGGTTCTAGGGGGTCTCTGCGAATAGGCTTCGTGAGGTAGCCCATTTAGAATGGGTTTCCACTTTGCATCCCTTTCCTCTACCCATATTTTGGCATCAAGGAATTCACCCCCCCCCCCCTCACACACACACGCATTGATCCTAGATGTAAAAAATATTCTATGTGTTAGTTTCAATCACCAAAAAAAAATTAGTCCAATTTCCAAGTGAGATCATGAAGTAGGTTCGCGATTCAGAGAGGCAACATGCGGGTTAAGAGAACCATGAAGATCACCGCGGCCTAATGCGCTGTTATGAAAAGAGGGTATTCGCCTATAAATAGGGGAGTCTAACCCCACTTTTTTTCTTTCTCGTATTCTCATTTGTGGTGATTGTTCTCCTGATTTGTGAAGATCCACGCGTTCTATGATTTATCTTTGTGAATAGGGCCTTTCCGCTCCACAGTGAACAGCGTGTCCTTCAACTCTATGAGTGTGCACTCTGTGGCTTGTGTCAGCGAGACATGTGGTAGGGATCTACTAGCTATCTCTGTGATTGAGCATCATGATAAAGCTCTCTATTCCTGGATAAAATTTCAAAAATAACCATGAAGACTAAATGGATCAATAGGAAGCTTCTAGTGTGGTCCTTGCAGATGCTACCCGAAGGGAAGAAATGTTAGATAACCTTGGAAATGGGGAGTATGTGCGGATCCATTCAGACCATGAGTCCCTAGTTGAGTTATTTTAAGAGATTCATAAGAACTACCCTCTATGAAATAGGTTTCTTATATATTGATCTAGTCATAGGGATGACATCATCATTCTGGAAGCAGGTAGGGATAAGCTGACTTACTAGTTCAGGAGAACAACGTGCCAGAACTGGTGGTTCGGGGTGGCTGACGACCACACATGGGAGGATTTCACACCTTCAAACACTATTTTCTTATACAACCATGTTAAAAACATTGATGGTAAGGAATTGAAACCAGAGGTATCTCCTCCGTAGTACTGCACCATTTTGAAGGCAACGTTGGGGAACCTGGAGAAGGGGTTGACCGATGAGTGGGAACTGTGCTAGGGCTGCAGTTTCACAAACGACTAGGCATGGACCTACTGGGAATGTGCCTCATGTGAAGATTTCATCGAAGAGATAATGCGAGTGGGCCTCTATAAGGGGGAATGGGCTTCCCAATATTATATCTTCCAGCCAAATTAGTTGATGTCAGAGTTACTGAGTAAGTGGTTGTCAAGGACCAATACCATCCATCTTCACCATTGGTAGGTTGGTATCTGCCTCAAGGACATGCACCAAATCTTGGGTGTTCCGATACTAGGGGCTATGTACAACAAGTTCCCCCAATCTGCGAATACATGGGAGGACATAGATAAGATTTCGTCGATGGAAAAGTCTTTTCAACACCTAGTTCTAGGGGAGAACAAGTAGTCGGTGAGGGATGTCCACATTAATTAGTGGTTCATGTTATTCCTAAATTCTTCTGAAGATGGAAATTTTCCCATGAGGCCTCGAACCTACCCATAGGTCATTCAATGATGAAAGGAGAAGTCATATTGGCGACTCATGGAGGAAATACAGTAGAATACATGGGAAATTAGTATTTTTACTAAGCAGCAACCGGTGGTTTGGTTGGATTCATTCATATCAGCACTTATTTGCGGCTGGATTCTACCGGTATGGGACACAAACATGGTCATGAAACCGAGAAGATTCATCATGGCGTCATCATTGGTGACAGATGAGTTGGTAAACCACAAGATCCTGATGCTCACCAAGTTTTATATGGTTTTGTGGCGCATCAGCGAAGGGAAGAAGCCATAGAGGATATGTGAGTCATTCCATATTCTATATGGGTTGATACCAGTGCATATTAGGGTTTATGTATGAATATGTGAACCATATTTCTACTCCATAGTTATACTTCTAACTAGCCATTTTGAATGCATTGGGGAGTTTCCTGACCAAGCCAAACCTATCGTGGGACTTGAATCGGGTTTGGAAGGCGGACGAGTTTAACTTCCACATGTTCACATTGCCAACAAGTGTTCTCACTAATGATAGCCAGGGAACAAAGGAGCATTGGTCCTAACTCCTTTCCATTTATAGTGGATTCCTGGTAGAGTGGGTTGACCACGAGCCTCTCTGCATGTTGTACACAACCACAATGTTTCACAAGGTAGTTCTAGTTCATGTTGAGGCTCACCCTGCAGGTTTACATGGGAGTGCGGAATGAGAGTCTACCATGTGTGATGAGGAAAATTTTGATCATGTTCATACATGAGTATGGTAAGATGCATAACAGGCTACCTCTGCTGACATCTATCTAGGGGATGGGGAAGTAATACACCAAGAGTTGTGAGGAAGCCATCCTAGTAGAAATTCGAAAGCAGCAGACAATCTATGCCAGTGAAGGGGTTCCCCCTCGACCTCGAGGTCAAGGTAAAAATGTGGTGAGGGAACCCCATGGTGGGGGGCTGATGTGGCGGCGATACCCACACCAATCGAGTGGCAGGTGGTAATGGCGGACCCAACATTCCCATAGGATAAAATTTATCCTAAGGGGAGGCCTCCATGGGGTTTTCGTAAGATATCCAAACAAACTCCAGGGAATCAACTACGCCATATAAAAATGCCTGAAAATGCCATCTTTTCAAAGGATTGGGACATCTAGGATGTCAATAGAAAAATCCTTAACCCATTAGAGATGTGGAAACTTCTGAATCATCTCAGAATGGATTTGTTGGGGATCGGCCATATCAGAGATGACTTTTTGGTATCTTGGGTGGAGAGAGAGTGGTACATTGCCAAGATGGAGGAGCTTATAAAATCTCGGGGTTCCCCCCGTCAAATCACATATCGAGTGAATGTGTTTCATGATTGAACAACCCCTCTATAGTTGTAAACCAAAGAATTGTTGGAGTGATTCCATCTATCAGCAGAATTGGATGATTCCTCATGGGGGAGTAGCCGGGTGGAGGGAGCCCTCTGGAGGATTGTGAGGTTGGAAGATCAAACCCAAAGCATGAAGAGTTTGCATATGACCTTTAGTTAAAACCCAAAACGACTTCCTCTTAATCTTCATCTGATTCATTTAGTACTTCCCAACAAATATATGACCTATGCAGGATGTCCTCATATGAAAAAAAATACTCCCGCTCTATAGTATATGTAGATATCAAAACATCGCGATATGTAGATATAGCTACAGTGATCAACGTTCCTTGAAGGGATAAAACACCCAAGGTGTTCTCCTGATGTCTTCAGATTTCCTAACACTATACAGAGGGACACGTCTTGAGGTTATGATAACAACATCTTTAGAGAAAACAAACTGTTTGATCTCTGTAAGTATTCTTCACAAAATTTGTAATGGGTGTTCACTGTAATAGGTCAACTAACATATTGTTCATTATCACATGGGCTGTTCTAAAAATGTCATGGACCGCCTTGGGGAGATTGGCCAGAACTCATGGAACTGCCTTTCCCAGGGGAATACCAGTGGTTGTGGAAGTGGAGGCCCAAACTGACTAGGCCGCAGCACTCCTGACTATGGGTGGGGCTGTTAATTGAATAGATACTGAATTTATCTAGGTGGAATCCAATACTGGGGATCAATCAGATAAATTGGGTCATGAACTACCTGATCATACATTAGATGAAGACCTGCTGAAAAGTTCTTGGAGGTGTTCCCTGTATATGAAACTGCTGACCCCATAGACCAGGAAGATACGACTTCTAATGAAGAAGATAGAATGATTTTCCCTCACTGGTAATGGAAGATGAACAATAACAACATCAGTGAGACTTTTCAATCGCAATGGATAGACTAGATGGGGAGGCTTCATTCCTCTCTATGTGACCTATGTGCTGGGGAAGTGGATTCCCAGCTTCCTCATATTCTCATTCGAAATATCATGGCAGAGAAGATTCAGGATCATGATCGTGGCCTTGGTGTGGGAGGGAAACATAGGAAATCAGTGAACATCACGAGACTCCAGGAGGCTAAAAGTGAGATTCAGAAGTTGTAGGTATGAGAGAAGGAATACACCACTTTCCTCAATGCATAATCGGAGATCATCTTGTGCATAAAGGCCCAACAGTTAGGGGCTTAATAAAGGATGAATTAATCCTCCAAGAAGATGGATATCATCCGAGCCGACATGGAGTGAGCCAGATTGTGGATGATGAACTACTCCCCATCACCAGTGAGGATGAGCAAGAGCTTAAAAAGTAACAGCAGATCAAGGACACCGCATTACACAGTGTGGCGGAGCTAGAAAGCTATTTTGAAGAGGTCAACCCATCCCTGGTAGGTTCCAATCCTTAGGTATTATAATGTGTGTAAACTCAAAAAAATAATTTCATGCTTATTTATGTTGGCTGAAAGCATGAGTCCCGTTATTATTTTTGTTTACTACATGTCTGTCACATTAATTAAATATCCAATAATCAACCCCAAAGATCATGTGGGTTAGGATCGATGTGAGAATCAAGGGATGAATTCCTCTTTTTTCCATTTGAATATTAAAGTGTCAACCAAGATTTGGTCCTCTATAGTTTGGACAACCAATCCGTATTTCTAGGATGAAATATGAATGCTTGACTGGACGGGGAAGTTCATAAAACACCCGAATTTTCATTTTCCCAATTCACACTAGTGCATAAGCGGGGTAATGCTTGGGGAATTAGAATCGATTCAAATATAGTGGAGTGGAAAATTTTAATCACGATACCCAAAATTTGGAACACTGTAGGGGTGTCATGAAAATTAAGGTTAACTATTGACCGTGTTAGAAACATAGAATCTCTATTGTGTTTTCCTGAAATGTGGATAAAAAATGTGGTCCAACTGCCAACCGTGATTGAAATATGGGGCCTGAATCAAAATTCCATTCATTATACTTCTGTAACATTGGCCCAGAATAGTATGTGAGCCATTTTTTGAGCATTCGTACTATTAGGGGGTTCATTCATATATGAATATGGACAAGGGTCCAAATAAACCACACACAAAGCATGGAGGGAGGAGTTATGGGTTGTTAGAATATATTCCAACACTCATGAAATTATTCCACCACGGTGGAAACACATTTTGTTGGGTGCATTGGTCTGATTAGGGATCAAACTTACTTCTGAACAAGGCCACTCTAGTAAGGATATAGAACGCACTTTAGTTTTAAGTCTAATCAATAAGGATGATAGACACATAGTTTAAATTTCATATGGTGAGGATGGTGTGCATTGTATAATTGAAATTTCACTGGTCCCAAGTGGAATTGCCTGGGCATCGCTAAACATCCCATGAGGATGCGAATTAGGAAAACGTAGTTCTCAAGAACAGTATGGTCCAAGACCAATGCTAGTAGGAGGAATCCTCTTTGGAGAGGTAGATTAAACATCCCATAATTAGCATAGGGCATCCTCAAATTATTCAGGGTAGAACCGCAGTTTAATTTCATGTGTCAAGGACATGAGGAATCGTGTAGTTTAATATCATACGGTAGGCAGAGAGTTAAGTTGGAGATCCCAAGAAGGTAGTACATGATGAAGTGGCTATAAACATGATGTGAATGAAGACATAAAGAGTCTGCACCACACCACATATCCCCAAGGGATGTTTTCTTGGGTCAGGGGACCAAATGTGAAAGTTAGGCCAGACCCAAGGCAATGTCTATGGGCGTTCCTACATACCCCATGATGATGGGGTTAAATACATACATAGTTTTGGGATCACATTTTAACTTCATGAGGGATGAAAAGAATGTGTGGAACAAATCCACCAGTTCATGCCCCACCCAAACTACTAAGCCCATGTGAGTCATGTGAGATGTGGGAAATAAAGAGTAGCGATGGGATTTCTTTTTTACAGGGAGGCACACATTTGGAGTAATGTGAAACTTGGTGAGTGACGTACCACTATTACTGACCTAACTAATTGATTCAATTAAATGTTCAGAGCTCTAATTCCGATGGGGTTGAAATTCTACATGAACTTAAAGGAGTGGAAGGAAGTGAATCATGGCACCCAAGATCTGTATTGCAATGATGGTGACATGACGATGGTGGATGGATGTTTACAATGTTCACAATACAACATGAATTTCATGTTAGCCTGGAATGGGGATAGACAAATGAAGATCAATCGCTGACCATGTTTAAATCATGGGACCTGTCACAAAATTTTGTTTGGGGTCTTAGAGGGCATTGGACCAATAAGGCAGGTAAGCCAATGTGGCACGGGACAAGGCTGTAGAGGGGGTCCCTTCCAAGGTGGAAAATGACGATGATCCTAATAAATGGATCATGAAGCGTGGATGTGAAATGGTGGAATGTCATTGTGAAAACTCCCCACTTTGGTTTATTTTTGACAATGCATTCAGGTATGTGAGTAAGACATGTTAGATAGAGAAGTTGAAATCCCTTTTTAAGGAAAAGGTTCCTGGTGGCGCGTGCTCTTAACATAAGGTCGTACAATGGATCATTAAGAGGGTACTTGGTTTAATGGAAGGTGTATACGGTGGCGAAGTAGCCACTCTTGATGCGTAATTACAATGAGAAGATCCTATTTTATAGTTGTAGAACTCATACCAGTTTGGGAAAGGACAATGGAGGAACATGGTGAAGATGTTGAAAATCTGATGTGAAAGAGATCCCAAGAGGTGCTCACCACAACACATGTTCCAAATGGATTTAGGTCCAAGGGGACAAAAGGGGTTGGATTTAAGATTCCTGGGACTAGGCCCGCTATTTCCTCTAGAATTGGTGATGACCTTGTTGATTTACGGTTCAAACATTCCAATTGGTTTCTAACGGGTTTGTTCGTAGAACCGGAAACATCCAATGATTCTATATTCGTCTGGACCTACTTTCCAAAGGTATGTGCTCATTAGTTCTGAACCAATCAGGCTTAAAAATTTTCATTGGTTAAGAGGATTCGAGATTAGACTCATCACACCTTTTTGAGGGGAAATATTTGTCTACTCTGAGACTCTCTTTATAGATTTAAGTTATGTTCGTGAATCCTTATTAGATTACCAAGTATAAAATGAGATTTCCTTTAGATCTGACAATCAATGATTAATATGTAGGAAATTTAGAGAATCTTTTATATGTATTAGAGGTTCTTCATCGATAGAGAATCCTCTATATTTGTTAGAGATTCTTAGTCAATGGTATCCTTCAATAATTAAAATTCCCTTGGTCGTTATGATGACCAAACTGGTTTTAAATCAACTCTGTGAGGCTCTTGAAGTTTATTTTCCTTCATGAGGACATGAATTATTTCAAGGTTGGGATCATACCTACAGATGGGCTACCTACGTATCATTTGTTTAGAAAAAGGAATAAGCACCCACGTAGTTCGAGTGAGGGAGTATGATATTTATACATGATCGATGGCTCAAAGAAAGATGTCATGATTACTTTTACACTCTAAGCTCACGTGATTCATGATCGGTGTGAGAAACAAGAGGTATTGGTGAAACCAGACAATTGTGCCCCGAAAGATTCAATGATGCGGGGCTTATGTATGTATAACTTCCCAAAAGAGATGAGTGTTGTGAAGAATCCCAGGAACAAGGTCCATAAAGGTGTATGCACTTTATGGAGATTTGGATACTCTAATCATAGGGCTTACTTCTAAGGAAGATTCCCAAGTTAGGAAGGGACTAATGACTGGGATTTATTCCTGAGAAGGAAGCCCAGATCAAAAAGTAAATTAAGGTTGATTAAGAGAAATTAAGGCTGGGGCTTACTCCTAAGAAGAAGGCCCATGATAGAGGGATTTGAAAATTAAGGTACTTGGGGATTACTCCTGAAGAGGATGCCCCAATTAGAGGAAATGGGTCTTATTCCTGAAAAGGAGGCCCAAATGAGGACTTGGGGCTTACTCCTGAAAATGAGGCCCAAATGAGGACTTGGGGCTTACTCCTGAAAAGGAGGCCTGAATTAGGGGACCTGGGGATTATTCCTGAAAAGGAAACCCAGGTGAGGACTTGGGGCTTACTCTTGAAAAGGAGGCCCAAATTAGGGGACCTGGGGCTTATTCCTGAAAAGGAAATCTAGGTGAGGACATGGGGCTTACTACTAAGGAGGATTCCCAAATTAATGAGATTTTGGACTAGGTATTACTCATGAAAAGGAGGCCCTGGAATAGGGTTCTCTCATCTTAAAGGATGAGGTTAAATGAATGAAATCTCTAACTTTAGTGACATAAAAATGTGTAAATCACTATGTTTTGAGAGATGTTTTCTGGAATTCCTTTCAGATAAGGAAGTCAATCAAGAAAACATGCCATAAATGGCTTGGAAGAATGTATTGAAGACTGAATCTTATATAGGAGAGGTGGAATGGCATAAGAGAGGTGAAATAGGTATGAGAGGCAGCCAATAAGATATGGGCGCACAAGTCCTGGCAGGCGCGCAGGTACTGCGTGGGCGCGCAAGTGCTGGTCGTGTAGGTATGCATGCACGACACATGGGTACTTGCGCGATTGTTAACCAGTAGGGTAACACTTGGGTGATCCTTGACCAAAGCCTTTAGAACAATCCCAAGGTACTTCCAGAAGAGTGGCGCACAAGTTTCAATTAATAGGTATGGACACGCGCAAGTGTATCCATTTACCATAAGGGTAAAATAGGTAGGCATGCAAGTGTTAGTGAATTCTATCACTTAGACCTTATTCCTCTTGTTTATACCTTCAATTCTAGGTATTTAATTACCATATAAGTGTTCAAAAGACTTGAAGAAGAGACTTGGGCATTCAGAGCTATGTATCTGAATTCAGGAAAAAATCAACCAGAAATGGGGGGCCCACCAGGGGTATTTATAGGCTGGAGAAGACCCTGGGAGGTTTTCAAAGAGGGCGCGCATGTCACATGCGTGACCATTAGGTGGCGTGCAAGTGTACTTGCGCAAAAGTGAGGGGACATGCGTGACCTATGGGCAATGTCCTCCTTTTTCATTCCTTTGTCGATTTTTTATGTTTTCTTCAAAGGATGAATCAATTTGTGCTAAGTCATTTCCCTTTCCATTCCTTTAGACAATGTGATGAAAGGGAGCATCAACAAAAGTCCCCCCTCAGAGTTGGATCTGAAATAAATGAGGATGTGACTTTGTTGAAAAAAAGAAATGAGAAATATGGCAGTTTAACGTCATGTATTTTGGCCTAGAAAAGGCTAATGTTTATGGTCGAAATATATTTGACCAAATGGATTAGAAATTGACTCAATTCCTTGAAAAGTTTTCTGAAAACATATTACCACACTCATGTATGAGGGAAAACATGTAAACTATGACATAAGAAATTTTGAATCTGAGGAATGATACGAAAAAGGGATAAAAAGCATTAGAAGAAGTAGTTTCCATGAATGAAGTTACAATTATTTAACAAACCCGTTAGAGGGTTGAATTAGGCAGGGCCACCTAAGGTAATTGGCTGCATAGTCAAATAAATAGCATCATTTGACTGACAGGTCCGTTATGTAGAATACTTAAGAAAGGCCGCCTAAGGGCACGTGCTGTATAGTCAGGAAAAAGAACTCTCAGAAACTTACTTTCCTAGTGCTAAAATTCCAGTTAATGTTTATAGGTATTAAAATTTTCCAAAGTATAGAGTTTGTGGTATGAAAAGAGATACTTGAATATGGAGAAGATATTTTCAATAAAGATTGTCTAAGAACTGGATGAATGTTAATCCTATGAAGGACTGACCCAATGGTAGGGAAGGGGAATATAAACCTTAGACTTGATTACTTTCAGATCATGAAAAAGAACATGGGGTGAATATGTTAAGGATGGCTATTTCTGTGGATCCTCACATATTTGTTGTTAAGATAACTAAGTAAAAAAGAGGTTTCCTTTTTAATAATGATGTTACTATTATTTAACGATCCTGTTAGGGGGTTGAATTATGCAGGGCCGCCTAAGGGCATTGGCTGCATAGTCAAATAATAGCATCTTTTGGTTGGCACGTCTGTTATGTAGACTTTTTATGAAAGGCCACCTAAGGGCACGTGATGCATGGTTAGGAAAAAGAATTCTCATAAATTTGGACATTTTGTGATCAGAAGTCAATAAATGTGTTATAAAGATCTGAAAATATTTAAAGTTAGGATTATGACACATAAAAATGGGTATTGTTCAATGAATTTTGATATAAACCGATCAATTCTAAAAATAATCATGTAGTGACTAGTTCCTGAATTAAAATTTTGGATATCACTATGTATCCCATAAGTATGGAAATCAAGCCGTACGTAGTTCTTGAAATACAGTTTAATGTCCTGTGGGACAAAATTATGAGAGATCTTAGCTTAGGGTCATAGTGGTCGGATCATAATAATGAATACACAGTGTGTGTTTTCAAAGGGAGTTTTCAGCCAGGGGACAAAAATTAAAATTTGGGGTTAGGCCCAAAAGACTTGGGGCTGGATTCGAGGGACACTCGAACGTTCCTACGTAACCCATAAGGATGGGAATCAAGCCCACATAGTTCTAGAAATACCCTCTGTACAGATTTGGTTCGTACATGTGAAGGGTTAAAGGGGACTTTAGTGCAATGATGGTTTAACCCAAAATAAAAGGTTTGGGAATTACCATGTATGCACATAGTCTTTGAAATATAACATGATTGGAAATTAATGTGAATAATGATTTCCTCTCAGGTGAGGGGATCAAATAATGTTGTAGTTTACTATCATACAGGACAAAAGGTGTTGTATAGTTTAACATCATGTAGCAAGGACAAAGGTGATCCAATGTCAAAAAATTGATTCTGTGGGTGGTTTTAGGAATCAACATCATATAAGATGGAGGTGAACCGATGTGAAGATATTGGTTTTGGGCTTGAACCTTGGGAGTTTGCCTACGTACCTAGCATGGAAGGCAAGGATCAAAGTCTGCGTAGTTCAATTAAAAAATTAATTAGTGATCATGTTTTTTTGGGGACAGCGACCTAAAAATGATGTTGGGACTTACGCATGGTTAACGGCCCAAAGAGGGTTTTATGGTCGAAATTTTCTCTAAGCTCACGTGAGTCATACTCGGTGTGAGAAATAAGAGGTACCAACAACCTTAACGATGCATAGTTTAATTTCAAGTAGGACATATGAAGGGACTATGTAGTTTAAAGTCTTGAAGTTAGGACTATTGGTGATGCACCGTTTAATGTCTCATAGTAGGGAAAAAGTACAGTTTAATGTCATGTAGGACATATTAATGGACTTTTTGTACAGTTTAGTGTCATGTAGTTAGGACATTGGGGTCAATATAGTTTAATGTCATGTTGGACAAAAGGGGGACTGTGTAGTTTAATTTCATGAAGTAAGGAAAAAAGAGGACACATTTTAACGTCATGTTGGACGTATTAGGAACTTTTCCACAGTTTAATGTCATGTTGGACGAAAAAAGGACTATACAGTTTAGCGTCATGTTGGAAGAAAGTGTGAATAGTTTAAGGTCATATGCATGGACCGTTTGATGGTTGTGAAGTTTAACGTCTTGCTGGACGCAAGGGACTTTTGTACAGTTTAGGGTCATGTAGTTTGGATGTCACAGTTTAATGTCATGTTGGACGTAAGTGCCAATAGTTTAAAGTCATATGCATGGACCCCAAATGGTGCAGTTTAACATCGTGTTGGATGTAAGTGAAATGAAAATAGTTTAAGGTCATATGCATGGACCATGGATGGTTGTGCAGTTTAACGTCTTGCTGGACATAAGGGACTTATATATAGTTTCGTGTCATGTAGCTAGGACGTTACATTTTAACATCATGTTGGACAAAAGAAATGAAAATAGTTTAAAGTCATATGCATGGACTTTGCATGGTGAAGTTTAACGTCGTGCTAGACGTAAGGGACTTGAAAATAGTTTAAGGTCATAGGCATGGACCATTGGTGGTGTATTTTGTGTTTATACAAAATACTTCTTCAGAAATCTGGCATTGGTTGGAGTAGTGATGAGTTCTCCATCCATTGAGATCAAATAATAAGCTCCATTGGAATAGACATTATGTATGGAATAAGGTCCTTCCCATTTTGGCTCAATAATAGGAGGATTCTTTCCTTGTATCATTTGTGTTATGAGAACTAATACCAATTCTACCTGAAAGAATGAACGAAGATGAACTTTTCTGTTGAATGATCATGCCATTCAATTCTGATAGACTTCCATGTGGTGCATGGTACACAATCTTTTCTCATCTAATTGATCCAATTCATCCAATCTCTTTTGAGATTGTTCATCTGTAGATGACTGATCACAAATATCTACTATGAGTGAAGGAAATTGAATTTCAATGGGCAATACTGCTTCTGTTCCATATACTAGTGAATATAGAGTTAACCGCGTTGCAATGCGGGTGGTGGTCCGATAAGCCCATAAAGCATGAAAGAGTTTATTTGACCATGACCTCTTATATTTATCCACCATTTTCTACAATACATTTTATAGATTCTTGTTGAAGGCTTCTATTTGGCCATTGGCCGCTTCATGATACTGAGATGAATGATTGGATTTGATGTTGTATTCTTGATACAACTTCTTCACCTCAGATGAACAGAAGTTGGTTCCATTGTCCGTCAATATGGTATGAGGGACACCAAATCTGGTAATGATGTTAGACTTGATGAAGCTAAAAATGCATTTAGAACAGACATCCTTGAGTGGTATTGCCTCTTCCCATTTGGAAAATAAGTCAGTAGCAGTAAGAATATACTTAAACTACTTGGCTGTAGCTGAAGGATAAGGTCTCACCGCATCCATTCCCCATGTGGAAAATGGCCACGAGTATTTAGCTGTATGAATCAATTTTGGGGGCTGATGAATGAAGTTTTCATGTACTTGGTAAGAATTAAACTTCTTTGTGAAATCAAAACAATCTTGTATCATTGAAGGCCAAAGGAATCCAAGCCTTCGAATCTGATCAGACAGTCTATGTCTAGACTGGTGGGCACCAGAGACTCATGCATGCACTTCGTTCATGATAGCCATTGTCTCTTCACCATCAATTCATTTGAAGAGAATACCATCAAAACCACGCTTGTATAGAATTTTCTCTAGGTAATCTGGGCCACCATAAAGAGTAAAATTGACCACACGTCACTAGATTTGTTCTTTTCCTGCTCTATCATGTGGAAGTGTTCCATTTTAATGGTATTCCCTAATATGTGTCATCCATCCTGTAGTATGTCTATATGGTTCAGAGATGGGACAAATTTCATTGATTTCGTCTGTTCTGTCTTGAACATATGGTTAAATTGTATGACGGTGGGCAATACTAATGGTTGTCTCATCTCGATTTGGATCTACCAGAGCTGTGGCTATATAATCTAGTGAATCAGCATGGGAATTTTGTGATCTCGGGACATAAGAAAATGTCGATTTCATAGGAAATTCTACCGTTAACTCTTTGAAGTAATCATACAAAGGGGTCAATTCTTCTTTTCTGATTGCATAATCCCCATTGACTTGTTTGATTACCAGGTCCAAATCACCTTTCACCCTTAAGTGATTCACTTGTGCTTGAAGCTCCAACTCTAATCCTACAATGAGAGCTTGGTATTCTGCTTCATTATTTGTACCGCCTCCCATCAATAAGAAGGAATATGGTAGCAATGCCTTTTCCAGGGAAATGAGTACAACTCCTAACCCAACATTGTTGAACTTAGGATCTTCCATTTTCCACCCTGTTGGACTTCTGGAAGCACCATCAAAGTACATTTCCCATTTTTGAAGGCTTTCTTGAATAGAGAGGACTTCCTCATTAGGGAGTTCAATATCTGAAGATATGTCTTCCACTGAAGGGTGGTCAGAAAGGAAATCATCCATATCTTAGCCATTTATTTCCATTTGAGACACACACTGAATGTCGAACTACTGCAAAATAACTTCCCACCTTTCCAGACGTCCTGTAAGCATTGGATGTCTAAGGATGAATTTGACCGGGTTATTGCAAGATAACAATTGGACCTCGTGATATTGTAGGTAGTGTCTCAATTTCTGAACTACAATGATTAATGTGAGGTAGAACTTCTCAATACTTTAACATTGGGTTTCTGCTTCAAGCATAGTCTAACTGAGATTGTAGAGGCTGTTCTCATTTCCAGCATCATTATTCTGAGCACGAAAGGCACCCAATGATCGCTCTAAGGCTATCACGTAGAGGATAAGTGGCCTTCCTTTAATAGGTGTCATAAGTAAAGGTGGACTCAAGAGGTATTTCTTGAGAATATCGAATGTTTCTTGACATTCTTCAATCCACTGGTAAGTGACTCCCTTCTTCATCAATTTGGTGAAGGGTAAACTTTTTCCTGCCAAATTAGAGATGAAACGCCGAATTTAGGATAAATGTCCTTGAAGTCCTCTTAATTATTTCAAATTTAGAGGAGGTTACATACCAAGGATGGACTTGGTCTTCTCAGGATCGACTTCGATACCACGATGGCATACCACAAAGCCGAGAAATTTTATTGAGGTTACCCCAAAAGCACATTTCAAGAGGCTCATCTTCAAATTATGTTGTTGAAGCTTGCGGAATATGAATTCCAAATCAGCCAAGTGATTAGAAAGTTGTTTTTATTTGACCACCAAATCATCCACATAACATTCAACAAACTTCCCTAAAATGGGATTGAAGATACGATGCATGGAACACTGATATGTTGTGCCTGCATTCTTTAGGCCAAAGGGCATTACCCGATATAAAAACACACCCTGAGGGGCTCTGAAAGCTATAGATTCTTCATCTTCAAGAGCCATCCTGATTTGATTATATCCAGAATATCCATCCATGATGTAAAGTGCTTCATAGAAATCTGTCACATCAACCAAGAGTTTTGTAATCAGAACTGGAAAATCATCCTTAGGACAGTGCCGATTATGATATCTGAAATCAATGAAAACTCTAATTTGCCCATTATTTTTTTTCATTGGGACAATATTAGCCAACCACATTGGATATTGAACTTCTCTATGAAGTTAGATTTCATTAGATTATCCACTTTAGCCTCAATTTTGGAAGCATAGGTTGGATGTGTTCTTCTAGCGGCTTGTTTGAATCCTCTATGTTATTCTGGTAAACCCAAATGATGAGTCACAATATAAGGATCAAGCCCTGGAATCTCTGTATAGTTCTAAGAAAATATATCTCTATTTTTATTTAAAAAGGAAATATACATCTCTTGATCTTCAAGAGTCACGACCGCACTGATTAAAGTGGGGCATGGATATTCTTTTGTACCCAAATTGATTTCTATGAGTTCAGCCACAGTGGTAGAGATACCTTCTTCAAATTCTGGAGGAGAATCTCTGAGATCTTCCTCTTCTTCTTCAACATCTGTTACATCTTCTGTTTCTACTGGCATAGTAGATAGTGAAGCAGAATTTCCATGATCAGAAGAGTTATTAAAATTTGAACATTTTAAAGAAGAAGCTTCCATTTCTAACCCAATTGATGATGAAGGGTCTTCCTTGGGAAATAAATAGGAGATTATGGATTTAGAATCAACATCATTTCTCACCTCTGATGTATCTATAACTTACTTTGGCCTGATTGGCGATGTATAAACTTTCTGGATTTCAGTTGATGAAATAAAGATGTCTCCATTTGATCTTTCATCATTGCCTGGTGAATCATCAATTTCTCCCATGTTATCTAGCTCGATTGCCGTAATTAACATTATGGATGATTCCATAAGATTATTTTGATTTGGGTCTATCCTGTCAATTTGACTGATAGGAAACACATAATATATACTCACATGTGCAAATGGATTTAATGGAATCTTTTCCAAACCATATGGAGCATTAACTTTGGTAATCTCCCTCATTGTGGACTTCTCATTTCTCTTCATGTGATAGAATTCTGCCTCAATGTATTGATATTCACATGTTTTGAACGTAGATTTATCACTATACAATGTCCCAATTTGACTATAAAAACAATATTTGAGACATTGATTATAAGACGAAGGGATTGCTGCATGCCGATGTAGCCAGGGTCTACCAAGCAATATGTTGAAGGCTGAATCTTGATCAACAACCATGAAATCTGAATTGGATACATGATCTCCAAACAGAGTTCTGAGTGTATTCTCGCCCAGTGGTTTTTGTTCATTTTTATCATATCCTTGTAACATCATGTTAGAAGGAGATAAATCAGATTCTGTGAGGCCAAATCGACGAAGTGTATGAATGGGCATGAGGTTGACTCCTGAACCATTATCAATGAAGACTCTTTGGACGTCTACACCATTGACCATTCCAGATAAGTATAATGGTTTGATATGTCCATGCACGACTTCATCTTCATCTTCATCTATGAAACATATCACTACATGGCATTCTGTAGGATTATTCTCTACATAGTAGAATTCAGCTACAGTAATTTCAGTTTCAAACTCATGAGGACTTGAAAAAGCCTCAATGAGTGCATCCCAGAGATCCTTCGATAAATTCAAGGAATCCAGAATTGACAACTTCACCGGTACTTGTGACAAGTATTTAATTACATCAAACTTTTGATCCAGAGGTCTATGTTTCCCAACAGGAACATGTGGTTTTAGAGGTACCTTAGAAGTAGATGCTTTGGAAGTTGATGCACCTTGTATCGGGATAGGAGTTGGTAACACTCCAAACATTGGAATATTAGACCGATTAGGTCTATTTACTTGATGAGAGGAAGAAGATGGAACCTTTAACCAATCTTCCAAAATAATTGTGCTAGGGCTGAGTCTGCCTTGTGTGGAAGAACTTGCTTGTTCTTGCGGAGCTTGCTGAAGGGCACTACCATGAGTTTCTACCGCATACACAGTTCTAGCTGGGGTAGAATTGGGATAGTGACCTCTGAAAGATCCACGTCTTCCCCTGTATCCTAAGCCTCTTGAACATCCACTGATTCCTCTATTTGATACAGGGAATTCGGGCTCATCAAAATGAAACTATGACTGGCATAAGGATTTTTTAATTGAATCATATTAATAAAACCAAAGATCAACTCTTCATCTAATGAAGACTCTGCCTGATTAGCCTATTTAGGCTGTGACATTTGGTGGGGCGGTGCCCGTGGCTTTGATGTAGATGGCATGAAATATGCCTGAGTGAAAGACAACTTAGGCATAGACAAATACTCATCTTCTTCTGATTGTTCCTCTTTCTTGTAATTGTGTTGTTTCTTTGATGATTTTTCCTCTTATGAAGTGGTTTTTACTACAACATTCATTGCAGAAGGCACAATTGGTTTCTTCAATTGTGTTCGCAAAATAGGATAAGTTCGATTAACCATCTTTCTCATCATCCAATCATCATATTTTTGTGAATTTTTTCTTATGACTTCTTTTCATTCTCCTTCCTCCTCTGGAACTGTAGTAGTAACACATGATACATGGGAAATAGAGCCTTTTAGTTTGACTTCTCCTGAGTCGACCATATTTTTCAAGATGTCTTTGAAGACAAGACACTCTTGAATGAGATTCCCCAACATTTGATGAAACGGGAAATAGTTTGGACAGTCTTCATCTCCTTCCTTGTTCTGCCTCTTTGGCCTTGGAAATTGAACCAAATTATTTTTCAGAGCTGAAATTAAATAACCAGGAAGTTGTTCATTTTGGAAAGAGTATGTTTTTCTCCTTAGATCCTCAAATTGTTTCCGTCTTTGATCTCTTTGATCATATTGACAAAACGGCCTCTATTTTTGGAACTCAGGAGGTGGAGCCCTTTGGGAAAATGATGGTTTTGAAGTAGAAGTAGTTACATTTGTTGGTTTAACCATAACTGTAGTAGTATCTTATTTACCCATTCTCTTTCCTGGAGCTGATGGAATTACATATGATTTAGCCTTAGTCTATATAAGAGAATCTTCAATCTGTTGAGTGATTGATGTATGGTCTCAAAACCCTCCTATGTATTTCACAGGGATCAATGGCATACGTAATCTGTCACGTAAATTTTCAATATAGATTGGCAACAATTCCTCTTGAGGGAGTGCTATGCTTAGGGAATATGTTAATCCCTTCCAGCGAGCAATGAAATCTGAAACCCTTTCATTCTACCTTTTCTTACAGTTTGTAAGATAAAAAACTGTTGTCTTTGGCAATGTTGACCTGAATTGGATAAGGAATCTTTGGTGAAGATCCTCTCATCCGGTAATTGAACGGGATTACAAGCTTGTGTACCAAACAAAGGCTGGTCCTTGCAAGGCTCACACAAAGCATCTGAGTTTCACTGCTTCTTGTTGTTCCGTAGGACCCATCATAGGAACGCAACAAGACATGTAATGCATAAAATGCTGTTCTGGATCACCTGATCCATTTAAAATCGGGAATACAGGGTTCCCAAAACATGATGGGGGAGGAATTGAATCTAACCATTCAGGGTAAGCTCGATTTTATGGTTGAACATGCACACGCTTCTCTTCCATAGTCTCTAACTGAGCTGTTAAGGAATCAATGGTAGTAATTAACTTTTGAGAAACATCGGGTTGAACTTCGACTTGGGTAGGTGAAATGACTAGAGCTTATATAGATGTGGAAACTGGTAATACAACTGATGGTAGCACCACCAATTGTTGTTGCACTTGACCCGTAAGATTAGACCTGTGAGGGTGTACTGGTAGAGGAGGATATTCTTGATCTATCTCAGTAGCCGTAAGAAATTCCCTTGGCTGACTGACCCCACCATGTGTAGAAGGCAAACTACAATGAAGTAGTTCTGTATTCATCCTCCTTAATTACGTCATCTCTTCCTCTTGTTGTGTGAATATTTGCTATAGTGAGAGAGATTGGCCTTCTCCAGAGGAAGGGTATGTAACCTGATTCATTCCTTTCCCCTTGTTGGCTCCCTTTCGGAGAAGGGGAAGCGGGTTAACTGATGAATTACCTAGGTTCTATGAAATCCTTTGATTTCGTGTATGCACAACTTCTTCATTTGTGTCTGTGTGTACAACTTCATGAGTAGGAACCTCTTCACCTGAGTCCCTTGAGTGAGCCTCATGTTCTGGAGGATCAGCAACAATGACATTAATGACATTAATTGATGTATAGTGCATTTCATCTTTTCTATCAGTATTTATGTGATATTTTCTTCTTCCATGTCTTTGATGAGACATTGCCTTTTGTTGATTTAACCCCTCAGGAACATCTTGGCGAACCGTAATTTGGAGAGAATCTCCATATAATTTCGATCTTCGTTCCTCTTGTGGCTTCTTCCCCAATCAATAGAAGATCTACTTTCACTGAGGAAGGGATTGATGATTTGAAAAAGTCCCCAGTCTAGTGATCTGGGGTTGTTCCTGCTGTCTTTTCTCAACTCCTCGAATCATATTTGTTGATTCCGAGGGTTGGGTTAAAATAGTCCCCAATCTAGCAGGCTAGGGTGGCTCTTGAAAAGATATGTTTGAGACTTTCTTAAAAGCTCTCCTGATCTTTCTGACCTTAGTCCGGAAATTAGCTGAATGCATCAATCGACATCCACTTTTATCACTCGGCTCAAAACACTGTTGGATAATTTCTGACAATTCTGTCACTTGGTGATGTGCTTGATCCATACGAGAGGCATGTTAAATATTTTTTTTTTGCTTGATGCGTGAGTAATTCAACAACTTGTTCTCTGTATTCTTGATTTTGAGAGGAACTAGTTGAAGGCTGTTCTTGGGAAAGCTTTTGATTACAAGCAAAACCTGTTGATTGTGGATGCCCACGTGCAATAACATTGCATGATACCATTTACGGCTGGCTTTGCTGACTAGAGAGCACAGTGAAATGTATTGCTCCATGAACACCCCATCCTTTGACATGAATACCAGATGGGGCATTGGAAATTAGTTAGTGTAATCTTCTTAGTTCTCCATGGAATGAACGCTGAAGGTTTCTATGTTGCTTTTCATCCTTCGGATATCGAGAAACTGATAGACATACCAAATCAATCTGACGTTGTAACCCCTCTATTATCATAAAATGATTTTTATATTCATCCTAAGATAATAATTTCTTTTTCAATTGAAAAAGAATTTTCCATATGTTAAGACGAATATCATGAATTCCATCTTCCGTTAACATCTCTGGAATATCGTATTGAGAATCATCCAAAGGCCAAAACATGACTAGCACTTCACCTTTCGCCAGTTGTTTTCTCATGTTCAGAATTTTTTCTTTATCATTCAATGAAGATTATTCTACCTGATTAGACCAGAGTTGGTGTTTCCTTGTTTCTTCATCAGATTCAACAAGACTGGTAAGAAATACATTGATTAAATAGGAAGATGAATGACCCAGGGGTGGTTCAGAGAATGACCTACACCCCAAGCTATCTTCTGATCAAGAAACTATTTCACCTGATAGTGGTAAAGCCTCAGACATGACTCGCTTCACATTTTCAAGTGCCTCAAGATAAGAGGGCTTTCTCGGCACTACCTTGTCCGCTGAAGCATTTTTTGGGCAATGTGCATCACTACTCGGAGAGGACTTTTACATCGAGATTCATCATCATGGGGAGGACCACCATGGTGGGTTATAGAAAAAGATGATATCTCTTGCTCCTTGGTCTTCTAGCTACATAGAGGGTTGTTGTAGCTCTCATCTAAAGAAGAAACTTCAAGATCGACCAAACTGTCATGAAGAAAGCCTTCATGAGGAAGTTCCTATTGAATACCTTCGGAATTAATGTTCCCACTATTGGGAAATGAGGGAGTAGAGTCTTGGATTCCAACAGATAATTGTCTGAAGGCTTTAAGAACTCCTGCATTGAGTACAGCCTTGTAACAGATTGGCCTTTGATTTCATGACTGTGCTGGGCGGGTCTTCTTCTTAGATGCCTTCTTACTCAATATAGAAGGTGTGTCTACCTGCTCAAAAGAAATGATCAGGTTAGGCTGATTATCTCTGATCAAACTAGGTGTATTTTCATGACATGGTTGTCTGTATGATATGGGGGAGTATTCCCCACAACCCTCTTAGACTACAATATATGTGTACATCTGTTTCGAAGTGAACTGTTAATGTGTCACTCCACTAGTAGGGATAGATTTATGCATCTTTCCTTGAGAGGCTGCTGAAGCTGTTATAATATCTTGGCAGGCATCCAGAATATGAGCAGATATTTGCTTCTTCTCTTTCACCATTGATAGAATATTATTGTTGACTTTAGCTGCCATAACGGGGATATACGTCCATTCCTTTCTTGGAGTAGGTGTGTGTTCCTACTCCTGTCCTCCTTTTCTTCTCAATGAATCCTAAAAGTACTCAAGTGTGGGGGTAGAGAGTTGAGTCCGCCTCCTTTAAGTCACTGGAGCTTTCTGACTGACTTATCCAAGTGCTACCAAACAAGACTATTGGTAGGCCTGATCAATACTAGCAGGTGTATGTGCCTACTGATTGCACTTCGCCGAACGTAGTTGACGAGATCCATCATATGTAGTCAGACGAGCCTGCTGACTTGTTGATGATTTATAAACAGGTGTATGTTCCTATCTATAATACTCCACCGGAATTGCCTGGCAGGATTGGCGTGCTGCTGTGAGAAGATTCTGCTGGACAGCATAATTAAAATGGACGGGTGTATGTTCATGCTCGTTGTTTTCCACCATGTTAGGTTGGTGGACTTTTTCGGATATGGCAGAGATGAGAACCTGCTCACTGTTGACCGTATTTCGCCTCTGGTGATTCGTCTTTCCTGCTCAGGTTCGAGGAACCTGAGCCAAACACATGGAGTCGATACCCTCATCATGTTGAGGGTGCACTGCCGCACGAGTCTAGCGGCGATTGTTGATGGGAGCCCTCAGGAAGGACTCATATCTACATGAATTAAGGCCCTGAGGGGCCTTCTCATTCACCTCCTCAGAATATGGGAGCTAATAGTGATTGCGTTCTGGGGATAATGACCCGAAATGGTTGGAGACAGTGGTTAGCACTGCCTGGTTTTTGATTGATGGTCATTTCTGTCCGAACGACCAAGTTGAAATGTTCACATGGAGGGATTGTCAAGCAGACTCCAAAGATGGTATGGTACTATGTCGATGGTACTTCTTAACCAGCGCATTTGATACCCAGAGTTGAAGAATCTGAGTAGGTGATGTCATCCTCAGAGCGGACAACGATCCAGCAGGAGTAGCAGTAGTGGCATTCGCAGCAGATGTTTTCACAGCAAACATATTCACGGGTGTGAACTTAAGATAATCCATTTTGGAAATGCAGAAGATCTTGAAAAAGGTTTCCTGTTTGATATAACAAACAAAATCAAGATAAGATTCGCTGCTACATCTTTTGGATGATCACATATGTTATTGACTATCTTGTTGACCCTCTCATTGGGTTTTAAATAGGGGCCTAACAAATAAGTAAAACATCACTTTAACATGGTTATGGATTCAAGTCGGGTTCACAATTTTTTGTTTCCTCTGGAATTGGGGATGACCTCGTTTATTTATGGTTCAAACATTCCAATCGGTTTCTAACGGGGTTGGTCGTAAAACCAGAAACATCCAATGATTCTATATCTATCTGGACCTAAATTCCAAAGGTAGTTTCTCATTAGTTCTGAACCAATAAGTCTTAATAATTTGAATTGGTCGAGAGGATGGGAGGTCAGACTCATCACACCTTTTTTGGGGAATTATTGTCCACTCTGGGACTCTCTTTATAGATTTATGTTATGTTCATGAATCCTTATTACATTACCAAGTATAAATTGAGCTTTCCTTTAGACCTGACAATCAATGATTAATATGTAAGAAATTTAGAGAATCCATTATATGTATTCTAGGTTCTTCATCGATAGAGAATCATCTGTATTTGTTAGAGATTCTTAGTCAATGGTATCCTTCAATACATAAAAGTCTCTTGGTCATTATGATGACAATACTGGTTTTAAAGCCACTCAGTGAGGCACAAGAAGTTTATTGTCATTCAGAAGGACATGAATTATTTCAAGGATGGGATCATACCCGCATATGAGCTACCTATGTATCCTTTTTTTAAAAAAGGAATCAGAACCCACATAGTTCGAGTGAGGGAGTATAATATTTATGCATGATTGATGGCTCAAAGAAAGATGTCATGATTACCTTTACACTCTAATCTCACGTGATTCATGTTCGTTGTGAGAAATAAGAGGTATTGGTGAAACCAGAAAATTGTGCCCAGAAAGATGCAATTATGTGGGGCTTATGTATGTATAACTGCCCAAAATAGATGAGTATTGGGAAGAATCACAGGAACAAGGTTCATAAATGTGTATGCACTTTATGGATATTTGGATACTCTAATCATAGGGCTTACTCCTAAGGAAGATTCCCAAGATAGGAAGGGACTTATGGCTGGGTTTTCTTCCTGAGAAGGAAACCCAGATAAAAAAGTAAATTAAGACTGGTTAAGAGAAATTAAGGCTGGGGCTTACTTCTGAGAAGAAGTCCCAGATTAGAGGGATTTGAAAATTAAGGGACTTGGGGTTTACTCCTGAAGAGGTTTCCGAAATTAGAGAATCGGGGGCTTACTCCTCAATAGGAGGCCCAAATGAGGACTTGGGGCTTACTCCTAAAAAGGATGCCCAAATGAGGACTTGGGGCTTACTCCTGAAAAGGAGACCCAAATTAGGGGACCTGGGGCTTATTCCTGAAAAGGAATCACAAGTGAGGACATGGGGATTACTCCTGAAAAGAGGCCCAAATTAGGGGACCTGTGGATTATTTATGAAAAGGAACCCCAGGTGAGGACTTGGGGCTTACTTCGAAGGAGGATTCTCACATTAGTGAGAATTTAGACTAGGGCATAATCTTCAAAAGGAGGCCCATGAATATGGTTCTCTCATCTTAAAGGATGAGGTTAAATGAATGAAATCTCTAACTTTAGTGACATAAAAATGTGTAAATCGCTATGTTTTGAGAGATGTTCTGCAAAATTCCTTTTAGATAAGGAATTCAATCAAGAATACATTCCATAAATGGCTTTGAAGAGTGTCTTGAAGACTAAATCATGAATAGGGGTGGTGGAATGGCATAAGAGAGGTGAAATAGGTAGGAGAGGCACCCAAAAAGATATGCGTGCGGAATTCCTGGCAGGTGTGCAGGTACTGTGTGGGCTCGCAAGTCCTGGTCATGCAGGTATACCTGTGCGACACATGGGTACTTGCGCGATTGTTATCCAGTAGGGTAACACTTGGGAGATCCTTGACCAAAGCCTTTAGAACTATCCCGAGCTACCTCCAGAAGAGTGGTGCAGAAGTTTCAATGAATAGGTAAGGAGGTGCACAAGTGTTAGGGAATTCTAACACATAGAGGTTATTCCTCTTGTTCAGACCTTCCATTCTTGGTAAATAATTACCATAGAAGTGTTTGGAAGACTTGAAGAATAGACTTGGGCGTTCAGAGCTTTGTATCTGAATTCTAGAAAAAATCCTCCTGAAATGGGGGGCCCACCAGGGGTATTTATAGGCTGGAGAAGACCCTTGGCGGTTTACAAAGAGGGAGCACAAGTCACTTGTGTGACCATTAGGTGGCGCGCAAGTTTAGTTGCATTACAGTGAGGGATCTTTGATGAACTATAGGCAATGTCCTCCTTGTTCATTCCTTTTTCTATTTTTGATTTTTTCTTCAAAGGAAGAATCAATTTTTTCTATGTAGTTTCCCTTTCTATTCCTTTAGACAATGTGATGAAAAGGAGCGTCAACACCCACAGAATGAATGTCTGGGTGTTCCTACTTATCCCATTAGAAAGGGAATCAATCCACATGTAGTTCTGAGAAATTTCATGTAGTTTTACATCTTGCAGCAAGGACGTGGACAGATCATAGTTTCATGGTATTAGAGATAGGACTAGATATAGAAAGGGGGGAGGGAGAAACATGGTGTGGTAATTATAATACCCAACATGAATGAGGACAGTATGATTCTATATCACACCATGTTATCCCTTGGGTGGTATTAGGTTGAGGGACTAAAAATGAAAGTTGGGATGGGCCCAAGGAAATGTGTGTGGGAATTCCTACATACCCCATTATGATGGGGATCAATCCAATGTATTTCTAGAAGTGTCATGGTACGGTACCAATGATAGGGACAATATTGTCATCTGGTTCTGACCCACAAACCAAAATAAGCATCATTGGATAGATCTTGTTAGTACTTTAAGATGGATATATGTGTTTTTTTATTAAGAAATAAACCTAGGGAGGAGAATCCATGAATTCCTACAAGAATCAATCCATAAGTAGGCATTGAAAAATGGTAGGGTGGATAATCGCTACCAAAAATGATATCCCCTCGAGTGATGACATCACAATGCAGTGTCATGTTTTTTCATGAATCCAGGACAATAATGTTATAGTTTTGGTATGTATAATAGAACCAACCCTTTATTTCAATATCTTGTATTAAATACATAATAGTATAAAGTCATGTAGAATTAAGAAGCATAGTTTAATGTAATATGGACCATACACGTACAGAAGAAACAATGTTTTATGGGGGGAATTCGCTAGGCATGATAAAGCATACTCGATGTGAATGAGGACAAGGTCCACACCCCAAAACAAAAAATTTCGAGAAAGAAACCATATGCTGAGGGGCTAGGAAACGAATGAAGAATATGGAGATGGACATGTGGAAGAAGCATCTAAGTTTTCCTACATATCCCAAGAGGATGGTAATCAAGACATATATAGTTATGAGGGTGCAGTTTAATACCATATTGGACAAGAGTCATGAGAGACTTGCTCATAGAAAGAGATTATGTGGTGCAGCTTTTGAAATCCTGATATGAATAAAGACATGATCCCACACACACCACACCATGGAATACTATGAATTTCGGGGCCAAAATGTTGAAAAGAATAAGTAATTATTTGGTCCTAAGCTGGACCCAAAGATGAGATGCTTGGGCATTCCTACATATCCCATGAGGATGGGAATCAAGATGTACATAGTTTTAGGAGATGAGGTTTTTATGCCTTGTTGAAAGGAAATAGAGATATCATAGTTTATGTTCTTAGAGCTCATACCATAGATAAGTGAATCTCATCCAAATGGGCGTAAACCACCACCAATTACCTAATACCATGTGAGTTCTGCATGATGTCGGAAACAAGGGTGGAGAATGTCTTCGCACAATGTGAAATACATGAAGAGAGGATGAAAGTGTGGAGCCCTGAATAATGCCTCACCGTGGTTTTGTCCTCCTTATGTGAAAACACACAGAGTGGGATAACACCAAGAGTGGTGAAATTCTAGTTGGACATGATACAGTATAAAATTTTGTGAGTCATGAAACCAATAATTAGGGCTTGATAGGGTTGGTGCGATGATGGAGGATTTTTGTTCACTATGTTCAAAACACTAAAACCATATTGTGTAACCTAAAATTGTAATGAAAAATGAATGTCGACCACTGAACATATTCAAAATGTAGAACTTTTATCAATTTTTTGTTGGAAATCCTCAAGGACACTAACCCAAAATGGTAGGAGAACCCTAGGTCCTAGAATCCCTATTGTTCAGGGGTCCTTTTGGATATGAAAGATGATAAAATCCCATATGATGGGGAACAAGATTCTTAAAAATGGGAGATAACATGTCTATGTAGAATCCAACACTCCAGGTCCTGAACCAGAGTGCTACTAGGAACATTGGTAAACATCCAAAGTGAGTTGAGGGGACCGAGTCAAGAGCAGCTGACTCGAAAAGATGATGTTAGGACCAATAGGGGCCTATATACCATGAGAGGGGGGTGAATCTGGGTATGGATATTCTTTTCTTAATAATTATTCCTATCACACTAGATCTTGACCTCTTTATTACTAGGGTAACTTTGTTTAAAATTTTGTGTTTATTATGACCACTTCTTTTCTTCTATATCTGATAATGATGATTTAAATGCAGTGCGAGGGAGTAAGCAGGTAGAAACAGAGATTTTAACTTGGTTCACCCTCACTAGGATACGTCCAAGGAGCATACAATGGTGATGTTCTACAATACCAAATCCACTAAAGAACACTGTTGTTTACAAGGTTCGGGCTATATCAATTCTATGACCAGGTTCACTGCCTTTAAACGGTGTAGGTTCAGATCATTTCTTTCCCAAGGGTCACTCCCTCTCTCTCTATCTCTCTGGGTCACTGCCGGTGTAGAGGATCACCTTCTTCCTCTTCCTTTGCTCATTACTCTATAATGGATCCACTAACAGTTTATAGAACTGTAGGTATCTTCATTATCACTAATGAATACATCCTCTGTTGTATGTATATGCTCTGTGGATGTCCAACTTTCCCTCATAGATGAATTTCACTTTGCACCAAATGTATTCGGTAATCTTCCAGATTTCATGAAACCCTGAATTACTGCTGAGAATCATCCTTACCTGACTCCCTTCTCTAAGCTGGCACACAAATATTGGTGTGAAAGTTATAACTAGTTTGAAAGTGCACCTCAACCACTTGCACGACACAAGATTCTACAACTCCAAACGTGCGCGACTCAATCCCTTTTACGCCCAAACCAATACTGGCGTGCAATTACCAACCGGCGTGAATCTTCAAAAACCAGCGTGCAAGTCCACCTCAGCCTCTTTCCCGACACCTCCTTCTTCAACTAATCACTTGGGCGAACCCCTTCCTTCCTCACCCAAACCACCTTAGGTGCGCAACTATCACCTGGTGCATAGGATGTACTTGTGCGACCACACACCACTTGCGCGACCACCACACTAGCGAGATGGGAGCTCTGATTTTTCAAATTTTTGAACTCCCTAAAAAATGAGGAGGGGTAGTCATGTATTTATAATAATTTGGTCACCTTGAACAACGGACTGCAAGTCACCCCTCAGTGTGCAAGTTTGGTGGCGATAGTGCAGCCGCCCTGCTGCCCTAGCCTCTGCTGCGCCGGTCACCTACTCGAACAAACCTAATACATGTGTGATCCTATTTACTTTTCCATATTTTGATGTTCTAGTCTTGAAAAACATATGGCATGCATGTTTCTTCTCGTTCAAGTCAATGGCGCACAAGTCCCTCTTTACAAAACCGCTTATCTCCATTTGTCGATTTTCAGGCCCCAAAAATTTGGCAAACACTGGAAAGTGGCGCCTCCTTGTGTCTGCACTTTTTGTACCCCCTACAGATCATCCATTCCATTGTCGACGTTCTTGAATCAAACATGGATCATTAACCACATCCCTTGAACTGGACATTCCATGATGAAATCCCCCTTGTCAACAAATTTTTATGTCATGGTTTTCTTTGTCAACAATCACAACACAATGTCCCCTTTTTCAACAAACACAATCACCTCAAAAATGCATCAATGATACCTTGTGGGATTTTTTTCCAACAATATCCCCCTTTTGGTTTGTTGACAACTCTTCCATAAAATCATTCATCGTGAATTTTTCAGCCACCATTTGCCTATTGTGATTTTAATAGTGATCAAGGATTTACTCAACACATACTCTAAGCCCATATGAGCAATTCTCGGTGTGAGAAATAAGAGTAAATGAAATGTTCATCAATTAATCACTTCAACTATGACACCCACTTTTGACACCAAACTGATACCAATTTTTGGAAATATTCTTACCACATTCCAACACTGCTCTTCTGCATCACTCTTCTGCCTTTATCAAGATCCTTAGTTGTCATGATATCTATTCATTAATCGACCACTTCTAGAATTGTTGGATTTAATACTCATCCTATTTCTCATTGCTCTCCCCCTATCTCGCTGATCCACATGTCAGCTTCTCCCAATATAAATCATGATTTATCAAATTACCACACTATCTCCCCCTTGAAAAATCACTATTTTGTCCCCATTTGTCAATGAACCCAATACCAAATTCTTTCCAGTCTGTAACAGAGTAGAGAAATCATATCAGCACATTAGGGGAAAACACATCATACCTTCGGGAGGGGGGGGGGTTCCACATCCACAGTCATTCAAGTGTGGGGATTTGACTAAACTCCCAAATCCAGTCAATTCCTCTCAAAAGCTTCCTTGGGTAAAGCCTTTGTTTGAATGTCTGCAACCTGTAGCTCTTTTGGCACATACTTCAAACTCTTGATTCCCTGTTTAACCTTATCCTTTATAAAGTGACACTTTATCTCAATTTTCTTTTTCCTTGAGTGATTGATAGTGTTTTTACTGAGATTTATATCACTTGAGTTATTGCCCTGGATTCTTATCGGATACATCACATCCACTCCCATATCTTCAAGCTGCTTCTTCATCAAAGATAATTGTGTACATTCTTGAGTGGCCGCAATATACTCAGCTTCTTCGGTGCTTAATAAAATGAAATCATAATTCTTGCTTAACCAAGCAATACATAGTCCAAAAAGATAGAATTCACCTCCAGTTGTTGATTTCCTGTCATCCACTGAACCGACCCAATCGGCATCAGTATATCCCAATAACTCTGTCTGAGATTTTTCATAATATTTCAAGCTGATGTCCACTGTCCCTTTGATATACCAAAGTATTCCTTTCACTGCATGCATGTGGCAATCCTTGGGATTACTCCGATATCTCATTGATTGGAATGTGGTGAAAACAATATCTGACCTTGTTGAGGTAATGTTCAATAAATTTCCAATAATTTGTCTGTATTCTGTGATATTAACTGCCTTTCCATCCTCATCTTTGGACAACTTCATCCATGATAGCAACTAGAGTCTTCATATCCTTATGTTTTTCCATTCCAAACCTTTTAAAAACCTTCTTGGCATAGTTGGATTGAGAAACGAATGTTCCATTCCTTACTTGTGTAACCTGTTGACCAAGGAAAAACGTTAGCTCTCCAATCATTGACATTTCAAACTCACGTTTCATGATTTTGGAAAATTGTCTGCACTGAGCTTTATCTGATCCACGAAATATTATTTCGTCGAGATAAACCAACACCATCATCCTTGGATTACTATCATTTTTGAAATAGAGATTGTAATCAACTCCCCTATGATGTGAACCATGCTTCTTCAAGTACTGATCAAGCCTTGAGTACCATGCTCTTGGTGCTTGTTTCAGACCATAGAATGGATTCTTCAGTCTGAAAACATTGTTCTCATCCTCATGAATGAGAAAACCATTTGGATGCTTAATATATACTTCCTCCTCCAAAAACCAATTCAAGAATGTAGATTTGAAATCCATCTGGAACACTTTGAACATCAGTTGCACTACAATGATTTTAAATAATCTAACTGTCTCCAGCCTTGAAAATGATGCAAATGTCTAATCAATATTTGTTCCCTCTATCTGGGGGTAACATTTTTACACCAGTAGTTCTTTGTTTCGAATCACTATTCCATCTTCGTTCATCTTGTATCGAAAGACCCATTTAGTCCCGATGACGTTCTTATCTGATGGCCTCAAATGAATCTCCCAAGTATGGTTTTTCTCAATTTGATCATGCTCTTCATTAATAGCTTGAACCCATTTTTCATCATTAGCTACATTAGCAAAAAATTTCTACTCTACCTGAGATAACAATATGTCTGCAGTAGAGACTTCATTATTGTTGTTTGAACTGCAGCTCTCTGATCACCAATGATATCCTACCTATCAATTTCAGCTAGACTCTTTGGTTTCCTTGCAGACACAGACTTGAAATTTTCATGTTCATCATTAGTGTCTTCTTCTGAGTCATCCAATTATTTCTTTGATATATCTTACAGCTAATTTTGTTATTGAATGCTCCCACTATGTTATGCAACACTTTTTAGAGTTATTCCCATAAACATTCTTCTTCTTCTGCCTCATTTATTCTCATCTTCAACTTGGCATTGATCCACTAACAAAATCTCTAATCCTACTGATTTGAAACTCAATGTAGGAAACAAGAGATAAAGTTAATAACACAATCACATCCGATTTTGCTATGTTGCTCCCTTTCTTCTTCAACTCTGGTACCTGATTTGAATCTCTGGAGCATATCAATTCTCCACTTTATATCTTTAGATGACACTTCCCCTTGGATCATATCTCCCTAAAACCTAAAACACTTTATTAATAAGTTAACAACATTTATATACATATAGATAGGGGTTTTTCTAGAATTCTCATGATGAGGATAGTGGTCAATCCTAATAGGTCAACCATTTTATTCTTCTTTGGAGTTCATCACAATCCTTTCATTCTTTTTCCAGCTGACTAGCCAACTTCAACTACTCTGGCTATATGATTATGAATTCATTACCCACATGTTGAGCCTTTTTCAGATATGTAGATTTTGTAGGCCCGTCCATTCTCACCACTTGCAGTATAAACCCACTAGTACACATTTCATTCATTGAGGTTCTCCCAAAATTCAATTTTTCTTGATTATTTCTCTAATAATGAATCTCATTTCTTGTCATCTTCCCTTGCTTCCTCCACCATTACAAGAATCATGCCCCTTCCTCCATTTTTTGTCATGGCATATGACATGAGAATTTCTCAATTTATTCTTTGTTCATTTTTATTTTATTAGATTACTGAGTCACTACACTATTTTTCATTGCCGGTGAGTCCTCCACTTAACGTACATTCTTTTTACTCACAAATGTAGCATTTACTCCCTTTTTCTTCCAGATTTGTTCCTTCTCTTTCTTAGAGATCTGTTGTGATTGTGAAAGTGGAGGTGACTGATACACCATTAGTTTAGCTCAATGTGATTATTTTGAGGCTCTATGCCTATTCTTCAACTTAAAAATTTTTCTTTTAGTGTAGAATTTCTCTTTATGCATCGCTGGAGTCAAGAATCTCCTTTCGAGACCCTTTTCCTTTCCTGCTTTCTTTGTACTGCAATGTCTCACAAAATTCGCATAATGAGAACATACAAAACAAATTCCATCAAAGGCATAAATCATTTCATCATTTTTCATCCAAGATATTGATGTATCTTGATTTCTTCCTTTGATATTTATCTCATGATCTTCCTGACACATACTCATGGTGTTTCCCATTCTTCCACAATAATATCATCTAATAGATGCTTTCATCTAAGAGATCTTCATTCTGATTTCTCATAACACTTCTTCTTATTCTTAGATTTAGAAATATCTCTATTTTCACAGTAAAAAATGTATTCTTGAGCCTCTTAGAATTATCATGATGTGTGGCCATGAATCCCGCAGAAATAGCACATGTCTTCACTACTTCTTGTAATTGTTCTCTTAGGCCTTTCTCCAGCACCTGTTGGATTTTTTCCACATCTGGAACTGTTCACAGCTCTCTTTCTATCATGCATGGGAGGTTATTCATCAAATCCAATACCTTTTTTCCCAAACTGTATGGTCTTTGAGCTGATAAAATTTCTTCTTTCCTCTTTTCAAAAATAGCAAATTTTCTTTTCATTTCATCATCACCTGCCAAAGGTTAATCAAATAGTTAGTGCAAGGCACCCTTCATTTTAGGATTTCCTCTCGCATTAGATTTCTCCACCTCCTTCTTTTCAATTTGTATATCTTCTTACAAATTATGAATCTTCATGACACTTGATTCAATTTGGGCATTGAGTTCTCTTCTGAGATACTTTCCACAACTCATATCATCTTCCAGTTCTCGTGTGATCTTTTCTACCATATAACATTTCTCCTTTAATTTAAATTTTTCTTGAGAAACAGATTCATATACAGATACATTATCCTTTTGTAGCCTTTGATTCTTCTGAGCTAGTTCAATAATTGTGTAGCAAGATCATCATTTTAGATTTCAAATTTTGAATCTCATCTGTGTTCAGATTCTTCCCCATGACACCAGCGCTTGATTTCTCTACATTTGTAGATCAATTTCACAATTCTTCATCTTGAGAATCATTTTTCTCCATTAGATCTGTTGCAACATCAATAATCCATTGATTCAAACATATTAGCTTGTTGATCTTAGTTTCCAGTGCTTGGATCTGAATATCATTAGATTTCATTTCATCAGTGAATTTCTGATCTAATTCCTTCTCTTTGTGCACAACTTCCACTCTTCGACTTTTGGGAGTTTCTTCATCATTAGTAATTCCGGTGTCACTTTGATGTTCATGTGCTCCACTCATTCCTACATCATGGTTGATTGAATCAATATATTCCCTATTAGATTCATCCAGGCCTTCCATTAGTAAGTTGTTTGATTAATTTAGTCGAATCACACTTTTTTCATAAACACTTCCACACTTAGGGATATCACCTATAATCTGATTCCTCTTTGATGTTTTACCTTTTCCATGGAACAATATGATAAGAGCAGACTAGATCTTTAACATGAGAAATATACTAAACCTTTTCAGAGAAAAAAATCTATTAAAAGAAACCCATCCCTCTGATACCAATTGTTAGGACCAATGGGGCCCTATATACCCTGAGAGGGGGGTGAATCAGGGTATGTATATTCTTTTCTTATGAATTCTTCTTACCCCACTAAATCGTGACCTATTTATTACAAGGGTCACTTTTTTCAATTGTTTGTTTATTATGACCACTTATTTTCTTCTTTATCTGATGTTGATCTTTTAATGAAGCGCAGTGAAGTAAGCAGGAAGACACAGAGATTTTTACTTGGTTCACCCTCACTAGGCTACATCCAAGGAGAATACAATGACGATTTGAAACTATACCAAATTTACCAAACCACACTTCTATTTACAATATTTGGGCTAGATCTCTTATATACATAGTCCCACTACATTTACAAGGTTTTGGGTCAGCTCGCTGCTTTCCCAAGGGTCACTCCTTATCACTCTCTATGGCCAACTCCCAGTGGATAGGATCACCTTCTTCCTCTTCCATTTCTTACTGCTCGAGAAAGGATCCAATAATAGTTTATATACCTGTATGTATCCTCATTATCACTAATGAATACATCCACTATTGTATATAGATGCTCTGTTGAAGTCCAACTTTCACCAGTAGATGAATTTCACTTTTCACCAAAGGTATCAGGTAATCTTCCCGATTTCACGCAACCATGAATTACTGCCGAGAATCAACCATACCTAGTGCCCTTATCTAGGATGGTGCAAAAGTATTGGAATGCATTTTATAACTGGAATGCAAGTCCACCGCAACCACTTGTGTGACACAAGCTTCTGCAACTCCAAACTTGCGTGACTCAAACACTTTTATGCCCAAACCAATATTGGCGAGCAATTACCAAGCAGTGAAAAACATCAAAAACTGGAACGCAAGTCCACCTAAACCACTTGTGTGACAACCCTTTCATCAACATAACACTTTGGAGAACCACTTCTTTCCTCTCCCAAAGCACCTTAGGCACACAACTATCACCTGGAGTGCATGTTGTACTTCAGCGACCACACACCACTTGTGCGACTACCACACCTGCACGACGGGATCTCTAATTTTTCTAAGTGTTTAACATGCTAAAAAATGAGGTGGGGTGGTCCTGTATTTATATTCATTTGGTCACCCTGCACGACAGAGTGCAATTCTCCCATTAGCGCACAGGTTTCTCCATCCTAGTTCAGCCACCCGGCTGCCCTAGCCTCTCCCACACTAGTCACTTATGTGACCAAACAACCACTTGTGCGACCAGACCTAAAACATGTGTGACCCTCTTTCCTTTGCCATATATTGATGTTCTGATCTTGAAAAACATATGAAATGGAAGTTTCATTTTGTTCAAGTAAACAATGCGCAAGTCCCTTGCCAAAACCACTTTTCTCCATTTGTCGATTTTCAGGACCAAAAATTTGGCAAACACTAGAAAATGGCACCACCTGGTATCTGCTCATTTTGTACTGCCTCCAGATCATCCATTCCATTGTCGAAGTTCTTGAATCAAACATGGATCATTAACCACATACCTTAAACTTGACATTCCATGATGAAATCCCCTTTTTCAACAAATTAGTATGTCATGGATTTCTTTTTCAACAATAACAACACAGATGTCCTCATTGTCAATAGACACAATCACCTCAAAAATGCTTCAATGATACCTTAGGGGATTTTTTACCAACAAATGAGTGATGGACATTAAATTTAATATCTCTCCAGAGGGAGAGGAACATGGAATTGCTATTAGAAACCCAATGTAAAAGAGGACATGGAGTCCATATATTCCACATAATTCCCATGGATGAAATTATGACAGGGCTCCATGAAGATGATGAGGTTTTTAAGAAACAGGGATGGACCAGAAGACTAAATGTTCTAGTGGTCCTACATATCCCATGAGGATGGGTGTCAAGCCATACATAGTTCTCGAAGAGGCTATTTAGTTTAACATCATGCAGTAAGGATGTAATGAGGCTTGTGTACGGCATGGTGAGTAACCCGACATGAATGAGGATATGGAGTCAATACCAGACCATAAAATCATAAATAAGAACATGTCCTAGGGGTCCAAAAAGGTCAAAGGACCTGTGATGGGATGTCCTAGCCAGTTTTAAGTTTAATTTTTTGCAGTGTGGATAGTTATTGATATTAGTTTAATTTCATAGATCTTGGACCGTAGATACAAGACCCTTATGTGGGTATTGCCTTACCAAAGTAACTAATTTCACGTGATCAATGCTTGGTGTGAAAAATAAAAAATAGGATCAGTCTCTCCCAAAAATATAAGGGTACATCGATTAGTTGATAAGATAATGTTGGGTAGATCTCGACCAGATCAACACTCTTTCTTAGAGAAGACAAATGTTTAAAGGGATAGTGAGACAAAATGAACCACTTCACCCAATATTTGTGACATATAGGTGTGGTGCTAATGATGGGGGATTTTTTTGACTATGTTCGAAACACGACATCCACATCATGTGACCTGAAATGGGAATAAAATTGAGTGCCAACCTCTAACCATATTCACAATGCAGGACATCTATTAACTTGTCGCTCAAGATCCTCGGGGTTGTGGGCCTAAAATGGTTGGAGAGACCTAAGGAATATAATCCATTTAGTTCGAGGGTTGTTTTGAATTTGAAAGATGATGATGACATAAATAATGGGGATGCATGAAGAATGAATATGCACATGCAGTTTAACGTCATTCAAGATGACGAAACAGAAATAGATCCCCAAGGAGGGGATTACATAGTGCAACCATGATGAACTCAATGTGAATGAAGGAAACATTCTACATCACCCATAGTTATTTGACCCAGGGGGAGATCAGGGAGTTTGGGGTTGGGACAATGGATAGAATATCTAGGAATTCCTATGTATCCCATGACAATGAGAATCAATCCATACTTTGTTTTGAAAGGGACATGTAGTTTAACATCATGTAGTGAGGACGTGGGAGGATAGAAGAATGAAGCAGGGCACATGGTGTGATCATTGTAACCCCAACATGAGTAGGGACAAGGAATTATATGCTACAACATCTGAGATCCTCCAAGGAAACTACACCCAGGGGGTAGTCAAACGAGAAGTGTTTGCAGGATAGACTCTATGAAAATGCATCTGAACATTACTATATATCCCATGAGGATGGGAATCATTCAAAACATAGTTCTTAAAGGTGGTGTGAAGTTTAATGTCATGTATCAAGGATATAAGTTGTTTTGCATGTTAAAATCATACAGTATGGAAATGATAGATCTTATTTTATATTAATAGAGCTCATACCTTTTGGAAGTTTATCTTCCACTCCCATTTTATTGTCATGTAGGATATATTTTGAGTAGTTTTATGACCTTCATCTTGGATGGATCTCTTATTTTAATGTCATGGTAAAGATGAAACTATTTAAGGTCATGTCGGACCATTTACATAGGAAAAGTATTGCCTGAGGAATTATGCATTGGTGGGAGGAGTTATAAGCACACCATCCTTGGTAACTAGTGACTACATGCCATTTGGGTAATCCTTGTGAATGATGTGAGGTCCTTCCTATTTGGGCTCTATCTTGAGTGTATTCCAACTAGGTATAATAGGAATTCTCAGTGCCAACACCGTGTAACCTTTAAGTAAAGAGTGAAAGTGAACTTTCTTGTTGAAATCTATGGCTATCATGTTCTGATACCTTTCTAGATTTTTCCGGGAACACAACATGTTCTCTTCGAGTGCATCTAGTTCAGCCATATAGAATTATTCTTGCCTATCTGGTGCTTTCTGGTCGTAGAAAGCTGTGCATAATGAAGGTAACTGAATCTCAATGGGTAGGGCGACCTCCGTTCCATCCACCAGGGAGTATGAGGTCACCTGGGTGGAATTATGGGTCGTCATATGATAATCCAAAAGGGAAATAGGGAGTGTGTCTGGCCAAATTTTAATGTTCTAACCAGCAAATTTCGACAAGATGTTAGAGATGGTTTTGTTGAATGCCTCAATCTTCCCAATTGAATGTGCGTGATAGTTAGCGGTATGGTTATAATGAATATTTTACTTGGACTACAATTTCTTCAACTCGGCTGCCTGGATGTTGGTGTTGTTATGAGTGAGGATGGAGTAAGGGACTCCAAATAAATAGATGATGTTGGAAATCCCAAATTCAATGATTTAATGGTCCATGAACTCCTTGAGAAGAATTGTCTTTTCTCACTATGAAAAGAAAACCATAGTGGTTAGGATGAACCTACACAGGAGAGACATTGCTGGTTGATATGGTCCCACAACTTCGAGTACCCAGACCGCAAAGGTTCAAGATCACTTTATTGTGTGGAAAGGCTGTAGAGATCGATGCACAAAATTATCATGGATTTGGCACACATGTCACATATGTTAAAACACAATACAGTAACAGATCATGGAGAGAAAGAAATACCCCAGTCTATAGACCTGGTGAGATAGTTTCATCCTGGTCTGATGAGCCCCGCAAGAATAGTCATGAACCTCCACCATGAACTGTGAAATCATACCTCTGTGAATACAACAGAGGTGGACTCCATCAAACCCACATTTGTAGAGGATATCATTAAGAGTAGGGTCATTCCAGAGGGTAAATTGAAATGCATGATATCAGATTCACTCACGCTTAGTTGGATCTATCATGAGTTTACCATGTTGGAGTTACTCGATAAAGGGGGTCCTCTAGTCAGGGTCACTTATAATAATACACTAGGGGGACCTCGGGGTCCTAACATGGAGGCGTCGACAGTAAGGTGGCTTACCTGTGGGCCATCATCATAGTTCGATGTGATGGGGGTGATTACCATTCGATGTACCATGTGGATTATCAAAACATCCAGATCAGGCTCAGAAATAGATACATCTAGGTTGGACAAGGCATTGGCTTGAACATTATACGATCAAGGGACATTGGTAACATATAGCCAAGACAGGAACTGGGCCATCAACTTGTGGGTACTTTCCAATAGTGGTACAAGATCTAGAATCCTCATGAAAATGAATCCATTGATCTTATTGATGACTAGTTCAGTGTCTCCTTTCACATGAAATATGGTAACTAAAACCAAGAGGTCCAACTTGAGGCCATTGATGAGAGCCTGATACTCCACCTCATCGTGGGTACAACCTTATGACATGTGAATGAAAATCATAGAATGGATAGTGTTGGCGTGAGGAAAACAAAACCCAGACCCTCCCTATTGACTCTTCGATCATTGATTCTTCTAGAGATAGGGCTTCTTGAAGCACCCTCAAAGTGAATTTTTAAACATGGAATGTCATAGTCTACCAATATGATTCCATCATCTGGAAAAACATGTTCTAGGGACTTGTCCCTAGGAGAAGGATGGGCGGAAAAGAAGTCTCCCAATACATTCCACGTAATAGCCTTCTGGGGGACCAACCTAATGTCAAAATTCTGGAAGATTACTACTCACTGAGCTAGACATCTTGTCAACATGGTATTGTTAAGCATTTACTTCAGTAAATCCACTCGGGACACTAGTTGTATCTCATACTGCTACAAGTAATGTCGCAACTTCTGGACTGCAAATACCATCGTAATGAATCTTTTCATGATAAGGGAGTATGTGGTCCTTATATCTAGGAGCATGATTATGAGAAAGTATATAATATTTTTTATTCTCTCATTATTCTTTTGGGAGAGAAGGGTGCCGAGATATCAGTCAAGGGATGTAACATAAATGACCATAAGCTTTTTGGAAATGGGTGGCATCAAGACCAGAGGGTGTATCAGGTACTCCTTTATTTCCTCAAAAGTATTCTAACGTTCTTCATCCCACTAATGTACAGTGCATTTCTTAATGAGCCGAGAAATGTTTTTACACGTTCTGGCCAAATTCACAATGAATCGGTGTATGTAGACCCAGTTTCCTTGAAGGCCTCGAAGCTCCTGAATGTTGATCGGAGGAGACATCTGACTAACTGCCTTCATCTTATTCGGATAGATCTCATAGACCTTTTATATAACAAAAAAATAAGAAACTTCTCTGAGGTGACCCCGAAGGAATTCTTCAGTGGGTTAATCTTTAGATGTAGAGAACAGAGGAAGCTGAACACTCGCTTAATGTCTTTGATATGGTCCTGACACTCGCGAGATTTGATCACCATATCGTCTATGTAGAATTCCACCAATGTACTAAAGATTTTCTTTAATATGCGATGAAGGGAATGCTAATAGGTGGCATCTACATTCCTTAGAATGAAGGACATGACCTTGTTGCAGAATGTACCTTGTGGTTCCCGGAAGGAAGTAGACACTTCATCCATGTGGGTCATTCAAGTTTGGTTATACATAAAATACCCATCCATTAAAGAGGAAGCATGAAACCCAGTGGTGGCATCAATCAACAGTTCTCTCACAGGAAGGGTAAAATCACCCTTCGGACAGTGACAATTGAGATCCATAAAGCTGGTGCAGATGCTGATATATCTATTCTTTTTAATGGTGGTCACAATCTTGGCTAATGATCTATGGTACTATACATCCCTAATGAAATTGGTTCTAATGATCTTCTCAACCTCATCCATGACCAGGGAACCATGGGAAGGATGTACCATTCTAGGAGGTTGTTTGAACCCACTATGATTTGTAGGATGACAAAGGCGGTGGATGGCCACCTAAGGATCTAATCCTGGAATCTCATCATAAATCCAGGAAAATACATCATGGTGTTTGTTTAAGAAGTCAGCATACAACCTTTTCTATTAGACATACAAAACAGAATAGATTAATGTGGGATTTGGATTTTTCACATTACTGAGATTCACCTATACCAACTCATTGACCATGCTGAAGACACTTTATTCAAATGGAGGAGGTGCATCTTCCAAAGCCTGCTCTTCACCTATGGAGGAGGGGACCTTAGCGGGAGGTGATAACTCTAATTCAACAAGTCTTGATGGGCCACTAGTGCCTTCCTGAGTAGTGGTGGACACCACATCAAGAGTCTCCTGGTCTATTGAAACTATAGAAATGAATGATATCGACCAGATCACATCTGGTCTTCGGTGTAAGGGGCCATGCATGATGATATCAAAGAAATACTATCATGTAGTCTTGATCTTATTTATCCCATATTGGTTGAAAACGAATTTATGACATATTTTCATTGACAAGTGGCAGACATCCCGATACCTTATAGTAGTAGGGTTCTCTATGATCACTCAATCCTAATTCATGTAGGAAGACGAGGTGATATTTAGACATCCCATTGACTTGGGAATGTTCTTCCCCATCACTCCAGAAAAAAATCATTGTCCCACATTTGGGATCATAGCCTCCAATCGGTTGATCGGAAAAATATATGCATCATTTAGGTCAGTCCACTGGTTAGTCGCATCCATAGCGTGTTCAAACTCATTAGCCTGGATCAACTTTTCCTTTCTCTTGTAAAATTCGGCATCTAGGTTTTGGGATTCACAAGAGGAAATGGAGACGCGTCACCTTAGAGAATACCCACTAAACCATTATGGGAGTACATAAGGCAATGTTCATACTGGTCGAGCTGGTAGGAGAATGGGTAGGGTGCGCACCATTATTTCAATTGGTAGTATTTTTATGAGGAAGGTCCTCATACTGGTTGAGTTGTACACTGGTAGGACCCCTTTTTTGGGTTCACATGAAGCAAGGAAAACCTCCACTTCTTTGATTTCTATGATTAGGAGGACCTTTTTCATTTGTTTTAATGACATGGGGAAGACCCCCATGCCGAAGGATGACTAGATGAGTATCTTCTTCACCTTGACGAAATTTGATAGGAGGAATGACTCCATTCCTGAGGTTATGGGTGCAGAAGAGGCCTATGTACTGGGTTTCAATGCAGTGGGGAGGAAATTCACTCGGATTGATGGTGGCAAGAGGAAGACCTCCATGCTGAGATAGGGAGTGGGAGGACATGTGCCTTCATTGGTGATGGAATGGGGAGGACCTCCTTACTGGATTTCATTGTCACAAGCTGGCCTGCGATGGACACCACCCGTGTCGGTGACTAGGAGAGTTGACCTACCCTCCTCGTGGGGTGGTTTAGGTCTTGATCTGGGCCATGTGTATGTTTTCCCCTACCTGGCATAAACAGGGGATGGATGGTATGCAACAGTTGTGGAAGGAGCCACGGTAGCCGTTTATATTGACACTACTTGGTGAGCGTCCTCCTCAGCCAACACCCCACGCTGTCTTCAGGTTAACTGAACTGGGGCTGGTGGTGCAAGTGCCTAACTCACCTACTCCTTAGCCTGTGAGGTCGGGTGGCGGTGCTGACACAGTCTGGTGGGAGCCCTCTTTGGAACCCACAGGAACATGATTCCAGCTGTTCTAGTTCGAACATCCCTCACCTCATTCGCATAGGGGAGGGAGTCGTCAATGTATTCCAAGTAGAGTCTCCCAAAATTATTATACGTTGGGGTGGGGAGAATTTCCTCCCTATGTAGCCGATGGGGGAAGCGATGATGATGAGGAACAAAATCCTCTAGGTCATGTCGAGCCATATCCGATGTTGGGATAATCCCCTAATCCTCATATCGTCGAATGAGATCATTAATTACCCCTATCTAAATGAATTCAGATCGGGATATGGGGCGGGGGTGCCTAGTAGCCTTGCACATGGAGGCTTTTATGGGATAGATGAGGCCACACGATATTGCCACATTGACATTTCCCCTTCCCCTATGTCTATGGATGGTTGTTGATTGGTTTCCTATCATTACAGCTTGGGTCCCGAAATGTAAGGAAATTAACCATTAGTGTTGAAAGAAGAAAAGCTACATCCAGTACCCCAATTCTATTCCACCTTCTAGAGTTGGTAAAAAGGTACTACACTGACAACATCTCATATCAGGATGTCCAATATTCAACTGCCCCAATTTCTATTGTGTTTCACATCCGGCCCACTATTTTCTTAGTGGGACCTGGCATGGGATAAATGGATTCGGTGACTTGATAATCCACTGATTACTCAAGCTCTATAAATCTTCAAATTGAGGAGAATATGTTCACACCGAGTTCACCATTTCTGTTTTGGATGCTTTCATCAGGGCGCACATCCGTCTTTTGAGACAACACTATTTGTTTCCCCGCATTCTTGCTTTCCAATTGTGGAAAACATCAATCTTTTATTCAGGTAATTTTTATCCTTGATCAAAATGTAATGATGGGATGTCAGATCCTTATTCCATGGATTACCCCTTCGATCTCATTACCTGGTCTGGGTCTCCCATATACACCTAAATGGTTGTTCGTGAAACTCTTCTGAGTTCCATGTCTTCATGGATTCTGGTTAATTATGTTGCGTCTGTTTGAACATTCCAATGGGTCCAACTAGGGAAGAATCCTTCATTCAAGGGATTAGTCATGTTGGATATCACTGGTGTGTCTATATTCTTGAACACTGAGGGGTATGGATTTCGTCCTCATATTATAGGGCATCTCGAGGGTGCGGAAGCTCAAGGAATCCTGTATTGACTCTAGAAAATTATAATCCATTTTCATGTCTTTAAGGTTTTCCTTAGCTTCCCTTGTTTTAAATAGGGTATTCTACAAGTTTAATTTCTAGAGGAGATAGATAGAACTTATCTGAACACTTATTAGAGTCGATTATATGGGTGAAACCCCTTGAAGGAACACTGATGTTGGGGCAAATGTGTGGTTAGTTATCAGATTGCTGCTAGGAGCAGTGAGAATGTGGGTGACAAGATCACACTTGGATTTGGTGACCTTGGTAATAATCATGATGGATATGGAAGGTTGAGTGAAGTGGATAGATAATGATATGGAACCGATGGAAGTATGATGGTGATGTTGGGAGTGATCCTCAAGGAGGCTTCCTACATATCCCCATGGTAGGGAATCAAAGTCAATGTAGTTCAGGATGGGTGCATATAATCAGGGTGTACACATAGGAAAATGAACCAATGATATTCTGGGGCTTACGCTTGGTTAGCGGCCCGAGATGGTATGAATCCGTGGGGGTGGACAAGAGATGTGGGTCCCAATAAAGGGGACTACAATGGCTAACTATCGATTGTCGTCTACAATGACTTAATGCTGGATAGGGATCAAAATGGCATACTACTAGATGGGAATCACAATGGATTACCCCTGGATGGGGATCACAATAACTTACCACAAGATGGGGATCACAGCGACTTACCACTCTACGGGGTTGAACCTCGTGGATGCGTCCTATGTATCCTTGTGGTAGGGACTCAACGTCCAAATAGTTCATGATGGGGGATATAGTTTAACATCATGCGGGATGAAGGCGGACTGACCTAAAGTGGTCCAGACTGACGGGTGTTGGGCTTGAACATCAAGGAGGTTCCTACATACCTGGCATGGATAGGAGTAAGGATCAAAGTCCATGTAGTTCAGGATGGAGGATACAATTTAACTTCATGTGGGATGAAGGTGGAATGATTTAATGTGGTCAGGACCAATGAGTGTTGGGCTTGAACATCAGGGAGGCTTCCTACATACCTTTCCTAAAAGACAAGGATCAAAGTCCACATTGTTTGAGAGCATATATTTAAACGTCATGTGGGATGTAGATGAACTGACATGAAGGGGGTCAGGACATGTGGGTTATTGGGTTGACCAATGACGAGGCTTCCTACAATCCTTGCTCCGAAAGGGGCATGGATCAATGTACATGTAGTTCAGGATGAGGGTTTGGGGATTACATGATAAGGCAACCTAAGAAGAATTCCATGGTCAATGCATACTCAAATCCCACATGAGGCATTCTCAATTTTATAAACAAGATGAATCGAAGACCTAACAATCACATTGAAAATGGTGTGTCCCGAGAAAGTGGAGTGGGTATTACGTGTGGTTAGCAGCCTAAAGAGGATATAGGGGCTTATGTGTGGTTATAGTCCTAGGATGATGGAGATTAGGACATTATCTATGATGGAGGCCCGATGGCATTAAATCCCAGAGGTAGAGGATGGGGTAACGAAGGTCCATGTGCACATATCCTCTCTAGTCTTTGGCATTGAAGAAGATAGGATGAGCAAGGGTTGACACCTCATGTAATAAAGGATAGGGTCTTATACCAAGATGGTTTGCCTTCCCCATGGACAAACGCTACACCAAAAAAGAAGAACTCATTCCATGTGAGGATGATCTCACTCCCATTGAGTTGAGACGGCATGGCGAATGTCTATGGTGGGGAACCATATGTAAAATGCATGGGGTGAATCCACAATTTAAAGTTATGTGCTGAGGATGATTGCTCATGGATGTTTAATGTCCTACTAATTAGATGAAGTGGGTTCACTCTGCACCCCTAATATTTACATAACTGATACCCACCTACCCTTTGGATGGAATGCATCAGCAATTCCATGATGAGGTGATGTTGTGGAGTGATCCACTGTGGGGCCTGTATTAGTGTGGTTTTACAAAGAAGAAATAGCTATTAGCATGACTATGTGAAAGAAGGATGAGGCTAAGAAGTGAAACATGAATCACCACCCTAGGGGAATTGAAATCACATTGAAAAAATCTGGAGGATCGTACAAGTGAAGGGTTTTCAATGAAAATGAGTTCATAGGAAAGGACATTGTGACGCTTTGGTGCTCTACGTAAGAGATGGAATTCATGAAGGGGTATGCTTTGTAGATTGGGGTGGCCTAACTAATGCATAGGGTATAGGTGCATATGAAGGGTTCATCATGATGTAGAAAGGATTTTGGGAAGTAGGACTTCACGAAACAAGGGTACATTCCAAAGCATAGCACAGTGAAGAAATGTGCTTTGTGAAGCACAATGATCTTATCTTAGTATATGGTTAATATGTGAATGGAGGGTACTTCACGATGCAATAGTTCTTTTCAAAGACCTGAGTCCCCTTAAGAATCACCTTCCTTTGAGATGTCAAGTGGGACTTGTCCGGGGCATCCTTATTTATATAGGATTGCATTTGAGCTAAGGGAAGGGTACTTCGCAATGCTCAAGTACATGGAAGAACACATTTTACTCAATTTTTCACAGAGAAAAACGTGCATCATCATTTGATATGGAAAAGGGATAGAGTATCTAACCTTTGGGCTCATGGGGAAACCAATATTTATAGGTGAGGGTGGTGTGAAGTAGGGACAGCTTAGTGTGAAGCCATGTGGTGCTCCATGATATGTCGCGGATTGCATCATGTTTTTCGTAACTGTAGAGTGGACCTTCATGCCATCCTCAAAACAAAGCTCTCCCTTGTTCTCTTGATAGTGCTCGTGGAGGCTTCTGTCTTGTTTGAAAGGATCACGGAGGTTGATTTGGCTCCCTTTCTGGTGTGAATATTAAAGTCAATTGTGTCATAACCGTGGATCCTCCCACCTCTTTACTCCACGGTGACCACAAATGGGGTTTTGGTTGTGCACCAGCTATGGTGCGGCAAAGATTTGTACATTCCATGGTGCTGTGGGGGGGGGGGCTCTACGAAGAGGCTTCACAAGTTCTCCCCTTTGGAATGGGTTTCCTCTTAGTGTCCCTTTCATGTGCCCATATTTTGGCACCAACAATAACATTACCAACCACCCTTGTTTTATAATGAATCCACTTATCCATGGTTTATAAAATAACCAAGAATAATTGGTTTATAAAAAAACCAACCATAATAAGAAATAATTTCCACGGACCGTAACATAATCATAAATCATTGAATCAGTCACAATTATATAGATATTCCTTGCACCCATAATCATAATTTTTCATGCTTTTAAAATATTAATTTCCTTAAAAACCCTCTATGAAAATATCCATAAAATATTAATGGAAGTTTTTTAGTCGAATAAAAAATATAATCCTATAATGGAATAAAATAAATAATTAATGGATATGGCTGAAGGAACAACTCTAGACTCTGTATTCATTATAATAGAACATTCCATTTTTCTTTTCATTAAAACATTCCATGTAAAGTAAGTAAATTTGTTTCTTCTAAAAACCATATAAATAAATTAAAAATAGTCGTAAAATATAATTTATAAAAAATATATTTAAATATATATATATATATACCCATAAAATAATTTAAAATATATGTCCATTAAAGATAATTATTTGGTAAACCAACATTTAAAATGAATTTTTCATGTTAAAGTGTCCCTTACATTGAGTTTGACTCATCAAATACATTATCTATCTTCTAAAATAACATAATTATTTTAATTATTTTATTGATTAAAAACCATTTAAAATTTTATTATTTCTTTAATATCCTTGTTATAATCAATTACTTATTCAATTAACTTCACATCATATGTTTTGGCAATATTCAGCTTATATTTCCAAAATTAATTCGGTAGGTTGAATATTGTCAATGAGATCATTATTTAATCATTTAAATAATATTAATCAAGATATAATATTAATTTTAAAACATGATTTATAATTTTAAAACTAAAAAGTAAATATGGTTATAAAAAATGAACTGCATTATAATCATGGAGATGGTATGTAGTACCTATATATGAGAAATGATTCTATTTTTAAAAATCATAATATAATTAAGGTATGTATTATTTTATCATTATATAATTATGATTATATCATAAATTATATATTATTTATTTTAATATCCTTATATTTACCATCCATATGAAATGTTAATTGTAAATGAATCACATCGCTTTGTGGATGTGGTAATCCACATGTACGCACAGACGACATTATTATTTTTTAAAAATAGAAATGTAAGAAACTATAAGATATTTAAAATTTTAGTAATGATAATTATATATTTAATATTATATATATATTAAGTCCATCATAATAATTGGTATTGATAGGTGGTGACGGAAAATCAATTGCATCGGTTTATAAGGTTGTAGTCGGTTGTAAACTTGAACACTGGTTTCATTTTCCATTTGATGGAAGAGGATATAGATATATGGAATTTGATTACTAAACATCTCTTTATATGGAATATAGTGGTGTTATTATTATATCAATGTTGATTAATATTCACAGGGGTAAGAATAAGAAATAAAAAAATATTTGTTAAGAATTATACATCTTCTTCAGAAAACCTCTTAAACATTAAAACAAAAGCTTTCCTAGGATGGTTTTATAATCAAACCAAGGACTCTAGTCCATGGATAGGGATTTTAGGATGGTATTTGGGATATTAAATTCTAAAAAATGGATCATAGATGTTTTTATAGAATATGAGAGGAGGTCCCCCTTTATATGTCAGGGAGGGGTACTATTGGAATTTTTGAAATATTAAATTAATATGAATTAATTTTCAATGAAAAAAGTATCCAATATGATATAATTTAAATATATTATTATTATATTTCTAAATTCTGTCATCCAATAATATTTTCACAATTTTATTTTATCTCTTCTGCCTTATCTTTTGGTTTTAACTAATGTCAATCCTTTTTTATTATTACCACGATAATAATGGTTTTTAATCATTTGGGGAAAATATAGTTACTATATATGAATATTTAGTCAATAAATATACCATGATTTATATTTCTAACCATATATGAATAACTTGGCCTCAGATAAATTTTTTTTGAATTTAAAACCATTTAATAAAATTTTATTTATTATAAAATATCCTTGTTGTCAATTTTGGAACTATCAATATAATTTGACTTTTGAAGACATAATGTACAAAAAAAATTATAAAATAAAAATTTAAAACATCCATAACATGTTATATTATTCTAAAATATACATGGAATCTAAAAATTTATTCACATTATATTGGTTTTAATATTTTTAGTATTACTTATTAAATATACATATTAATTGAAAAATTATGGCATCACTGTTGCCTAAGCATTTGAGGGAGTTAATACATTATTTAAAATTATAAATAAAGTAACATAATAAAACATAATTTATAATCTAGATAAACATTTATAACTGAACAAATTTTTTTATCTATATCACAGAATATTATTGATATTAAAAGTATGAAATTGATATTTTTGACTTTATCTTTTACAGAAAATATTATAAAGGTCAAAATCAAAGAAATATGGAAACATGTTTCTATATTTTTGAAATTTGGATGTAAATATTTGATCCGGAATCATATAATATGATAAAATAATGTTTAACTGACATTAGTTTGTCCAAATAATATATTTTGTAACCTTAATTCCTCAATTTACCCTTACTGTGGGGACAATTATATACTATGATTACAATTCACAATGAATAAAAATAAAAGGAAACTATTTACTAAATTTGAAAGACATGATTCTAAATATATAATCCATTTTTAATATTAAATTTATTGACTTGTTTGAAATTAATTTAATATTAAAATTCAAAACACAATAACGAACATTTTTTTAGATAAATGTCATTTAAGTATAATATTATTTATAACCAAATTCTAAAATAATTTTTTTCAAAGAACATAATTGGTATAAAAAATATAATATATATAGTAATAATTGTTAAAAATTTTAAAATAAATTTATATTTTTAATTGAAATGAACATAAATCCAGTTTTCAATTAAAATCATTATTTTTCACTATACAATTTAATGCCAATATTTTTATAAAATTAAAAAAACACACTCTTACATAATGTTTACATGATGATTTCAAAATTTAAATCATTATTATCAAATGAAAATTCTAAAATTTCTATAAATTAATTATAATATTCTACTATAAAATTTATTAAAAACCTTTTTTGAAGAAAACATATTCTTGAAGAATAAAAAACATTACTAACAATTGATTAATTATTTCTTAATAATTAATCAATAAAATTTTATTCAATATAAAAATTATATATATTGCATAATGTTTTAAATCTTATTCATATCCACCAATTCAACATCTTGGTTTTAATAGTCACATTTAAATAATAATATTTTTATAGTATATCCCATTTCACTTAAATATCAGTATTTCATTTTAAGAAATCCATTGAGCATGGTATTATTTTAAAAATGTGGGGGGTTAAATTATCCATCCCTTTAATAAATTTCATAAATGAAATTTGATATTGATCACATAAAAATTGTTTAACATTTAAAATACCTCTATTAAAAATAAAAATCCTAAAAAGGGTTCATAAAACACCCTCTTCAGTAAAGGTAAGGGATATATAAAGGTATTCTAGAATAACACAGAACTAGGTTTCCAAATAAAAAACATTAGTGGAAAGTGAAATAGTTAAAATAGGAAAAATCATAATTTCAAAATTTTTATTAAGACTGAAATAAAACATTTGTCACAATAAATTTATGGATCAAGATAAATTCTATGACCATAAGTTCATAACCTAAATAGGTGTGAACAGGAACATAGATTCATAGAAAATGAAGGTAATAAAATTTTATTTTTTTAACGATGATTTTCTATGATTTGAGGAATCCCTTACCATCTAAACTAAGAACATATGTAAAATATTCTTACTATATTATTATAATTTCATCCTTGAATTATTTTTCAACAAAAAACCATATTTTCTTCTAAATGATGATGATTCAAGTTCAGTTTTTCATTACTAAAGAACGAAAATAAAATTATAATGGATCACATATTTTAGAATCTATTCATATTATTTTTAGACATTAACCAAAATAAAAATGGTTATCAAAGGTTAAGAAAATTTCCCAAATTGAATAAAATGTCATATGATTAATTAAAACATAAACCACAAAAAGCCTCAATAATAATAAAAAAATTTTAAAATTGTTCATTTGATAAATAAAAAAACTTAAAATTAATTATATTATCATCTATCAAGTTTGAAACTAAAAAATATGAATTATTTGAAAAAATATTCTTCTAAAATTAATTTATCATTTATATCTAATAAACATTATCCCCTCAAAATGTCATACATTGAAAAATTTATATGACCTAATCATATTATCTCACAAATATGATATTATTTTCTATAAAATAGTGGGATCATCAAAAATCCAAATTATGATAATCTATGATTTAAAAAGATAATTAAACCATTCTTCATCAAATAAAATCCCATAATATTATGTTTACCTTAATCATATAATATGTAACAGAATTATATGATCTTTTTTTGAACAATCATTAATATCATAAACACTAAATAACATCTCAATCCCATAGTAATATATACGATAAAACACATGCTACCAAAATAAACTTAATTATTATCTATAAAATATTTTAATTAAAGAAAAAATGCCATACTACCTCAGAAATCACGTGTACTGGTGGTAGGAAATACAACTGTGTCCACTGATGGTTGTGGTTTCAAGAACAACAGCGATAACAGATGTGATTGGTTGTGGCCCATCCCCTGGGTTATACTTTTACTGTATCTATATTATAATAATTACTATTGTGTACCCAAAAGAATAATTATTAGCATCCTAAAAACTATAATAAATTTAACAGTAAATAATTTTTCAACCTCAAAGGTTATATAATACCTTTAATATTACATCCCCAAAAATGTTGCAACATTATTATTTAATAATCCTTCATGTTAAACCTAAGTGTTACATATACATCAACCAAATAAAACATCTCCCAAAATAATCTTAACCATTATAGACTTCCATCATATAAAACCTCAAAATTTTTGTTTAATCCTTTGGACTTATGATCATCTATAAACTTATAACGTCATCATTTAATCCTTAACTCCTAAGTTAAACTCACATCAAAAATTCCAAATATCTAAATTTATTTAAAACATTCATTTGATAGCAGTTTTAAGGACCCTACCTTAAACATTACATAATCAAGAATTTTATGTTAATAATTCATTCTATTACATTTTAGGATCATTACTATTTATCACTTCATATAATTAATACAATATCTTTTATAAATAAAAAACCACATCATAAAGTGGAAACATCCACTGAGTATTCATTTTTCACCAAAATAAACATTCAACATATTATAATTTTTCTTTTCATGGCAAATATTCATAATTTTCATCTTAACCTCATAATTGTTCCTACACATAATTAAAACAACATAAAAAACATTATAAAACATGGGATGAAAACAAAAAGAAAAAATTAAGGGATATATAAAAAGATAGATAGAAACATGTTTTCCATGAATACATATAAAATATCTATATAAAAAATAAATGTTTGGATCAAATGAAAATATTTTATACCCAGGAAATCAAATTCTACACCCAAATATTTTCCAACAAAAATCATAATAAGTCATAAAGTAAAAAAATAAAACACAAAAAGGATTCCTTGAAATCATGGAAAAGTCATGAATCCAATTTAAAAACAATTATACATTTCACCCTTAACAATTATCAAATATATTCATTTAAGCATAAACTCATTATCTTAACTTTTAAAATATGAGATTTTCATAAAAGTATAAGATGAATAAATAAAACATACAGATAACTGAGGACATCATTTACTATATTAATCTGAAAAATTAAATAACCAATATAATAACTTCCAACAAAATTTTCTGGAGAACATAATCATTACCCAATGCATTGGAGGTCTATAAAAGAGCCACCCATACTTGGTTTATAACGTAACCACCCATCCTTAGTCTGTAATGTAACCATTCATCCTTAGCTTATAACAGAACCTCCCTTCCTGGTTTTATAATTTAACCAACCTTCATCATTAATAATATCTAATAACCATAACATAATAATAATAATGTAAATCTTCCATACATAAAAAAATGTCCCTTACAACCATAAGATAAACATTGCTATATATCAAAATATCCATTCCGTTTTGAAACACTTCTAAAAATACCTTGAAATTAAGAAAAGTTGTATTTTACCTCAAGAAAACATTGAATAATATAATTTAATAAAATCATAATGTAATTATTATAGTGGGTGGAATAACTATTGTCATTGACCATGTAAAAATTTAACATTCCAATTGTCTTTTTATCCAAACATTATGCATAAAATTTCTATTTTTTTAAACCATTTCAATATATTAGATGTGACATAAAATATTATTTATAATTCATTTTTTTTCATGTAAATATATCCATATTTTCATTAATAATATTTACATGTAAGTTCCAGATTTATAAAATATATCATTGAAACATTTAAAATGAGGGTTTTAAATTAATGTGTCCCAAACATTGAGTTTGAATTATCACATTCATTCTTTATATTATTGAAAAATGAAATAAATGTTATTTATTTAATTTCATAAAAACCTTTTCCAATTTTATTATCCCTTTATTTCCATGTTATTATAAATTAATTATTCAATTAGATTCACGCCATATGTTTTGATGATATTCAACTCATATTCCCAAAATCACTTCAGTAGTTTGACTATAGTTAAATAGGTTACTATTTCATCATATAAAAATAATAATAATGAAATAATTTTAATTTTTATATAGAAATTATATTATTTAAACAATCCATGAAACATTTTATGAAAAAATAAACGACATTACAATCGTGGAGACGGTAGGTCAACGTACATATGATAAATGTGTACAATATTGAACAAACATTGTGGATTGAGGGTATGTATAGTTTATATTTAATAAATTTCAATTAAATATTAAACATAAAACTATTTAATTAAATAAACTTAATTATACTATCCTTGAAATATTAATTAGAAAAAGGAAATTGCATTTCCTTGTGTGTGTGGTAATCCACATGTTCTCACAAATGATATTATAATTTTTTAATGAATAGAAATGTAAGACAACATATGATATATTAAATTTAAATATATATATATATATATATATGTGTGTGTGTGTGTGTCTGAATATCATTTATATACATTAAATCCATCATCACAAATTTTCATGAGAGGAGCAGATGTAAATTGAATTATATCGTTTTGTGAGGCAGTACTCCTTCAAATATCTGAAAGGTAGTTTTGTTTCCCATTTGATGGAAGAGGATATATAAATAGGGTATGATATTAAAATAAAAAAGTCACATTATATGGAATTAATTTTTGATATTATTTCATTATGATTTAATATTATTTTAAGTATTTATCATAATAAATAAAACAATATATATTGGTTAAAAATATAACTTTTCTTTGGAAACCCCCTTAAGGTTTACAAAAAAAGAATTCCTATGTTTTTTCTTTGATAAAAATAACTTCTATAATAATTTGTGATAGATTTTATTATTATATTTGTTTAGTTATTCACCAAAAAATATATATTGATGTTTATATTGAATATAAATGTGGGTTCCCATTTATAAGTTAGGGGTGTGACTCTCATGGAAATACTTAAAATACTAAATTAATATAAATTAATTTTCTCATAGAAAAGGATCCAAATATATATAATTAAAATATTGGATGATTATGTGATGAAATAATCTCGTAAAATTAAATTTTGATAATTTTAGATTATTTTATCTCCCTTATATCATTTTTTAACTTGTCATAACCCTTTTTTATTATTACAATGATAAAAATGGTTTTTAGTTCTTAGGGGTTATGATAGTTACTATTAAAGGACAATTTTACCATAAAATCACCATTTTTGATATTTTCAACAATATATCAATAAAATGGAGAATATATGACATTATATAATTTTAAATCATTTAATAAATCATTATTTATTATAAAATATTAATAATTTCCTTTTTGAACTATTCATTTAGTCTGATTTTGGAAACAATGTTTCATAAAATGAATTTGAATCTAATACATTACTACATCCCTGTAAATTTATATTATATTAAATATAATATAACATTAAAATTCATTCATGTTATATTAAATTTAATATATTTAGAATTATTTATTTAATCTACCAGTTAATTAAAAAAATTTAGTGTTTGCATTGTGAAAACATTTAACATAATTATTTCATTACATAAATTATACATAATATATCATGATTAAAATCAGTTATATTTAATATAATTATTTAGAGATAAATATAGGCTATTATTATTCTTCTTTATGAAATAATATAGTTATTAAAATAAATAAGGTGACAATTTTACTATATCATTTACATAAATATTATAATGATCAAATAAAATAAATATGACACTAAGATGATTTTTTTTGAAATGTTGATGAAAATATTAGATATAAACTCAATAGATAGCATGAGAAATAGTTTTAGGTTAACTGTATTGTCCTTATCGTATTCATTTTAACCTTAATAGACTGATTTACAATTATCATGGGGAAAATTATTTAATATGATTACATTTATAAAGATTTAAAATATAATGGACCAATTTCCAAAAATTGGACCTCATAATTATAGGTATGGAATAATTTTTTCAAGATTCAAATTTTAGAATTGGATGAAATTAATTTAAGAATAAATGATAAAATCAATGATAAATTTTGTTTTCTAAAAAATGGTTTTAAAATATAAAAATATTATATACAATTTTGTAATTCCCCGAACCCAGTTACTGAGAGTCAATGCATTATTATGTATCATTGTCATGATCACAAAAGATCATGTCTTGAAAGACTGATTAGTTTAGTTGCATTAGATGTCCTAGACTAATTCAAAGGGTTTACATTACATCATAAAATTGAAAAATACAACAACATTGTTTCCATAGACAACACCGAGATCTCGTAGACTATCCCAGTGGGTCAATCATAATATACATCTTTGAATCCTAGAAAAAAATATAAAGGGGTGAGATTAGATGCGCAGTAAGGATAACAATATAGTGTAATCTTTCATAAATAATCATAATCATTTAAGGCAATGTATAAAACCAAAACAAGTCCCTTTTCAACATAAAATTCATCAATATATGGAAAATATAAATCAAAATAATTCCATTAACGTAATCACATGGATATTATACTAGTTTAATAATCACATGAAATATCAATAGCCACTTTCATAATGATGGAATGCATAATTCCAGACTTCATAACCACATAGTCAGGGCCTTGTGCCAAGACTACAGAAAAGATTTTGTCAAGGACTTGTTCCAAGACACAAGTTTGTCTAATGAGAGCTACCAATGAATTGAGAAGCTATAATGGGATGCACCTGTCACTTACAAAGACCAATGCATTTCTCATATGAAATGGTTTAAACATAACATAAACATTAGTATTAAAACTAGCATAAGAATTGTCCTTATTTTATCCATAAACCATGAATGGCCTGAAATTACACATCCACAATCAAACATATCACAAAACCATCAATATAACTGGATGTTGTGTATCATAATAAATCAACTTCTAAAAAACATAAAATCCATTAAAGGATGTTGACATAGAAGAAATCAAACACTTTTTTAGAAAAATATCACTTTCTATTTTGAAATCATTTAAGAGTCACATAATTATAAAGAAACAATTTATTTTGAATATATTCTTATAATCATGAAAGGGAATCTTCGATGATGTTATAACAGTGTAAAATAGATGCACCTTTCGTAAAAGTTAAAAGAAAACATTCTTATCTTAAATTTGTCGAAATGGTCAAAAAGTACCTTGTTTAGAAAATGAAGGAAAGATTCTTTTCAAAAACGTATAAGGTCAAATAAGGGTATAAATGAATTTAACCCTTTTTCTATTAAATAGTAAATTTTTTTTTAAAATAAATTTTTAAGAAACATGGATGTGGATGATAAAGATGTCCTATTAGATACTTACCTAAAAACATCCTCGGATAATAAAGAGATTGTGAAATTAACCATTACCTTGTAGTTTTCCTTGGTCGAGGGTAGGTTAAACTCATGTATAATAGTTAAATCATTGTTATTAAATTATACAATAATCATATACATAAATATGATATCATATATGATCTTCTAATATTTCATTGATAATGATATTTTAGTATTATCAACATTTCGTGTGTTAAATTACTTGTCTTCTATTATATGTTTTCTTACATAAGTCATGTTTGTTATGGAAATGATATATATTATTCATATCTATAATAATATCAGGTCCATAAACATTGTTTTAATAATCATATGAAAATTAATCTTTAATGGTTATGATGGGGAAATGAATCTTATTGTGTTTGTGGAGACGTTATTCTGTACGTATGCACGAGAGACAATATCATTCTTTTGATATTAAAATCGTATATAATTGGATGGTATATCATATAAAAGAATAATTATAATGTTATATTTATTATTTACATCATTTATACTCGTTATTATACCCATCCAAATGATGAAATGTTTGAATAAATTACTACACCACGATGTGGAGACAGTAATCCATACGAACCCATGTATGGTGACTTTATCATATATAGAATGGATAGAATAATGAAAATTGTTGTGATATTTTTATAATAACATCACAGTATATAGAAGATACTTGAGATATTATTTTAGAATGGAAAAAACAATGAGAGAGGAAGTGGAAGAAGAAAATAAATGGAAAGAGGTGATGAAATATTTACCTCTTCATCGAATTATTCCTTTTGATTGGATCAAAAGGGCTCATTAGGATGGCTTTATGACTAAATAAAGGCCTCTAGGATGATGAGAAAGAAGTTGGGAGGATATTTGGGCAGGGTTTGTCTGAGCCGAAAGGCTTTGGAGGTGTGAATTTTATAGAAGGGACTACCATTTAATAAAAGTGGTGAGTGGTACCACAGCAAAAGAGTGAAATATTATTTTATGATAAATTAATATTCGGTTTATAATGGAAACAAAGTGACTTATTTTGAGGTTAGAGTGGAGATGGGTCAAATTACTTTCAACCAATAGATTTTATAAAGGTTTAGGTCACCATATTAACCTTATCATTTATATTTAACTCTTAGTTAAATAGTTTGACATTTACCATGTCTCTTTGTGTTATTATATTATATGGTTAATAAACATACTATAACTAGCCCAGAAAACACCAAGTAGTTAATTATTAATAAATATATTCTTATCTATGTACTTTGGGGGAACCTTAGATGTTTAGGAATACAATATAAATTAATAATATGATATTTGTTTTAAAAAATATTTTATGTAAATTTTGACTCTATTTTGTAAATCATTTTTGTGAAAATAATAACAGCATGATTACTTATAAAAAAGTAAATTTAATTAATACTAACATGTCATTTTAACCTATAAAATTCTTATAATTAATCAAAAGACTTAATTTACATTTATTTGGTTATTTATGTTATCAATTATTTTAATCTTTCATTAATAAGGTAATTTCTGCATCATCGTTGTGTCATAAATATATTTAATTAATTAATGTGTAAAAATTATAGATAAACTACCATTATGTAGGAAATATTTTTATCTTTCAAATGAATATTTATAGTAGAATTTATTTTTGAGTGTAAACCTATATTAATAATAGTTTAGTTATTAAACATTGAATTTAACTCTTTAAAGTCTTCTTTAAATAAAATAATAATAAATGACCTAGTCTAATCAAAGTTCACCAAAGAGGTTCATATTTTATTCCTAAAGTTGATTTTGGTTGAATTATACTTATCAAATATAATTAGGACACGTTTTAGGGTAAAAATAATATCATTTTTATCCTTAATTACCCTATTTACTTTTAACAGTGTTAAATAAAGGTAAAAAGTTACTATTCACCAAAAAATATTTTCATCTTTTTGAACCAAATTTTACTTACCTATATCAATTGTTTCTCTTGAATTTTTGAAATTCAAATCATATAAGTGGTAAAATTATGTTTTATGTAAATTTTCAAATGCTCCTAGGAGGTGGGTAAAAGACTATAAAAAGTTCAGTTTATTTTTATGTATCCAAAATTAATATAAACTGATTGTAATGACCCAGACCTCTCAATTCAACTAAATTGTAAAAATCTGGTGTTTGAGGTGTTCTGGGAGGTCAACGGGACTTATACCCAACACTTTTTGAATTTTTGAGTTCTATGAACATTGTTTCCAGACCGGTAACCTCTAACGTTAGGTGTACAATACTAGTAGGTATACAGTATCGGTAGGTGTACAGTAACGATAGGAGTACAGTTCTAGTAGGTGTATAGTAATAGTTGGTGTATTGTACCGGTGGGTGTACAATACCGGTAGGAGTACTGTTACGGTAGGTGTACAGTACCGGTAGGTGTACAGTACCAGTGGTTGTACAGTACCAGTAGGTGTATAGTAACGGTGGTTTTACAGTCCTAGAAGGTGTACTATACCGGTAGGAGTACAGTACCGATAAGTGTACAGAACATGTAGGTGTACAGTAACGGTAGGTGTCCAGTACCAGTAGGTGTATAGTACAGGTAGGTGTACAGTACCAGTACGTGTACAGTAATGGTTGTTGTACAGTAACAGTACTTGTAGAGTGTTTCTAGAACGTTGAGGATTATCAGTTACCTCTAATGGTGAGGTCTATCGGTAACCTCTAATAGTGAGTTCTGTAGGTAACTTCTAATGGTGAGGTCTATCAGAAACCTCAAATGGAGAGGTCTATCGGTAACCTCTAATAGTGAGGTCTATCAGTAGCTTCCAACAGTGAGGTCTAGCGGTGACCTTTTCTTTCGCTTTCCAAATTTCGAGTATGTGAACAGTGTTTCCAACTTCATAAAGATCCACCCCTTTGATGTTTCTTTTGATGTATAACACATTTAAATCCTTATTTTAAGGAATATTATGGCCGATTCAAATTCCATAAATCCAATATTAAGTATTCTTATGGGTCAAGATGTTTTGACTTTGTCAAACCACTTGGCTTAATGCGATCCTATTTTAACGGGTGAATTAAGCGTATCTTAACCTGTCGCCCCATTAAATCTTCAAAAGGGACATGATGTCATCCTCTCTTGTTCTTCCTCTTTTTTCTAGTCTATGAGATGACAGTGTAGAGACCCAAAGCTTTACGTACATAGAAATTACATTACTTTTGTGGAATATCTAATACATAACAAAAACAGACACCAATGGACCGTAATGGTTTAGTGTCTTTGAAAACTCGGAATATAATCTTCTAATCTTGGTGAAAGATCTTCAACATCTACCATAAAGATCTTCAATTTTTCTTACCTAAATCCATTTTTTATATCCTGGGTTAAAGAAAACCTATAAAGGGTGAGATCAAATGCACAGTAAGGGTAGGCATGGAGAAAATAAAACAAACCATATACATTTGAACTTCAAAACATGAACATAATATTTAAACATTAAAATCTTGAGTAATTACGTAAAACATGGAATTGCGTATGGCATAGAACCTAATAGACCATAAATCATGATAAAATAGCATGGGAATAAATCATGTAATTGTTGAAACCATTAAGCACATGTTATGATTTCTATATTAGCCAAGGCACTGTTTCCAAGACCGTCTTAGTGGACAAAGTCTTTTTCTGAATCGAGTTGACTCCTTATTCCAGTCCTATATCACTGAACCAGATTAACTTACTATTCCAGCCATGTCTATCTCATGAGATATAAATATTTACCCAATGGATTGGAGGGAGATATAGGTCCCACCCATTTCATAACTAAATCATTCTTACTTTTTCCACAAAATGAACATAAAACATTCATCATAACCCAATGAATAAAATTGGTTTCGTAAACATCATCCCATCATCACATAATCCATATATAACAAATTGATATTTCATCATAAGAAAAGTGAAACCATATATTTCATAGAGACATTATACTAGAAACATACACATATGAAATAATGTCATCTTAGATGGAAAATTGTTTTGATATAACACTTGAAATGAATTATTGAGGAAAATATCTTTTCTTCATCAAAATCATTTTCTGTTCACAAAATGCAATGAAATTTTAAATGAAAATAATTTTGTTCAAAATATTCAGGCAATATTGTAGAGTAAGATTCATGAAAATAAGGCATTATAAAACCATAAAAATCCTTTCATTTCGTATAAAATAAAAAAACATTCTTCTCGTACTTTTGCCGGAAAAGTCAAAAATTACCTCGTATGGCAATCAAAAGAAAGATTACTTCCATATGATGTGGTAAAAGTAAAAAGGGAAAAAATTAATTTAATCATAAATGGAAGAAAATTAAGCATTTTATGAAAAATATTTGAGAACATATGGACATGGATAAAAAACATAAACCTAGTAAATACTTACGAATAAACAATCTCAGATAAGAATGAGATTGGAATAACTATCCATTTCATTAGGTATGATATGCTTTGTACGTTTCCAAACCTCCTTTATAATGATTTATATAATTTCATTTACTTATTACAAAATCATATTAATTGTTATTATATCATATATGGTTCTCTTATGACTTTATATTACCCTTTCTTTTGTAAATTCCATGTTAAAGCGGTGTTTTGGGTAAAATCGTTTTATTTATCATACTTGTTTGGACTTGTTGTTCATGATATTATTATTATCTTTATAATGATTTAATTACATCATGAATTTAAATCATGATTTATATATCATATATATTCAGTATATATCTATATAATAGATAGAAAATGAAATGAAATACACCATTCATGGAGACAGTAGGTCGTACGTACGCATGAACGTTGTTTTCCTTTACATATTGACTTGAATAGAATTAAGTAGATGAAATACATATATATATAGATAAATAAAGTAGAATTATTATGTCATATATTTCATGATTACTTATAATATATACTTTATAATCATTCTTGAATTGATAACATGGAAAATGAATCTCATCTCATTGTGGAGACGGTAATCCATATGTACGCACGAGCGATGATATCATTCCCATATTTAATGAATGGAATTAGAGTGGATGATATAATATCTTATAATTAGTATGATGTTATAATAATCATATATAGTTATTCTTTACACCATTATACCCATCCGAGTAAGGTGGTGGTGGAAAAACTGATTACACCACGGCGTGGTGACGGTATTCCGTACGTACGCTCGCGCGGTGATTTCATTTTCCGTAGGATGGATAAGAAGGTGAAATAGGGTTGTTTCATATATATAATAACATATCATTATATAATTAATACTGTTGTTATTACCATATAATGAAACAACTAACGAAGAGGAAGTAGAAGAAGAAAGAAAATGAAAGAGTCGGTAGAAGAGATTACTTCTTCCACGACACAACTACTTTAAAATTCTTCTTAGGGCACTAGAGATGGTCTTTTCAGAAGAACAGAACCTCTATGATTTAACTAGAGTGGTTTAGAAGAGGAATTGGTAGGTTTTGGCTGAGCTTCAAGGCTCAAAAGGGTGTGAAGAGAAGAGGGAAGGGGTGCCCTTTTTATAATGGAGGAGAGGGGAACCTTTGGAAAAACTTAAAATATTATTTTATAATAAATTCATATTCAGTTTAAAATAGCTGTAAATTGATTTATTTAGAAGCTAATGTGGGGATGGGTAGAAATCCCCTCAACCAATAGATTTTAGACAAGTTTAGGTTACAATTTTAACCGTATCATTTAGATTTAAATCTAAGTTAAATAATTTAACTTTTACCATGTCTTCTTCTTTTCTAACACTATATGGTTAATAAACTTGTTATAAAAAGCCAAAAGAACCCCAAGGGGTTAATTATTTATATATATAACATTATCTAATTCATTTTTCTGAACATTAGATTTTAGGAATATAATAACAATTAATAATATAATATTTGTTTTAAAAACTATTTTCTGTCAATTTTGACACTCTTTGGTAATAGATATTTTTGAAAATCATAACAACATGATTAGTTCGAAGAAGATAATTTAATAAATACTAACACGTCTTATTAACCTATAAAATTACTGGAATTTATAAAAAGTCTAAAATTAAATTTATTTGGGTATTTATAACATCAATTATATTAATATTTCATTAATATGTTATTTAATGCATCATCAATGTGTCATAAATAAATTAAATTATTTAAAGTATAAACATTATAAATAAATAAACATTATGTTGGAAATTTTTATATCTTTTTAATTTATATTTATCTTTGATTTTATCTTATGTATAACATTATATTAAAAATGTTTATTTATTAAAATTTGATTTTATCTATTTTCACTATTCTTTAAATAAAATAATATCGAGTGTCCTAATCTAATCCATTTGGATCTAAATGGTGTTATTTTATACTAAGGTTGATTTTGGTTGAATTACACTAATCCAATAGAATTAGGAAATGTCTCAGGATAATAATAATATCATTTTTACCCTTAATTACATAATTTACTTTTAACCGTGGTAAAAAAAAGTAAAAAGTTACAATTCACCAAAAATTATTTTTATCTTATTGAACCACATTTTACTACTTGATATTAACCATGTCTCTCAAATTTTCTAAATTCCACTTACAGAAGTGTTAAAATTAAGTTTTATGTAAATTTTCATATTCTCCCTGGAGGTGGCTAAAAGACGGTGAAAAGTTCAATAAAATTTTTTTATATCTAAAATTATTATAAAATGACTCCAATGAATTACATTGAACTTATATAGATATTATGTATCAATATTGACCTCAAATAAATTTTAATAAAATAAATAATTATTTAAATAAAAAATCAGTTTTTAAATAGTAACCTACTGTTTTCACTATTCATCAAAAATTGAAGGTTTTCAGATAAATACCAAAAATTCACACTTGGTTAATTTCAATATTCCAAATAAAAAAATGAAGTCCATTTTGTAAAATAAAATTTCAAAAAGTGGGTATTACTATTCATAACGGATATTTCCTAATAATATTTTAATAATATCTCATTTAGTGAATCTTGGTATTGCATACTACGCATGCTATCGAGGAAGATCTTTATTGCGTGTAATGCTAGCCATGTTAGGGATGCTTGTAGTGAAATCTCCATTTGGTGTTGCGTATTACATAATCAAAGAATATATCATTTATACATTAAACATTATTTATACTTAATGTTGCTTAGAATAATTTCACAAAACGAACTTGAAATTGTATGTAACATTAGCCAAGAATAGTGTTGCGTATACTGCATGTTAATAAGTTGTTGCGTATAGAACAAGCTAATTTTGGTGTAGCGTACAACACAACACATCAATGAAATTAAAAATAATAATTCTCATAAGATCTCGGGTTGTCACATTCTTCCCCCCTTAAAATGAATTTCTCCATCGAAATTCATTGGGGTTATAAATGGTTTACAACTTGAATGTTTCACTCATAGAAACCCACATCGTAAAAAATGAATACTAAAACATCATTTTAAAAAGTGAATTTTGATTCATAACAGTCACCCAACGTAACTCAGCACTTGGTTTCCACATAGGAAAATATAGGTGAAAATATGGATATGGAAGAGAAATATAACCATGAACTTCTGATAAAGAGTAATAGAGGATATGGCTATGAAAAAGCCAAAAATCACAAAGCAATAAATTTGTGATGATCTAAGGTTCCATCTGATTTATCAGCTATGAGGGTACTAGGACAACATTTTTATTTTTCAAGATCATTCCCCTAATGCGGAAGTATTGTTGAATTAAAATAAATACTTTCTTGATTTTGGTAAAATCTCACCGTTGTTCATGCCTTGAATGATTTCCACTTCATCTCTTAAAGAAATGAAGTTGAATTTTTCATTCGTGAAGTGTTAGCAGATCATGTGATAGAATGGTAGGTCATTCCATTTGTTTCTATCGCAAAAAGATTAGCACAATTTATTAAATATACATAAGTCCATATATCTTGAGATTAATCATATATGGTTTCTAAAATGGAGTTACACTTCATCTATAATAGTGCTTAATAAAATAAAACTATTTTTTACTAACCAGGGACTTCCTGTAGGCCAGTGGTATATGATAAAGGCCTATCTTATATTAGTTGTGGGTTCGATTCCCACAGCCTTGTCCAACACGACGGGTTGTCGCCTGTTCTTCAAGTTGTACCTTTTCTTAAACTACACTATTATAACATTCTATCAATAAAATCAAAAAAAATTATATCCTTAAACAATACTAACTTATGTTCATTATAATCCATTCCAATCTTTAGGCTATTCCAAAATACTTCATTCCAAACTCATAGTGTAAAGAGAACGATTACTAAAATGGTCATATACCAAGCACGTGAATACCATCATTTATCCCTCATATATCTTGTTGGTCACATTTCAATCATGTGAATACCTTAATCATGTATTCTCTTGAAAAATTAATACCCATTAAACCTTAGTGAAAACATGAATGATGTCAAAATTTAACTCTTTCCACATACCAAAATCAAAAAATTCAATATACTCAAACCATGATATAACCTTGTCCTTATATCAATCATGAGCTCATGAATACTATCAAACATTTAATTTTCTCCTTATCCCTTCATTATGCACATGTCATCTTCTTTCCAAAATATTTGAATCACTTTTTATGGTTACCAGCACCATATTATTATTGAAAACCATAATAAACTATTACATATATATTCCAATGTCCCACAATACTATAAATGAGATTCCACAACATTATTTTGGAATCCCTTTACATAAACACATAATCATTCCACCAAATCATTGTCATACTCATCATTACTAATAGTGATCGCATGTGACTTCCATTTGTCTTTTGCCTTAAGAGGTCACTCACGTTGATCATCATTAACCCTTGGATTAGGGAATTGATTAGCATAATGACCCATTTCCCTGAACTTGAAGAATTGAAGTGTTGGTGGTACATTCTCTGTAGTCTTTTATTTATTCACATCATTAGTAACCCTTTTTCCATTACTTTGACACTCAGATTCTCGATGACCTTCTTTTCAACACTTAAAACATTTTCTAGTCCCTTTAAGTCAATATCCACCATGCTTTTCTCCACACTTTGAGCATAAAGAAACATTTATCCTCTTTTCACCAATATTCTGAAATTTCTCCTTGAACTCCATCTTTCGTTTCTTGTAAAAAGAATGAGATGGATATGTAACACCAATTTCATGTTCTACCTTGATAGCACAACGAACAATTTCTTCATAGCTGTTGAATCATCTTATTGCTAATGCCCGTCGAAGACTTGGTTTTAATCCACTGAAGAATCGATAAACTTTACTTTCAGGTTGGATGATAGAGCCAGATGCATACTTTGAAAGCCTTGTAAAATTCGCATCGTATGTAACAACAGATTCATCATCCTTTTGCTTAATCTCAAGGAAATCTTTTTCCATTGTTGTCTGTATAATACAGGGGAAGTACTTATTGAAAAACAAGTTCTTGAACACGTCCCAATCCATGGATTCAATTTCATCTTGGGGACTCATATGCTTAAATAGATTCCACCATTGATCTTCTTCACCTTCTAAATGGTAAATAGCCAGAATAAATTTATCATGTTTTGATCATCGAAGTATTGAAAATATCTTTTCAATGGTATTGATCCATTGTTCGGAAAAAAGTGGATTAGAAGACCCACTGAAAGAAGGTGGACATTGCCTCATGAAGGACTCAATAGAGTATTGTTCCCTTCTCTGCTCATTTGGAAGCCCAGAATGATTCATTGGTTGTGTAAGTAAAGCAATAATATTCTGGACTCCATTTCCCATAACATTGGTTTGTTTAGGAGTACAATCATTTCATTGTCCATTACATTGATCAACACGGTTCCTTCAGGTTCCAGCCATCATCTAAAACCAAAAATGAATTGTGTGAGAGGCAAAAATAATGCTAGGGAAAACAACATAATAAAGGGGGAGTACCTTCAATATATAACATCTTAGATTTAATTCTAAGATCATTTCTATATTTCTAGTACTATAACCTATACTTATACTTAACCTTAGGGACATCCCTAGTCATACCTTAGAAATATCTCTAGGGATCTCACTAAAGTTCCAGCATCCTATTTTCCAAAGGTTGACTAAACAGAACCTCTGATACCAACTGTAGAAACCCAAATATTGACGTACATAGAAATTACATTACTTTTTCAGAATATGTAATACATAAAAAAAATAGAAACCAAAGGACAGTAATAGTTTAGTGTCTTTGGAAACTTGGAATATAATCTTCTAATCATGGTGAAAGATCTTCAACATCTCCAATAAAGATCTTCCTTTTTTTTCATACCAAAAACCTTAACTTATATCCTAGGGAAAAGAAAACAAATAAAGGGTGAGCTCAAATTCCCAGTAAGGTTAAGCATGAAGAAAATAGAACAAACCATATATATTTGAACTTCAAAACATGAACACAATATTTTAACCTTAAAATCTGGAGCAATGACATAAAACATGGAAGTATGTAAGGTATAGATCATAATGGACCATAAATAATGATTAAATATAATGGGAATAAATCATGTAATTGTGGAAACCATTAACCACATGTTATTATTTCCATATTAGCCAAGTCATTTTTTCTAAGACCGTCGTAGTGGACAAAGTCCGTTTCTGAATTGAGTTAACTCCACGTTCTAGTCTTGTATCACTGAACCGGAATAAATTACCATTCTAGCCATGTCTATCCCATGAGATATAAATATTTACCCAATGTATTAGAGGGAGATATAGTTCCCACCCATCTCATAATGAAATAATTCTTACTTGTGCCACAAAATAAACATAAAACAATCACCATAACCCAAAGAATAAAATGGGTTTCATAAACATCATCCCATCATCACATAATCCATTTAAAACAAATGGATATTTTAATCACAAGAAATGTGAAATCATGTAAATCATAGAGACATTGTACTTGAAACATAAACATATGAAATAATGTCATCTTAGATGGAAAATTGTTTTGATAAAACACAAGAAATGAATTCTCGAGGAAAATATCCTTTCTTCTTCAAAATCATTTTCTGTTCACAAAATGCCATGAAATTTTAAATGAAAAGTATTTTGTTGAAAATAGCCATGATATCTTGTAGATTAAGATTCATGAAAATAAGGCATTATAAAACCGTAAAAATCCATTCATGTCTTATAAATTAGAAAAAACATTTTTCTCGTACTTTTGCCAGAAAAGTCAAAAAGTACCTTATATGGTAATCAAAAGAAAGATTACTTCCATACAATGTGGTAAAAGTGAAAATGGTAAAAATGACTTTAATCATAAATGGAAGAAAAGTAAACATTTTATGAAAACCTTTTGAGAACCTATGGACATGGATAACAAACATAACCCCAGTTAACACTTACGAATATACAATCTTGGATAAGAATGGGATTGAAATAATTATCCCTTACCTTACGTCCGATATGCATAGTACGTATCTGAACCAACTGTATACTGATTTAAATAATTTCATTTACTTATTAAAGAATCATATTCATTGTTATTATAAAATATATGGTTCACTTATGACTTTATATTACCCGTTCTTTTGTAAATTCCATGTTAAAACATCGTTTTGGGTAAAATCATTTTATTTATTGTACTTGTTTAGACTTGTTATTCTTGATATTATTATTACTTATATAACTATTTAATTACGTAATGAATTTAAATCATTATTTATATATCATATATATTGATTATATATATATATAATTTAGATAAATGAAATGAAATACACCATTCATGGAGACGGTAGGTCGTACGTAGGCATGAATGTTGTTTTCTTTTCCTTATTGGCTGGAATGGAATTCAGTAGAAGAAATACATATATATATATATATACATAAATCAATTATAATTATTATGTCATATAATTCATGATTGCTTATTATATATACTTCATAATCAATTTTTGAATTGTTAACATGGAAAATGAATCTCATCACGTCGTGGAGATGGTAATACGCACGTACGCACGAGGGATGATATCATTCCCATATTTATTGAATTGAATTATAGTGGATGATATAATATCTTAGAATCCGTATGATGTTATAATAATCATATATAATAATTCTTTACACCATTATACCCATCCAAGTAAGGTGGTGGTGGAAAAATTGATTACACCACGGCGTGGAGACGGTATTCCGAACGTACGCACGCGTGGTGATTTTGTTTTCCGTAGGATGGATAGAAGGTGAAATATGGTTGTTTCATATTTATAATAACATATCAGTATATAATTAATACTTATGTTGTTACTTTATTATGAAACAATAAAATAAGAGGAAGTAGAAGAAGAAAGAAACTTGAATGAGTCGGTTGAAGAGATTACCTCTTCCTCGATGCACCTCCTTTAAACTTATTCGTAGGGAACTAGAGATGGTCTTTTGAGAAGACCAGAAACTATATTATATAACTATAGAGGTTGATAATAGGGATTGGCAGGTTTTGGCCTAGCTTAAAGGCTCAAAAGGGTGTGAAGAGAAGAGGGAAGGGGTACCCTTTTTATAAGGGAGGAGAGGGGAACCTTTTGAAAAACATAAAATATAATTTTATAATAAAGTCATATTTGGTTTATAATAGCTCCAAATTGATTTATTTAAAAGAAAAATTGGGGATGGGTCGCAATTATCCCAACCAATAGGTTATAGAAAAGTTTAGGTTACAATTTTAACCTTATCATTGAGATTTAACTCTATGTTAAATAATTTATCTTTTACCATGTCTTCTTGTTTTCTACACTATATGGTAAATATAATTACAAAAAAGTCCAAACTAACCCCAAGTGGTCCATTATTAATATATATAACCTTATCTAAGTCATTTAGCTAAAACTTATATTTTTAGAAATATAATAACAATTAATAATATAATTTTTGTTTTAAAATTACTTTATGTCAATTTTGACACTATTTGGTAATGGATTTTTGTGAAAATAACAACAACATGATTAGTTCAAAAAAAGTAAATTGAATAAATACTAAAACGTCATATTAACCTATAAAATTAGTGTAATTCATAAAAAGTATAAAATTACATTTATTTGGGTATTTATAACATCAATTATGTTAATATTTCATTAATAAGGAAATTACTTCTTCATCGTTGTGTCATAAATAAATTAAATTATTTAATGTCAAAAATTATAAATAAAATACCATTATGTAGGAAATATTTTTATATTTATAATGAATATTTATAGTCTAATTAATCTTCTGTATGACTCTATATTAAAAATGTTATAGTTATTAAAATTTGATTTTAACTATTTTAACTCTTCTTTAAATAAAATAATAATAAGTGTCCCAATCTAATCCATGTAACGCCCCGACCCTAGTTACCTAGAGTCGGTGAATTATTACATAAAATTGGCATGATCACGAGAAAGATCAAGTCTCGAAAGACCGATTAGTTTAGTAGCCTTGGAATAACTAGATACATCCATAAATTTTTACATTACATCAAAAAAAACATCTTGTCTTCATATCCCCTCATACTATCCCTGCAGGTCATTCCTAAATTACTTCTTCATAATCCTGGGAAAAATAAAACATTGAAAGGGGTGAGCTCGGATGCTCAGTAAGGATAACATTATAGCAGAAGCTTTCATAAATAAGTATAAACACTTAAGGCAGTTTATAACTAAAACAAAATCCTTTTAAACTTGAACTTCAGCATAAAATGGAAAAGATAAAATAAAATAATTTCATTTACATACTCACATGGATATTATACTAGTCAAACAATCCCATGCATTATCAATAACCACTTTCATAATGATGGAATTCATAATGCCAAACTATCATAACCACATAGCCAAGGCCTTGTGCTAAGACTACAAATAAGATTTTGCCAAGGCCTTGTTCCAAGACACTAGTTTGTCTCATGAGACCTACCGAGGCATCGAGGATCTATAGAGGGCTCCTCCCGTCACTTATTAAGTCCACTTCATTCCTCATATGAACATTTTTAAACATAACATAAACATTCGTATTAAAAATAGCATACAAAATGTCAATACTTTAACCACAAACCATGAATGGTATAAAAATAGCACATCCACAGTAAAAAATAACTCATTTGATACAATATGGAAGATTGTATTGTATCAAATTAACCTCAATCATGAATAATGAAGGATGTTGACATAGATGAAAATAATCATCAAAACTATTTGAGAGAAATATCCCCCTTTTTCTTGAAATCATTTAAAAGTCACACTATTTGTCAAGAAGCAATTTAAAAATATATTTTTGAATCAAAGTGTCCCATACCACATTGAAACTTTTTAAAAGGAGTTTTAATTTCTAAACTTTAATGTCCATATAAATAAATCCTTAAAACCATTTTTAAAACATGGACATTAATGAGAAAGATTTAGATGAATAAGTCTTTAAAACATTTAAAAATGGTATTTTAGTTAGAGATTCTAACCAAAAGAGAGACACTTGAATACAAATAATTGAGGTAATAAAAAATTTGTAATATTATGAGATTAAAGAGATTCATGATATACAATGTCAAAGTACTTTATATACACCACATAAAAGTGATTTGGTGTATATCAACAAAGAAGTCTCAATGGAATGTAAATTGAGATGAAATATCTCATAAAGGTTGTATCCTTAGGTTAAGGATAAATCAATGACATAGTTATGTGTTGAAAATATAAATAAACTAAATATGATTGGATGTTCAGTGTAAAGCAACCAAAGGACATTTACACATAATCTTGTAAAAACAACACCAATGAATTGGATGTTTAACTCAACAAATGGAGAATGAGTTAAAATTAATCTTATCAAATTCATATCGATGACTTGAGAAATTATCAATGGATTGATTGTGTGTATCAAAATTATGTCCACAGAAAAGGGGAGTGGAAATTATGACATAAGAAAATGAATATATATTCCACACATAATCTCGGAGTAAAATAATCAATGGAGTTTGCGTAAAGCCGAATAAATGGAAATTGGAATTTCAAATTCCCTTATCGATTTGGTAACATATCAAACATGAACCCATGAAAGAAGGATAACACAATGATGATGTAAATATACATGAATTAATGTATATTACACAATGAATACAAACATGGGCAGCACACACACCACATGCAATAAATAAGTGGTGAATAATGGAATTCTCACGAAATTAAGAGTGAGATAAGAAACTCCTTACCACGTTAATCAATTGAGTCGTATGGACAAAAGTTAATAACCACCAAATTATTTATAGAATAAAATGAATATAAAGAGAATCATTATAATATATATCAAATTGAAGAACACTATACACCACTTTCAATAATTTAGTGGCGAACAATGGAAATCTCACGGAATTGAAAGTGAGATAATAAAATCCCTTACTTTGTACTTTTTCCTTGGTCGACGGTAGGTTTACCTCCTTTATAATGGTGAAATAATTGTTATTGAATTATACAAGAATCATTTACTTTAATATGATAACATATATGATCTTTTAACATTGATTTGTTAATAATATCTTAGAATTATCGTCATTTCGGGTGTTAACGGGTTCATTTTACTTTATATTCATTGTTATGTGATCCATATTCGTTATAAATGGGATGTATATTATTCATATTCAGAATGATATCAAGTCATTAGATACTATTTTTAAATCATCAAATTATAATTATACTTGAATGGATATGATGGAGAATGAATCTCATCGCGTTCGTGGAGATGGTAGTCCGTACATACGCACGAGCGACAATATCATTCTTTTGATATTAAAATAATATATAATTGGATGTTATATCATATATAAAGAATCATTATCATGTTATATTTATTATTTACATTAGTTACACATCATTATTATACCCATCCAAATAATAATATATTGAATAACAATTACACCACGACGTGGAGACGGTAAGCCATACGTACGCACGTATGGTGACATGTTATTCAAAGGATGGATAGAATACTGAATATGGTTGTACCACATTTATAATAACATCACAGTATATATATGATACTAGAGTTATTATTTTATAATGGTAATAACAAAGATAGAGGAAGTGGAAGAAGAAAGGAACATGAAAAGGGGTGGTGAAAACATTACCTCTTCTTCGGGTTCTTCCTATTGATTTGATCAAAAGGGCTCCTTAGGTTGGCTTTCTGATCAAACTAAGGCCTCTAGGTTGTAGTGAAAGATGTTGAGATAGTATTTGGTCAGGGGTTGGCCGAACCAAAGGGCTTTGAAGTTGTGAAGAAATGAGAAGGAGGAGTGCCCTTTTATAAGAGGGGTGAGGGGCACCTTTGGAAAAACTAGAAATATTAATTTATAATAAATTCATATTCGGTTTATAATGGCTCCAAAGTTTATTATTTAAATGTTAAGGTGGGGATGGGTCGAAAAAAACTCAACCAATAGAATTTAGACTGGTTTGGGTCATTATATTATCCTTATCTTTAAGTATTAACTCTTAGTTAATTAGTTTCACATTTACAATGTCTCTTTGTATTTTTATATTAAATGGTTAATAAACATACTATATACATACAAGCGACCACCAAGTGGTCCATTAATGATGAACCTATCATGATATAAGTCTCTTGGAAGAACCTTAGATTTTTAGGAATTTAATATCAATTAATAATATAATATTTTTTTTAAGAACTCTTTTATGTCAATTTTGACACTATTCAATAGTTGATTTTTGTGAAACTCATAAAAGATTGATTACTTCAAATAAAGTCAATAAAATCAATCCTAATATGTCATATTATCCTAGAAAATTATTTTAATTCATTAAAAGTTTCATATTATATTTATTTGGGTATTTATAAAATTAATTATTGTAATTTTTCACTATTAAAGTAATTAATTCATCATCATTTTGTCATAAATAAATTAAATTATTTAATGTCTAGAAAAAATATTATTATGTATAAAATCTTTTTATCTTTCTAATGAATATTTATAATATAAAATAAAACATATATAACCCTTTGTAATATTTGTTTTGTTAAAAGATATATGCTTGTGTCATTTTTGTATTTATTTTAACTTAATTAAAATAAAGTGTCATTATCACTTACAAGTGGATCCATGGGGTCCCAAAATCGACCCAAAGATTCCCATGGTCGACCATGTATCAACCAATAGGGTTAAGACACGTTTTAGGGTAATTTAGTATTATTATAATATTTTTTTTAACCCTTGTTTACCGGATTTACCCTTTAACCATGGTAAATAAAATATTTACCGGAGTAATTATCCAAAATATTTAAAAATAAAAGTTTCCTATTTACACAATTTGAACATCCTGATTCCAAATATGGAATCCGTTTTTCCAAATTCAAAACACATAAGAGGCAGAAATTAATTTAAAATTAATTCCCGTTGTTAAAACAAAAAGCGTGTTTTTTAGAGATAATAACGATCAAAAGATTGTCACTTGTTTATGTCTGGTTTAAATGTGAAATTATGTTCAATGACCCATATTTTATTACATGGTAAAAATATATTATAAATATACTTTAAAACCACTCAAATTCATAATGTATCACTATTAATTATTTTGATTAAAAAAGTTGTTTTTAATTAAAATTTAGTAATTTTCACTTTTCATCAAAATATGAAAGTTATCCGAAAAGTACCAAAATTTCACCCTAGGCTAATTTCGGTATTCCGAATCCAAAAATGAATTCCATTTTGAGAGATAGAATTTATAAAATTTCAAATGTAGGTATTACTATTCATAACAGCTAGTTTGATTGGTTATGGTGTGTTAAAATCTCGAAGTTGCGTACAATGCACGCTATTGCATTATTCGAAAGGAAACATACCGAGGAAGATTGGGGTGTTACATTCTTCCCTCCTTCAATAAATTGCGTCCTCTCAATTTTTAAAATTTTGCTTGGGAATATAATGGAAAGTCCCACATCGGAAAAAGATTCAATAAAACTATCACTTTAATAGAAAGAAAGAGAGGTATAAGGGTCATCCAAGATAACCCATACTAGGATTCCATATAGGAAAACATGGATATTGATGATAAACTAAGTGTCAAGTTCTGATAGAGACGGATAAAAATCATGATCAGGAGAAAGTTAACAATAAGAAAACCACAAACTTGTGTTGGGACAAACGACCATTAGTCTCCTAGTAGGAAAGTAAATAGACAACATTTTTTTTAAGTTACATTACATAAGGACGAGGAATTCATTTATGATATTGACTAAGAACATTATGAGATATACTTACATTTTAAGTAGAGTTTCATTCATTAATAAATTTCCACCACTAACTCATTTTTTTTTAAACGATGAGTATTCAAGAAGACTTGGTCACACTGGAAGAGCTAGAATAAACTTTTATAGAATCACATAATCCATGCAGGATAAACTATATATTTACATTGTATTTGAAGATTAATCAAAACCAAAATGGTTAGTGAATGATCTAATGATCCCCCAAAAGGATATTCCTTGAGATAAATATGCACTAATCATAATTTCTAAAATTAAACCAACAATACCCCAAAGTTAAATAAATACCATTCAATAATCAATTGTCCTTAAAATCCTTCAATATAATCCAAACTAATATTGAAACCCAAAACATAGAAGAATTTGATTATGTAGTCTCCCATGTTAAATTGTATCTCTAAATGACATCAAATACTCTTAAAGTCACATACTTAAAAGTAATTAACATCATCACATATTCTCTGTTATAGGTTAATCATTTCCATAAATAACCCAAATCACTATAAATCCACAATAAAAACGTAGATAAAAATCCACCATTACTCTACAAATTGAAACCCCATTGTATTCTATTTTCCTTGGGCATATAGTGTTCCCAACAAAGAGAACATCTTCCAAAATAACATTTATCACTTAATCACCAAATCATTTTCCTATACCAAGGGTATTCATTTGATATGATATAAGAACCCAAATCATCTTATTATTGATAAATAAAATCATTTAACAAAACAAATAGTCACACTAACCAGGGACTTCAGGTAGTCCAGTGGTAGGTGATAAATCCCAATCGCACTTTGGTTGTGGGTTCGATTCCCACAGCTTTTTCTGACGCGACGGGTTGTCACACGGTCTACGTGTTGTACTTTTTCAAAAACTATATTTTATAATATTACCAAAATGAGATAAATTCCTCAAAATAACATAATTTAACCACAAATGTTATATCATACCTTGAATATTCATCCCAAATTATTATAACTTATAATTTTCTCAAACCCCAATGATCATATAAAACCAAATGGTTATTTATACCTATATCCACAAGAGAAGAGACAATTCTTCCTCAAATATCATTCTCACATGGCAAACTGCGGGGTTACAAGTACAAGAGAAAATTATTCCAAAGTAAACCCATCAACAAGGAGTGCTAATACTTTTTAAATTTTTCTCCAACCATTTATTTCCACATAGAATATTTTTTAACCAAGAAAATATCCTATAGAATAGGACATTCACTCGGGTAATGACCAGGTCCCCTACATTTACGAAAAATGACTTTAAATGGACTCTTGGGACCATTTTTATCTTCTTCCATAGTACTCTTCATTTTTCTTTGGCAATTCTTCACTTTATGTCCTTCCTTCCCGCACGTAAAACATTTCGTTGTCCCATTGAGACACTTTTCTGGGTGTCTCTTTCCACATTTCCTGCATGATGAAAATTGAGGGATCTTTTCTCCATGGTCTTCATTGCTGGAGCTCTTATCATTTATCACCTTTCTCTTCCTTGTTGAGTCTGGGATTTGGTTAATATATATGTTGTTGATCATATTTTTGGAAAACTGATTTGGCATAAAGACGATATCTTTTACGCCTATCAACATTCCATTTTGTTTCTCATTTCCACCACCGTTCCCACCTTGTACATCATTCTCAAAGTCACTGTGACTTCCTTGGAATCCAGCCATTGACTAAAACCAGAAAGCATTGTGTGAGTAACAGTAGTCGTAAAATCATTTAGAGATTAAAATGTCACCATATTCTCAATTTGAAACATATTAGGATTAACCAAGGTCATTTACTCTCATCTTATATATATATTACTTAAATCGGTTTGTAAAGAAAATGTAAATTATCCTAAGCATATCCCCTGGGAGTGTCGTGACCAAAGGTGCAGCAAGGCCCGTTGTCGTGAACCAGTTCCCGTTCGAGTCTAGCTCAAAGCGGTGTTTTCGGGTTTTACCCCTAGGTACATCTGTGCCAGAGCCGCCTCTACCTGTTCGTATCCAGACAGGGATGTATTGCTCGGAAAACTCACAAAATATCGACAATACAAATATTCTAGGAAGTTCTTTTATACTAATCCTCGAAGTTCATCTTAGGTCTACGTGCTCTAATCAGAGTTTATCTAAATATAGTTTCCAAGGTTTGTACTAAACTTCCTCTGATACCAACTGTAACGCCCCGACCATAGTTACCTAGAGTCGGTGCATTATTACATAACATTGGCATGATCACGAGAAAGATCAAGTCTCGAAAGACCGATTCGTTTAGTAGCCTTGGAATAACTAGATACATCCATAAATTTTTACATTACATCATAAAAAAACATCTTGTCTTCATATCCCCTCATAATATCCCTGCAGGTCATTCATAAATTACTTCTTCATAATCCTGGAAAAAATAAAACATTGAAAGGGGTGAGCTCAGATGCTCAGTAAGGATAACATTATAGCAGAAGCATTCATAAATAAGTATAAACACTTAAGGAAGTTTATAACTAAAACAAAAGCCTTTTAAACTTGAACTTCAGCATAAAATGGAAAATATAAAATAAAAAAAGCCATATACTTACTCACATAGATATTCTACTAGTCGAACAGTCCCATGAATTATCAATAACCACTTTCATAATGATGGAATGCATAATTCCAGACTATCATAACCACATAGCCAAGGCCTCGTGCCAAGACTACAATAAGATTTTGCCAAGGCCTTGTGCCAAGACACTAGTTTGTCTCATGGGACCTACCGATGCATCGAGGAGCTATAGAGGGCTCCTCCTGTCACTTATTAAGTCCAATGCAATCCTCATATGAACAGGTGTAAACATAACATAAACATTCGTATTAAAACTAGCATACAAAATGTCAATACATTAACCACAAACCATTAATTGTATAAAAATAGCACATCCACAGTCAAAAATAACTCATTTGATACAATATAGAAGATTGTATTGTATCACATTAACCTCAATCAATAATAATGAAGGATGTTGACATAGATGAAAATAATCATCAAAACTATTTGAGAGAAATATCCCCCTTTTTCTTGAAATCATTTAAAAGTAACGCTATTTGTCAAGAAGCCATTTAAAAATATATTTTTGAATCAAAGTGTCCCATACCACTATGAAACTTTTTAAAAGGAGTTTTAATTTCTAAACTTTAATATCCATATAAATAAATCCTTAAAAACATTTTTAAAACATGGAAATTAATGAGAAATATTTAGATGAATAAGTCTTTAAAACATTTAAAAATGGTATTTTAGTTAGAGATTCTAACCAAAAGAGAGACACTTGAATACAAATAATTGAGGTAATAAAAACTTTGTAATATTATGAGAATAAAGGGATTTATGATATACAATGTCAAAGTACTTTATATACACCACATAAAAGTGATTTTGGGTATATCAACAAAGAAGTCTCAATGGAATGTAAATTGAGATGAAATCTCTCATAAAGGCTGTATCCTTAGATTAAGGATAAATCAACGACATAGTTATGTTTGAAAAATATAAATACACTAAATATGATTGGATTTTCAGTGTAAAACAATCAAAGGACATTCACACATAATCTTGTAAAAACAACACCAATGAATTGGATGTTTAACTCAACAAATGGAGAATGAGTTAAAATTACTCTTATCAAATTCATATCGATGACTTGAGAAATTATCAATGGATTTATTATGTGTATCAAAAGTATGTCCATAGAAAAGGGGAGTGAAAATTATGACATAATCAAATGAATATAGATTCCAAACATAATCTCAGAGTAAAATAATCAATGGAGTTTGCGTAAAGCCGAATAAATGGAAATTGGAATTTCAAATTCCCTTATCGATTTGGTAACTTATCTAACATGAACCCATGAAAGAAGGATAACACAATGATGATGTAAATATAAATGAATTAAAGTATATTACACAATGAATACAAACATGGGCAGCACACACACCACATGTAATAAATAAGTGGTGAATAATGGAATTCTCACGAAATTAAGAGTGAGATAAGAAACTCCATACCACGTTAATCAATTGAGTCGTATGGACAAAAGTTAATAACCACCAAATTATTTACAGAATAACATGAATATAAAGAGAATAATTATAATATATATCAAATGGAATCACACAATACACCACTTTCAATAATTTAGTGGCGAACAATGGAAATCTCACGGAATTGAAAGTGCGATAAGAAAATCCCTTTGTACTTTTTCCTTGGTCGACGGTAGGTTTAACCCCTGTATAATGGTGAAATAATTGTTATTGAATTATACAAGAATCATTTACTTTAATATGATATCATATATGATCTTTTAACATTGATTTGTTTATAATATCTTAGAATTATCGTCATTTCGGGTGTTAACGGGTTCATTTTACTTTATATTCTTTGTTATGTGATCCATATTCGTTATTAATGGGATGTATATTATTCATATCCCGAATGATATCAAGTCCTTAGATACTATTTTTAAATCATCAAATTATAATTATACTTGAATGGATATGATGGAGAATGAATCTCATCGCGTTCGTGGAGACGGTAGTCCGTACATACGCACGAGCGACAATATCATTCTTTTGATATTAAAATAATATATAATTGGATGTTATATCATATATAAAGAATCATTATCATGTTATATTTATTATTTACATTAGTTACACATCATTATTATACCCATCCAAATAATAATATATTGAATAACAATTACACCACGACGTGGAGACGGTAAGCCATACGTACGCACGTATGGTGACATGTTATTCAAAGGATGGATAGAATACTGAATATGGTTGTACCACATTTATAATAACATCACAGTATATATATGATACTAGAGTTATTATTTTATAATGGTAATAACAAAGATAGAGGAAGTGGAAGAAGAAAGGAACATGAAAAGGGGTGGTGAAAACATTACCTCTTCTTCGGGTTCTTCCTATTGATTTGATCAAAAGGGCTCCTTAGGTTGGCTTTCTGATCAAACTAAGGCCTCTAGGTTGTAGTGAAAGATGTTGAGATAGTATTTGGTCAGGGGTTGGCCGAACCAAAGGGCTTTGAAGTTGTGAAGAAATGAGAAGGAGGAGTGCCCTTTTATAAGAGGGGTGAGGGGCACCTTTGGAAAAACTAGAAATATTAATTTATAATAAATTCATATTCGGTTTATAATGGCTCCAAAGTTTATTATTTAAATGTTAAGGTGGGGATGGGTCGAAAAAAACTCAACCAATAGAATTTAGACTGGTTTGGGTCATTATATTATCCTTATCTTTAAGTATTAACTCTTAGTTAATTAGTTTCACATTTACAATGTCTCTTTGTATTTTTATATTAAATGGTTAATAAACATACTATATACATACAAGCGACCACCAAGTGGTCCATTAATGATGAACCTATCATGATATAAGTCACATGGACGAACCATAGATTTTTAGGAATTTAATATCAATTAATAATATAATATTTGTTTTAAGAACTCTTTTATGTCAATTTTGACACTATTCAATAGTTGATTTTTTTGAAACTCATAACAGATTGATTACATCAAAAAAAGTCAATTAAATCAATCCTAATATGTCATATTATCCTATAAAATTATTTTAATTCATTAAAAGTTTCATATTATATTTATTTGGGTATTTATAATATCAATTATTGTAATTTTTCACTATTAAAGTAATTAATTCATCATCATTGTGTGATAAATAAATTAAATTATTTAATGTCTAAAAAAATATCATTATGTAGGAAATCTTTTTATATTTCTAATGAATATTTATAATCTAAAATACAACATATATAACCCTCTGTAATAATTGTTTTGTTAAAAGATATATGCTTGTGTCATTTTTGTATTTATTTTAACTTAATTAAAATAAAGTGTCATTATCACTTACAAGTGGATCCATGGGGTCCCAAAATCGACCTAAAGATGCCCATGGTCGACCATGTATCAACCAATTGGGTTGAGACACGTTTTAGGGTAATTTAGTATTATTATAATATTAATTTTTAACCCTTGTTTACCGGATTTACCCTTTAACCATGGTAAATAAAATATTTACCGGAGTAATTATCCAAAATGTTTAAAAATAAAAGTTACCTATTTACACAATTTGAACATCCTGATTCCAAATATGGAATCCGTTTTCCAAATTTAAAACACAGAAGTGGCAGAAATTAATTTAAAATTAATTCCCGTTGTTAAAACAAAAAGCGTGTTTTTTAAAGATAATAACTATCAAAAGATTGTCACTTGTTTATGTCTGGTTTAAATGTGAAATTTTGTTCAATGACCCACATTGTATTACATGGTAAAAATATATTATAAATATACTTTAAAACCACTCAAAATCATAATTTATCACTACTAATTATTTTGATTAAAAAAGTTGTTTTTAATTAAAATTTAGTAATTTTCACTATTCATCAAAATATGAAAGTTATCCGAAAAGTACCAAAATTTCACCCTAGGATAATTTCGGTATTCCGAATCCAAAAATGAAGTCCATTTTGAGAGATAGAATTTATAAAATTTCAAAAATTAGTTATTACTATTCATAACGGCTAGTTTGATTGGTTATGGTGTGTTAAAATCTCGAAGTTGCGTACAATGCACGCCATTGCATTATTCGAAAGGAAACATACCGAGGAAGCTTGGGGTGTTACAATCCAAGTGGAAGTAAAGGGTGTTATTTTATTAATAAGGTTATTTTTGGTCAAATTAAACTTATCCAATAGAATTAGTACATGTGTTAGGGTAATAATAATATCATTTTTTCCCTTTATTACCCTATTTACGTTTAACCGTGGTAAAAAAATGTAAAAAGTTACTATTCACCAAAAATTATTTTTATCTTATTGAACAACATTTTACTCCTTGATATTAACCATTTCATTCAAATTTTTGAAACTCCACTCACAAAAGCGGTAAAATAATGTTTTATGTAAATTCTCATATTCTCCTAGGAGGTGGGTAAAAGACGATGAAAAGTTCAATAAAATTTTTATATATCTAAAATTATTATAAAATGATTCCATTGAATTACATTAAACTTATATAGGTATTATGTATCAATTTTGACCTAAAATAAATTTAAATAAAATAAATAAATATTTAAATAAAAGTCGGTTTTTAAATAGTAACCGAGTGTTTTCACTATTCATAAAAAATTGAATGTTTTCAGAAAAATACCAAAAATTCACCCTAGGCTAATTTCGATTTTCTGAATCCAAAAAGGAAGTCCATTTTGAAAAATGAAAGTTCAAAAAGTTGGTATTACTATTCATAATTTCTAGTTCATAATAATATTATAATAATATCTCGTTTAGTGAAACATGGTATTGTGTACTACACACGCTATCGAGGAAGGTCTTGATTGCATGTAATGCAAGCCAAGTCTGGTATGTGAGTAGTGAAAGCTCAGTTTGGTTTTCCATATAACATAATCAAAACATATTTTATTTATACATTAAACAAAATCTATACTTAATGTTCTGTAGAATAATTTCACAAAATGAACTTGAAATCGTGTGTAACACGAGCTAAGAATAGTGTTGCGTACACTACAAGATAATACGGTGTTTCGTATAGCACAAGCTAATTTTGGTGTAGTGTGCAAAAGAAGACATCAATATAATTAATAATAATAATTCTCATAAAATCTTGGGTTGTTACATTCTCCCCCCCCCCTTAAAATGAATTTCGCCCTCAAAATTCGTTGAGGTTATAAATGGTTTACTACTTGAAAGTTTCTTTAATAGAAACCCACATCATAAAAAGGAATACTAAATCTTAATTTTAAAAAGGGAAGTTATAATCATACCAGTCACCCAAAGTAGCTCAGCACTGGGTTTCCACATAGGACAACATAGGTGAAAATATGGATATGGAAGAGAAATATAACCATGAACTTCTGATGAAAAGCGGTAGAGGACATGACTATGAAAAAGAAAACAATCACAAAGCCATAAATTTGTGATGATCTAAGGTTCCATCTGATTTATCATGTATGATGGTACTAGGACAACATTTTTTTTTCAAGATCATTCCCTTAATGCCGATGAATTGTTGAATTAAAATAAATACTTTGTTGATTTTGGTAAAATCACACCATTGTTCATGCCTCAAAAAATTTCCTCTTCATGTCTTAATGAAATGATGTTGAATTTTTCATTAGTGAAGTTTTACCATATCATGTGATAGAATGATAGGTCATTCCATTTGTTTCTATCGCAAAAACTTTATCACAATTTATTAAATATACATAAGTCCATCTATCTTGAGATTAATCATATATGCTTGTTAAAATGGACTTATACATCATCTATAATAGTAATAGTAAAATAAAACTAGTTTTTACTAACCAGGGACTTCCTGTAGGCCAGTGGTATGCGATAAAGGCATGTCGTAGTTCAGTTGTGCATTTGATTCTCACAGCCTTGTCTGACGTGACGGGTTGTCGCCCATTCTGCAGGTTGTCCCTTTCCTTAAACTACAGTATTATAAAATTGTATCAATAATATCAAAAAAAAGTTCTAGCCTGAAACAATAATAACTTCTGTTCAACATAATCCATTCCAATCTTTAGGCTTATCAAAAATACTTCTTTCCAAACTCATAGTATATAAAGAGAACGATTACTAAAAAGGTCATAGAACAAGCACGTGAATACCATCATTTAACCCTCATATATCTTGTCGGTCACATTACAATCATGTGAATTCCTTAATCATGTATTCTCTTGAAAAATCAATACCCATTGATCATTATCAATAACATGAATCCTATCAAAAGTTATCTCTTTCCATATACCAAAATCCAAAAATTCTATATACTCACACCATGATATCACCTTGTCCTTACATAAGTCATGAGCTCATGAATACTATCAAACATTTAATTTTCTCGTTATCACTTCATTATGCGCATATCATCTGCTTTCCAAATTATTTGAATCACTTTTCATAGTTACTGGTACCATATAATTATCAAAAACAACAATAAACCATTACATAGATATTCCAATGTTCCACAATACTATAAATGAGATTCCAAAACATTATTTTTGGAATCCCTTTACATAAACACATAATCATTCCACCGCATTGCTGTCTTACTCAACATTGCTAATAGTGATTAGATGTGACTTCCCTTTTTTCCTTTGCCTTAATTGGTCCCTCGCATTGATCATCATTAACCCTTGGATTAGGGCATTGATTAGCATAATGACCCATTTCCTTGCACATGAAGCATTGAAGTGTTGGTGGTGTGTTCTCTGCAGTCTTTTCTTTATTCACATCATTAGCAACCCTTTTTCTATTTCATTGACACTCAACTACTCGATGACCTTCTATTCACCACTTAAAACATTTTCTAGTCCCTTTTTTACAATCTCAACCATGCTTCTTTCCACACATTGAGCATAAAGAAACATTTATCTTCCTTTCACCATTATTCTGAGATTTCTCCTTGAACTCCATCTTTTGTTTCATATAAAAACCATGAGATGGATATGTAACACCAATTTCCTGTTCTACCTTGATAGCACAATGCACAATTTCTTCATAGCTACTGAAGTCTCTTATTGCTAATGCCCTTCCACAAATTGGTTTTAAGCCACTGAAGAATCAATCAACTTTACTTTCAGGTTGGATGATAAAGTCAGATGCATACCTTGCATGGCTTGTAATATTAGCCACGTATATAACTACAGATTCATCATCCTTTTGCTTAATCTCAAGGAACTCCTTTTTTTTCTTTGTTCGAAGAATATAGGGGAAGTACTTATTGAAAAACAAGTTCTTGAACTTGTCCCATTCCATGGATTCAATTTCATCATGGAGCCTCGTATTCTTAATTAGAGTCCACCATTGATCTGCTACACCTTCTAAATGGTAAATATCCAGAATAAATTTTTCATGTTCTGAACATCAAAGTATAGAAAATATCTTTTCAATGGTATTGATCCATTGTTTGGAAACAAGTGGATCAGAAGACCCACTGAAATAAGGTGGATGTTGCCTAATGAAGGACTCAATATAATATTTTTCACTTCTATTCTTTTTGGAAGTCCAGAATGATTCATTGCATGTATAAGAATAACAATATGATTTTTTTACTCCATATCCCATAACATTGGTTTGTTCAGGAGGAAAATCATTTTATTGTCCATTACATTGATCAACATGGTTCCTTCGGGTTCCAGCCATCGTCTAAAACACAAAATGAATAGTGTGAGAGGAAAAAATCATTCTAGGGAAAAAACATAATAAAGGGGGATTACCTTAAATATATAACATCTTAGGATTAATTAAAAGATCATTTTTGTAATTATAGTACTATAACCAATACTTATACTTATCCTTATGGACATACCTCCACAAACCATAGAAATATCTCTAGGGATCTATCTAATGTTCTCACATTCTAGTTTCCAAAGGTTGACTAAACCGAACCTCTGATACCAACTATAGAAACCCAAATCTTAACGTACATAGAAATTACATTACTTTTTTAGAATATCAAATACATAACAAAAACAGACACCAAAGTACAGTAATAGTTTAGTGTCTTTGGAAACTCAGAATATAATCTTCTAATGTTGGTGAATGATCTTCAACTTCTCCCATAATGATCTTCCTTTTTTTCTTAACTAAAAACATTCTTTATATCCTGGGGAAAAGAAAACATATAAAGGGTGAGCTCAAATGCTCATTAAGGTTAAGCATGAAAAAAATAAAACAAACCATATACATTTGAACTTCGTAACATGAACATAATATTTCAACATTAATATCTTGAGCAATGACATAAAACCTGGTAGTACGTAAGGAATAGATCATAATGGACCATAAATCATGATAAAATATCATGGGAATAAAGCATGTAATTGTGTCAACCATTAAGCACATGTTATGAATTCCATATTAGCCAAGGCATTGTTTCCAAGACCGTCTTAGTGGACAAATTCCATTTCTGAATCGAGTTCACTCCTCGTTCCAGTCCTTTATCCCTGAACCAGATTAACTTAATGTTCCATCCCTGTCTATATAATGAGATATAAATCTTTACCCAATTAATTGGAGGGAGATATAGGTCCCAACCATCTCATAACGAAATCATTCTTACTTGTGCTACAAAATAATCTTAAAGCATTCATCATAACCCAACTAATAAAAAGGGTTTCATAAACATCATCCCATCATCACATAATCCATATAAAACAAATAGAAATTTCATCATAAGAAAATTGAAACCACGTAAATAATATAGACATTATACTTGAAATATAAACATATGAAATAATGTCATCATAGATGGAAATTTTTTTGATAAAACACTTGTAATGAATTCATGAGGAAAATATCCTTTCTTATTCAAAATAATATTTTGTTCACAATATACCATGATATTTTAAATGAAATGGATTTTGTGGAAAATAGTCATGAAATATTATAGGGTAAGATTCAATAAAATAAGGCGTTATAAAACTGTAAAAATCTATTGATGTAGTATACATTTAAAAAACATTCTTCTCGTACTTTTGCCTGAAAATTCAAAAAGTACTTCGTATGGTAAACAAAAGAAATATTCCATCCATAAGATGTGGTAAAAGTAAAAAGGGTAAAAATAACATTAAGAATAAATGGAAGAAAATTAAACATTTTATGAAAACATTTTGGGAACATAAGGACATGGATAATAAACATAACCTCAGTAAATACTTATGAATAAACAATCTCGGATAAGAATGAGATTGGAATAATTATCCCTTACCTTAGGTCTGATATGCTTCATAATATCCAAACCTCATGTATAATAATTTAAATAATGTTTTTTACTTATTTAGGAATCATATTCATTGTTATTATATCATATATGGCTCACTTATGACTTTATATTACCAGCTCTTTTGTAAGTTCCATGTTAAAGAAGCATTTTGGGTAAAATCGTTTTATTTATTGTACTGGTTTGGACTTATTGTTCTTGAAATTATTATTACTTATATAATTATTTAATCATGTCAGGAATTTAAATCATGATTTATATAGCATATATATTCAGTATATATATATATATATTAGGTGGATAAATGAAATGAAATACACCGTTCATGGAGACGGCAGGTCGTATATAGGGATGAACGATGTTTTTCATTCCTTATTGACATGAATGGAATTAAGTAGATAATATATATATATATATATAAATAATGTAGAATTATCATGTCATATATTTCATGATTACTTATTATATATACATTATAATCATTCTTGAATTGTTAACATGGAAAATTAATCTCATCGCGTCGTGGAGACGGTAATCCGTACGTACGCATGAGCGATGATATCGTACCCATATTTATTGAATGGATTTAGAGTGGATAATATAATATCTTAGAATCATTATGATTTTATAATAATCATATATAGTTATTCTTTACACCATTATACCCATCTAAGTAAGGTGGTGGTGGAAAAACTAATTACACCACAGCGTGGAGACGGTATTCCGTACGTACGCATGCGTGGTGATTTCATTTTCTGTTGGATGGATAGAAGGTGAAATAGGGTTGTTTCATATTTATAATAACATATCAGTATATAATTAATAGTGTTGTTATTACTTTATAATGATACAACTAAATAAGATGAAGTAGAAGAATAATGAAACTTGAAAGAGTCGGTTGAAGAGATTACCTCTTCCTCGATGCACCTCCTTTAAACTTCCTCTTATGGCACTATAGTTGTTCTTTTGAGAAGACCAATATATCTATGATATAACTACAGAGGTTGAGAAGATGAATTGTCAGGTTTTTTCTGAGCTTAAAAGCTCAGAAGGGTTTGAAGAGAAGAGGGAAGGAGTGCCTTTTTTATAAGGGAGTAGAGGGGCACCTTTGGAAAAACATAAAATATTATTTTATAATAAATTCATATTCAATTTATAATAGCTAAAAATTGATTTATTTAGAAGGGAATGTGGGGATGGGTCTATGTCCTCTCAAACAATAGGTTTTATACTTGTATAGCTTACAATTTTAACCTTATCATTTAGATTTAACTCTAAGTTAAATAATTTATCTTTTACCTTGTCTTCTTGTTTTCTTACACTATATGGTAAATAAACATACAATAAAAATACAAACTAACCCCAAGTGGTTCATTATTAATATATATAACCATATCTAGGTCATTTAGCAAAACCTTATATTTTCAGGAATATAATAACAATTCATAATATAATATTTGTTTTAAAATTATTTTATGTCAATTTTGACACTATTTGGAAATGGTTTTTTGCGAAAACCATAACAACATGATTAGTTCAAAAAACGTTAATTGAATCAATACTAACACGTCATATTATCCTATAAAATTATTGGAATTCATAAAAAGTCTAAAATTACATTTATTTGGTTATTTATAACATCAAATGATAATATTTCATTAATAAGGTAATTATTGTATCATCATTGTGTCATATATAAATTAAATTATTTAATGTCTAAAAATTATAAATAAAATAAAATTATGTAGGAAATATTTGTATCTTTCTAATGAATATTTATAGTCTAATTTATCTTATGAATAACCCTAAATTAAAAATGATTAATTATTAAAATTTTATTTAAACTATTTTAACTCTTTTTTAAATAAAATAATAATAAGTGTCCTAATCTAATCCAAGTGGACCTAAAGGGTGTTATTTTATTCCTAAGGTTGTTTTTTGTTGAATTACACTTATCTAATATAATTAGGACATGTTTTAGGGTAATAATAATATCATGTTTACCCTTAATTACCCTATTTATGGTTAACCATTGTAAAAAAAAGAAAAAGTCACTATTCACCAAAAATTATTTTTATCTTATTGAACCACATTTTACTCCTTGATATTAACCGTGTTTCTCATATTTTCGTAATTCCACTCACAGAAGCGGTAAAATTATGTTTTATGTAAATTTTCAAATTCTCCTAGGAGGTGGGTAAAAAGTCAGTTTTTAAATCGTAACACAGTGTTTTCACTATTCATCAAAAATTGAATGTTTTCAGAAAAATACAAAAAATTCACCCTATGCTAATTTAGATATTCTGAATTCAAAAATGAAGTCCATTTTGAAAAATAAAATTTCAAAATAGTGGGTATTACTATTCATAACGGCTAGTTCATAATCATATTATAATAATATCTCGTTTAGTGAAACTTGGTATTGCGTACTACACACGCTATCAAGGATGGTCTTGATTGCGGGTAATGCAAAACAATTCAGGGATGCGTGTAGTGAAAGCTCTGTTTGGTGTTGTGTATAACATAATCTAATCATATTTCATTTATACATTAAACAAAATCTCTACTTAATGATGCGTAGAATAATTTCACAAAATGAACTTGAAATTGTGTGTAACACGAGCCAAGAATAGTGTTCCCTATACTACAAGCTAATAGGGTGTTGTGAATAGAACAAGATATTTTTGGTGTAGCGTACAATAGAAGATATCAATGAAATTAAAAATAATAACTCTCATAAAATCTTGGGTTGTTACAGACAGAGCCTTTTAATCTTTCCCGTAGGAGTTGCACAATCAAACATTACTCCTCGGATTGGTTCTACTGTATTTTGATGCAACCGAGCTATATCTATCAATCTTTGATATAAGGTGTGTTTTATCATCATTCCTTTAGGGATCATCTTCTCTTGTTTCTCATTTCCATGTAATATAATGTAATATCCATGCTTCTAATGGGGTTTTTCTTGGGGTTTGGTTGGTGTTGTAGTACCGTAGCATCCTCTGCTGGATGAAGCTATCACAAGAGGAGGATCATGACCCGTTGTGTGGATAAAGAACGTGAGGAACTGTTTATGGAAGGGGATTTGTTTCTTCTCTTTCTTTTACATGAAACATTATTATTAGCATGATTAATCGCACTGGATGCCAATGTAATTGACATAATATATATTTTAACTGGATAAATAAATTGATATCAATTGTATGTTATTGGACCTTGTTTTGCTAGATATTGTGATATCTATGCTTTCCTTACTTAGTTGTTTTTTATTGATAGAAATCGATAAAGAACGTAAACCGGGATTAATTGATAATTGTTTGGATAAAGATAAAGTGGCATGTAAAGGAATCTGGTTCTAGTTAATATTTGATGTTAATCAAATTGTTGTAGTAAGATTGTTTAATTATCTGAGATAGCTTTCTGATTAGGTTTCCTGAATTTGGAACCTATTAATAACAAATCTTTTAATTCAATATGTATTAAAGAACTGATTGTTTGATAATTCCTTAAGGGGTTCTGAGTTACCCTCTTTATTGTTAAAGGGCTAAGAGCCCAATTAATGTTGTGTTTGTATTCCTACTGCTTGTCCTTTGATGTGATCTTGGATGGCTGTTGCGATATGTGGAGGCATGGAGGCCCTTTTTTTTCATGGTAGCAGATGACACCTAGAGTGGTGGGATGCATTGTTTATGCATGTGGGTGTCATGGGAGGACACCATGGATGATGGAATGGGCTGGATGCGATTGTTGAATGCTTGGTGATTTTGATTGGTTGTTTATCTGCCTTACTTTTCCCCACTGCTCAAGGAAGATGGTCTTACTTACCCTTCTTCTGAAAGAGGTGAAGACATGTGGGGTATGCCACGTGCTTTCCGGGGTTTTCTTCTCAAGGAAGGATGGGTATATGATCTTTCTATAAGTGGCAAAGACTCAACGGGTAGTACATCTACTCACCGTGTTAATCCCCCTTGTGTTTAATAGAATATACTATTTTTCTAGAATGCCTGGGATTTTGGGAAAGAGTTTCTATAATGACTAATTGAATAAATTGTGTTCACCCATGGGGATGGATATGCTGGAACATAATGATGAAGTTGTAGTTTTTGAAGGAACAATTGACTTTGGTTGTGATGCTAATGAAATTTAATGTGTAATTGACCAGGGTTAATTAATTTCTAAATAATTAATTAACGTACAGTGGAACTGATAAAAAGGGAATGATGTAATCTAATAAAGAACTTTAAATGGTTGTGTGCTTATAGGATACCAAGTCTTTGAAATAACTGCCCAGAGTCTGAGAGACTTTAGCTTCAGTTGTGTCTAAGACTAGGTAATGCCCATAGTGTTGTTGTGAGATACAATATATCCTGTAATTTTTGTGTTTCTATACGCTACTCCACCCTATCAGTAAGGGCAACTGACACCCAGGGTATTCTGAGCCCTGGGGGTGTTTTCCCCAACATTTTGGTGGGAGGATGGATGACTGACTACCCCCTTTGGCACTGCTCTCTTCTCTTGGTAGTTACTGGTGCTGGCAGGCACATTGGTTAGTTTTCCCCAAATATGTGTGTAGAGGGCTGTAATGGATTGTGGTTATTCACACATATATATTCTGGATATAGTTTTCTTTGTACTAATATAGGTGTGACATGTATAGGTTGTGATGGCTTGAGTCTCCTTACTCGATGCATGGGATGTAATGTATTGAGGTATAATAACTGATGTATGATACACGTTATGTGAGCTTTGGTGGTTCCCAGAAACAAATTTAATACTTTGGTGTGTGGATGTGGTGGTTTTACTGCAAAAGAAGCATATTGTGGTGCTCGCCCAGGTGTCTGCGGGCAAGACTTTTTGGAGAAAGATGCTAAGGACGTGCGATGTTGGGGGTAGAGAGTCAAACCAGTGGGGAAGTAGTAGCGGGGTACACTTGATATTATTTATTATATGCTATATTCTTGTATGCGCTACTTGTTGAGAGTTTCCATGGGGAGGCTGGGAACTTAGTATACCTTTTTAGCTGATGAGTTAGTTACACTTGTTGTTCAATGAGCTTTATCATGCTTTCATTACATTTGAATGAGAGGCTTCTGAGAGGATCCTACTAAGTATACTGTTATACTCAACCAATTTATATATAAAATGTTTTTCCGGTCACATAGAGCTGGTTGGAGATCAAGCTGGTTTCTACTAGCATGGGGTTCCAGGAGCTATTTGGGCTTGTGTTTACTGCTGTTTTTTACTTTCTTTTGGGTACTTGCAGTTTTTCCCTTTCAGTTGTAGTACTTTTTCATGGAATTTAATATGTTAACTTGGGTTTTAGTTTATATTGTAGTCTATGTTGGAGTTGATTGTTGTATATATTATTACTCTCTTTTTTATGTGTTCTCTTAGAATGTAATGCCTCCCATTTTGTGTGTTACTATACCCTTGGTGTTAGTCGCCAACCCATGGCCCACTAGAGGTGGGACTCGGGGGTCATTAACTCCATTATCACATTGTCGGGCCAGGAGGGGTAAACATTTTGGGGAGGGGGTCATGATAGAGTGGTATTAGAGGTCTGGTTGTGGGATAGGATGGTGTTTGGAGTTAGGCACAGGTGAGGTTGAATGGGTTGGTAGGGCAATGATGTCATTCCTATTTAGCAAGTGAGGTAAACACTAGAGACCGGATGAGACATAGTCGTTTAGGGCCCCCTATGACCTGTTGTACAAACCTTTATGTTTACAATGGCCACGAAATAAGGTGATACTTGTTTCAGGGTAAAGACCTAGTAATGGATCATGCATCATTCATCTTTGTGCTTGTGTTTGAATGGGTAGACCTTGGGATAGGATAACCTAAAATGAATAAAAGAAAAAAATTAATTAATTAATGTAGATTATTCTATATTCTAGGTTTAGGAACTCTAACGGTTGTTATTTTACAGGTATGGGTCCAAGTCAAATTCATCGTCAGGTTTGTGCAGAAAATGTCTAGCAGACTGTTATAGCAGATCGCCATAGGGTAGAGGTTGACGACGATGACACTTGGAGGATGACACTCTGAGAGTTTTAGGGCCATAGTTTGCAGAAGTATGAGGGCTCTGTCCGATATGCAGTCACAGAGGACTGGTTAAAGGTGGTTGAGTTCAGCTTCAGTTAAATTCATTTTCAGAAAGAGCACTGGGAGTCCTTTTTTGTGAAGATGTTACGTGGAGCAGAAAGAAAGTGGTGGTTATCGTTCCTCAGGGATTGTGAGGAGTATGCGATCTCATGGGACGAGTTCTGAGACAGGTTTAGAGTCGTGTTTCTTTCTTCAACTGCGAAGGAATCCAGTCTCCAGGATCATCTTACCCTTCGACAGGGAATCTCCAGAGTTCGAGAGCATGGAATCTGTTTTATGAACCTTTTAAAATATGCTTCAGACCTACTTCCAGATTTGGAGGCTAGGGCGAGGCATTTTGAGGCGGATTTGGGTCCATATATAAAGTGCTAGGTCACCTGATTTATACTGAAAACATATCTTGAGGTATTAGTGATGGAAGAGTTTGATGAGAGGACTTTGGCCTGGACTAAATCATTACGAGTGTGGAATCAGAAAGATTCCTCACGAAGCAGAGTTGGGGTTCAGGGTTCTCGGTTTTCAAGGCAGAAGAGTTTTCCTTCAGCCGATGGTAGGTCCCAGACCGTCACATCTCGTTTATCTAGAGGCAGCAACTCTTAGGCTTATCCCAAGTGATCAGGTTCTTGTTTTCCTTATGGTGGTCATGGCTATCAGTAGCGGGAGTGCCCGACCCTTCAGAATGGTCATCATGCACCGGGCGCTAGGCTTCAGGTTCCTTTATTGAGGCTGTTCCAGCCAAGGCAGTAGCAGCCATTTACATCATCTTTAGATCAGCATAGGGTAGTTGGGGTTGGTAGAGGACAGTCCCATGACGCTCCCCATCTGCATAGAGTATAACACATCCGTGGTGGTGGTCATCATCAGGGTCAGAGAGGCCATGGAGGAGGTCGTGGTCTGCTTCATGATCTAGAGTTTCCATCTATAGGTGAACCATACATAGCTCGAGGTACCCTATGCTTGCTTTCTAACTTGGTGTATGCATTATTTGATTTCGGAGCCACACACTCCTTCATATCACCTACCCTAGTCCATTCATTAGAACTTGAGATAGAGAGGCTTCTAGTTCCCTTGGCGTTGACTACGCTAGTTAGAGGTCGAGCTGACTTGTTAGAAGTATGTAGAGATTGTGAGGTAGAGTTTGGGCAACACCACTCTTGGGAAGATTTCATATTTTTATGAATACAACCATATAATGACATCATTGGAATGGATTAGTTGTATTCGGTGCTGGCTATCAGTGATTGCTTCCAGAAAACGGATGTCTTCATTGGTGTGGATGGAGAGAAAGTGGTGTTTTTTGTTGAGCGTGATCCTTGGATGGGTTATAGGTGTGATCCATCCTTATCATCCATGATGGCTAAGATGATACTGAGTTCTTCATAGGTTCATTAGTTGGCGTTTCCTAGGGTCATCGAGGAGTACTATGATGTCTTTCCATAAGAGGATATATCATTACACCCTCAATGATAGATTAAGTTTGGGATCGAGCTACAACAAGAAGTGTCTCCTATCTCTAGGTATCCATATAGTATGGCTCCTTCTGGGTTACTAGAGCTACATATACAGATTGATGGTCTGTTACAGTGCGGTTTTGTTTGGCCAAGTGTGTCACCATGGGGTGCACCAGTTTTTTTGTGAAGAAGGCTAATGGTAGTTTGTGGTTGTGTGTCGATTATAGTCACTTAAACAAAGTGCCAAGATAAAATCGCTATCCTATTATGTGAATCGATGATTTATTTGATCATCTGAAGGATGAATGTTGGTTCTCAAAGATTGACTTGTGGTTAGGATATCATCAGATGCATGTGAAGGAAGAGGATATCTCGATGACTTCATTCCATTATCGTCATGGGCATTATGAGTTCTTTGTAAAGCTATTTGGTGTGACGAATGCTCTAGATATATTCATGGGATTGATGGATTTTTTGTTCTGTATGTTCCTAGACATGATTGTGGTAGTTATAATCGACGACAACCTTGTGTACTCTACATCTTAAGAGGACCATGTAGAGAATCTATGAGCCATTTTGGGGCTTTTTCACCAACATCAAATGTACTGGAAGTTGTGGAAGTGTGAGTCTTGGTCTCGATAAGACCATTTATTGGGGCATGTTTTGTCCTAAAAGGGAGTAGCTGTAGATCCATAGAAGATATAAGCAATTGTGTCTTGGGAAGCCCACAAGATAGTTTCAGAGGTGCGAAGATTCCATGGTCTCACAGGATACTACATGAGGTTCGTAGCCAATTTCTCACATGTTGCGACTCCTCTAACAGATTTTCCTAAGAAGGATCATGCATTCATATGGACTAATCAGTGTCTGGAAGCTTTCGAGTACCTAAAGGAGAGATTAGTAAGTGCTCCAGTCCTTTGTCTTCTAGCTGAGGGATTTTAGTTTGATGTTTTCTACGATGCTTCACATCTGGGGTTAGGTTGTGTTCTCAGGTAGTAGAGGTCAGTTGTTTTTATGGGTCTCAGTAGTTTATTCCCCATGAATGAATCTTTTCAACCAATGATCTTGAGTTGTTAGACGTGGTTTTTTATCTGATGTTGTGGAGACATTAACTCATTGGTGAGCGCTTTGTGGTTTTCACTAATCATAAGAGTCTGAGGTATGTTTTCTCCCAACACGACTTAAACTTATGACAGCGTCAGTGGATGGAGTTCTAACAAGAATATCACTTCTATGTATCATATACACCATGAAAAGGGAATGTTGTAGCTAATGCGCTGAGCCGAAAGTCACGTATTGATGTTGTGCATTAATCTAGTGATTCCTGGAGAGTAATGAAACAACTGCCTGCATTCCATCTTGATATGGGATATGTTGGGGGTAGAGGTTTTCTTTTTCGGATGATGGTACAGTCATCTCTGATGTAGAAGGTGGAAGAGTCCCAGTTGGGAGATCTAGAGGTGGAAGTTTGGAGAGACCATGATGTTTGTGGTGAGGCCCCTGATGGTTGGTCGGAGGATAACAACACCGAGTGTTGTATCATGGAAGGATTTTTGTTCCCTTGATTATGCGAGAGATGGTTCTAAGTGAGTTCTATAGTTTTCCATTAGCAATAAACCTTGGCATGAAAAAGATGTATTGATCCTTGAGGAGTCAGTATTGGTGGCCTGGGCTAAAGCATGCGGTTTGCAGAGTTTGTGTCTCGATGGTTAGTCTGCCAGAAGGTGAAGGCAGAACACCGTGTTCCTAGAGGTCTTCTCCAGCCATTAGAGATTCCTCAGTGGAAGTGGGATAAAATCTCAATGGACTTTGTTACAGGTTTACCTCGATCTCCGGGAGGATATTATGCTATTTGGGTGGTAGTGGAGCGTTTAACAAAATTGGACCACTTCATACAGATCAAGGTGTCGAGCTCAGTGGATGTTTTTTGAGGCAGTATCTAGAGGAGGTGGTGAGACTTCATGGAGTCCCTAGGATGATCATTTCTGATCGAGATCTTCATTATACCAAAAGGGTGTGGAGATGTCTCCAACATGCTTTTGGTTCTCAACTATGCCATAACACTGCTTTTCATGATCAAATGAATTGTCAGATAAAGTGAACCATCCAGATTCTTAAAGACATGTTATGCTCTTGTGTTCTTGATTTTTGAGGTTCATGGATTAGGCACTTACCCTTGATGGAGTTCACTTACAATAATTGTTTTTACTCCACCATCGGTATGGTGCTGTTTGAAGCCTTGTATGTTGGGCCTTTCCATTCTCCATTGAGCTGGATTGGGGTTGGAGAGTCAGCAATTCTCGGACCGGAACTAGTGCAGAATACAACAGAGATGTTCTAGGTGATTTGTGAGAGGATAAAGACAGTGAAATATCGTCAAAAATTATATTCTGTTCAAAGGACGAGACCATTGGAGTTTAATGTTGTGGATCATGTGTTTCTGATGTTGACTCCCCATCATGGGAAGCGAAGGTTTGGTCGTGGAAGCATGCTTTCTCCCCAGTTTGTTTGGCCTTTCGAGGTGTTAGCTTGTGTTGGAGATGTGGTGTATAGAGTATCACATCCCCCTCAGATGAGTTTGATATATGATGTTTCCGATGTATCACTACTCCATTGTTATCTTTATGATGACTCCCACGTCATCAATTGGGGTGAGATCGTTGTTGATGATGATACAACCTTCGAGGAGCGACCAGTGGTGATCCAAGACCACAAGGATAAGGTGTTGCATGTGATTTCTATCGTTTTAGTTTGTGTCTTGTGGCGACATGGTGGCATGGATGATAGATCATGGGAACGTGAGTCACAGATACGTGCTCAGTACCTAGAGTAGATTAATTTTTAACTCTTTTCATGTGATGATGTTACCATTTTGGTTAGACCATTGATTTTTTATTTATGAATTCCTTTTGTTTCTTTGGTGGCTTCCTCTCTTTTGAGAGGTATCTCGATTGGTGGTTGTTCAGACCTCGTTCCTTTTTTTCTCTTTAGGCCGGTTTTGAATTCTCGAGGATGAGAATTTTTTGAGATGTATCTGATGTAATGGCCCGGACCACTCCAGTCCATTACTTTGTGAATATGTGGTGTTTGAGGGGTTATGAAAGTTCAAGGTGACTTATCCCCAACACTTTGCCAAATTTTCTATTCTGTGAACAATGTTTCTAGAACGGTAAACCTCTAACAGTAGGTGTATAGTACCGATAGGTGTATTGTAATTGTAGGTGTATAGTACCGGTAGGTGTATAGTACTAGTAGGTGTACAGTAACTATAGGTGAACAGTACCAGTAGGTGTATAGTACCGGTAGGTGTAAAGTACCGGTAGGTGTAGAGTACCGGTAGGTGTAAGGTACTGGTATGTGTACAGTACCGGTAGGTGTACAGTAACGATAGGTGTACAATACTGGATGGTGTACAGTACTGGTGGGTGTACAGTAATGGTAGGTGTGCAGTACTTGTAGGTGTACAGTAACTGTAGGTGTACAGTAACTATAGGTGTACAGTACTGGTAGGTGTACAGTAACATTATGTGTACAGTACCAGTAGGTGTACAGTAACGGTAGGTGTACAGTGTTTCCAGAATGGTGAGGTCTATCAGTAACCTCTAACGGCGAGGTCTATCAGTATCCTCTAACGGTGTGGTCTATCGGTAAACTCTAATGGTGAGGTCTATCAGTAACATCTAATGGTGAGGTCTAGCAATGACCTTTTCTTTCCTTTGCCAAATTTTGAGTATGTGAATAGTGTTTCCAGGTTCCTACAGTTTCACCCCTTTGACATTTTCTTTCACATAAAATACATTTAAAGACTTATTTTGAGGAATCTCAAGGCCAAATCAAATGCCATAAATCCTATATTAATTATTCCTACAGATTGGGAAGTTTCTACTTGGTCAAACCATGTGGGTTAATGAGATCCGTTTTTTATGGGGAATTATGATTATCTTAAAATATCTCCCCATTAAATCATCAAAATGGACCATATATCATCCTCCCTTATTCTTCCTCTTTGTTCTTGGCTATGATATACTAGAACCTTTCAATAATTATCGTTGGAGTTGCACAATCAAACTTTACTCCTTGGATTGTTACCACTCTATTTTGATGCAACCAAGCTACATATGTCAATCTTCAATATAAGGTGTGTTTTAGCATCATTCCTTTGTGAATCATCTTCTCTTCTTTCCCCTATCCATGTTATATCATGTAATATCCATGCTTCTTATGGGGTTTGCCTTGGGGTTTGGCTTGTGTTGGCATGTCGTTGCATCCTGGGGTGGATGTAGGTTTCGTGAGAGGAGGATCGTAACACATTGTGTGCATAAAGAAGGTAAGGAATTGTTTGAGGTAGGGGATTCGTTGCGTATCTATCTTTTATGTGAAACAATATTATTAGAATTTTTAATCCAACTAGATGATAATGGAATTGACATAATAAATATTTTAACCAGATAAATAAATTGATATCGATCATATGTTATTGAATCTTTTTTTGTTAGATAGTGTGATATCTATGCTTGATTTTCTTAGATGTTTCTTTTTGATGGAAATCGGTAATGAACATAAATCGAGATTAATTGATAGTTGTTTGGATAAAGATAAATAGGCATGTAAATTATTCCATTTCTAGTTGTAATTTGATATTAATAAAATTCGCATAGTAACCATGTTTATTTATTTGAGATAGCATAATGATTTGGTTTCTTGAATTTGGAACATAAGAATATCAAATCTGTTAATTGAATATGGATTAAAGAACTGATTGTTTGATAATTATTTAAGGGGTTCTGAGTTACCCTCTTGATTGTTAAAGGGATTAGAGCCCATTTAATGTGGTGTTTTTTTCCTGCTTCTTGTGTTGTGATGTGATCCTGGATGGCTGTTGTGATATGTGGGGGCATGGAGGCCCTTTTGGTTGTAGCATCAGATGATGCCTAGATTGGCGAGATGTATCGGTTTATGAATTTGGGTGTCGGGAAAGACACCCAGGATAATGGAATGGTATGGATGTGATTGTTGAATTATTGGGGATTTTGATTGGGGGTTTATCTGCCTAACTTTTCCCCACATCTCAAGGAAGATGGTCTTACATACCCTTCTTCTGAAATAGGTGACGACCCGTGGGGTATGCCACATGATTTCAGTGTTTAGCTTCTCATAGAAGGATTGGTATGTGCTCTTTCTATAAGTTGAAAAGACTCGACAGGTAGTAAATCTACTCACCGTGTTGATCCCCCTAGTGTTTAGTAGCATATACTGTTTTTCATGAATTCTTAGGAATGTGGGAAAGTATTTTTGTAATGAATAATTGAATAAATGGTGTTAACCGATGGGGATGGAGATGCTGGAACATAATGATGAGGTTGTAATTTTTGAAGTAATAATTGACTATGGGTGTGATGCTAATGAAATTTAATGTGGAATTGTTCATGGTTAATTAATGTTTAAATAATTACTTAATGTAAAGTGGAACTGATAAAAAGGGAATGAAGTAATCTAATAAATCTCTTTAAATGGTTGTGTTATTATAGGATACATAGTCTTAGAAGTAGGATACCAGAGTCTGAGAAATATTAGCTTCATTTGTTTCTAAGACTAGGTAATACTCAGTGTGGTTGCGAGATATAATATTTCCTCACATTTTTGTGTTTCTATATGCTACTCCACCCAGTCAGTAAGGCAAACTAACACCCCATGGATTCTGAGCCATGGGGGTGTTTTCTGCAATATTCCGATGGGAGGATGGATGACTGTCTAACCCCTTTGGCCCCACTCCCTTCTATTGGTAGTTACTGGTGCTGTCAGGCACATTGGTTAGTTTTCCCCATATATGTGTGAAGAGGGATGTAATGGCTTGTGGTTACACACACACATATATTATGGTAATATTTTTCTATGTACTACTATTGGTGTAACATGTATAGGATGTGGTGGCTTGAGGATGCTTACTCGGTGTATGGGCTGTAATGTCTTGAGGTATAATACCCGACGTATGATACTCGTTATGCGAGTTATGGTGGGTCCCAGAAACTACCTGGTTACTTTGGTGTGTGGACATGGAGGTTTAATTGCATGAGGTTCATATTGTGGTGCTTCTCCGGGGTGTTTGCGGGGAAGCCTTTTTGGAGAGAGATGCCCGGGATGTGCATCGTTGGGGAAAAGTGACAAACTAGTGGGGAAGTAGTAGCAGGGTACCCTTGATATTATTTATTATATGTTGTATTCTTGCATGTGTTACTTGTTGATAGTTTCCATGGTGAGGTTGGTATCTTAGTATACCTGTTAAGGTGACGATTTAGTTTCACTTTTTGTTCAATGTGAATTAGCTTTCTTTCCTTACTTTTTCACGAGATGCGTGGGGGAGGATCCTTCAGAGTATACTGTTATACTAACCCTATGCATATATAAACTATTTTCAGGTCACATGGATTAGGTTTTAGATCTTGATGGTCTCTACTAGCTTGGGTTTTCATGAGCTATTCAAGCTTGTGTTTGCGGCTATTTTTACTTTCTCTTGGGTACTTGCAGTTTATCCCTTTCAGTTGTAGTACTTTTGCATGGCATTTTATATGTGTAATCAGGTTGTTGTTTATATAACAGTCTGAGTTGGAGTTGATTGGTGTCAATATTATCTCTCTCTTCTGCATGTGTTCTCTTAGAGGGTAATTCCTCCCATTTTATGTGTTACTATATCCTCAGTGCTAGTCGCCAACCTGGGGCCTACTAGTGGCGGGACTTAGGGGTCATTATCTCCCTTCTCGAATTGCCGACCCAGGAGGAGTACACATTGTGGGGAGGGGGTCGTGAAACTGACTCGAATGAATTAAATTGAACTTATATAGGTATTATGTATCTATATTGACTGAAAATAAATTTAGAAATAATAATTAATTATTAAAATAAAAAATCGGTTTTAAACTATAACTCATTTTTTTCACTATTTATCAAAATTTGAATGTTTTTAGAATATACCAAAAAATCACCCTAAGCTAATTTCGATATTCTAAATCAAAAAATGAAGTCCATTTTTAATGATAAAATTAATATAATTTCAAAAAGTGGGTATTACTATTCATAACGGATTGTTTGATTGGTTGTGGTGGGTTAGAACTCGACATTGCATACAACACACACTATTGTATTATTCAAAGAGAAGTGTACCATGGAAGCTTGGGTTGTTACATTCTCCTCTCCTTAAAATAATTTTGTCCCCGAAATTTATAGAATATTACTGGATAAAAAGACATGGGTGGTTCTTCATCATAATTTCCTTGGATTCCCATGCTACCTCTTACATCGCTTGGCTTCTCTATATATCTTTTAACAGATGATTTGTCTAGTTTCTCAACAATTGATCTTTGGTATCAAGAATCATGACGGGCTCTTCGCAATAAGACAAATCGGGTTCCAGTTCTAATACCTCATAGGTGAGTACATGCGTTGGGTCAGGCATGTATTTTCTCAGTAGTGATACATGTAACACATCGTTAACATTAGAGAGACTTTGTGGAATTTTCAAACAGTAAGACACATCCCTAATTTGTTCTAGAATTTCGAAAGGTCTGATGTACCTGGGACTTAATTTCCCCTTCTTATCGAAATGTATAACACCCTTCCATGGAGATACATGAATGAAAACATGATCACCTACCATAAATTTCAAATCCTTCCCTCTGCTATCGCCATAGCTCTTCTGCATGCATTGAGCTGATTTGATATGGGTTTGGATTACCTTCAACTTTTCCATCATTTCCTCCACAAATTATGTTCCTATGAGTTTTCTTTCACCAACATCATCCCAACAAGTTGGTATGTGACATCTCTTTCCATATAATGCTTCATGTAGTGCAATCTGAATAATTGAATGGACACTATTGTTATAGGAAAATTCTACCAGAGGTAAATATTGATTCCATGTACCTTGAAAGTCAAATGACCATGATCTCAACATGTCTACTAAGTATTGAATAGTCTCTTATGTTTGTCCATTAGTTTGGGGGTGGGAGGCAGTGCTCAAATAATGCTCAGTATCCAGGGCTTTCTAAGGACTTTTCCAGAATCTTGATGTAAAATGTGGATCACGATTAGAAACAATCTATAGGGGTACTACATGAAGTCTCACAATTTCATTAATATATAGTCTTTCTAGATGTTCAAGTGGAAAATATTCCATTTTATAAATAAAATGTGCTGACTTTGTAAGACGATTAAAAATGACCCATATTGCATCGTTCCTTCGAAGAGTCTTTGGTAGTCCCCTGAAAAAGTCCATCTTAATATTATCCCATTTCCACTCAAGTATGGGAAGAGGTTGCAAGACACCTCCAGGTTGTTGCCTTCCAGCATTCACTTATTGACAAAACATACATCTTGACACAAAATCAGCAATATCCCACTTCATATTGTCCCAAAAAAAATGTTCCTTCAAATCTCTATACATATATGTGATACAAGGGTGTATAGGGAAATTTGAACCATTAGTATCATCCAACAATTCCATTTGTAGATCAAGTATATCAGGAACACAAATTATCTTCCAAAATTTCAAAACTCCATCTTCAAACACAAATTCATTCAATATTCCATCATTCACAACATTAATCTTCTTTTGAAACTCTTCATCATCAGTCTGAAAACTCTTTATCCATTCTAGTAAAGATTTTTTGGAAACCATTTGAAAAAGTATTCATGTTTTATCATCCATGGTTATCCCCATGTCCTACTTTACTAGATCCTTGTATATAGGATCCTTTTCAACTCTCATCTTGTTTAGAACTCCATGATCCTTTCTTTTCAAACCATATGCCACCATATTTTCCATCATTGGGTGGTAGTGTATGGTACAATCATAATCCTTGAGTTGTTTGAGCCATATCTGTTGTCTCATGTGGAGTTCTTTCTGTGAGAAAATATACTTCAAACCCTCTGAACGAGATATATCTCACATTTTTTACCATAGAGATAATGTCTCGATATTTTAAAAGAAAATATTATAGTTTCTTTCTGAAGATCATGATTAGGATAATGTTTCTCATGAATTTTTAGCTATCATGATGCATAGGTAATAACCCTATCATTCGGCATAAGGACATGACCAAGTCCTTTCTTTGATGCATCGCTATAAAAAACAACCCCATAATTCCCCAACAGTAGAGTCACGATAAGAGAATTAACTAATCTTCTACTAAATTTTTCAAAACATTCGTGACACTATTTTTTCAAATGAAATTTAACACCTTTTATTGTTAGATTTGTTAATGGGTTAGCCAACCGGGGAATATTCTGGATGAAACGTTAATAATAACCTGCTAACCCAATAAAACTGCGTACCATGGTTATACTCTTTGGTGGTTTCCATTCTTGGATTGATCTTATCATATAAGTCTCATTATATAATCTATCATTAGAGATAATATGGCCATGAAAATAAATCTTCTGAATCCATAATTAACTCTTACTAAACATTCAATATAATTCATGTCTTCCAAGAGTCTTTAGAATAATGCCCAAGGGATTTTCATGATCTTCATAGATTTTGAATTATACCAAGATATAATCAATAAAGACCACTATAAAGTCATTATGATATTCTTTGAAAACTCAATTCATATTATCCATGAAGAAGGAGGGTGAATTAGTCAATCCAAAAGGCATTACTGTAAACTCGTAATGCCCTTACCTGGTCTGAAATGTTGTTTTCAGAATGTATTCATTCATCACACACAACTGATGATATCCAGATCGAAGGTCAATCTTAGAAATGTATGGAGATCAATGAAGTTGGTCGAATAAAACATCTATCCAAGGTAGGGGATACATGTTCATTATTGTTATAGCATTGATCTCCCTGTAGTCAATGCACAACATCATAGATTCATCTTTCTGCATAACAAAAATAACAGGGGCTCCCAATGGAGAAACACTAGGGAGAGTAAATCCCTTATTACTCAATTTCATTAGTTGTTTCTTTTGTTCCACTAATTACACAGTTTCTATTCTATAAGGGGTCTTCGATATGGGCCGTGAACCAGGAATTAAGTCATTGGAAAACTTAATTTCGCATTCTGGAGGATGACTAAGTAAATCCTCTGGAAACACATCAACATATTCTTACACAATAAGTACATATTATATTTGATCATTACTTTCTTCGCCCACAGTTATTTCAATCTCTTCCTCCCCAATAATTGAATTTAGTTGAGTTAATGGAGTTGGATCTAGATAAATAACGTTTATATGCATTAATGGGAACTAATTCATAAAACATTATTTCAATGATACTTCTCTTAAGAGTTTTGATTGAAAACTCACTTGCTAAATCAAATTTGAAATATCTAGTTTTCTTAGCAAACTGTGATGATATAAAACAATGTGATGATCCAAAATCAAATAAAGAAATGGCTAAACATGATGAAACCATTAAATTACCCGCCATTACATCTTTCGGAGCTTCAACCATAGCAGTAGTGATAACATAAGCTTGGCCTTGATTGTAACGAGCCGAAATTTTGAATAAATATTGTTTCTTAATTTTATGTGTTATTTTATATTTATACTCAACAAAAATGTTTCAATTGATGGCATGAGTATAATTAAAATGAGACCACTGGGTTTTGACTATTATTTGACCATTGGTCAATATGACCGCTATAAACCAAACATTTCGATTATTGTCTCTAAATACAAGTAATCTTGGTTAAATATTATAGAAAGAAGATTCAATGGTCTCACCCAATAGTCTTGGACCGATCGAAGCCCATCTAACAGAACTTGGGAAGGAGGTAGAACCACTGGGATTTTCTCTAGACCAAACCTAGGCCGATCTTCTTCATGTGAAGCTAGAATGGAATCGCCTTTGCAAGAAGATCAAACTGATAGAAATTACTACTCGTGCGTTGTTGGCCGAGCCTCCCTCAGATTCTCTCACATTATCACACCTTACACTCAGGTCCTATGCTTGTGTGATAAGGGGCTATGTAAGGAGACCGTAACTACCTTGTGTAATCCTTTATTTTAAATAAAAATGTGGATTTCTTGTAATGATGATGTTTATGAATTTTCAAATGACCGGATAAATATAGTATGCATATTTTTGATGAATTTTAGAAAAAGGATATTTAAAAAATGTTTATGTAAACCACAAATAATTAAAAATGTGTAATGATATTCAAAAAATAGTCTTCTACAATTATGTCCAGTACGAAATTTAGAGTCTAATAAGATCAACTTGATTTTTGATGAATAGTCAATTATGAATAGTGATTTTATGATTAGGATTAGTAATGTGTCCAAATGTATTAGTAATCTCACTTAATAGAAGTATTAATATAATCTAGTCACCTTGATTAAGTAATGTGATTCAATAAAATGGTTAAATAACGGTTTCATAAATTATAATTCAAGTATTAGTTTTTTCAGGTGAATAGTGTTTTTTAATTAAAAATCAAATTAAATATATTTAGAAAATTATTTTTATAAAATGGATTTCATTTTTGAACTCAGAGCATCGATATTATGTTATGGTAATTTTTGGGGTTTTTTCTGAAAAAATGAATTTTCGGTGAATAGTGTATTTATTTATAAATTTAAATTAAAAATATTTAGAAAATTATTTTTATAAAATGGAGTTCATTTTTCAAATCAGAGCATTGATATTTGGTTAATGTGAAATTTTGGGATTTTTCTGAGAAAGTTGAATTTTCAGTGAATAGTAAAAATACAGTTTTATGGTTTCGGTATGTTTAATGACATCAATACTGTGTCATGTTGATTCCATGAGATATTTTAAGGGATGGTCGACCAAAGGTGATGAATTATTGTATGGGGGCCCCATGTGGCCTAACTTCATGGGAAATATCATGGGAGAGCACATGGTTTTGAGAAAACCACTTTTGAGGTGTCCCTTGGCCATTAATGCCTTGTCCCCTAATTTTCCCTATAAATACCAAGCCATTCTCTCATCCTTTGGACTCCAAAATCATTATCAACGATGTTCGGGTCTCTTTATCTCCCAAGGAGTCCTCCCAAGGTTCCCTCAAGACTCTCAAGGTCCCAACCTTTGAGTTTTAAGAGTTACGTTTAAGGTAAGGTATCCAACCTCTCTCATTCTTTTCATGTAATCTCTTTTATGTCATTCCCTTTATGCTCCATGTTCTTATGTGAGAGGATGTTATTTTATATTTTTTTACTTCCCATTTCATGTTTATATGATGAGATATCCCCTTTTAATCTCATCATTTCGTTTTATGAATGTGTAATTGACGTCGTTAGGCTACCGAATTTTTAAGGGATTCTTTCACCCTTCTAATTTTTTTCAAGTTCTCTTTTCATGTCAAGTATTTCAAGTTCCTTTTTATTATGTTGGGGTATGATCTCTATATCTATCATACTGATATATAATTATCATATGATGAGATACCCTATTTGATCTTTTCAAATCATTTTTATTGAAGTTTACGTGACGCCGTTAGGCTATCGAATTTTTGGTAAGAGAAATCTTATTTTTGTCTTACTTCCATGTTTTTCATTTCAAATGGTATGTCCTTCAAATTTCATTAACATGATTCATATCCTTTATATTCTGTACCTATACATTTTTTATATATCATTTATGAGTGTGTGACCCATGTCCCCTCTCTATTCAACGTTTTCTAAAACCCTGTAACGTAGCAGTTATGCTGCAGAATTTTCGTCTCCAAATGCCTCTCTCTTTTTCTCAAAATTATTTTATATTATTAAGTGAATTTTCGAAGATATTATTTCTACAGATGTATTCACATATATATCAAAATTTTATATATTAAATTCTGGGGTTTACATACATGAAACCCTCTTTCCCTTTCCATGGGTTTAAAGCGACATAAAGATCATTTCGTTAAAGCAGTTTTTAAAATGTTATGATTATGAAATGAAACCCATTTCTATTATTCTATACTGGTTGTTTATGAAATGATTTATGATGATATATGTGGATAAAATTATAATAAATACATTTCAAGGGTGGGCCCAGATAGCGCTCCAATGCATTGGGTAAAGACTTAATCTCTAGAGATTACTTTTTAGACTGATACCTTGGTGAATAACCTTGGTAATTTATAATGACACCTTGGGGATGGACCTTGGTGAAACGAAATGATTGTCAATATGAAATGTTGTAGCCACATCTTCAAGTTATGAAAAATGTTATTTTTATTATGATATATCTCATGATTTCTTTCTCATGCTTTAAAGTTCTTTTCATGACATTATTGAAGTATCTCAAATTGACATGTAAAATGTTTCTCTTATTTACCTTAATGGGCCTTCTTCTCACCCTTTCTTTGGATGTATGTACCCAGGTTGTGAGATGCAGTAATGAACCTAGGATGAACTTAAGGACACAACTTTCAGGTGTTTAAGAATAATGTTTTTTTTTGTTTCGTGTATTAAGTTCCTAGTTTCCAAGACACTAAATCTTAAAGATCCTCAGTATTGTATAATGTAATGAAAGTTTATGTGACAAAAAGGTGGGATGCTATAGTTGGTATCAAAGGATGGTTTAGTTATTTGTGGAAATTAGGATATGAAAACTTTAGGAATAAGCCTATAGAAAAGTTTATATATAGGAAATTTTCCTTGTATTTTGGTGAGAATTGAGTAATGGGTTGCCAAGCAAATACATCCCTGTCTGGATACGAGCAGGTAGAGGTGGCTCTGGCACAGATGTACATAGGAGTAAAACACAAAAACACCACTTTGAGCTAGACTCAAATGGGAACTGGTACACGACAACGGGCCTTGCTTCACACTTGGTTACGACACTCCCGGGGGATATGCTTTGGTAAATTAATAAGCTTAGTATGAACCATTGTTAAAACAACACAGATGAAATAAAATAAATATTAACATAAGAATATATGATCCTGGATAACCTAGATGGGAACCTAGGGGATAACAAGTTAGGGTATACATTTCTTCTACGAGTTATCCTTATATGCTTTAAGTTCCTTTTCGTGATTATTGGCTAAGTATTCAAGCCCCTAATTGTACATTCTTTTCGTAGTTAATTGTGGGAAATGGAAGAACATGTCCCAACAACCAATGTGATTGGAAATGTGAAGATTTATATATTAATATGATAGAGATGATTTGGGGATTAAAAGATGATTATTATTTTGGAAGATGTTCACTATTTTGGAGACCCTATATGATCAAGGAAAATAGATTACTATGGTATATTCATTGAGGAGTAAGGTTGACTTATATTTTGAAGAATCGATGAATTTAAGGTGGAATTATAGTAATTTAGGTTACTTATGGGAATGATTAACTTATCTTGGGTAAAATATGTTTAGGTTAGATACTTTAGTTATATGATGTTAGGAGTGGCTGTTGTTGTTTGGAGAGGAACAATGAAGTTTATTATGGAAGACTATGTTATCAAATCCCTCTTGTATTTGGGTTTCAATCATAGTTTGGTTTATTTTGAGGAATTTTAAGGACCATTATTTATGGAATGGTCTATGATGAACTTTGTGTAGTACCATGGAACTTTGATGATTTAAAAGTAGTTTCCATTCCTATGGGATTATTTCTTTTTGAAGAGTTGTTTTACCTTACCCTTTCTATTTTTGGGATAATCTTTAAAGATAGAATAAATATATAGTTAATCTTTTGTGAATTATGTGATTCTCTAGAAGATGATTCTTGTGTTATGATGAGACCAAGTAGTTTTGAATGCTCATCGTTTTGAGAAAAGATTAGTTTTGGTAGAAACATATTAAAGGATGAAAGTATACATGAAGGTAGGTATATTTTCTTATGTTTTTGTTCTATGTAGTAAATGAATTCCTCAAAATTTTGAAAATGAATGTAAAACAAAAACGTTGTTGGTTTATATTTCCTACTAGGTAATCAAAGACCGTTTACACACATCATAAGTATGGGATTTTTTTATGGTTAAATTTCTTTTAATCATGTTTTCTATCACTCTCCCTTAGAACATGACCCTTTGTTTTCTCCTCCACGTCCATGTTTTCCTACATGGAATCCTAGCGTGGGTTAACTCGTGTGGCCTTTGTACTTCCCTTTTATTCTTTTAAAGTAATAGTTTTACTGACTCCTTTTCTGATGTGGGACTTTCAATGAAATTTCAAAACCTAATTTTAAAAAAATTGCAAGGACGCAATTTCTTAAGGGGGGAAGATTGTAACGACCCAAAATTTTGAATAAATCTTGTTTCTTAATTTTATGTGTTATTTTATATTTATACTCAACAAAAATGTTTCATTTGATGTCATGAGTATAATTAAAATGATACTGTTGGGTTTTGACTGTTGTATGACCATTGGTCAATATGACCACTGTAAACTAAACGTTTCGATTATTGTCTCTAAATACAAGTAATATTGGTTAATTATTATAGAAAGAAGTTTCAATGGTCTCACCCAGTAGTGTTGGACCGATCGAAGCCCATCTAAAAGAACATGGGAAGGAGGTAGCACCACTGGGCATTGCTCTGGAGCAAACCCAAGCCAAAATTCTTCGTGTGAAGCTAGAACGGAATCACCTTTGCGAGAAGTTCAAACTGATAGAAATTACTACTCGTGCGTTGTTGCCCAAGCCTCCATTAGATTCTCTCACCTTAGCACACCTTACACTTAGGTCCTATGCTGGTGTGATAAGGGGCTATGTAAGGAGACCGTAACTACCTTGTGTAATCCTTTATTTTAAATAAAAATTGGGATTTCTTCTTATGATGAAGTTTATGAATTTTCAAATGACCGGATAAATATAGTATTCATATTTTTGATGAATTTTAGAAAAAGGATATTTTAAAAATGTTTATGTAAACCATCAATAATTAAAAATGTGTAATGATATTCAAAAAATGGTCTTCTACAATTATGTCTAGTACGAAATTTAGAGTCTAATAAGATCAACTTGATTTTGATGAATAGTAAATTACGAATAGTGATTTTATGATTAGGATTAGTAATGTGTCCAAATGGATTAGTAATCTCACTTAAAGAAAGTATTAATATAATCTAGGCACTGTGATTAAGTAATGTGATAAAATAAAATGGTTAAATAACGATTTCATAAATTATTATTCAAGTATTAGTTTTTTCGGGTGAATAGTGTGTTTTAATTAAAAATTAAATTAAAAATATTTAGAAAATTATTTTTATAAAATGGATTTCATTTCTAAACTCAGAGCATTGATATTATGTTACGGTAATTTTTTGGGGTTTTTTATGAAAAATGAATTTTCGGTGAATAGTTTATTTATTTATAAATTTAAATTAAAAATAATTAAAAAAATTATTTTTATAAAATGGAGTTCATTTTTTAAATCAGAGAATTGATATTTGGTTAATGTGAAATTTTGGAATTTTTCTGAGAAAGTTGAATTTTCAGTGAATAGTAAAAATACAGTTTTATGATTTCGATATGTTTAATGACATCATTATTGTGTCATGATGATGCCATGAGATATTTTAAGGGATGGTCGACCAATGGTGATGAATTAGTTTATGGGGGGACCCATGTGGCCTAACTTCATGGGAAATATCATGGGAGAGCACATGGTTTTGAGAAAACCACTCTTGAGGTGTCCCTTGGCCATTAATGCCTTGTCCGCTCACTTTCCCTATAAATACCAAGCCATTCTCTCATCATTTGGACTCCAAAATCATTCTCAACGAAGTTTTGGTATCCCTACCTCCCAAGGAGTCCTCCCAAGGTATCCTCAAGCCTCTCAAGGTCCCAACCTTTGAGTTTTAACAGTTACGTTTAAGGTAAGGGATCTGACCTCTCTGTTTCTTTTCATGTAATCTCTTTTATGTCATTCCCTTTATGCTCCATGTTCTTATGTGAGAGGATGTTCTTTTATATTCCTCTTACTTACATTTTAATTTTTATATGATGATATATCCCCTCTTAATCTCATCATTTCGTTTTTTGAATGGATAAGTGACGCCGTTAGGCTGCCGAATTTTTAAGGGATTTTTTCACCCTTCTTATTTTTTTTCAAGTTCTATTTTCATGTCAAGTCATTCAAGTTCCTTTTTATTATGTTGGGGTATTATCTCTATATCTATCATACTGATCTCTTATGATCATATGATGAGAGATCCTATTTGATATTTTCAAATCATTTTTATTAAATTTTAAGTGACGCCATTAGGCTGCCGAATTTTTAGTAAGAGAACTTTTATTTTTGTCTTACTTCCATGTTTTTAATTTCAAATGGTATGTCCTTCAAATTTCATTACCATGATTAATATCCATTATATTCTATCCCTATACTGTTTTTAAATATCATTTATGAGTGGGTGAACCATGTCGCCTCTCTATTCAACGTTTTCTAAAACCCTGTAACGTAGCCGTTATGCTGCAGAATTTTCGTCTCAAAATGCCTCTCTCTATTTCTCGAAATTATTTTATTTTATTAAGTAAATACTCAAAGATCTTATTTATACAGGGTTATTCACATATATATCAAAATTTTCTATTTTAAATTCTGGTATTTACATACATGAAACCCGCTTTCCCTTTCCGTGGGTTTAAATTGACATAAAGATCATGTCTTTAAAGTAGTTTTTAAAACGTTATGATTATGAAATGAAAACAATTTATTTTATGCTATATAGGTTGTTTATGAAATGATTTATGATGATATATGTGGCTCACATGATAATAAATAAATGTCAAGGGTGCGCCCAGATAGCGCTCTAATGCATTGGGTATAAACTTAATCTCTAGAGATGACTTTTTAGACTAATACCTTGGTGAATAACCTTGGTAAATTTTAATGACACCTTGGGGATGGACCTTGGTGAAATGAAATGATTGTCAATATTAAATGTTCTAGCCACAGCTTCAAGTTATGAAAAATGATATTTTTATTATGATATATCTCCTTATTTCTTTATCAATCCTTAAAGTCCTTTTCATGACCTTATTGAAGTATCTCAAGTTCACATGTAAAATGTTTCTCTTGTTTCCCTTACTGGGCCTTCTACTCACCCTTTCTTTTGATGTATGTACCCAGTTTGTAAGATGCAGTAATGAACCTAGGATGAACTTAAGGATAATCCTTTCAAGTGTTTATGAAGAATGATTTTTTTCATGTATTACGTTCCTAGTTTCCAAGACACTAAACCTTAGAGATCCTCAGTTTTGTATAATGTAATGAATGTTTATGTGAAAAATGGTGGGATGCTATATTGATCCCTTCTCCATTTCTATGGTCAGTTTCCATGATGCTTAAGACATTCATTTACATAATGTCCCCTTTATCTACAATTGTATCATTCAACATTATCATCCTCTTTCTTCCCATTTAAATTGTGAGCTTGGTGGCCTTTTTCACCACACTTGTAACAAAATACCATTCCCTTCAGACAAGTACAAGGATGTTTCTTCCCACATTTACTACAGGATTGATATTCAAATTTTCCATTCTTCCCCTTATTCCAATTTTTTGGGTGTTCAATAGAACTTTTCTTCTCTTAATTTAATTTAAATTCATAAGACTTAGAGAGTTGTTTTTCTGTCTTGATATCACATGAGACAATATCTTCGTATGACAAGAAGGATTGTGAGATTAATGCTTGACGGAGAAATGTTTTTAACCCATGAATGAAATGATCAATATAACATCTTGGGTTATATAATTAATCTGCAGCATTCCACACTATCCTTGTAATGTTAGCTTCATACATTGTGACATTCTCATACACCTTTTTCCTCAGACTCAGAAATTTTCTTTCCATATCTGCTCGATGGTCATGAGGAATGTATTTTTCAATGAAAATTTCTTTAAAATCCCTCCATTCCATATTTGATAATTCATAATCTTCATTTGTGTTTTGAATCAATTACCACCATTGATCATCATCTCCAGTGAGGTGGTAAACTGCTATGACAACCTTTTCCCTTTCGCAACTCCCCAAGGCGTTGAATATTTTCTCTAAATAATTTGTCTGTTGTTCAGGTACTAGTGTATTTTTACCCACAATGAATGTTGATGGTTTTGCCTCATGAAATGATCTAACATTGACCCTCCATGCTTCGGATCAGGGTGCTCCATATGGGTATGGTTATTATTCATAACCTAAGTGACTTGTCCCATTATAGTGATAAGATGATCAGAACTAGTTGTATCATAGTTAAAAATATTATTCATCGAGGAGCTATAGAAGGCTCCACCCATCACTTACTATGTCCGATGCATTCCTCATATGAAAAGGTTTAAACATAACATAAACATTCGTATTAAAACGAACATACAAAATGTCAATACTTTATCTATAATCCATGAATGATATGAAATAACACCTCCACAGTCAAACATTTCAAATAAACTCCAATACAATATTGAAGTTTTGTATCATAATAAATCAACTTCAAACAAAAATAAAATACATCAAAGGTTGTTGATATAGATGAAATCAAAAACATTTTTAGAGAAATATCACATTCGATTTTGAAATCATTTAAGAGTCACATAATTATAAACAAAAAATATATTTTGAATATATTCTTATAATATTTTACGGGAAGTTTAAATGATGTTATAACGGTGCAAAATAGCCGCACATTCCATATAAGTTAAAATATAACATTCTTAAATTAAACTTCTCAAATAGGTCAAAAAATAACTTTCTCGGAAAACAACGAAATGATTCCTTTAAAAAACATATAAGTTCAAATATGGTTATAAATTACATTTACCCATTGTGTATTAAATAGTAAAAATGTTTCAAAATACATTTTTATGAAACATGTATGTGGTTGATAAAGAGGTCCCATTTGATACTTACATAAAAACCTAAGATAATAATCGGATTGTGAAATTAACCCTTACCTTGTACTTTTCCTTAGTCGAGGGTAGGTTAACATCCTTTATAAAATTTAAACCATTGTTAGTAAATTATACAAGAATAATTTACATAAATATGATATCATATATGATATTAAAATATTTCATGGTTAATAATATTTTAGTATTATCATCATTTCGGGTGTTAACTTACTCGTTTTCTTTAATATGTTTTGTTACATAAATGGTGTTTTTTATGGATATGAAATATCTTATTCATATCTAGAATGATATCAAGCCCTCAAACATTATTTTTAATCATCAAATAAAAATTAGTCTTGAATGGTTATGATGGGGAAATGAATCATATTGTGTTCGTGGAGACAGTATTTTGTATGTACGGACAAGCGACAATATCATTATTTTGATATTTAAATCGTATATAATTGGATGGTATATCATATATATACAGAATCATTATAATGTTATATTTATCATTTAAATCATTTATACTCAAAATTATACCCATCCAAATGATAAAATGTTTGAATAACATACTACACCACGACGTGGAGACGGTAATCCATACATACGCACGTATGGTGACTTTGTCATTTATAGGATGAATAGAGTAACGAATATTGTTGTGCCATTTCTATAATAACATCACAGTATATAGAATATACTAGAGTTATTATTTTAGAATTGAAACAACAAATAAATAGGATGTGGGAGAATAAAAGAACATGAAAGAGGTGATGAGATATTTACCTCTTCTTCGGGTTCTTCCTTTTGATTTGATAAATATGGATCCTTATGATGGCTTTATGACTAAAGGAAGGACTCTAGGATGATGTTAGTAAAGTTGTTAAGATATTTGGGAAGGGGTTTTCAAAGACAAAAGACTTTGGAAGTGTGAATTTGAGAGAAGGGGGAGTGCCTTTTTATAAGAGGGGTGAGGGGTTCCTTAGGAATAGAGTGAAATATTATTTTATAAAAAACAAATATTCGGTTTATTCTAGAATCAATGTGACTTATTTAGAGGCTAGGGTGGGGATGGGTTTAAATCTTTTCATACAATAAATTTTAGATAGGTTCAGGTCGCCATATTAACCTTATCGTTTATATTTATCTATTTGTTAAATAGTTTGACATTTACCATGTCTCTTTCTATTTTTATATTATATAGTCAATAAACATACTATAAAAATACAAGAGAACCACAAGTTGTTAATTTATAATATATATAACCTTATCTATGTCTTTTTACCAAAACATAGATTTTTAGGAATACAATATCAATTAATAATATAATACTTTTTTTTAAAACTACTTTATGTCTATTTTGACACTATTTGGTAATTGATTTTTGTGAAACTTTTTACGGAATGATTACTTCTCAAAGTTAATTAAATATATACTAACATGTCATATTAACCTATAAAATTATTATAGTTCATCAGAAATTTCAATTTACATTTATTTGGGTATTTATAATATCAATTATTTTAATCTTTAATTAGTACGATAATTAATACATCATCATTGTGTCAAAAATATATTTATTTATATAATGTCTAAAAATTAGAAATAAACTAACATTATGTACGAAATCTTTTTATCTTTATAATGAATATTTATTGTATAATTTATAATGTATGAAACCGTATAATAAAAATGGTTTAGTTTTTAAACATTGAATTTAACTCTATTAACTCTTCATTAAATAAAATAATAATAAATGTCCTAATCTAATCCAAGTGGACCAAAGAGGAAAATATTTTATTCCTAAGGTATTTTTGGTCGAATTATACTTATCCAATTGAATTAGGAAATCTGTTAGGATAATAATTATATCATGCTTACCATTAATTACCCTATTTACTTTTAACTGTGGTAAATAAAAGTAAAATGTTACTATTCACCAAAAATTATTTTCATTTTATTAAAACACAGTTAAAAAAATGATATAAACTGTGTCTCTCGAATTTTAGAAATTCAACTCACAAAAGCGGTGAAATTGAGTTTTATGTAAATTTGCAAATGCTCATAGGAGGTGGGTAAAAGGCGGTAAAAAGTTCAAAAAGTTTTTATATATCTAAAATTATTATAAATGGACACCAATGAATTAAATTGAACTTATATAGGTATTATATATCTATTTTGACCTAAAATAAAATTAAATAAAATAAATCATTATTTAAATAAAAAAATTGGTTTTAAACTATAACTTAGTGTCTTTCACTATTTATCAAATATTGAATGTTTTCCGAAAAATACCAAAAATTCACCCTAAGCTAATTTTGATATTCTGAATCCAAAAATTAAGTCCACAATTAAAGATAAAATTTATAAAATTTCAAAATTTTGTTATTACTATTCATAACGGCTAGTTTGATTGGATGTGGTGTGTTAGAACTCAAAATTGCGTACAACACACGATATTGTATTATTCAAAGAGATGTGTACTGTGGAAGATTGGGGTGTTACAATGTTCAACAATAATATTGATTCCAATGGATATAATAGTAATAATAATAATAATATAATGGAACTAATTTTACTTATAAATAATTTTAAAATAATATGTGTCTTTATTAAATTCATGAAACAAAAAAAATTTAGTAAAAATATGTATTTTTTACTATTCAATGGAAAACTAATATTTTTTGAAAAATTCCAAAACATCACTCTAAGAAAATTTTAAAATATTGATTCAAAATATGATTAACCTTTATCAAATAAAATTTCTAAAATTTAGATAAATAAATTAATTTTTTCACAGACAAAAAGCAAAAAACCCCATTTTTAAAGAAACAATATTTTTTAGAATAAAATGAATTACTAAAAATTGGGTGCTTATTTCATAAGCATAACTAAATAAATTTTTATTGAGTATAAACACTATATATAATTCATAATGTTTTTAATGATATTCATGAACCACTAATTTAGCTGTTAGGTTATAATGGTTATATTTAAATTGTAGTATCCCACCCTAGATGCCACTTATCGGTGCCCTAAAACGCTGGCCACAAGACCTCATGCACACCTCCCAGAATGAAAGATGATGTCGATAAGCAATGAGGACCTAGGGTTTATAAATGGTGACACTATTCCCTCATCGATCAGATTGTATAATAGAAATATAATAAGAAACAATAAACAAATGTTGAAGTATAATAAAAACAATAGACCATTAAAGAAAGATAAGAAACTAGAAGAAGATGAAAAAAATTATTACATATAATGATTATGATATTCATGGTTCTATTGAAAATTAGTGTACAAGTGGAGAAGGGGATACACATATATAGGTTTCCCTATAAAAAACTATTAAAAATCCAAAAAAAACATCTATAACAAGCCTATTGGTCAAAGGATCGGTCTTTGGACCCAAAATCTATCCTAAAGTTTCAATTAAATCAAGCATCAGAATCCAGTTTCATTCTATTATCAACAAATACAACCATTAAACCCCTTTTTTGGTACCAAATCTTTCCTAAGGTTGGTGTGAGATACAATCTCAATAGGTATCTACCCATGGTGTCTATGAAAATCTATTGAATGCATTAAATAGAATATAGTGTTCATTAATAATGATAATTAGTATAGGTAAATAAATAAGTAACTAAATAAGAATAATGGACCGTGTTCCTAAACAGATACTCGACAAATACCAGCTGCATCGGCATTTTCTCGGTGTATGATCAACGTTACCGATATAAGTGAAATGTTATGTGAACGACAAAAAGTAAATAATGAAACCAAGGAAGGAATACCATAAGAATGTCCATTGACTTGGGGATCACATCTCCGTGAAAACACACTAGTATTATCATATTATAATTAATTCTCTTCACATATAAGGTAAGTGTACAAGCTGTCAAATCCAAAGGTGGGTTCAAGAGCCCATACAGGGTGACCTAATAAGAATCCTAAGGGTCTCTATGAGAGACTCCAATATAACCAATACCTCAGAGTCCCGCCTAGGAAACCCATACAGTCATTCCTTGTATCATATAAGGAAGAGAGACTCTAATTCCAAAAAAAGTTTCTCATATAAGAGATTGGTTATCACTCAAGGCTCGGCATATCCATCTTACCAATTATTTTGTCCTTGGATGCTCCCCTAGTGAACTACTGTCACTCACCAGTATCTAAAAACCACTCGGAGAGCCTATAAATGTAAAACCAATGTATTGTTCCCTCTAAATCAAGTGAATCAAAACGAACACAACGAGTACATCAATGAAACCCATAAAATGGGACTTCTGTTCTCTTTCAGCATGTAGCTGTTGAGGAATAACAACCAATGTTTATATCAAAAGGCATGACATATAACATTTCATGTTATCAAAAATATATGAAAACATCAGATGAAAAAAAGTTGTTCCCTACTAAATCATTAAATTCAACACAATCATCTAAGGTAAATTTACATGTTCAAGGCACAGGGTGTGAAATAAATATATAACATAAGTTCAGAGGCTACAAAGCATGCCCACATGGAAAGAGAATAAGGTTCAAGAATAAGAAAGGGAATATTATATTCAATTATAAGGTATGAGATAATAAAATCAAGGTCCAATATCAAGGAAACCATTTAAATAAATTATAATTATAATTTAATACATTTAATAAGGTTTCAACTCACACACCTAAGGTGGTTCACTATTTATGGCATGGGAAAAAGGAAATTACTGAGGGAATACCCAAAGGGTTCCCAATGACAAGGAGTAGACCCCATAGATGGGTTTCATCATATGTTAGGATCCCAGTAGACATGGTAAAATAATATAAATTCTTTATTTAAAAAAATTCATGAAATGAAATAAGTGTATAGAAAGAGGTGGAACGACACATCATTTAAAAAGTAACAAAAGAGTGAGAAAGACCTTGAACACCTACGTCGAGGTAGTATCAATCCACTCATATGTTATTCTGGATTAATTCAACCTAGAATGGAAGAAATTGAAGAACGCGTGAATCATTATAAATATAGGGATAAAATAGTGGCAACTAAATAGTTCAATAGTTGAAAGATAAATAATAAAATAGAAGAAAATTGATTTAAGATATTATCAAGGGATTTCTATTTCTTCCAAAGTTGATATATTTGGAGTACAATCAAAGGAGGTATTCAAAACCCTATGGATAGTGGAGGAGGAGCTCATGTCTGTAAGAGGTGGGATGTAACATTTGAGAAAATATGGAGCAAGAATTAGGAGGTTTAGAATCATTAAATAGGGGAAGAATTTTAATTTCACCCTCAAATCAAGTGAGCATGATTTGGATACATAGTTTCCCAAATCGTGCACCAATTGTGCACCAATTTTTTCTTCAATGAGGCTCCTCGCACGGTTAAATGCATACTCTACCCATGTAAAAACAATGAAAAGGGACATTTCCCCTAATCTCTGCAACATCACACGACCATGCACCTGGGGTCTTAAAAATTTAAAAAAACAATGTGGCCCAAAACACATCACAACCTTCCTTCACTATCTCCTTAAACTATACATCCCATTCTGTCTCATTAATTTTTGAGGCTCCAATATTTTAACGAGCCCTATAAGTGATCAAAAACTCCTTGAATCCATTAATAATCAATATTAAATCAAAACAATAAATTAAAAAACATCCCATAACATTGGTAAAATATGAACGATACACCCTCCTTTTTTAAACAAATCATCCCCTTGTTTCACATCAGAGGGTGTTATGACATCATCAGAGAAGCACACCGGCCATTAAACATGTACATGAGTCTCCTTCTCCAAGATATCATCCTTTAAGAATCCGTTCATCGATTGAAACTTCAAAAAAGGAGATGACCTTCCTCATAGAACCTTCATTCTATGAAGAATGATACATATTAGATGGTCCTCCAATGTTGCATCTATGTCCAACTCGATATCATTATGGTCAAATTAATGAGTTGGTTTAGGATGATACTATTGAATATGATATATGTAGAATATGTCATGCATGGAATTGTACCTCTAAGGTAATATAAACTGATAGGCTACCGACCCAACCCCTTCCACTATCTCGAAAGGCCTGATATAAAATAGAATTAAATTTCCATGTCTATGGATTCGTTTATGACTAAGCCTAGGGGAAAAACATAAGATGACCCTATGTCCCACCATGAACATTAGAGGTATTTGTTGATAATTGGAATAAAACTTACACCTAAAATGAGAAGTATCCAGATTATTTTGAATCAAATGGGCTTTCTATAAAGTCTCTTGAATGAGATGAGGAACTCATAGAACTTCCTTTCCCACCTCTAAGCAGAAAATTGGTGAACAGAATGACCTATTGTAATGTTCCTCATACGAATCCATATAATTTGTTTCCTGAAACATATTCTTGTTGTATAGTTAAACTAGTAGAGTATTCCATTCCCATGAACCAATGAAATCAAGGATGAAAGACAAAAGAATATCCTTTAAGAATTTTATTGTCCACTATGTCAGATTTTTGGTCTGAGGGTGATATTTCGTACTCAAGATCACTTATAAGCCCCAATCATTTTTCGACCCATTCCAGAACCTTGAGGTAAACATATCATCTTTCTCCTAAAACATAGAATAGTGATCTCCATAAATTCTCACTATCTATCTAATGTAATGCCGTTATATATTATCAATAGAGATGGTTTTCCAAATAGTTAGGAAGTGTGAAAAAATTGTTGACCTGTAGATGATCACTCATACCACAATATTGCCTCAAGGGGATCTCGAAAACAAAGTCCCAAAATCGATGGAGACTTCATTAAATTTAAATTTTATAATGAAGAAAGGCTCTATAATTTTATCATTTATCTTGTGCTCTGCCTTTACCGGTAGATTAGTGGATCACCATGCGATTAAGCCTGCTATCTTCCACTTTGTACCTGACCATGAATATTGAAAACATATATCATTGTACATATTGGTAAGCCCAGGAGGAACATCCCACATAGAGGTATATGATTCCCTCATTCACTCTTCCCAAATATCCACATGAACCCATACACAATCACAATGGTGTAAGGTATTATTTTCATCAAGAAACTTCACAGATGTGGGTTCTCTCTTGTGACATATTTCCCTAAGATATGACAGTCAGAATGTGATAATTTCATCATCTGGACCCATTATAGAAGGGAGTATGTGACTACTAATGTTGCTAGTAATTTTTTTTATTCCTGAACTTCTAGGTGTAACACAGAAAAAAATTATGTCATCTTTCATTCATAGATGTCCTATAAGAGGTCCTAAGTCTGAGTCTTCTGAATCAAGGCATCATATAAGATTCTCCCCTTAATCGTTCTGTAAAAAATATCAATGTCAAAATATTGTTGGTATTCCACCAACCTATTATGCCTTAAATTAAAGACTCACTATGTGGTGATCTATTTGAGAGTCTTGTGGTGTATGTACACAAATAAACACTAACAAAATATATTGTTCCACCGACAGAAAAACCCATGAACCACAATTTTCAACTCAAGTCCATGCATATAATAGTTCCACTCAAGAGGCATTAAATGTTTACATCCATATTCCATGACCGAGTAACCATGAATTTGAATTTCACCCATATCAATTTTCAAAGCTTTATAGTTGTTTTACAAACCTCCATATCACACTGAAAAAATCAGGATCCTCACTAAAGATACTCTTCCCTCTAACTCCTTAAAAATTGTCTCTGATGTTTCTATTCAGCCAAATTTCACACCCTTTATAGTCTTGGTTGTATGTCTAACATAAATGTTGGATAATCCTTAGATTAATCTCTTGTAAAATACATACAAACATAACTGGATGTGTATATCGAAAACATTATTGGAATGTTACCAAGAAACCATAGTTCTCAACTTCCCTAGGTAAATAGATACACATACATTTGATATAATTTCTCCCTTGAAGTGAATCTTTTTAATCCGACAGTTTCATTTACTGAGCATAACATATTACTAATTCTCTATTAGTAAACATATAACAATCACATGATGGTTGGAATTGACATGTCATGTGCATGAGTACACTAATAATTATATACAAACCCCAACAGAATGGAATCAAGAAATGGGTGAAACACCCAATTCATTAGAAGCATGAAGACTTCAAGATTGTTCATTAGACCAATTGACATGACCATATACTTATAAATTTCATACCTAGTCTATAATTATCTATGTAGTGCACATGATTTCCTCACTCAAACCTAATGGTAGCCTGACCTAAAATCGATGATGGAGAAAATAGTTTCTCAATGGATCTGGTCAAAGAGATTATATATATGAGGTATTGTATAACTTTTATTCATTATATGCTAGTTAACCATCTTTTATACCATGCACAATATGGGGGTACCATATTCTTTAATGGTGAAAAGGATCGTTCAACCATATGTCTATGTGTTGGGTCAGAAAATACCCTTAGCCTCTAGAGCATTAGCTACTTCTTGAGTCCTTAGAGATATATAGGTGCTACCCTAAACAAAAGAATGGAGATTGATTCCACACCTAGAACTAGATCTATGGTGAACTCATCCTCTATTAATAGAGTTAATCAATTGAAATCAAGAGGTAATAAATCCCTGAAATAATCCAATATAGGAGGAAACTCTACTAACTACCCTCCTTGATATCTCATAAAGAGACAAGACAACATGGACATCACTCCACTAAGCCTGAAATGCTTGGTTATATATTTTTTTCTTCAGGGATATCCCATTCACCCTTATGAATATGTGTATTTACCTTAGGTTATATAAATAATATTATTGAATAGTAGAAATCCACTTGGGCATAATAAGGCACAAGCCAATTCATATCGAAAATGTCCTTGAAGCCACTCATCTTGAGTAAGAAAAAACGCCAGAATAAATGGAACCCACCTATTTCAAGGGGAGATCCAAGAAATAGTGTATTTCCTTTGTTATAAACCCTAATGAAGTATTGAGAGAGATGACTCCACATAATAACTCAATTCCAAGACCAAGGATTTCCACAACTACATCAGATATAAAATAGTGTCACTCACCTATATAAAAAAGGAATAAAAAAATTAGAAACTTCTATAATTGTACCCCTCAACTTATATGGTCTAGAATATTCTTCGCATGCTCAAGCTACACTACATTAATATGGCCTGAACTACAACCCTCAATTGCTACCTAACTAGTCTAAACTGATCCACTCTATTGATGTTAATGTTCTAGATCCTGACTTCATCATCCATGGAAACAACAACCTCATCCAGTTCACCTGGTATAATAAATAATCCCATCCTAACATTAATTTATATATCATTTACATTATAGAGGTGTCAGTGTGGTTCCTATATCACTGGATACTAGAGTAAAATACCAAAAAATGTGCTGAAGGTAACCCATCCTAACAGAATCTATGCACTTGATCGGGTTCCTCATATACAATTTATTTTTATTTCTAGGTATTCCACACTGGTGACACACTCTAGATTCATTACATATCACATTTTTGGTACCTCCCCAACATGAAGAATTTAAATAACACTTCCTACTACCATATGAACCATCTCACTTCATTGGATTTGAACCACCTTGAATCACATTGTTATGTTATCTAAGATTCTATTCTATAATTATGGTATAGTTTACTATTTCTATAATTGCAGTCAACTAGAAGTTGATCACCTATATTTAGGTAGCATACCCAAGATTGTCCTAAAAAAACCTCACAATTGTCAACTCATCACTTGTCAGAGATGGAGTGAAACACTGAAGCATTGTAAAATGAGAACAATAATCAAGCACTAACATAGCACCCTTATAAAGATGCATGGACTCCATATCATGATCACCCCTTAGAGTTTTATAGAAGAAATAATCATAGAATGTTGTATGGAAGTCTTCCTAGACCATACCCCGATGACACTCAACATGAGATATAAATTCCCACCAGTGTTTAGAAAACTCACATAACATTAGGTAGAATTATTAACCCTCCACTATGGAGTCATATCAAGATGGTCGAACATTGATATAATGGATTCTAACCACGAATCAGTATCATAAGGTCTTCCATCCCCTGAGAAGGTAGATGGAAGCAGTTGTGGAAAATCCTTAGTCAGCTCAACCATATTAGGGGATGGCCAGGGAGAAACCTGAATTGACTTCATGAACCATATAAATCTCTCATAGAACTAAGAATATGTGCCTAGTAAAAGATAAACTGGAGTTTTATATACTAGAACTATAGGATGAATCAAGGGTATCTCAGGGGACCCACCTCTATAGAATGCTCATCCCCATTCTCTTGGCATATAACACAAGGTCTTCATGGTGGAATATCTCTAAGATTTCTAATTGAACACCACATAAATGAATAAAATGGATTGGGAAAGAAGATAATGAAATATAAAATATTGGGAAGGAACAAGGTCTAACACCTGAGACTTTTATGGGAAATATTTTTTTTTATGTTATATAAATCATCAAAGGAATCTTTCAATGCACACAACACTAGCTTGTCTTGCTTTTCACGCAACTGCGGCCTTCCTCGATAGCTTGTGTCGTACGGAATACCGAGTTTCACTAAACAATGATATGCTTTTAAAATATTATTAAAACTAGCCGTTATGAATAGTAGTAACCACTTTTTGAAATTGTATAAATTTTATTTATCAAAATGGACTTCATTTTTGGATTTGGAATATCGTAATTAGCCTAGGGTGAAATTTTTGTATTTTTCTGAAAACTTTCAATTTTTGATGAATAGTGAAACCACTAAGTGGTAGTTAAAAAACTGAATTTTTCATAAAACATAATTTTACAGCTTTTGTGAGTGGAATTTAGAAAATTAGAGAGACAAGGTTGATTTCAGTATGTAAAATGTGGTTCAATGAGATGAAAATATTTTTTTTGGTGAATAGTAACTTTTTACTTTTTTACAACAGTTAAAAGTAAATAGGGTAATTAAGGGTAAAAATGATATTATTGTTATCCTAACACATGTAATAATTCTATTGGACAAGTGTAATTCGACCAAAAACAAACTTAGGAATAAAATATGACCATTTAGTCCCACTTGGATTAGATTAGGACATTTATTATTAATTTATTTAAAGAAGGGTTAAAATAGTTAAAATCAATGTTCAATAAGTAAATCATTTTTAATATGGGGTAATAAATAAGATAAATTCGAATATAAATATTCATTAGAAATATAATACGATTTCCTACATAATTATATTATATTTTTATTTTTTATACTTTAAATAAGTTGATTTATTTATGACAGAAAGATGATGCAGTAATTATCTTATTAATGAAATATTGACATAATTGATGTTATAAATACCCAAATAAATGTAGTATGAGACTTTTTATGAATTATTCTAATTTTATAGGTTAATATGGAATGTTATTATTGATTTAAATAACTTTTTTCGAACTAATCATTCTGTTATTATTTTCACAAAAATCAATTACTAAATAGTGTCAAAATTGACATAAAATAGTTTTTAAAACAAATATTATATTATTAATTGATATCTTTTTCATAAAAATCTAAGGATCAGCCAAATGACTTATATAAGGTTATATATTTTAATAATAAACAACTTGGGGTTCGTTTGGCTTGATATTGTAAGTTTATTAACCTTATAGTGTAAGAAAACAAGAAGACACGGTAAATGTTAAATTATCTAACTTAAAGTTAAATCAAAATGATAAGGTTAAATTTGATACATAAACTTTTCTAAATACTATTGGATGAGATGATATAGACCCCTAACCACCTTATCTTCTAAATATATCAATTTTTAGCTATTAAAAACCTAATTTGACTTTATAATAAAATAATATTTTTACTTATTCCAAAGGTGCCCCTCTCCTCCCTTATAAAAGGGCACCTCCTCCCCCTCTTCCTCACAACACATTGAGCCTTCAAGATCGGCCATCCCCTGTCAATTTCTCCTCTACACTTCCATTGAAACATCCTAGAGGTTCTGGTCTTCTTCAAATACCTATTTTAGTGCCCTAAAATGAGGTCTCAAATAAGCACTTTAAAGAAGAGGTAATGTCTGTTACCAATTCTTTCATCTTTATTTCTTCTTCCACTTCTTCTTATTTAGTTGTTTCCTTACGAAGTAATAACATCAGTATAACTAATATACTGATATGTTATTATAAGTATGAAACAACCCTATTTCACCATCTATCCATCCTACGGAAAAAGAAATCACCGTGCATGCGTACGTACGGAATACCGTCTCCACGTCGTGGTGTAATCTATTTTCCACCACCACCTTACTTGAATGGGTATAATGGTGTAAATAATGACTATATATTACTATTATAATGTTATATTGAATCTGAAATAGTATACATACATTCCAATACAATTCCACGCTCATAGGAATGATATCATCAGTCGTGCATACGTACGGAATATCGTCTCCACAATGTGATGCGACTCGTTCTACATGATCTTCATTTAATAATGATTATATAAATGAATTTAATGAATGAATATGATTAATATTACACTAATACCATTCTGGAAATGAGGTATCTATAACCAAAAGAGATGAATAAGAATTTATTCGACAAAACATGCATAGGAACAAAAAGTAATAAACACCTGAATAACCAGTAGTAATGAAATATTACTAATAAGAAGCTAATAATATGACAATATATGATATCATATTAATAATTATTATTCTGGAATAAGTCAATAACATTATTTAAATCATTATACAGGAGGTTTAGACACTTACGAAGCAAATTGGACCTAAGGTAAGGGAAATATCACAATCTCATTTTTATCCAAGATTGTTTATACATTGGAATTTACTGGGGTGTATTTTATCATCCACATCCATGTTTCCTCAATATTTAATATTTATATCCTTCTACAATAGTTTATATCCAATTTTACCCTTCGGTGAGTTTTTAGTAAAATATATAAAAGGAATCTTTTGTCATTTTTCGTACGAGGTACTTTTTGACTTTTATGACAAAAGTACGTGAAGAATGTTTTTTTAACTTATATGGCATGAATGGATTTAAAAAAAAATACTTCCAAGAATATTCCTTTACAAGATTTCAAGTTTATTTTTAATCAACTTATTTTAGTTTAAAATTGTATGACATGTTAAGAAAGGAAAAAAAAATTTGAAGTAAAAAAGGATATTTTCCTCAAGAATGGAGTTCAAGAGTTTTATCGAAATCATTTTCCATCTAAGATAATAAATGGTTCTATCACTATCCCTATTATTAAATTGATTTGATTATGTTGTGATGGAAGTATTTTTATGAATTTCTTTATCTTATATGAATTGTTTTATGATGTCCCGATGTTTAAGATTCCCATTTTTATTACATGGGTTATGCAATGATGTATGATTTATGATTTTGTGGAACACATAAGAATAGTATCATTATGAGATGGGTATGACATATATCTCCCTCCGATGCATTGGGTAAAGATTTTATATCTCATGATATATACATGGCTGGAATGGTAGGTTATACTGGTTCAGTGAAACAGGACTGAAACGAGGAGTGAACTCGGTTCAGAAATGGACTTTTTCCACTAAGATAGTCTTGGAAATTAGTCTTGACTAATAAGAAATGATTCTCTATGATTATGTGTATATGACACAAATTTTCATGTTTTATGTTATGATTATTGAGATTCCATTTCACCACTATGATTTATCCCATGTTATGAAATTATGCTCTCTTTTGCAGGTTAAGATTTCCAAAAGTTATGTTCTTATGAATATGATGTGATTGATATTTATTTTGTTTACCCTTACTGAGCATTTGAGCTCACCCTTTTGTATGTTTTCTTTCCCTAGGTCAGGAAGAAGGTTATTAAGTAAGATATGCCAAAAGGGACTTAGATATGATGAAATAAATGGGAGACAATGTAGACGCTTTATGAACCAGTTGTTTTTGTTTCCCGGTTTCTAAAGACACTATACCTATACGGTCCATTCTTGGTTTTGTTATATGTTGTAATAATTCTGCTTAAATTTTGAAGTATTAACAATGTATGTAATGTATGGGTAATTATAAAAGGCCTCCTTAAAGTATGGAATAACTGATAAAATTATCCCATATCCATGTATAGATGATGAGAAAAGTTCACATAAGGTTTAAAGAGACACAACATAAAACCTATTTTCAATGTAATGTATTGGTCATGGTCTCACATTTCTCATATTAAGTGACCATTTAATGTTATGGTCTATATTAATTTTTATTCATTTATTTAATTCAATCACCTTTTAAGTGGTTGAATTAGGTGGATCACCATTCCGATTTAAAAGGTAACATACAGCTTATGAATGAAAATATAGAATCCACATAATCCAAATAATTACATGTTCCTATAAGAAGAATTGGAACATTTCAATAAATATAACATATCAGGAACTACAAGGCAGAAAACAATAACCTAAAAAATAGACAATTCATGATCAATAGAAATCATGGAATGAAAAAACACATGGAATTTTAATTCCTATGGTTCCTAGTATGATACTTGTTTTGATATTCCGTCATATCTTTAGGCTATGTTAAATGAAATCCCATAATGATAGACATTTGATTAATAACACTATAGACACAAACCTTGTGTGATACCCAAAGGTGAAATCCATGAAAATGTAACATGTTATATTGACAATAGAATTTACCCAAAAAAAATCATTTTCCCCCTGTATGTGGATTATCAAATCCTAAGACAAGGAACATGACCAAATTTCATAATCATAGTCTCCTTTCTGAGCCCAAATAGTAAGAAAAAAGGAAAATGGGTCTAATACCACTTTGTAGCATGCATCACTTGGTTCCACTTACCAGTGCCCCAAGATAGTGTCTATAAGACCTCATGTACACCTCCCTGAATATTAGAGGTTTCTAAATAGTTTCAAGAGTCTATGGTGTCTCTATGTGGAGACTATGACATCATCAATAAGAGTGTAGAGAAACATTATAATAAAAAGAAATGAATAGAGGAAGAAGTATAAGAGAAATAATAATCAATGAATGAAATATAAGAAACTAGATGAAGCTGTATGACAATAATAGATACAATGGTTATGATGTTCACGATTCTATAAAAAATGATATTATAGTGGGAACAGGGGATACATGCATATACATCATCTAATACATAAAATACCAAAAATTCTAAAAACTGATACAGCAAGAATCTCGATCATAGGCTCGGTCCAATGCCACCCAAATCTATCCTAATTGCACAAATCAATCATGCATCATAATCCTCAAGCTTCCCTTTAAAAATACTTATAACTATGATGTCTAATTGGGTTCCAAAGGTAGCCCAAGTAGGGTTAGATATATAATATCAATTTTCCACCACCAATAATTTCTATTCTAATCTATTTCATGTAATAAATAAATATCATTGTTCTATAATAATGATAATAATTGTAGGAAAATAAATTAATAACTACATACGCACATTGGACAAAGTTCCAAAATGGATACTCCACTTATATCACACACATTGACGTAAGCGGGTTTTCTGATCCTTGGTAACTATACAAGTGATATAGTATGTTCAAGAAACATAGTAAATAATGTGATCAAGTAAGGAATACCTCAAGCCTGGGCTTTGAAATTGGGTGGTCACATATCCACGATAATACATTAGAATTATCTTATTATAAATATGTTTCAACAAATATAAATTTAGAATAAAAGTATTAAAATCCTAATGTAGAGTCCTGATCCCATCCAAGGTGGTCTAATAAGAATCCAAGGGGTCACTACAAGAGTCTCCAATATAACCAATAACTCAGATTCGGTCCGAGAAAACCCATATAGGTGTTCCTTGGGTCATTTAATATGTGGAAACACTTATTCAATACTAGATATATAACATAGGGGAATGGGTATCATCTGAGGAATGACATACCCATCCATCTAATGGTCCCCTACTCAGTTTCTCTATTAGGGAACCGATGTCACACACCGGTATGCGAATACATCCCGAAGAACCTATACAATGAAAGAAAATGTATCACCCCAATCTTGTCAAGTGAATCTAACCAAACATAGTGAGTCCATCCACAGTGCCCATAAAACGGGACATGTGTTCTCACCTCATCTGTATCATGTGAGGTATAAAAACCTATTTTCATATCACAAGAAATAATATATAGAATTCGAGGTTATTAACATGACATACAAACATCACATGTTAACAAGATATTCCATTCATAAGAATTAAATTCAAGCCAATCAATTATGGAATATTTACAAGTTCAAGGCATATGACATGGAATAAATACAAAACGTAATAAAAGTGGGAAAAATAATGAGCACATGGAATGTTCATATGGATCATGTATTATCAAGGGAGTATGATCATTCAATTATAAGGTAAGATAAATTATGTTCAAGGGACCATCTCATGGATAACAATTTACTTTAATTTATATTTTAATTAATGGAATTTAATGGGTTTACAACTCACTCACCCGAGGTGGTTCACTATTTTCAATATGGGTAAATGACATTAATGGTGGGAATTCTCAAAGGGGTGGCCATTTACATGGATATAACCCTATGACTATATTTCCCTTTCAATGTATGGCCACAAAAAACATGGGAAAACAATTAGATTAACTTATTTAACAAATTTTAAGCATTATTGGATGTTTATGGAATGTGTCACAATGGCGTGTCATTTAAAAATTATAAAAAACAAGTGAAAAAAACCTAATCACTTTTTATAGTCATTATCACTCCAATATTCCTTTTTCAACACATGATTCAACCTAGAAATAGATAAAAGGATGAAATTATCAAAATACCTAAAAATTGGGAAAATAGGCTGTAGATAAATGGATAAATAAAAGAAATATTAATCTTAAAATATATTGTAATATATCAAAGATATTAATGTTGGATTTATGGTGTGAGGTTTGAAGTCAAATTGAAGGACATACTCAAAACTCTATCGAGAGGGGATGAGGGGCACACACATGGAAGAGGAGGGATACACTGTAGAAGAAAATATAAAGAAAGATGATGGTTGTATTAAATAACTAAATATGGATATAATTTTAATATCACCTTAAATACAACAGAGCATGTTTTGGTTGTGTGGTTGGAAAGACAGTGCTTTGGGTTCTTCTTCAAAGGGGCACCTCATAGGGTAATGAAAATGGTTTCAATAACCATGAAAAAACAATTCAAACCCAATATACCAAACCTCTAAAATATTACCTGATCATGTGTCTAGGATCACATGGTTTTAAACAAAAATTGATGCCCTCAACAACCTAATTTCGAAAACCACCCAGTTTAGGGAAACTATGCGGGCTGGGCTGCATTGTTTCTACTAACTGTGTGCCCACCCTACCTCTTTAATTCTTGTGGATTCAGGTTTTGAATGAGGCCCTAGATTTCCCATGTACCATGTTGAATCCATTAGGAATTATTATTAATTCAATGAAAAAATAATTAAAACAAACAATGGTCTGTACATATGATAAAATCAAGTATGTTACATAAATAATAATATTTTTTTAGTATATCAAAATTCTATTAAAGTCGGACAATGCGTGTTAAGAAATAAATCATGAATATTATTATTTAAAAAAACATAGGGTGATAAAAAATATTATTTTCATATCTGAGTAAATATTATGAGAGATAATGATGTATTTAAGATCATTGATAAATTCTACCCATGTTCCTCATAATATCTTGAATATATCAACATATCATCAAACAAATGATTACAAACGAATCTAGAAATGAATATAAATAACCCTATACATCAAGGTCATGAAAAAATATGGTGAATTATTCACCCCATATTGTATAATTTAAAACATGAAACTGATATATATAGGTCAAAAATCATTATTTTGAATATCATTAATTCATAACCAAGTATGATAATAACTATACCAATTATTAATATTAGAAAACCTTCAATACCATATTATCTCATAAAATAAATCATTTATCTACAGTAATGGGTTTTTATTTTTGATAGTAATGTAGTTCAAACTTTTATTATCAACACAAATGAATAAGATTCCCTCATTATTCTTGAAAACATATCATTGTACCACCCTAAAGATACCCACATTTTCTAATGAATCCATTTTATTCAATATCATTCCATTGAATGATAAATTCTTTGAGTTTATTTGAATACATTTGACATGGATAAATAGAGATACGATCAATACCTAATAATAAGTCGATCACAAACATCACCTCTCATTATTGAGGAAACTATTTAAAATACATACTAAGAAATTCTTTATATTTCAACTATTGAAATACGAACAACACTAACTGTACCCTCATATAATCTATTGACTATAAATTCTATGTTTGAAGCGATCATCCTCAACTAAAATATATCAAATTTAACCCAACTGGATAGATAATACCACTCTCTAAATAAAATATATCGTAACACAGTATGAAATGAAAGCCACCAATATTTGATAAACATTGACCCAAGATAAAAAAATTTCATTAAATACATCATAATAATTAAATAAAAACCCTTCACATAGAATATAAATAAGTCTAAAAATATATATAAATTTGATATAAAAAATATTATAATTAGAAAACATTCTTATGGGAACTCCCCCCATTCTGAATGGAGTATTCCTGATCAATACCATTGATAGAAACTCAACAGTCAATCCTAAATCAGATTCCATGAATGTAGATAAATGTATGAGAAGCACTGTTACCAAATAATAGACTACAAAAAAAATTGTGGCTAGTATTTTACCTCATACAGTCAACGATCCCAATAAAAATTCAGTTGGATAATTATTAATATAAAATTACCAACCAGTTCCTAATCATTAATCTTATCCTTTTGTTTCCTTGGACACTTGATCTACATCTCTCCTGTGAGTCTGTCCCTAATAAGGTTGACCACCTTCACATCTGGAGCTCCTACATGATATATGACTAGTTCCCTACTAAGATTCAATATCCCATGCATGAGATGACTATGGGGATCTAGAATTTAACCAATTCTCTTTAAAGTCCCTTTTGGTAAAATTAATGAAGAAACCTTGATTTTATAAGAATGAAATTCCATTATATCACTATAATATAAAAATATTGTATATAATCTATGACTATACTGATGGAACTCAATTTATTACCTCTCTCTTGACAAAAGTGTATATAGAGTCTTTCCCTTGCACACAGATCACCATCTTCCAAAATAAAAAAATCCAAATTCTTTTTGTCACTACCATCTTTTCCACTAGTACTTATAAAATTACTCCATTAATATTTTAATATTTTATAAGTTGTATGGAATTTTTTTTCAACTATTGTGAAACTGGGAAAACAGAATTGACACCCTCATGAATAAATCATTGATTTAAAACTATACTCTCAAAAAACCATAGAAGAATCATCTCCACAAAAATCCAAATAAAAAAGAATTAAAGGTATTAATTAATTTTAATAATCATCAACAAACATGTCAACATAATTTAAATCATCAAATATTTAGTATTCTCCATCCTAAATTTCTCTAGATAAAATAAATAAAAGAATAATAGATAGAAAGAATCTCATTTTAACACCTTAATAAACTTTTCCTAAAAAGTTATACTCTGATTGTCATGATGGTTCGTTAATAAAAAATTTAAAAATTTACTTTCTTTACTTCTAGTTTGTCAATTATCCCATTGATCCTACACATACCTAATTACCGTTATTATACTCCTCACAACCTAACATCTCCCCTAATAATATGATGATGATCTTCATATAAGTCCCAAATGACATCAACTATCATCAGAAAATCCTAATATGGTCCCCTTCTACATCCCAAAAGTACTATTATTAGGATTTCCATAATCTTCACTTCAATTAGAGTCTTAGGTACATCTATTAGAGTATCATTCTAAGAATCTCCCTACATGTCCCCCTTATCAAATCTCTCATAATAAACCTATTTCCCATGATTCTCAAAAATATATTAATTTATATATAAGAATATTCAAAATAAATACACTAATTAGTAATAAATATAACAATTTTATTTCAAATAAATAGAAAAATAATCATTCCTATCATATTTTTATAATGTAATTAATCAAACAAGATCAATAAAATTAAATCTTCAACTTCATCCCACTAATTTAAATAAAATGAATCATTATTAATAACTTATTTAGTAAAATTATGAATTAAAATATTCATTATTAATTAATATAATAAAATTTTAATTAGAAATCAAACACATTCCAACACACACACATTTTTTTCATGTCCGCATATGGAAAAATTGTTCATGAGTAACCCACTTCTCCCTCTAAATCATGTTGAGCATTATACCCTAAAAGGCATCATATCAAATCAATAAAAATCAATCATGTAATCCCTTAGAAACATGATCTTATACTAAAATTATGTTGGATATGTGCACATAAAAAACCTTGATACCAATTTCTGAATTATAATCTCATTTCTATTAGAGTCTAAAATTACAAAATCTCTAAAATTAAACTATACATATACTATTCTATAACCTCACACCCTATAATTTCCATTTTATAATTTAAAAACACCACATGGAATCTTGTACACAAACTAATCACTAGTGATTTACAACTAGCATTAAGGGTATATGTGTATCATCGTGAATGTGAGTTGTACACAAACAGTTCATCATTATAAATCATTAAAAAATGATATAATCAAAGGTAGTGAAAATAAAAGATAATACCTATAATAAACAATAATTTTTTATATCATAAATTACCAAGGATAAAATTTATCAAATAATGGTGCAAATAAAACCCAAGTATAAATGCATTAAATATTATTATTGATACACACAAAAAATAATTAAAAAAAGAACATCTATAAGACTCTAAAAAATAGGGAAATCATCTTCATGATGCCTCTTACCATCAAATACTATATAAAAATATATATTTCCCTTAACTATGTATTGACCATAACCACAATATCCCAAACCTAGTGTCCAATTTATTACATTGATGTAAGATATAGGGAAACACATCTTGATGTACCGAAAAGTTTATTGGTCTTGGTAAACTAGATGCATACCCGAGTCTTTCATTACATTTTAAAAATAAACTGCAAAATAAAATTCTAGAGAATATCATCATTTTCTCTATAATATAATTTCATATCATTCATAGTACACTTCCAGCATTCCTAGGAAATGAAACAAAATACGGGTGATCTCAAATTCTCAGTAAGGGGTAAGTATAGGGGAAGATATCATGAAATAATAATCCTAAATGACATATAAAGGTAAATAACTAAAGAAACATTCCATTTATATAATTTTACTATCATGATAAGATAAGTAATAATCAATTTGATAATGTAAATTTATTATCACACATTCTATTTAATAAATAAATTTACTATCATAATTAGAAAATGCATAATGAATATTGAATGTTATGTAACTAAAAACACCTTCCATTTAATTTGTAAACTGTGAATGAAATGAATCCAGAGACAATATCATTATAAAAATGTGATGAATAATAAAAAATTAATTCAAAATGAATAAAATGATTAATTACAATACATCATGTTCATATGTATAATTATACATATACCATCAAGATATTTCCTCAAGACAGTTTAAAACTAATGGGTTGGTATACTCCAAAATCCCATTTAATGAAGGCCAGCCAACAGATTCATCTCATGTGACTATAGATTCACCGAAGGGCTCTCTATAACCAGGCCCCACCCATGTATGAATATCCAAATCAGTACTCATTTGTAGAATAATATATTTAATTCATGAAAAATGTACCATGTCCTCAAATATTCATATCGAGTAAATAATAAATATTTATCAATATTTCATGAGATAAAAAATAGAATTCCTTATAGAAATATATATATAGAAGTGATATATATTCTTGTAAAGAAACATATCCATTATAATTAATGTGGATATTTAGGTGAAATTTAATGCTCAATGATCACATGAATGTTAATATTTAAAGGGAAAGTTAATGTCTTCAAAAATGAATCAAGAAGGTGGATTCCAATACATTACATTGTCCAAATTATCATAAATCATACATTGAAATAGTAAGGATAGTTTCAATCCAAAAATACCAATTGGAGTAATAATTAAATATTGTTGGAATTGAGGAATAGAAATACCATAAAAATAGTTTTTCAATCATTATTAAAGAAAATATATGTATCATTTTGAAAATATCTTTGTAAAACTAAAAGATCACAAAATATTCTTTAAATAATTTTCTGTGATAATAATATTTTTAACTTATAAAGTAATATTTATAACAACAAGTGGTTATGGTGGATAGAAATTCTATTCATGTGGTACACATTAATGAAAATATTTCTTCCACTTTTTCAGAAAAATCCAAATGAGACTTATTTTGAAAAATATAAGATGATTCCATTCAAAAAAGGGTAAAAATGTATTTAATAAATCATTTTTAAAATTGTCAAAAACAATATTGAAAAAATTTCAAGAAAAAATTATTTTGTAATAAAAAATATTTTTGACTGAAAACTGAAATATAGTCGAATTTTATTAAAATCATTTTATAAATATTTTTTTGTACCAAAATATTGGGATAATGGTTAAATTACATAAAAAGTTTCATGAATAACAAAATAAGAGTAAAATTAAATGGTTTATTAAATATTTATCATGTAATTTCCTTTAATTTAAATTCATGTATAAATAATCTTGATTAAAATAATATTGTGATATAAACCCTTAAAATGATCATAACATTTAATTGAAAATTAATAAGTGAATATATTATGTGCATCAAATATATATCCCCAAAAAATAAGTGGAAAATAAAATAAAATAAATTCAAAATTTATTACACATATAATATATTAATATAAAAAACAAAGAAGAAGTAAGATAACCTAATGAAAAGAAATTGTGTTATGAAAAACATTACCATTTGGTAATTTTCATGTCAAACCCCCTTATAATATATAAGAACTCAGACCTTATTTTAGGTATGTTTTCCATTTTTATAGAGTTTCTGAGAAAAGAGATGTTTCTGGAAATTTTTTAAGTATAGTTTACTTTATGAGTACACGCCGTGTAATTTAATGCCGCTCGAGGCCATGTGGTGGATGTGTCATGACCATGAACATGAACATGTAGGGGTGATATGGAGGCCGCCTAATGTGGAGTATGGAAAAGGTGAGTAGACACTGTGTACATCAAAAGTACACGCAGTGTACTATGTTTTTTTCATTATACACACTGGGGTTGCATCTTAACCCCAGAAATATCTACTTCTAAGTGTTCTTCGACTGGGAGAGATCATACAGCCATGAATTTTCTTCGACCCCCCAAGCCTCTATATGTTCTCCAAATCTACTATCGTCAATTGCATTGGAATCTCAGTAGTAATCTCTTCCTTCTCCTAGAGCTTCGTTTTCAAATTCCTTATCTTTTCCATTTTATCTTGGGTTGAATGTATTAGACTTTTCTGTAGATCTTCAAAAATTTAATGAGATTCAAGCCTCATGGTTCAAGTATATCAATCTCTTAGCATCAAGGTAGTTGGTTTGTGTCTTTCTGTTGAATTTCTCTGAGTATTTTCTCAAAATTCTACCAATACGCTTGAATGGGATATTCCGTGTTTCATATTTTTCCCTTGTTGTTTGCCTGATTTTCTTATATTCCTGAGTAGAGGATATTGTTTGTGGATAGGGTAATTTACTTTGCTTTGGATGTTTTACCAATGCATGTCTTGTCTGGTATGACCATTGGTCTAGTTTTTCATGTTAGGATTTTGCCAGATCCATGCCCAGTATTATAGGATGGTATGACTATTGTTATTCCTTGCTGTTATGTTGTAGAATTCTAGCCAAGTAGTTCTTCATGTTACATTGGCCATTACGTGATGCGATACTTGATGACTTTTCATAGGGCTGTGAGAACCTAGTATAGTAGATCATTGAGAGAATGGACGTAAGGGCTTCTCCAGAGTGTCTTTATAATACAATGCGAGACAACATGGGGAATTGATGTTGAGTGTTTCCTCAGAGTTTCTGTAGTTCCTTGACATGGGAAACGTGTTGAATGGGACATTGAGTGCTTCCCTAGAGCGTATTTAGTATGATATGAGACTATTGGGTGAATTGATGGTGAGTGCTTCCCTAGAGAGTCTATTCATTATGTGAACCTAATGGGTGAGACTGTGTGTGCCTCTCAGAGGGTTGGTAGTACTTTTTGGTTGAACCATAGGTGTTAGGCTGTGAGAACTAACTAGAGGTTACCTGTTTGTTCTACTTTCTTGAGTGACAACTTACTTGTTTTTAAATTTTATGCTAGAAATTGTTGATTGTTTGCTGCTGAGTACATTCTTGTTTACTGCTTTCTGTACTTTTACCATCCTTATATTCACTGATTGTAAGCCACAGATCTTCAAGTGGTTTCCTTTTGGGAATTTTTCTCTCACGCCCTATTTGGGTCATTCTTTTGTGACCAAACAGATTATATTGTTGCATGTATAGATAAGGGAAATCACCCTTCCACTTCATGTTATTTATTTCACTAGAGTTGGAGAGCATGGGACCAAGCTATGGATTGTGATGAGGAGGAGTTTATCTGCTTTATTTAGTACTTGGGTTTAGTACTATATTTCAGTATTGTGATTTGTTTGGCTATTTTTCCTAGATGCATTTGTATCATTCATAATTTATATATTTTTCTCCAGTTCGTTAATTATCAGTCTTCTGTTGTTTACTATTGTTGGGTTTTTACTACTTCTGCTATTGTATGTACTTCTTTACTTCTACTATGTACTCTTCCAATGAAAGCATATTTTGAACACTATCACACCCAAGCCCCTCGCTACAAGTCGGTAGCCTCTGGCATTCGGGGAAATGCACTTGAGCCCATTTGACCTACCGGGTATGGGGTGCCTCTAGGTGGCTTCTGAGACCGGGACATTAAAAAGTGGTATAAGAGGGTTTCTTTTCTCCTGACTTCTTTTTTGGATCCGATAATAAGGGATAGGATGGAATACGGACTTGGTAATAAGTTGTGACCGGGAGTAGCTAACCCGTGTACATAGAAAATCCATACTACCTCGTTTATTGAAATTTTATTGGTTTTCTATTTTACAATTGATTTTATTTTACCATTTGGTGATTCACATGCTTTGTGATGTTACCGTTGATGTTATTACGGTTCTATTTCTATCACAACGCAATGAGATGAGGGTATGCCATATCATGCATCATATAAGAACTTGTTAGAAATCACATTCCATGCATTCTTTCCATGCCATCTAGGATGCATTAGCGATTTCATTATGCTGTGATAGGCATTGTGTAGATTATGCATGATTTTGTGATAGATGATTTGATAGAATCCATGTTGTTTGATAGGGAATTTTGTTTTTATAGTGAATTTCTTAGATGGATTCCAAACATTGGTTCTTAAGGTGTTATGGGCCCTCATGGACTAGAATTTGGTGGATAATTGCTTATTTTCCTTGTTATAACTTGTATAATATGACAAATGTTGATTCACAAGGTGTATGGGCTCTCACGGGTCGGAATTTGACACTTTAACGCTCGATTTCTGTGTTTTTTGGGCTTCTGAGATGTTTCTGAGGCTACTGTCTGGAAAAACCCAGAATACACAGCTTTCACTTTTTGAATAGATGTCGTGTAGTCTATAGCCATGTCCCTGACTGTGCAACCATGGACACAGGGTTGTGAAAAATCTTGTAGGAACACGTCGTGTACTAGTGTAGCACGCCGTGTAGTATGAAATAGGTACCCGACCGTGTCATGATAAACACAGGTCGTGTTATATTTTCAGATGCACACTGTGTCTGAATTTTTACACGTGGTGTAGTCTGATCTAGCTACCTGGGCGTGTGACAAACAACACGGGTCTGTGTTACCCTTTCTCATACACACCGTTTCCGTCTGGAACACGCCATGTAGTGTCAGCCGTGTGTCAGGCCATGTCACTAACGACATGGGCCATGTAAAACATGTTTAGTACACATCATGTCTACCTTGAATAGGCCTTTTAATTTTGTCTTAATGGAGTCATGTGGATTAACTGTGTAGGACTCAGGTAGGGAATAGGATTCAAGTACACGCCATGTGTTAGGATAACACGCCATGTATTTGGGGTGTTATATGACTAGTTTAGGCAGAAGTAAACGCCCATGTTAATGACATAAGGGAACAGACCGTGTAAGTAAAGAACATTCCATGTAGTCATGTTTTTCATAACTTGAAAGCCTTATTTTCCTTGTTCCTTCTTGCACTTTCAGTTTTTTTCAGTCCTTGTTAATCCTAAATCTAAGGTGTGCATTTGACATTGCAGAATCATGCCACCTAGAAGTCCTCCGATTGACCTCCAGTCGTAGGGGTGTGATTAGACGCCCGATATGGCTAATCAGGGACTTACCATATATCCCCATCTTGTGCAAACCATGGCACCAGTAGTGATACCGGTTGTAGGTGTCGATGCACAGTTTAGGGAAGGCTTTCTAAATATGTTGCAACCTTATAGAAAGCTTTGCCTCCTACCTCGGCTATGGCAGACATGACATGGGTTTTCCAACAGTAGCATCCTCCCACCATCTCAGGGGAAGGAGGTCCTCAGGCTTTGGATTCATGGCTAGAAACCATGATGAATATCTTTGAGAAACTGGAGATGCCTCCAGAAAGGCTGGTCAAGCTCGCCACCTACTTGCTAAGTGACTCTACCAAGAGGTGGTGGGACATGATCTCATAGGCAGGTCATCAACAGGTTATGGAATGGGAGGTGTTTCAGCGCGTCTTTTATGACTACTTATATCTGGAGACCCTAAGGGCCGACGAGCTTGGGATTTCTTGAGCCTAGAGCAGGTTACTCTTTTTGTCATGGATTATTCCTCTTGTTTCACCAAGCTTCAGCATTTCACACTCATTCGGAGCGGATATGGGTTTTTCTTGGCAAGGATGTTTAAGGATGGTATCCGACGGGAGATCCACTCATAGGTGAATATATTTAGGGTGACTTCAATCTCATCCATATTCAACTAGGAACTGATTTCATAGTAAAATATGAGAGATTCCAGAGCTAAGATCAAGGGCGGTTCGGCTTCTAGAGTTAGTTCTTCACCAGCTGACAGCAGGAAGCACCGTACAAAGTCTCGTGCGGTGATTCGATGCAGCAAGACACATATTCAGGTAGCCCGTTAGTCTGCTACCAGTGTGGAAGGGTTGGGCATACGAGGATGTAGTACCAGAGAGTCATAGTGGAGTGTCGATCTTGCAGCAAGATGGGTCACCTTCAGCTCTTTTGTCAGGTTTTCTCACATGCAGCTGGTCACATGGGTTCTTCCATGAGTCCTCGTTTAGGAGCAGTGCCACCAGTTTCTGATCAGTCTAGGAACTGGTGTTCTTCCGGCCATTCTGGCCTAGGTGGAGGTCGAGGGAGTGGTGGTCATTCACCTGAATTTCAGCGATAGTAGGGTGGATCAGCTCAGAGCAGTCAGGCAGGGTCATAGGGTCTTGGTGCAGGCTAGACATTTACAGTGGGGTAGACCCTTCAGGAGCAGGATCCCATACCCTCCACCGTTCGATGTATGATCTTAGAATCCTCAGTTTTATATTTTTCTCTTTTCGACACAGGGTATTCCCATAGATTTATCTTTGTTTGCTGTTGTGGAGATCCTTGGGATCTAAATCTCTTATTCTGCAGACATGTTGACACTAGACACACCATTGAGAACGAGGACATATATTGTATGTCAGTGCAGAGAGTTCCCTCTTGAATTTATGGGGTGTCACTTCTTATGGGTCCTCTATGTCCTAGACATGACCGGATATGATGTCATTCATAGAATGGACTGGATAGATCCCATCCAGGCAGTCATGGACTGCTACTGCTGAAGGGTTAGAATTATATCAACAGAGCGTGGATCCTTTCTTCATATGGGTGAGAGGGATGTCCAGGCGAGCAGAGTGGGTCCAGAGCGTTATGGGCTAGGGGGAGTTACAACCCAGATTTCTAGTCTATATCTGGATGACCAGGGGAGTTCAAAGTTAGACATTACTCCAATGGTGGATTGTTTTAGGGACCTCTTTCAAGAGCACTTTTCAGGTTTTCCTCCAGATCATTTGGTAGAATTTTCTATTGATCTCATTCTAGGAGTGGTACCAGTGTCCATTCCTCCTTATAGGGTGGCAACACCTGAGTTTTAGGAGCTCAAGAAGCAGTTGGAGGAGTTTCAGGAAAAGGGTTTCATCCGACCATGTACTTTTCCAGGGGGTTCGCCTATCCTGTTTGTGAAGAAGGTAGATCGCACCCATTGTCTTTGTGTGGATTATCAGATGTTGAACTAGTTGACAGTCATAATCTGATATCCCTTGACTATGATTGATGACCTATTTTATCTGTTTCGAGTATCTCGAGTGTTCTCGACGATTGATTTGAGGTATGGTTATCAACATTTGCACTTTAGAAGATCAGGTATACCTTTGACAGATTTTCGGAGTAGGTATGGTCTATACGAGTATACGGTCATGCCGTTCGGTCTCACAAATGCACCAGCAGTTTTCATGGGACTGATGAACCAAGTGTTCCATCCATACATAGACTCTATTGTGGTAGTATTCATGGACGATATCTTGGTGTACTCTCAAACTTGACACAGCCATTCCACCCATCATGATATCATTCTGAGTACTATGAAAGAGCATCAGTTATAAGCTAAGCAATCGAAGTGCCACTTTTGGATGGATCAGATTAAATTTTTGGGCCATGTTATCTCAGAGATAAGAGTATCAGTGGACCCGGAGAAAGTGAGAGAGGTAGTTTCTTGGGAGCAGCCAAAAAACGTCTTTGAGGTGTGCAGTTTTCCATGGCTGGCTGGATACTACAGAAGTTTCATACATGACATTGCATGCTTAGAAGCACTGCTGATAGATCTGACCAAGAAGGGTGTGAAGTTCTTATGGTCGGATTCTTGTGAGTCAGCCTTTTAGGAACTAAAATGGAGGTTGACTTCCGCACTAATACTAGTCTTTCCAAAGCTGGGAAAGAGCTATAATGTTTACTACGATGATTCAGGTATCAGGCTGGGAGTTGTGCTGATGCAGGGAGATGGAGTCGTCGCATACATGTCTTGGGAGTTAAGGACACATGAGAAGAACTAACCAACACATGACCTGGAGTTGGAAGTTGTTGTTCATTCCTTACGATGTTGGAGACATTATCTTTAGGGAGAGAACTTTGTGGTTTTCACCCACCACAAGAGTCTCAAGTACATCATCACTCAGCATGATATGAAATTGAGACAAAACAGGGGGGTTGAGTACCTATAGTCCATTGACTTTGAGCTTGCCTATATTCCTAGAAAGGTAAATGCAGTTGCTGATACGTTGAGAAGAAGCACTCAGATATAGGTAGTTCAAGAGGATATAAGTGAGTGGAAGTTTATGGCTCTGTTCTCTGAGGTGTATCTGGAGGTGCACGACAGACAGGGGTAGACATTCCTATCTTCTGTGGTTGTTACCTCTACTCTTATCGATTGGGTACAGATGAGGCAGCTATCAGACTCCGAAGGCCTAGTCGTGAAGGAGAGTGTGTTATGAGACGACCCTTTACCTGGATTTATAGTAGGCGAGGATGAGATCTTGCATTTCCAGGGACGTGTATTTGTTCCAATAGACATACGCAAGGAGATGATGTGGGATATTTCATTTCTCAATTTAGGCAATTCATCCCGACATCACCAAGATTTATCGTGATCTACAATTCTAGTTTTGGTGGCCATGTAAGAATACAGATGTTTCTCGTTTTGTCACGAGGTGTTCCACTTGTTAGCAGGTGAAAGCGGATCATCAGTGACGAGCATGGATTTTACAGCTGCTACCCATTCCATAGTGGAAGTAGAACAATGTCATGATGAACTTCTTGACCAGTTTTCCAAGGACACCTCAAGGGAATGATTTTATTTGGGTCTTCATTGATAGACTGATGAAGGTCACACACATCTTACTAATAAATGACACCTTCAGCATTGATCAGATGGGGTTGTTGTATATTCGTGAGATTGTACATCTACATGGAGTTCCACATTCCATCATTTCAGACAAGGATGAATGTTTTACTTCTCAGGTCTGTCAGGGGCTACAGAAGGCTTTGGGTACGCAGGTGCTTCTGAGTATAGCCTACCATCCTCAGACAGATGGCCAGTCCAAGCGTACAATTCTAGTTCTTGACTATATTCTCCAATCATACATTCCGGATTTTGGAGGTTCTTAAGAGATGCATATACCTCTTGTGTAGTATGCCTACAATAATAGTTTTCAATAAACTATTAATATGGAACTATATGAGGCTTTGTACGTTCATCCTTTCCGATCACCCTTATGTTGGCCGGAGGTAGGAGATGTAGCTTTACCGGGACCTCGTCTTGATAATTAGACCTTAGAGTAGATTGAGTTGATTCATAAAAAGATGACTAAGGCACAATCTCAACAGAAGTCTTATGCTGGTCAGCGGTGACGACAATTGGAGTTCAAGGATGGGGATTAAGTTTTCCTTGATGTCGCACCAAGGATGAGACACAAGAAGATTCAGAGACATGGTAAACTTTCACCATGGTACGCTGGTCTGTTTGAAGTGTTGGAGAGAGTTGGGCTAGTTGCCTATTAGTTGCAGTTACCTCATAGGTACCAGTCTATGTACAACGTCTTCCACATTTCTCATCTCTGACGTTAATTTTCATACATATCTCATGTATTTCAACCCAAGGAGGTTTTTATCTAGGTGTATGCATCGTTTGAAGAGCATCATATCTGGATTTTTGATCGCAGTATGAAGATTATCCATGGTTGGTCTATTCCTCTGGTACTGGTGCTATGGTATCACTGGATAGTACAGGACGAGACTTGGGAGATGAAGGTTGATGCATGATCGTTGTGGCTAGAGGTGTTTGGGGTTTATTCTTCTACACCTCTCTAGGGAAATTTATGGACGAATTTCATTAATGGGGGAAGTTTGAAAGAACCTGGACGTTCTTTCTGGATTTTTTTCCTTTTTCTAATGTTTCAGAGAAAAGATTAGTTTCTAGAAATTTTTTAAGTACACATCATGTACTTTATGAGTTCACTCTATGTACTTTGATGTCGCTCGAGGCTGTGTGCTGGCCATGTCATGAAAATGCACACGACCATGTAGGGGTGATGTGGAGGCTGCCTAAAAGGGATTACAGAAAAGGCATGTACACACCATTTACGTCAAATGTACATGCCATGCGATTTATTTTTTTATTAAATGAACCGGGGTCACGTCCAAACCCCAGAACAATCTTCTTCTAGGTGTTATTTTACAGAGAGATAGAGTACGACTTTGAATGTTCTCTGATCCCCCGATCATTCGTTTGTTCTCTGAATCGATCGTTGTCGATTGCGTTTGAATCGTAGCAGTATACTATCCCTTCTCCAAGAGCATCATTTTCCAATTCCTTCTCTTTTCTATGTTTTTGTTGGTTGAACACTTTAGACGTTTTTGTTGATATTCTATTTTCTAAAGTGATTCAAGCCTCGTGGTTCAAGTATATCGATCACATAGCATCAATGTAGGTTGTTTGATCTTTTCTTCTGAACTTCTATGAGTATTTTTTTCAAATTGCACCAATACCCTTGAATGGGGTATTGCCTGTTTTTGGTTTTTTCCTTTTTGTTTGCATGCTTTGCTTATATGCCTGAGTAGAGGATATATTTTGTAAAAAGTGTAATTTACTATGCTTTGGATATTTTTCTGATGCATATCTTGCCTATTATGACTGTTAGACTAGTTTTTCTTGTTAGGATTTTTCCAGTTCCAGGCCTCATATTGAAGGGTGGTATGACTGTTGTTCTTCCTTGCTATGATTATATTGAAAGCTAGACAATAATTTTTTTAGAATAATTTGGCAATTGCGTGATGTGATACTTACTGACATTACACACGTCTGTGAGAACGTAGTGTAGTAGAGCATAGAGAGAATGGATGTAAGGGCTTCTCCAGAGTGTCTTTATAATTCAATTCGAGACCACATGGGTAATTGATGTTGAGTGATTATTCATAGTGTCTGTACTTCCTCGACGAGGGCCAAAGGGGGAATGAGACGTTTAGTGCTTCCCCAGAGCACTTTTAGTACGATACGATACTATAAGGGGAATTTATAGTGAGTGCTTCCCTAGAGAGTTTATTCATTAGCTGAACAAGAGGGGTGGCACTGTGTGTTCCTCCCATACGGTTGCTAGTACCTGTAGAGTGAACCATAGGGGTTAGGCTGTGTGAACCACCTAGAGGTTACCTATTTTTCTACTTGCTTGAGTGACTACATACCTGTTTGTAAATTATATTTTAGAAATTGTGGATTGTTTGATGCTAAGTACTTTCTTCTTTATTGATTTCTATACTTTAACCTGTCATATATTCACTGACTGTTAGGAACAGATCATCCGGTGGTTTCTACTATGATTTTTTTGTATCAAACCCTATTTGGGTCATGCTTTTGGGCCCAAACAGATTATATTGCTGCAGGGATAGATAAGGGAAATCGCCCTTTTACTTCAGGTTCTTAATTGAAGTCGAGCTGGAGAGCATGGGACCGAGCTATGGCTTGCAATGTTGAGGAGTTTGTTTACATTCTTTTTTACTTGTTTTTAGTAAATTATTTCAGCATTTTGACTTGTTTGGCTATTTTAACTTGGTGCATTTGTATCATGGATCATTTATATATTTTACTCCAGTTGTTTAATTATCAGTCTTCCATTGTTTACTGTTGTTTGGTATTTACTGATTCAGCTATGGTATGTACTTGGGTACTTCCACTGCATACTCTTCCAATGAGGACATAGTTTCCCACTATCACACCCAAGGCCTTCACTACTAGTCGTTAGCCTCTGGAATTCGGGAAAATGTGCTTGAGGACATGTGACATACTGGGTACGGGGCGCCTCTGGGTGACTTCCGGAACTGGGATGTTACAAAAGAAATAATTCAAATAGAAACTAAAAATACAATTAATTATGAATGTTTAATTATATTACATGTAAAATTGTTATTATGAACACCATATAAAATAAATTAGGTGTATAAAATTACAATATGCCCCAATGAAGTGAGATTGAGTTGAAATCCAATATTTCACGCTTCCGTTTGGTTGAACATGATTTAACCACCTATATAGTGGTTTTAAACATGTTATGAACTTATAATAGTACCATATTAATATTTATTATTTAATTTATTTTTCTTCTATAACATTTTTTCTGTATTTTGTTAATAATATATCATTGTTTTCGTTTTTTTGAGTGTTAATTATCATTCTTTCTTGTCTATTCTTTTTCATGGAAGATATTCCTATTATCCATGTTATATAGTTTAATAATATAAATAATAATTATACTCAATAAATAATATAAATAATATGTATATTTCCAATATAAATTTTGGACTAATCATGAATGGTGTTGTTTAGAAATGAAATACGTTACAATCAAGGAAATTGTAGGTCGTATATACGCATTGGTAACAGTTCTATTTTTCAACGACCATTATGGAAAGATGGTAAGTAATATATTACCTTTTAATAATGATAAGAATATAATAAATAAAATATTATATCATTAAACATACTAATATATATCATCCGTGTGATTTAAAAATTAATGTAGAGTCTCGTCTCTTGGTGAAGGTTGTAGTCCACACATACATGGACGATGTTATCATATATAAGTCACTGAATATGTAAGATACAAAATGATATATTGTATTTTAATAATGAAAAATATTTCATTGATTTCATAATTATTTCATTTCTTTTACAGATATTCCAAAAAATTATCCTTACTACCTTCCATGTAGAGAATTAGTGAAAAATGAATCACTTTACTTCGTGAGGTTGTAATCATTCATACTCATGAGCGATGGTATTGTATAACATGTAGAACGGAATGAAAAAATTTAAGTATTATATTAGTATTATATATTTATAAATATGTTATAAATATCATATGAATACTTTATATAAAGTACCATACCCAATCGTGAGAGGTGGTAATGGAAAATGCATTTCATCGATTCACGAGGAGGTAGTCCATCATACACATGAATGATGATTTCATTGGTCATTCAATATAAGTAAAGATGGTTTTAGGTCATGAAATTAACGTAAAAATATCTATGTATGTCGAATATAATGAGGTTATTACATATTCATGTTTTAGTAATAATTTATGGAGGTGAAGGATGAAAAAAATTAAAATTTTCATTGAAGAATGTTCCCTCTTTTTGGGAAACCTCCATAGGTTTCCAACAAAATCCATTGTAGGTTGCATTTATTCCAAAAATAAAAAATATAGGATGAGTTTTTGGATGTTATGATGATATTACGATATGTACTATCTAATACAAAATGGATTTACAGTGTGAATGGGTGTAGAGAGGGGTGGACTTTATAAGTGAGGTGAGTGGCACACTTGTAATGATTTAAAAGAAAAAGGTGTAACCATGTTTTTCACTTGAAAAGTGGGTTCAAATTTAGTCATATATATCCATACACATGATAAATTTGAATTATTTCAATAAAATATATTTTATATATATTTTTAGGTCCTTATAACCCTTATCATCTTTATTTTATCCCTCAAAAAATCCGTTTTTTCATTAATCACGGTAAACAGTTTTTTTTGTTTTAATTAATAATTTTGATAATAAAATTCAGATTAAATTATAATATAAAATAAATTATTCTTATTCCAAATATTTAATCCAATTTTATAAATTACATTCACATAATTGAAATTTTTTATTTTACAATGAATCTCGTAGATGCAACGAGAATGGTAGTTTTCAAAAAGAAAATACTCAAAACATTATAATGTATTTATATAATAATTTCATATGAAAATGAATAAAACTAAAAATATTTATTGAATTTTAATATAATTTATCTTATTTTACTTTAAAAACAATTATATATATAACATAAACTTATTAATAATTTAAATGAAAAGACTGTTTTCACTGACAATTTAGTATTTTTCACTATTCATAAAAAATGAAACATTTTAGAAAAATCACAAAACTACAAAAATAATATAATTTATATATTAGGATTTTAAAATTTATTTAAATTTTATTATATATATTTTCTTATACTTGGTAAAATTTAATTTTTAATTATGTCTGTGAAACGTGCCCAAACAGTATTTTACAAAAAATACCATTTTGTAGAAAACATTTATTTTTCAATTAAATGATTCGTGTTTAATTTATAATTAATAGATAACCATAATTTTCATATTTTAGTTAATTATATTAATATCCACCAATTTAGTAATTATGTTAAAATGATATACTATATTATGGTATGTTTCTACATAAGGTTGCAAGTTCCACAAGCGTTTGAAGGGGAAAATTTTAAAGAAATATATCGTGTGGGATGATTAAGTTTAGTGTTGTGTATATAATGTTATATGAAATAAAATATTGGTATTTTAAAATATTGTGTCTTTACATTATCCACAACATAAATAAATTGCATACTCACAATTTAAATTTGATCATGGTAATCAAGGGTTTGATATTTGAAAATTATTTTTCTAAAAACTAACATCATTAAATGTTTTCATAAAGCATTTTCTTAATAAGAGAGAAATGGAAATACATAGACATAACTAGGTTTATATGCAATATAAAAATAGTTTTATATCAAGATATAGACATTTATAATATGTTTAAATAATTATTTATAGTTTTAGAGCTCAAAGATCACAATAATGTGAATGATCAATGGTACTTTAAGGACCTCAAAATCATAAATTTATAATGATTTAAAATAAAATATGATTTATCATGTATGAAAAGAATTGGTTCATTTTTTTCCAAGATCATTTTACTAATGTAGAGGAATTAATTCACATTATATGAATATAATGATATATAATTAATTAATATATTTCTATTTCATAAATACAATTTCATCCTTTTTTGTGCATCAATCAATTTCTAGTTCATTTCTTACTCCCAAAAATAAATATCCAAAAATTATTTTTTTATTCTTCAAGCACTAAAACTCGCCTATAATGGATCATAAGATCCATTAAAGAGTGAGAATTATTTTTTATTGTCCTTAAATATCTTCCAAAACCAATCTGGATTACACAAGTTATACAATATAATGGGTTTATATAAAAACCTCTACAGTAACACTAATGGTTCATCATTAATATATATTTTACAAATTATTTAACTTATGAGATATTAACAAGTATATAATATTGTCAAATGGTATGAGTTAAACCATTATCTTCCTTTAGTCAAGGGTTCAAGCCCAGCAGCCTTGAAGGACAGAACTGGTTGTCACACAACATGTGGTTTGTCCGTTTTCTAAATCTATATTAATATAATTCATATACCCTTATAAAGAATTTCATGGATATCACTGAAATAAAATTAGTTATTAAACATATTATTTACTATAGTTTTTAATAGAAATCATATATTTTTTATTTTTTATGAATTCTAATAATCCTATTTGACTATTATTACAATTCCATTAATGATCATATTATCCCAAAAGGTTATAAATACATTTAAAATTATTCTATAAAATTTAAATACATTATTCCTCAAATAAAATTTCTACTAAAATATATAATATCTATATGTTTCTCTTAAAATATCCTTAAACTGGTTTGACTCCAATCACATAAACCCTAAAAATGGGTGTTTATGATTTTGAATATATGATCAATCTTAAACTCATAAACCCAATATGATATTCATAACTCTTGATTTAATTAATACAAAAACACTTATGACAATTTACATAATCCTTAGATGCTTCTTGATTCTTTTAACCATATTACGATTGTTAAAGAAAAAATCAATAGTTTAATTATTAAATATATTATAATTATTTTCAATATAATCCCATCCTTGGTCTAGAGGTTAAACTTTTGAATAGGGAATTAACTCAGATAATTATTAGGTTCCATATATTTAAAACAACCACCAAAAAATGTATCCCTAGGATGACATTTATTTCCTTCCATTATACTCATAATGTTTCTTAGATAATTATGTTTTATTCTCTTCTTTTCCACGCATAAATATTTTACAGATTCTATTAAAACACCCTCATTGGTTTATTTTTCCAAATTTATGATATAATATAAATTGAGCCTTTATTCATATATGGTCTCCATCACTTTATCTCTCAATGAACTCTATATTTCTTATATTTGGTGAGTCTGAGAGTTGGTTAAGGTATATGTTGTTATTTATAATTCAGGAAAAATAATTAGACATAATCACAATATCTTTCACTCAAGAAATCCTTCCATTTGGTTTCTCATAGTCCCCACCATGTTCTTCATATTCAATGTTAATATGATTACTTTAGGGTTCAAATATTTACTTAAATCATCATTCTTAGGGTATGAAATAACCTAGAAGGAAAACTGTAGGATCATATATAGAATGTCTAAATTATGACACATTTTTTCAATATAACAAACCATAGGTTTAATCTAGATCATTCATTTTCATCATCTATTCAAATCCATCATAATGGTTTATAAATATAATGTGAATTATCATAATCATTTCCCCTAGTAAATTCAATCTAGGTATACAATAAGACACATTTTCAAACAATAAGTGATGATCAAGTTAATCCCAATGTTTCTTTTTTATAATTTATACCCATAGGTAACAATGTTCCAAGCCCATTTCCACTTGTATTATGTATGCAGTGATGTATTTCAAGAAAAATGACATAAAATATACCATACTAATATTTTATGATGTTACTCTATTCTTATCTTCAATCTATATCATAGGGTAATGTTCCCTAATCTATTTTTTTATTTATCTTGTTCTCAAGGTTTCTACTGAAAAATCTATGATACAAGATTTAGTGACCCCGATCCAAATTTCCTGGAGATGATGTCTACTTTATTACATTTGGATATGATATAAATAATTTCATATCTATGGACCAAATGCTACACATCAAATATTCTCATAAAATGAAACAAAATAATGGTGATATGATATTCATAGTAATGGTTAAGTACGGTTAATGCTATCTTGAATATATAAGCATAAACAATAGGGAATACTAAATAACAGAACACACATTCCATTTAATTAATTTGACTATAATGATAACATAAGACTAAATAAATATTGAATGGTAAATAACTGATCACATATACCATTTAGTCAATAAATTGACTATCATAATTAGATTAGAAATATTCAATATGACAAGGTATATAATGGAAAAAAACAATCTAATTAATTATTAAACATAGAATGAAATGCATACCTAGATAATATAATTATTCAAATATCATGGAAAATAATAACCAAATTATTAATTAATGTAATTATTAATTATTGGACACAATTATCACAGGTACCAAGATACTTCTACTATCCATATTTTTCTTCAATATAGATTAAAACTAATGGGTATGTAAATATGAAAATACAATTTAAATATGTCAATCCAACAAATTTATCTCATGAGACTACCTCTAGATCAACGGGGTATCAATAACTAGGTCCCAAATATGTTCTAAAGTTTAAATAATTCCTCATATATTGAATAATTAATTTACTTTATGAATAATGTTCCTTATCCTTAAACATCAGTATCAACTAACGAATATGGATTTAAAAATATTTACCTAGATAAATAAATAACTTTCATTGTAGAACACTATATGAATAATTTATAGACATTTTGAGAACTAAAAATATTTATGATAAATAATAGGGATATTTTTTTGGAAATTTATAGTCCAATTATCACTAGAAAGTGAATATTCCATGGTAAAGTTAATGACACTAAAACATGAATCAAGAAAGTGAATGTTAATAATTTACTAGGTCAAAATGATCATATTAAATCAATTTAAATAATAAGTATAGTATCAATTCATCTTATATCAATTTTATTGATAATAAAGGGTTTTTTCCTTGTTTAATATAAATACCAAAAAAATATCATTAAAAATATTCTTGAGAAAAATATACATTTCATTTTAAAATGTATTTTTATAACTAAATTTTCACAAAATATTTTGAAAATAATTTTATATAAAAATAATATTTGAATCTTTTGATTATTTCATTAAAACATTCAGTGGTTTTGATGGTTTGAAATTCTACTCATGACATACAAGTTTAAACAAAGATTCCATTCACTTTTTTAATAAAATCCAAAAATTCCGTGTTTTGAAAAAGACAAATAGATTCCTATCATTATTTTTTTAAGTAAAATTTAATAAAAATCACATTAAAAATCATATATAAAATGGTTAAAAATTGTATTAATTTTTTTTGAAAACAGTTTTTTCGATGAAATGTTATTTCTGATCGAAGAGTGAAATGACATTCGATTTTATTAAAAATAACTTCCCAATCATTTTAAGTACCAAAGAGTGGGAAATAGTGCCATTAGTTGAAAAAGTTCATGGATAAAAAAATTATATGAAAATTAAATGTTTTATTAAACAATTATCAAATAATTTCCTTCCGTATAATTTCATGTATGAATAATCCCGATTATAATGAGACCGTAAAATATACCCTTACAATGATCATATCGTTGAAGTGAGAATTAATAATTGAATAGAATATTTTTATCAATTTTCTATCAAGAAATTGAATTTTAAAATAAAATATAAGATATTAAAAAGTAATTTCATATATATTCTAAGAATATCAAAAGCAACAAATACGAAATATATCACAACGAATAGAAATGGAGTTTTAAAATTTATTACCCTTTAGTAATTTTTTATTCAAAACCAATTAGAAGAAATATTTATTAAAAACTAGAAATACCAAGATTTATTATGTGTTACTAATTTTAAATATAAAATTTGTAGTATATATGATTTGTAAATGATATTTTATGCACACCATTACGATACACCTCAATTAAGAGAAATTGAGAGGAAATCCATTACCTCATGCTTCATTTTGGTTAGACATGGTTTAAAATAATAAATAGTGGTTTTAGAAATATTATTAAATTCTAATAGAACCATAATAATTTTTATAATATCATATATTATCCTTTTATATCATCTTATCATATGTTCGTTAATAACCATTCATTTTAATCATTCTCTCTGGTGTTAATTGACTTGTTTTCTGAGCAGTCTTTTTCATGAATGTTTTGATTATTATGCATATTATATAGTTTCATTACATCGAAAATAATAATAATCAGGATAGAAGATTAATATTTTTAAGTAAATTAATCTTTTAATACCAATCAAGAAATATAGTATTGAGAAATGTATTATATTACGATTTGGGAGAAGCTAGGCCGTATATACACATGCGTAAATTTTCCATTTTCAAATGTCATTACTAAAAGAAGGTGAGTAACATTTTAACATTAAATAATGATAATAATATCATAAAATCCATATAATTAAATTAAATATACTTATATATAACTTCCATGTGGAGTGGTGTTGAAAATGGAGTCGCATCACTTCATGAAGGTGTTAGTCCACATGTACACGAACGATGTTGTCATCATTATGTGACTGAAAAGGTAATAAAGAAATTGATGTATTATATCATTAGAATAGTAATTATGTCTTTAATATCATAATTATTATATTTATAACACATATATTATTTAAAATTATCCTAATTAACTTCCATATAAAGTGTTAGTGAAAAACAAATCCAAATGATTCGTGAGGCGGTAGCCCACCATACACATGAGTGTTGTTGTCTTGTCTCATACATAACAGAAGGTAAAAAATGGAAAATCAGATATAATGAGTCAAAAGGTATAATTATTTTATATATATTATATATATATAATTTATATCTATCATTATACCCAACTGTGAGAGTGGTTCTGGAAAATTGAATGACATAGATTCATGAGATGGTAGTCAGTTGTACAAATGAATGATGGTTTCGTAACTGATTTGTGGGATGTTGGTATGGTCCTGGGCCATGAAAAAAATATAAATATCTATATATATAAGGAACTGAAGTTATTATATATTCATTATTTAACAAAAATATATATAGTTGGAGGATGAAATAAAATGAAAACTCTCATTGAATAACATTACCTCTTCTTATGGTAACCAACTGAGGTTTTCACAGAAATCCTTCATAAGATGGATTTTTTCAGAAAATAAAGATTATATGATGGGTTTATGGAATGTTTCATGTTATTTGGGAATGTATTTTTTAAATTAAAATAGTTTTATGGTGTCAATAACATAGGAAAGGTGGAGGCCATTTTAAGTGAGGTGAGTGGCACAACTATAAGTTTTTGAAAAAAAGGTGTACCCATTTTTTAAACATAAAAAAAGAATCAAAAAAAGTATTACAGAGGTTTATAAATTAAAAGGTCTAAATAGTTCTATAAAATATACATTACACGAATTATTATATCCTTTTAACTCTTATCATGTTAGTTTAACCCACTAATTAATATATTTTTACATTAAGCATAGTAAATAATTTTAACTGTTTTAACAAATACATTTTAGTGAGTAATCATGTTGAAAAATTTAGATAATATAAATTATATTTATTTCAAATATTGGATAATTTTTTATAAATTACATTCACATATGTGGAAAATTTTAGTTTTAAATTAGTCTCATATATGCGATGAGAAAGTTGGTTTTGAAGGAGAAAATGTTCAAAAGTATACAATGTTTTTTATCAAAATTAAATAATAAAATGATTCCAATGACCCAGATTACTTAAATTGCAATATAATTGAACTAATTATACTTTAACATCTATTTATAATATAAATTATATTTATAAATAAATTAATAAAAAATGTTTTTTTGAATAAAAATGTTGTATTTTTCACTACTCATCAGAAATGAAACATGAAAAAAAATCCCAAAATTAACTCTCAAATAAATATGTATATTTTGATTCTAAAAATTAATTTCATTTTTTAAAATAATGTTTCTAATGTTTCTAAAAATTTATTTTAAATTATTTGTGTAAGAGGTGGCTAAATTTTCCTTTATAATAAAATATTGTTTTCAAAAAACTTTTCATTTTGTTTTTAATTATTATGTAAACATAATTATCATATTTAAGTTATTCCCATTAATAACCTCTAATTTAATGGTTATTTTATAATCTTATTCTATATTATGGTTCATTTTTAGTCAGTGTTTCATGTTCTAAAATCTGATGAATAGAATAAATTTAATGAAATATATTTTTTGGGTTGATTAAGAAAAGTGTTTCATGTCACATTCACTTTAAAATAAAATATTATTATTTTATAATCATGGTGTCTTACAACAAGTATCATTATTAATGAAATCTATATTCACAGGATGAGTGTACATATAGGGTGTGAGAAATAATTTTAATAGAAACCACAACAACACCAATAATTTTCTATAGTTTAACATACTCATATATAACAGGTGTAAAACAACTAAATGATTGAATTAACTAACAAGATACATGGATTAAAATATTTCAATGATAAATAAGTCAACTTCAATACTAATATAACTATTTTGGTTACTACTGATGATGAATTTGAATATTATCTAATGAATGTAATTCCAAAATTCATGGTTCAAATAAAGTATACAGTAAACACATGGTATACAGTTTATCCATTCCTAAGACAAGGAATAAGTACATTTGCACAAAACACAAGGAATATAAAATATTTCATGTCAAAACATAATTAAGAAACAAACTCAAGGCCCTCATTCAATTATATGAAATTATAGTTTACTCAAGGCTCCCGACATGATCTCCAAACTATTCGAAAGCACTTAATAACAAGAATCATATCAAAATATCATAAGTCAAATCTCAATTTCAACATATAATCTTTATACCTTATAGTTTCTCAGTTACTCAGAAGAAGTTCAATTAATTTCTAAAGCATTATTAAAATATAAAAATCTCAATACCTTTATAGAAATTTAATCCAAAACTTCTATAATGTAAATTTCATAGTGAATTCATATTTTTAAATACTCAATATGTGTTCTATTTTTCTACACCGTTATCATGATATCTCATATTTCTTAATGTCTTTATATCAAAAGTATATTTATATTTCATCTTTCATACATTAATTTATAGCTTGTATCCTTCTTTGAATAAATTTCATACACCTAATGGAGTTAAAAATAAACTATTTTAACTCTAAAATGTATCATTCAACCACAACCACATTACATGGAATTTAGAATAAAAAAATATAAAATAGTTTAATAGTTTTAAATAAAGAAAATATTATAAAAAACTACATTAAAACACATTTTATACTTAATAAATCACCTCAATTATTTAAATTCCCAAATTTCAATTAATCCAACTCATTCCCATGTGTTTCACTGTAAAGAAAATGTATTTTAATGATTGTATTAAACTTTACAAAACCTAGAAATAATTCAAATTTTGAACGTCTCCCCCATTTTATTCATAGTCATTCACTCAACATTAATGTGGTATTTTTTCATAATAAACAATTATTTTCAGAAATATATAAAATTAAAATTTTACTTTAAATTCAACACTCTATTATTAAAACCATTAATAACAATAAAATCGACCACCAAATTATTATCACTTTATTTTCTAAAAATTCATCTTTTTCTTAATGTTGAAGTATGATTTTAGGGACGATTCATAATCCAGACTAATACATAACAAATAATTGTTCATTTAATAGAATTAATTTTAGATTGGATTTAATTAACATCACTTTAAACCGATGAAAATTTATAAACCCAAATATAAATTCATTTTTCATATATAATCACATAATTAAAATCCAATAAAATGAGACAAAATTTAAACTTCTTGTTTAATAAAACTAATTTGTAACAATATTGAAGTTTTAGTTTTTCTAATACATAAATGAATCTAAATATCCATAAGAATATACAAATAGAGATGGTTTAGATAATATTAGTAAAAAAAAATTCATCAAAATAATAGAGAAAGTAATGATCTTACATTAACAAACACAGTTACATATAGGGATAAATGTTTTTTCTCAAATAGAAGGAGAAATAAGATAAGGAATCTAAAGACAGAGTGATTTTAGAGGGAAAGAATCCAATAAAAATGGATTATGGAATGAGTAAATATGATTAAATACCTAAATCATGTGATAATAAAAATATAAAAATTACATCTCCAAAAATTGTAGGAAAACTTAATGGGTACTTAGTTGATAATCACATGTGATCTAGTGGATACCAACTACTTAAGAAAATCTATGAACATCACCTTGTTTTTAGACCGTGTGTTTCTAACCCCAACCTTATTGGATGAGTACCTAGAACACTTCCTTATAGTATATGTAGTTATATTATATAAAATAATGTAACACCCTGTGATTTTATAATATATTTTTCCTTCAGAAAATTTTTTTGTTCTTGATAGATTGTGATGCAGGAAATATCAAAATTAAGATAATAATTATTTATTGAAATATATAATGAGATACATCAATATATAGTAACAAAAAATTGAAAAAATAAATTACATTGAAAAAGGATTAATTAACTAAATGAAAAATAATGAATTCTGCAGATACTGTTTTAAACTATTTTGTTAAATTATGAATTTTTGGAAAGATTTGATTCCTTTTTGGAATAATATCATTATGATTTTTTATTAAATTAAATTACTAATTAATATAACCACTTAATAAAATGTATGAAATTGTTATATAATGATAAGAAATATTTTCCTAATTACTCATAGCTAAACATTGTTGTTTTTTCACAAACATTATATTATTTATAGATATTTTAATTTAAAATTTCTGTTATATTATATTTTGGATAAAAACAATGGAATTGTATTTCATTATAAATTTATAAAAAAATTACTATTCTTATATTGATTATTTCAAAAAATAATCTTTATATGAATAATGTATTATTTCTTAATAAATTAAATTAATCACTATAATTAAATTACTTTAATGAAATGTGTAGATAATATGTTAAATAAAATAAATTATCATTTTTTACATTGTTTTAACTATGAAATGAATGAGAATAAAATCACTTTTATGTTTAGTAATACATTTTATTTCTGAAAAAGATTTTTAAGTGTTTTAGGTGTATATATTGGAATTAATTTCTAGAGCTTCTTCTAATTTGACATTATAAAATATATAAAATATTTTTAATCATAATAAAAACGATTCTTCAAAAAGGTCAACTTATTTTTCACCCATAATGAATAGTTACAATTGTAAAAATCTTGTCAACGCAGTAAGGGATAAAAGGGTTAAAATGTGGGTTAAACAAATAGATATGGGTTAAATTACAAATAATACCTGTAAAAATATGATTTTTAGTGGATTCCATCTATATAATATCCAATATTCATTATTTTTCCATTTTCCACCTTCCCATAAATTGAATTTATATTATTTTAATGTTAAGTTACTTTATAAGGGTGCCATGCTACACACTTATATTACCATAACTCATATTATAACTTATTAATACAACTAGAGAACCTTATATTTTACATGATCTACCCAAATACCATAAAAATATTACTATTCAGGGTCTAGAGGTTTTCATCTTCCCAAAATACTGATACAAGAAGCCTTTATCTAATTTTGAAATAATATTAAACATGAAAGATGTAGGTGTTCTTTCCGGACATTCTATGATTATATATTCTTAAAACTCTCAAAAAATCCATAACAATATTAACATAATTACATAAGTATAAATTATATATGGAAATGTTTATATTTTATTTCAATTTCCATTGTATATCTTTTACATCCAATGTAATATGAAATCACTTCTCATGTGTACTTGTAGACTACAACCTCCATAAAGTGACATATTTAATTTTTCATTATTGTATCTTATTGATGATAATAGAGAAATATTTATGTAATATATAACTTATTTTTTATATAGTTATTATTGTCTAGATACAAATTATTATTTTTCTTTCTTTTATTTCTATGCATTGAAAAATGAAAACTTCACCCGTGCATACGTGATGACTACCACCTCTATGAAGTGATGTAATAAATTTTTCAACATATAATAACATGGATTGTTGTAAAAGTGTGTATAATAAATATATATGATAATTTTTAAACAATTAATATTTTTGAGGTGGTAAAATTGAGACCAAATTGAAAGGATGGGAATGGTCAAACTGATACTTTCAAGAAAAATGTTACAATTTACATACAATATTGATTTTAATGAAGAATTATTAACATATGGTTAATTAAAAATTATAATGAAATGATATGTAATAATATAATTATTAATATTGTTTTTTTATATATTTATAATACATGAAAATTTATCATTCTTGATGTTAGATACTGTACGGTGCATGTCAGGACTTGTGGTAAGGGTTTATGTTACAAACTCCCTTTTTATTGGGATAGTTTATGTTTCAATTTACATTGGGATAATTTTATGTTCTTTCTTTCATAAAACCCATCTATATTATTATAATATAGTTATTAATAAGGTTTTAATGTAATATTTCCTTATTTCTCATCTCTGTTACTCAAAATGACTAAATGAATATTTTTTAAAAAAATATACACTTATTTACCCTTTTTTCTGCAATAATTCTCCACTAAATTATTGTTCTTAAAACTATTTTATAGAATTTATTATTTAATTTTTAATTATTTAAAAATTTAATTTTCTATAATATTTTAATTTCATTACAATGATTTTATATGAATCACTATTTCATTTCCCAAATGTGTCGATTTTCATTTCACAAAAAAAGTGTGAAAATAATTATTCATGAATGTTAATATTAGGAATTGGTTTTCACACTATAATGTAATTCCATTATGATATAGAATAATTTACAGATTTTTATTTTTTTGAAAAGTAAATATTCTTCCAATTTTTCTGTGAATTTTTAGTTTTTTATGTTACCAAATGAAAGGGATTTATTTGATTATTATTTAAATGTTACCAAAAGAAAAGGTTTTTATCATGTAATTTTAAAGGAATTTTTATGATTTTATTCTTTTTTTCATCTATAGAAACAAAATTAATGAATATTATTCTTCAATGTGTATAATCTCTAATGATATCATCCAATTTATTTCTCTGGATAGATAATGATGATGTTTCTCTAAAGAAGTATTTAATAAACTCATTTCCTTAAACTGGGATAATTAATATATAATGAAATGATAATTTTTTTTGGATCTTATGAAATAAATACATATAATTTTAATTATCTGATTGATGTTCCAATAATTATATATCCCTCTAATGCATGGGATTAATCTTGATATCTCAGGAGATACTATTAAAGGGAATGGGGACTAAAACCAATCCACAATGTTTTAGGGGATGAAGAATAAACCCAATACACTATACGATTATATCCACTATGTTTTTATGAATTGTGAGAATAACCAATCCATTATGGTACAATGCCAACTGTTGTTTTGGGATTTGGGATAGAACTCATTCAACCATTGGAATATTTCCACTATGATATGATAGTCCTAATAGAAAGGATTCACATAGGAAATGATTTTCTATTCTTATGTGAATGATATAAAATTCTGAATTATGGTTATGATATGATCACATATATTATGATTTATTATTTATGATTCCACACTCTTATGACTCGTGTGTTTTATATGAAAAATTCATATTCTATGACTAATGATTTATGGTCTATGACTTTTTATCATTGTTTTTTGTAATTAATAACCCTGTATCAGACAATAATTATAATATTATGATCAATTATGATCATCAATTGATATATCCCATTTTTCCCTTACTGAGCATTTGACCATTCCATTTACTATGTTTCTACTTCCCTAGGTTTTAAATAATGGTATTGATAAGGATATTCTTAATAAAAGTAATATGTTAGAAAAACATTGTGGGCGATGTTGAAGAACTTTTATAAAATAAGCTAATTACATATCTAGTCTCCATGTACACTAATCTTTTACTATTATAGAGAATTTATTATTATAAAATGTGTTAAAAATTCATCTAAAATGATTTAATATTAATATATGTGATTCTCAAGTCTCCATAAAGACAACATATATTTCTCATATTCTCGCTCTATTTAAAACTCCAAAATTTTATAATCCAAAAATAATAATAAATGTATATTCAAATAAAACATAAAATTAAAACAAACATAGGAAAATGATTTATTAACATCCACCAAGATCCTAGTGGTGCACCATAACCCCTACATAAAAGGTGGTGTGTTTTGGTGATATAAACGAGATTCGTTTAATAACCCATTTCGGTTTTGAGCTGCTCAACTATTCATGTTATGTGTGGAGATTATCACTGACATTTTCTTTTTTCCATCTCATCCCCATTGATTAATATAATATCATGATATGTTTATTTTACAGTTTTATGTAGTTCATTTCATTTTTTTCTTCTCCTATTTTATTCTCCCATAATATGGGTGATTTTACTAGGGATTTGGATATATTATTTCAAAAATATGTGTCTGAATCACCCTAATCTATGGGACATTTTCATGTGATGGACAAAGAATACCAAGGAAGGATGGACGTTCATTTTTTGTCATCGTTTTAGTAGAGATAGGAAAGTCAGCGAGATTTCCTATGATTTTAGTCAAATCGGTGTAACATTATATATTGGATGAGATTGGTAAATTAAATAAAAAATCATGTAAGAGGATACAATTTATGTTATGGGTCATTTTTCACCACTTTATTATAGTTTTGTATTATCATATCTCATATTGAGTATTCCACCATTTATGTTCAATGTGAGTGATGAATAAATTGAATCTTTAAAATTTTATATTTTTTTGTTATAAACATCCTAGGGAAATAATTAAAATTTATTTATAATGTTTCTAACTTGTATTGAGGTATATTGGGATATTTATTGTGAATTTGATAAAGATAATGAATTTTTTAATTTGACGGGTTTTCAAAAATTTATTTTTTTATAAAATAATAGCATATATATTCATAATAGAAACCCTAATTTTATAAAATCTTTATAAGAATAAACCATTTCAATATTACAGTAAAATTAACGAGTATAATTATAATTTCATGAGTTAAATAAATCATTACACAATAGATATGGGTGCCTTTACTTTTATATTCTTGCATAGGATTAAACCCAATACATATAAGAGTGAATCTCACCACACCTAACATACATGAGAATAAATAATGGCCATTTAAGATTAAATATAGTATGTCATATGGAAGTAATCACAATAAAGTGAAAGGCCACAAAATTACTAGTCACTCTTAAGTTTATATAATTCTATGTAAGAGTAACTACTTTAGTTCCATGTTATAGTGAAAATCTATGAAATATTAGTGCTCTTATGGAATATGATGTATTGGAGTAGTCACACCAAAAAATGTCTATCATGTTACAACACTCCATGTGAATCGAAGTGTATCATCATAATCAAAGTGGTTTTATCATTGAGGACATGTTTTGGTTGAATGTATTGATCATCTAGAGGATTTATAATGATGAGGCTTCACTATGATGTTTTTATTCATTTCAAAATAAAGGGCAACATCCAATTAGATATATAAGACCACATAAAGAATTTTATGGAGTTTTGAATGAGGGTTTACCAAATTTTATGTATATCGGTTTGACTCAAGGATCACACCATAATAGTGGTAATAACTCCATAATTAAGGTGAAGTTGAGGAATATCATTCTACAATATACAGAATCAATCATTGATAAAGATATTTTCTTGAAACATTAATGTTTCAGTTTGAAATTAAAAATAAGCTGAATTGATACAAAATTTATGACATATTATTGACCTATTTAGATGACTTTGACAAAATTTAATCATATTGAAAACTTTAATTTATGTAGAAAGATTATATAAAATTTGAATAATCATATAATAAATTATATTAAAGAAAATGAATCCTAAATTTGTAAAAAAAATTATTGAGTCTTGAAGATAAGATATTTCATTAGTTATGATGCTTTGATAAGTTTAGGAAGATCCTTTCAATTTTGTTTGAACGCCATATTATAAAATAACTCACATAATATAAATAATGGTAAATAGAATATGAGTTTCAGAAACATATAATTTGGTTAATAATGATATATTCCAATTTTTAATCACATTATTATATTAGAGATAAATTTGTGTCTTGAAATCAAACCAAAAAACCAGAATAATGTCACCCAACTCGGGTGAACATTGTAAAATCTTATGATATTATTCGTTATTTTTTATTTTTATTACATATAAGTGAGGGTGGTATTTAAATAATAATTTTATCATAATTATAACAAAACATAAAGGTATATTTCTTTTAAAATTAATTTTAATAATAGAAACACTAAATCACCCCCACGATATTGCACCATCAAGAACGGTTGAACCTCATGTTAAATCAATGAGTCCTAGGTTACACTAAATGATTCTATCGTGGATGATTAATTGATAGGTAATATTAACTAATTCAATAGTAGAGTCATGCACTCTTTTTATAGATATAATTATCATGGATGGAGAATATGATTATTCCCTATATTTTTACACATAGATTAGAAGTTACTAATTTCACAAATATTAGTTTTATACCAGTTTAAAATGATTCTATCATTAAATATTATAATAATATGAATTGGGACGTTTATGTAAATTAAATTAATTTAATATAAATATCCCTATTTGAAAATTTGTATACCATGGTTATGTGACTCAAAACATTCAAATACATTTCGGATATGATTCAATGTTTTTAAAGGAAACATTAATTTGAAGGAAAATAAATTGAAAATATAGAGTGTAAAATTTAAATTTGTTATAATGGACAATTAGACAACTATTAATGACTTTTTTACAAATGTTGTATGTTATTGGTGGTAATATTACTGGCTTTAGATATACATATAAGAGATATTTTCATTCTAATGAAATTAATTAGAAACTTCCCTAATAGGTTTGATATAATTGTTTTTTGGATGATAGAGATAAATTTTCTCTTGATGAGTAATAAAAAATTTTTATTTCTTATGAAATGATATAATATCATTTTTTGAAGAAAAATTTTTTAGATGATATGTATATGTAATTAAAAGATATTAAGAGGCTCAAAATCAAGGATAAGGAACACGAGTCCTCCTTAATATCTAATGATGATAAAAATTATTAATAATATAAAATAATAATATCTCCAACTTCAAATAATATTATGGAAACAAAGGGTAACTAAAAATAAAAAATCCTGAAAAATGTTTCATGTATAATTGAATTACTCACTTTGCTTTTAACCATCCAAATATGAAAAGTGGTGAGTATGATGATTATGATCAAGAATAATGTTTTGTAAATATTAAATGGATTAATATATTTAAATAATTCAAGAAACCTATTTATAATAAGGAAATAATTACAAGAATAAAATTAATAATAATTTTTAGTAAACAAGATGGTGTTGTCTATATATCTAGTAGTCAATATTATGAAGAAACTTTTGAAATGTTTAGAAATATTTTGGTTCATATTAGAAAAAATAATGAATAATTATGAAATAATGAAAAATTAGAAGATACATATGCCGAGAACATGATAACATTTGAAGATTAGGTATATCATGACAAAAATATAAATATATTAAATGAAATTTTGATATTAATGAAATTGGATAAAAATTTTAAAAAAAATATTTAATCAATAAGAAATCTAATTTTATTGAATAACTCATGAATTTGAAAGTGAAAATTTTATAACTGGATATAATTTTGAAATTTTTTGAAGAAATATTTATTGGTAAAGATAAGGATTAAAAAATAAACAATAAAGGTGTATTAATACAGATATAGCCTTAATGAATATGAGATATTGATATAACAAAGCTATGTAGATAAGTTTAATCACCATTAACTATCGGGAATGTCAGACTATAAAATTAAGTAATATATACACCAAATATTCCGAAAAATTTTAAACATATTTTTAATAATGGTGTATGTTATAAATTTTATAATGGAATTTTAATGTTGTGGAAATTAATTATATATCTAATCCTATGTAGAATGTATTTTCTAATGAATCTTGTTGTAATTCCCCCATATAGAAGTCAACAATAAGCTTAGACTATATCTCATTGACAAAACTATTTTCATGGAAATAAATCATATTACCATAAATGATGTATATTTAAATGATATTGTTTGTGATCAGTGATATTTTTTTATAAATCCTTAGATTTAAAGTTTAACATGTTATTTATTTAGAGTTAAAGAAGGTTATAATTTATGGGAGCAGTAATGAAAAGATGGATAAAATTTGTACAAAGGTAAGCGTAGAGAAGAGATCTACCAAATGTTTTCACAAAAATATATTTTATTGTCTATAATAAATTTATAGAATATATGGGAAAAAATATATTATTCTAAAAAAATCATAACAACTATTCTCAGTCAATCATATCATGTTTTAATGTTTAAAAAAACATGAGAGAGAGAGTAAAACAGTGGAGCCCCTCTTTATTGAGGAATCCCTGAAAGTTATCAAGAGAAGTAATACATGGATACATGATAATGGATATTCTTCCAACAATATAAGATACAAAAAATATTAAATAAAATATAAATCCATGATGATTTTTAGTTAATTTTCGATGTGAAAAATCTTCCAAAGTTGGAGGAATTGGTACAAATGAGATTAGAGACCATAGGTTGAAATCTAATGATGTTCTATTTATGGATGGGTTAGAAGAATTGTTTTAGTGTATGAATAATTTTTAGGATTATAATGAATCAATTTTGAAAATAAATTGTTATATCATCAAGATAGTAAAATATATATGATGTTACACTAAGGGAGAAAAAATTGATTGTATTTTATTCAATTTTTTAAATTCTAGATACTATTCTTATTTGAGTTCGAAAAGATGGCAATATAGATTGGTTTAAAATCATTTAACCAAGAAAAAATGAATAATATCATAAGGTTAGATGTGGTGACTTAAATTCTCCAACTTAATATATAAATATATATCATTTGTAAAACATGTCAAAAAGAGAAAATTGGGAAAGAATGCCACAAAAATGTGGAAATTAAATCATATAGGTCACTTAAACTAAAACACACTAATTTATAATGGATAATTAGATATAAATATACTATAAATGAAATTTATTTTATTACATTAATTGAAGTTTTCTCCACAATGAATAATGTAATATTCAAGAAGAATAATTCTAATGTAGTGGATTTGTTCAAGATATTCAGAATATATGTTGATAAAGAGTTGTCAATCATTATTAACAAATTGAGAACTGATTATGGATGGGAGTTCACTATCAACTATTTTCAAACCTATATTCTAACTAATTTGATTAAAACTCAATATAGTTCTCCTTATACGACAAAATAGAAATTTTGAGTTCAAAAATATAATATAAGCATGGTTAATTCAAAGTACTATTCTTGTGGAATATTAAAAACAGATAAATATTGATACTCCAATCAAACATGTACATTCATGAAATGTGTTACAAGATGAATAACACTATGAATTATTTAAAAGTGTTTACTATTCCATGATTTATGAAAACAAAAAGATCATATTTTGTATATTTATATAAAAATAATTAAGAATGAATTTTTATGGGATATTTATTAGATGGTAGAGGCTACAAATAATGGAATAAAATAAAACATAAACTGGTAGAATGATATAATTTGAATAAAAATGAAAATAAACCCAATTTTTGATAGGTAAATGATACATATTTTTAGAATTATGTTAATGACCACATGAAAGATTATAGAAAAGTGAGTAAAAAAGAATATCAGAATGAATCAAATCGTATTGATATTGACTCTGAACAAACAATCAATAACGACGACAGTATTGAAAATGAAAAATAAATTTACCATAGGTTATAGAAATATTATAAATTTGAATTTCATCGTAATTCATGAAGCACCAGTATAGACTTGAAAATTTCTGAGACATGAAAATTAAACAACAATAGTATCACAAATTGAGACATAATAAGTTATTGATAATATTGATCATAAATAATAGATAAATGATGTGAATTAGGATCCAGATCAAGTTGAAAATAACTACACTTTGAATATTGATTCAGGACCACAATGTAAGATTATTATTTGAATTAATTTGGTGTTTAGAAAAAAAAATCAATTAAATAGTGTTACTTTTAAGAAAAAAATCAATTAAATAGTGGTAATTTTAAGAGAAAAATTCACGTCGGTGTCAAAAGGATACTTATATATTATAGTACGTGATTTTAAAGAAATATCCATATCTTATACAAGAATTAAATAAATATAAAAATTTATTAGTTATTATAAATCTAGAATAACACAATATTTAGCGGAATGATAAAGAATATTGTCTACATTGAGTGTTTATGTATCTGTGTTGGTAATTCATTATCAAATTTGGACATTAACATTTATCCCTTTTCAATTAACCTCTATCAATTTTCAAGGTCAAATAATTACTCTTTCTATATCAATATTCTACATTATATCATGTTACACAACATAACACTCAAACATGAGGAATACAGTAATTTATAAGGATCACCACTCAATGTGATATGGAAAGGACTTGGTGTGAACTATATTCCTCCATGAACAATAAAACCAAAATATTCATCCTATAAGGTAAAAAGAGTAGGGTATAAACATGATACTATTATTTTAATTTCCCTTGACTACAATTTGTTACATATAATAGATATGTGTATCTCATGCCTTATAATGATGTACATTTTGGTACCAATAAGATATTGTGAAACAATAGTAGAATTTTTTCTTGTGGTAGATGGGTTTTATATTTCATACTAATTTATCTGATTCACAAGAATGTGAAAATAATTCCAATTCATATTTTCAAAGTAATAATTAAAAAAATATCATATATATCCTGATAGTAGGAAGTGTTGTCTTCCTATATTACATATATTGTATGAAACCTTATTCAAGTTCAGTGTACAAATAAGGATACACTAGTTATAATTCATCTCCATCAATTCTAAATAATTGTTTGATGGAATTTGGTATCATATCTTCACCTCCTCTTAACAGATTGATTCCCTCTAATATTATATTGTTGAATTTCCTTCTCAAATTCTTATTTCAAATCAATTGTATTCTTTACTCCACTTTGTACATAGAAATTTATATTGTATCCTTATTCTTCTATGAATTAGAATTTAATATTAAAATTGAAATCATCATCATCCTTCTACTTCAAATTCAAACATGGATTTTAGGTCTTTTTCTAAATATATCCTCATCATCTAATTCGAATTGGTAGATATTATTGGTTCAAATGACCATTAAAATTAAATATTTGAATCCAAATTAATATTGATATTTGAAGTGCCCAGTTTTTCCTAAAAATCATTTTTATAGTGAAACCTATTGCATTTATAAATGAGGTGTCATTTAAAACCAACTATTTTTTTAATTGATTGACCATATTATAGAATTTGAAGTCACTACCTCGTGGCATGGTTCATGTACTACAATTTGGTCTGCCAAAATTTCTCTTATCTGTGACATAGAATATGATATCTAACATGGAGGTCCCAAATTCATTAGGAACTCCTGAAATATATATTTACATGCATTGTAGTGTGGTCCTTAACTATTTTGGGGAAGTCCATTATATTTTAGGTCCATTAAAATCTTGTACCATGATGATATGTGTTGTGATAATGGTTTCATTGTGTAGAAACATCCTTCTTATTATGCTTGGGGAAAAACAAGTTTCATTGTGGAATATAGACCTTTGATCAAGAATACCTGATGTATGGTCACTCACTCTTTGGCGTGTGGTCCTATATAATACTTTTCATCAGAATACCTAATTCAGGTTCTCCGTCGAATGGAAAATATATTGTGGTGTGATCCTCCTTTCTCCTTTATTTCCATTTTTTGGTATAATCAAGAGGCATGGTTTCTAACTGTATCTTCCTTCATTTATCATAGTTTCTCATACAATGATATGTTATCACTCTTCATCTACATTTTTTAGTATAAATTTTAATATTGACTTCCAACTTTTGGAAATCATTAAAATTCATCCAATACATGTGGATGTAAACTTAAACTATCACACATCATATAGATATAGAATTTTAATTATTAAATGCTATATAGAAATTAAAAAAATTAACCAATTTTTTCTATAAGAATAAGAAATTTTTCCATTGATATCAAACGAAGGACTTCAACAAACAATAGTAAAAATCTTCTTTGTTATATCATCTAATCCTGAAACATGTACAGATAAGTATACAATTTCATGGGAACAACATTTATTCTCTAAAAAGAAAACACTCTTCAACTATACCTCCAGTATACTTCTCCTTTACTATATCCCCTATATATTCTGATCATTAAAATCATTCGTCATAGAAAATTGTGGAATAAAAATGAAATTCACACAATTTGAACTAAAAAATCAACCCCTTAAATTTTTTCATTACCGTCATAAAAATACGTGTCAAAAAGTACTATTAAAATTTTTCACCTCTCACCAACCTTTATTGAATTTTACTCTCTCCCATTCTCTCGTCAATATTTTAATTTTGTAACTTTTCTCCATATTGTTGAAAAGAAATAAAAAGTAATCAAGAATGGTTATTGATTCATAATTAAAAAGATTCATCAACCACTACACTCTAAGTCAACATATGTAAGATTGATGTAGAAAACAAGATAGTTTTATTTAGAAAACCAGATAATCTGATTTAGAGAACTATTTTTTCCATTATTAATTAAAATGATACCAATTAAAATGAGAAAACTCATTGATATATCCTTAAGGATTTTTCAATTTGAATTAAGAATACACAAATGATAGACACCAAAGGAGATATATATTTCTAACGAATACAAACCTGATATTCCTATAAATATTTAAACACATTGTTTAAAAAAATCATGTTAAATTACAAGAGAAAATAGCTTTATAATATTTCAAACATCATTACTTATTTCATCTATTATTATAATTTATCCTCATTAATTTTAGGATCTAATTTTTATTACTATAGATGATAGACATCAAATGTATGCATATTCATTGATGCCTTCTTCAAGAATACTACAGAATAAGTAGATTTGTATGAAATGAAAACTTAATGGCTTCTTCAATATTATTTATTTGTCCCATTCTCAAAAATATACTCCTCATGATTTTCATAATGATGGAACTCTTCATTAGATATGTTTTATGATTTCCATAATGATAATACAAAAAATTCCATTCATCAATTTATTTTATAAATTTGAAAACATCGAAATTTTCACTATGTATGATATCTACAATGTATACTTTTTATAACACCAACTTTTGAGATCAATCCAAGATGTGATCTTAATTTTTAAATTATCTAGTTTTAAAAACACCTTCTTTAAATTGATAAAAGTTGATTTTCAAAAAATAATCATTTAAATTATAATAGATAAATCATTTAAGGTTATAGTGTTATTATTTTTTAATAACCATTATTTACGGCAATCACTACATCTTTATCAGTGATTATTTTCTATTATATTTATCCGTATACCAATTTAGGAGTCATTCAGGGATGGTATTTTCTTTATCATTGCTACCAAAAATTGAAATAATATCAAATTTAATAGGTTATCGCTATGAGAACATCCAAATAATTCCATTCCCCACATTGTAAGTACAAATAAAATATAAAAAGATTAAAAAAATTAGTGGGATATTCTATGTTACTCAATGTGAAGTGCAAGGTCAATAGTATTATCAACCATGCTTGTCAACATTTCATGCTTCTATATTTCCTTACTAGATATGATTTATTCATTTAGAGAATTGATCTATTCACATCATATTATTCCTTGTATGAAATATCAACATTCAATATCATTATAACGTTTTTTCAGATTAAGGAGTTTTGTGTGTGCTATAAATATTGTCAAACAACCTTTGGAATCATGTTCTATCATTATGAATCTCCTATACAGAACTTATCTAAAACAATAGTTTTAATTTTTTTTTCTAATTCTCATGAAATTTGACTTCATAATGTGGATCCATCACTTTACCTTTTGCACTATCTTTTTTTTTCTTCCTTCATTATCTTATATATTTCCAAATCTGCTTGTTAAGTTACTAAAATATCATTATGGACAAAGGTAGCGTAATTAAAGTATCATGATGTATTCTTACTAGGACTATTTTTATTCACATCACTCACTCTTGACAAACCGAAAATTTTATCCTTATTAGGATTTATTTTAATTTTAATTTTGTTAGAAAAATTCCAAGGATCTCTTACCAGTCTTTATTGATATATTTATAAGAAAATATATATTTTATTCATTTCTCTAACATCATCCCAGGGATTATCTTCTATTCTTCTCATGTGGTTTTTTATACTTTCTTACATTTCATACATGATGATTTTCTCATGCATCAATTATATGACTACAACTTTGTCAAACATCAAATATATTATTAATTACATTGAATATATTTGAGTGCGAAAAATTACTCATCAGCTTTACATGTTTCTAATTCTTTATCTAACTTCACCATGAAATTGAATTGGAAATTTTAAATTAAAATTACTATACAAAAAATCCATTTCATGTTTCCAAAATCTATTATCCACCAGATTTTCCCAACACACCTTGTTTTTATGTTAAAACATGCCTACTGTATAGAATTAAAAAAATCATAATTAATATGTTTTTAATCCTTTCCACGATTCGTTGGGTTTTTCTTGGGGAATTACCATTTTCACATACTCTTCTACCCACCATATAAATAATTTTATGTCCTTTTCCATTTATCCTCATCCATATTTTTAAAAAAAATTATCTATACCCACACATTTTGTAGAAATAGATTTATAAAAATAATTAAATTATGATGTGGATGGTACCTTTTTCTTCAAAGATAATTGTGAAAGTACATTAAATGATGTCATAGGCTTCTTGACATATAAAAATGACTTTTCACATTTGAATCCTATTTATAATATTTTTTATTGAAGTTTCTTTTTCCAAAAATTTTGAACATCCAATATGTGTTATTTCATGGTTTCCCTATTTAATCTTCAATTAATGACACTTTATATTGATTTTATTATTCTTATATTTAACAAGTGAAACCTTAAATTCACAATACATCCTCATTCATACAAAATTTACATTAATAATTATTCTCAATTCATGAAGTAATGTGTTAATATAATTCATCTTCTTGGTTTTAAAATCCAATAATACATTCATAACATAAATTGTGTTTTATATATTTTCTTCCAATTCATGGATATTCTTATCAAACTCTTTTGTGTACTTGTACTTATCAATGATTGTTCTCATCTACTCTTAAAATTTTTTCCTTCACTACTCTAAATCATTATTCATATCTTCTTTGAATGTATGTTTCTTGACATCATTATAAAAGTAAGATATATTTCTATCAAATAACTCCCTAAATTATTTTTTTAGACTTCAATTTGGATGATTTCAACCCATGGACTTTCAAAAATCATAAACCAATTTTCAATATAATTAATAATGTAAGTAATGTATCATATTTCATAATGCATCAATAGATAAATCTAATGACATATGATCACACCTACTTGATTATTCTTCTACCATAGGATCACTTACGCCCCTTGATTCCTTTTAGATAGAAATGTGATCTATATAAATTTTTCAATATCAATCCATATGTTTTTATCCTTTTAATCTAGAGTTATCCTCTTTTCATAGAACACTTGAAACCTCTTCCTCTTTTTACAAAATGGATATATTCCTCATTTTCTCCTTATCATTATTTTTATTTTTCATCAATGTATTATAATAAATTGAATTTTTATGTGATATAGGAAACATTTATCCAAAAAATACGCATTATTATAATTTTTGTAAATACACATAAAATATTAAAAAGAGAATAATTTTAGACTGATCATCCAATAGAGGTGAACCTACAACTAATATAAATTAATGGGACCAATTGGTAATATTAACCAGTCTAAAAGGGTGTGGGTCATTATTGGTATATATTTATCAAATATTAACTTTAAATTTTATCCATTTTTAGTTTACCTATATTACATGTTAAGGTGAAAATATTACTCTTTTTATATCTTTCTCATTCTTTATTTCTTGCATCATAACCAAACACACATAAACACAAGGATGATTTAAATTTTCAAGGGTCACCACTCAATGTGAAATATCTAGTCCTTGGGGTAAACTAGATTCCTACATGATCACACTAACCACTATATTCATCTCATTATCTATAATGATAATCATATAACTGTGAGAATTGATTTATCTTATCTCCTGATAATTATTTTTAATATCTCTTAAACTTATGAATCTCACAGCATACAATGATACACACATGGATAACAACTAAAAATTATGATACTAGTGTATAATTCTATTTTTTTTATGTGATTCCAATTTATACTAGTACTTTCACCCGCACAGTAGAATTGGACATCCTATTATTTTATGAAAAGTATAAATGAACACAATATTCTTTTTTTAATCATAGTAGTAAGTGATTTATACCTTTATTGCACATATCAAGGGACACTTATTCTTCAAACATAATGTATAAAATGGTTACACTAGTTCTTCTTAATCTCATTTGATTTCAAGTAAATTTTCAAATAGAATATGGTTTCTGATATTATCCACTTAGGGTCATATAAATTCTCTTCGAGATTATTGTTTCAAATATCATTCTCACACAATTAATTCACATCATATTCTTGATATATATCTACTCTCTTGATAGCCTTCATTTTGTATGAATTTTAATTTTAATTTAAAATTAAAATCATCATCTTTTATCAACTTTAATTTCAAAATCATCCTTTATATATTTTTATAAATAGATATTTATCACCAATTTCAAATTGGTTGATTTTATATGTTTCGATTAAAAATCAAAATTCAAATTTGAAACAAAATCAACATGACTATTTGAAATGCCTATATTTTCATAGAAATTTATTTCTACGATTCAGCCTCCTTCATAAAGGCTTGATAGCTTAATTTAATATATATATATATATATATTTTTTAAAAATAGTTGAACATATAAATGCATTAGAAGTCACTACCATGAAGAATGAAACATGTATTCTCGCTTGGACACCCACAGTATATTCTAAATATGACATGGAATATGACCCACATTGTGTAGGTACCATATTCTCATGAAACAACTGAAATATATCTTATCTTGAAATGTGGTATGGAAATTCACTATGGTGTTGAGGCCCTATATTTTATAGGGAAACTAAAATAACATCTCAATTTACTTTGTGTCAAGAGCCTATTTCCATGGTGTACACACATTCTTTTTATTATAATTTTTGTGTATATAGTTTCTCTAATGTGTGGAGATCTTTGATCGATCCTCCCCAGGGAAATGGACATTCACTTTATGGTGTGAGCTCCGAAAGGCCATTTTTCTTCCCACATCATAATTCAGTATCTCTATAGTGTTGAAACAATGATCTGGCATGATCCCAAAATCTAATTTTCTTCCAAAATGTGGTATACAACTTGTAGTGTTGTATTAACCTACAGATTAATTCATGAATAATGGTCTCTTATTCCATGATTTTTTATCACTTTTGATTTCCTTTATTGATGAATACAACTAAGCATCATCTTATAGCCTTGGTTCGTTTCTGAATATGTCAAATCAATATGTATGGAGACTTCAACAATATTTTGTCATTGATATATGGAATGATCATTATAAAATTATTTATGGAACATAAAATTTAAAATATCATTTCACTAAAATAATAATGTAATATTCTAATGAATTCAAGGAAAGTATAATAACCAAATTCATAACCAATATATCCAGATATTTCATACAAAATTTATCGCATAGAGATAAGTATACACTCTCATTGGAATTATGTTTTATCTCTAATAACATTGGAATATTCAAATATAATTCCAAGATATATATTCATTTCTCAATATCCAACATATTAAAATCGATTAAATATTGATTCATTGAAACCTATTGAAAAAATAAAACTCACACAAAGTGGGATCAACAGATATTTATCAAATTGTTGTGAAGACTAATTTCGTGAATGGACATATAAAAGACGAAGTATTTATTGAAAAAATAGTATTTATACTTAATGATGATGGAAAATGGATTATAGTTTGAATAAGGCTCTTTCTAGGTTGAAACAGACCCTTATAGATAAGTATTTTTTATTGTATTTTTATTAAAAAGAGATTAATTTCACCAAGGATATGTTATAATCAACCAATATATAAATCATATGAGCGTAGGTACTCTTATTTTCATTGTTTCTATTGGTTGAATAATTTTATTCATCTAATAAAGAATATATCAATAAGGAAATTTTTAATCAGATGAATTTTCATATTGAGATTTCTATGCTCATAGAAATTAGGTTCTCTCTATGATTGTAGGTTTTGTAGAATGATAATTTTATTTTTTATATCAGGATAAATATGAAAAGGAATTGCTGAATAAATATATAATGGAGGACTTCAAACTAGTATATTCAACTTTGGATACTATAGATAATATAAGAAACTATATTAAGGTATAGAAGGTCAATACAAGATGGTCTAGAATGATGGTTATATATTTATTGTATTTAACCCCTTCAAGACCTTACATTTTCTATTTTGTGATCATTTCTGAAATATTTTAATGTGATCTAATAGATTGAAACATCAAAACTATCAATATAATATTAATGCATATCATAGGTATATTGAGTTATTGTTTATTGTATAAAATATGTAAAGAGATTAATTTATTTGGATACACTAATGTAGAGTAGGATGTAGAGCGTGATGAAAAACACTAAAATTGAGAGGGACATTTTTCTTAGGAGGATGTTATGTGAGTTGGTGTAAAACCCCATATAATTTTTACATATAAATCCATTATAATTATTTCCAAAAAATGTGTGTTATTGTTAATTTTGAATTTTAAATGTGTTTTAGGGGGGCCTCAGTGGTAGTTAAATGTAATTCATGGTTTTTGTAGAGATTTTTATTTATATTATAAAATCTAATAGGTACCTAGTGGGATATATACAAGTACTTGGTTGAGCCCTTATGTGAGGGGTGGCCATTTTTATCCAACAATGAAGCTACTGGTAAGGGGTGGGTACTCGATGGTCATGGGGCACCCAATTTTGTGTAGCTAGATCCCCGATAGCAACATGATTGGTTTTTTAATAAAAATTAATGGATTAAATATCATATATATCATACATTGGGATTATGAATCATTCATTATAATTACCCATGAATTCATATCCCTTTAACATCCCTCTCATATTCATATCTTATTTAAGTGAGAACCCATCTAACCCATGTCTATTTTGGGTTTTGTCTATCTCATGAGGTTTTTACATGGTATTTTCTCACTCCACTTGTAGCCTTCCACTATTTACTTTTCTATTTCATTTTCTTATTTCATATTTAATCATATAATACAAATTCTACGTATTTTTCTATATTTATGGATATATACATATTATATATAATTCATCTATTTTTGTTTGATAAGAATGATACAACAAGACCAGTGTAGGTAGCTCAAACAAATCCATAATGTTCATGCATGTTTCCTTATTACATATGTTTTTTTGTTATTCAAAGCATATGAAAATTACAATTTAATTAAGTATAAATGGTTTTATATTCTTTTTTATAAAAAATAATCATTTTTTCGGACCATAGGTGGTTGGAAGTGAATTGTTATGTCTAGGCCTAGTTTGTATTGAGAGGTAAGGATAAGCTAATTATGGGGGTTTATATTATTGGTGTCCTATAGGAGTTTCCTTGGGGGGGATTGTGACGTAATGAATTTTTTAAAGGGTTCCAAGAATAGTTCCTTAGAAAATGATGTGTGTCTAATTAGATTTAGTGCAGTGAAAAACTTAAATAAATGTGGTCGTGAGAAGGGGGTGTGTGAGTGAGTGACCACTACAGTGTAGATTTTTTTTTTTAGATTTGTGAAAGTTCCAAAAACATTATAACCCATTAACTTATTTATACTGATTAAAAAAAATTTATATTGTCGTTAAATATTGAAATGTAACATTTATCTCAATGTTATTTATGTTTTTCTTGTCAAATATTTGTCATTTGTTTAGGGGTTATCAAGTTTTCTCCAATATGTTTTTTATATGTAATAGTAAGGTGGGTTGGATGATCATTCCAATCATGCAAGTTTATAATGGTACAATATTATAAATGTCGATTGGGTTGGGTTCTCATGTGAACCATGTTTTGAGACCTAATGGAATGGTTGGTTGGGTATTTATTCCAACCACTAAAAATTAAAATGTAATGCAATGGGCTATTTGTTATGGGTTTGGGGATCATTCCATCCATGAAAATGTTTTTTTACGAGATGGAAATGTTGGATATGTTTGGTGTCATTCTGACTATCGAGGTCTTGTGATGTAGTTTGTGTGGTCATGCCATCCATGGATGTATAAAGAGGATGATTTGTGTATCATTCCAAAAATTATTAGTGAATATCCTAGGATTTATGTAATTACAAACATGATGATGTTTTTATGGAAGGTGATGAAAATGTATCCAATTAGTATCCTTGAGCATCATGAGATAGTATTATGGGTATACATGACACAAACCCTTGGGAATGATTTGTGACAAGTTCGTACTCAAAACCGACACTAATAAAAGTAAGCAAGGTAGTTCTGGGGTGTCATCAAAAAAATATAGGATCAATAATGTCATATTTTATTATGTTTTTAGTTAATATATCATGAAACATTAGTATGAAACATATAATATATATATCGGAACATTGTTCATTGTATCCTATTAATTTTTACTTACAACATATTTTTGAACCATGGGTACCTATTCAAACATCAGGGTTTCATATGTAAAAAAGGGTAAGGGCTCTATTCATTATGGTTATGTTGGGTGGTTGGGTTAGAGTTAAGATATTAGAATAGTTTAGGCCTCAAGACTGGTTTTGCAGTTATCTCTATTTTTCATTCACTTTTGGTTTATTTTAGTACATATAGCATAGAGCATACCAATTTAGGGTCATGATTATTTCTGGGGACTTTTTGACTTGTTCGGTTTTTCATATTATTAATTAATAATTCATGGTGTTTAAGTTTTCTATCATTTCATTGTGATTTATGTATTTAGACTTATTTTATTCTTTGAATATTTCTACTATAACATCCTTTGATACTTACAATTGTTTATTACAGAGAGTATAACCTCACCATTATTACACATAGACCCTTACTAATATTTGGCAACCTCTTTCATTGAGGGAAGCATACTTGAGTATGTATCAATCCAGTTCAGTCATGCTGGAGGGGAATTGGGTTGACGAAATTAAAATGTGGTATCAGATACTTTTTCATTTCATATTTCACAAAATTTGGGTTTTGGTATATAAAATATTGGATGCAGTTAGAACCTTTGATAGACCCAATGCCTAGGAGTAGCTAACCCATATATCATGACGATCAGTGTTACTGTGGTTGAAATTCTGTTCTAATTTTTCAAGATCAATTGTTTTACAATTCTCAAATAATTTGTTTCTTTGTACTTAATCAGTTTAATTCTTAAACCATATTGAAATTAGACCATTGTTTATGAATAATTCTCATTAAATAGGTTTTAGATGTAATTCATGTTTTTTCCTATAATTGAATAGATTATTTATGATATATGTGTCTATTATTTAAAATGTTAGAAATATGATATATAGTTTTTTTCTATATAACTTAATTGTGGAGTTCTATCTTACCGATTACCTATAAATAATTTTTTTTAATATTATATACTAATCAAAATCTTGATATGTTATATGTTTCTGACCATTAGTGGAGGTGGATGGGGATAAAGAGGGTTTTTGGGTTGTGTTATGTTTAGTTATTAAAAATATATATATAGTACTATGACTTTATGTCTGTTATTTATTTCCATAAATTGTGATTCAATGGATTGTGATAAATATTATTTGAGGCATGTGTTTGACATATTAGAGGAAATCCATCTTTAATTTATCTAATGGATCATAAGGATAAAAGGGATGATCTTTCCACACTAGCAGTTGAGAAGGAACCCCTTGTAGTTTTGGTAACGAAAATGAATGAGTAGTTTTGGGATAACTTATTTTGAGTGGTATGATTTATGGATATAGAGTTTCCATGAGTTTTGTATTCCATTTTTGAGATGGGGTATGAGGTATAAATGAAACATCCAACCCTATTTATCGGTGATGGTGGCCCCAGGGCTGCTTTGTAATTGGTGGAGTCAATAGAGACAATATTGGCCCAACTTGAGACACTCACTAAAAGGATAGTTATAACACAATACCCAAATTCGACATATCATGTCACTGAAACTAATTTACCACATGGTTCGAAGTACATTATCCATCTCGCTAGGATTAAAATAATCAATAGGGAATCAAACACTATGTAGTAAGAATGGTTTCATCATTGAATAATAATAAATAAGCAATAGACACCTAAAATAAATTTTTGATGTTGTTCTAATACATTTCACTTCTATTAATTTAAAATTAATAGTTTCAAATAAAAATGAAAAATAATATGGAATAATAAGAAATAAATAATTAATCTCAATTTTTAATATAAATATCAGTGTAAAACATATAAATTTTCAATATAAGGGAAACCAAGATAAAAGTATGAATGAATTGGATGATATATGAATACCTCAATATGAATTATAAACCTGATCCACCACCTGATCAATACCGAGTGACCCATGGTGACGATCATATCAAAAAATACTCATCACCGGACTGTAAAAATATCACCCAATATTTTATAGAGTCTAGAGAACTGGTAAAAATTTATAAGACCAATATAAACATGAATCCATGTATGTATGGTGTGAGATAGAAAACCCCTATAACTTTTTACCAAAGATTTTATAAAATTATTTTTTAAAATGATTTAATAAAAATTAATTTGAAAAACATTAATTACGTTTGTTTCAATATGGTAATGTCTATATAAAATATGCAAAATTCTTTTTTCCCTAGAATAAGGGGTCACCAATTTATATATCCATTAGGTAAAACAATTTATGGAAAAAATGATCTTATAGTGGTTGAAAATAAAGTTTTGTGAATTTATGATGATAAAATAAGAGTTTATATTTCCTCTAAAATATTTTATTCATATCCAAGTTTTTGTAAAACAAAATTGGATCCAACATTTGTAATGAAATTATATTGAAACTATGTAAAGTTGTAATACATGTTTGTGAAACAAAATAGTTAATTTCCCCATTTAATTTTTTTTAGAAAAAAAAATTCCAAAAATAATGGTAAACTACAAGATAATCTACAATATAAGAAACAAGAAATAGAAACCATAAATATAAATTTAAATAAACTTGATAATGGAATTATAATATAGTTAAAATAGCTTCATAGAATCATGACAAAACAATAGTAACATAATAAAATATAAAACAAGGATCTCCAATATTAGTACTCAAGATAGTTTACTAGCATCATGCAATACTTATTAGGTCCTAAATTTTGATTATCCTAAACCTAATTAGGTGGATCCAAATACTGGACTGTGTTGTGATGCAAAAATAAATTACCTCTCGAATAAATCTCAGGTATCCTCACTAGGGGAACTCCCATTTCTACGGAATTAACTATAATAAGAGACACTTTATAGTGTGGTAATATATTCTAGTATAGCATGAATCTTGATCTTCTACTTATCTACAAAGGGTTTCCATAGAATAAATCAAATGTTGGGGAGGAAATAAGGAATCCTAGAATCAATATATATCAATAATATAGCATTTAAATTTATCTCTCATATCACCATTAATGACTATTAAAATATATAGAACCTTTTATATTTATACATTCATTTAATAATAATTCATTTATTCCCACATAGCATAAAATTATACCAAATACATAACACAATGGGGCTTAAACTGAGGGTGTCATAATAAAAAATATCTTCAAAACGTTTTTATTTATCTTTTAGATCAAACATAGAAGTCCATATTATAAAACAATTACATGAAAACTAAACCATGGAAGTAAAATTTATATATAATTTAGAAATAGACACATCCCATTAAATGTCATAAAATTCAAGATGTAAACATCATAAAACACAACAATGACTAATATTTCTCGAGGATATTTTAGTAATGTATAAACACACATTTATGAAGAAAATAAGTTTTTTTAAAATGGTTTATTCACTTTTAAAATCAATAACGGGTAAAAGAACATATTTCATCTTCAAATTCATTTAAATTAGTCTCGTAGTCACTTATTCAAATATTTGAAAAACAAAAAAAAAATATTTGATAAATTTATAAATATAAATTTATCGAAATATATTTAATTCAATTGTGAAAAACATATAGAAAATTTTACAATGACAAGATGGATTTTATGTATAGTTATAAATTAATTAAAAATGACAATATAATACAAAATAATCAGATAAAAGATTAAATAAATTTAATTTCACCAAACATATACCAAAAATCATTGGAATCACGATTTAATTGATGGAATAAGAAAAACCAATGAGGAACATGGCCTCTAAAATTATTAGGAAACATAATATCCAAGATTAAACCATATAAAACCCTAATAATCAATCACTAAAACCAGTATGGTTCATGGAATAGGGATCAACTAATAAAAAATCGAATAATTTGGTAGATTAGAAAAAAAATATGATAAATAAGGGGTTTTCCTTGGGAACCACTTGAGAATCATGAAGGGAGAGCATTGGAAAATTGGGTAAGGATAAGATAAAAGATATTTCATGAAATTGATGGAATGAAATGATAGATAAATGAGAGATAATTATGGATAACAATAATAAGGTGTTGAAAAACTAATTTCAAAATTCCAATTTTTTGGTCACTCAAATGGATTAGTCATATGGTTTTCCAAACCATGCACCAACAGTGTAAAAAACGCTAGAATTAAGTTACAATACTCATATCGTTTGGACAAATGGTTCTTAAAAATTTGTATAAACTCTATTTAAGTCAATAAATAACCCTAACTTGAGGTGAGACTGTGTTGTTTCTCAGAACAGTGTTCCAAAAAATTGCTAATATTGATCTATAATTCCCCTTAAGTAAGGATAATCTTCATATTTATGACTAATCATGAACTATTTACTCACAAACCATGTGTAGTATACTTAAATATGTCTTTATTTGAGGTTCATCTACAAATTTAATCATAATCATTTTATAACCAATCATCAATCCTTGAATATGAATTTTTCTAACTGAGAATAATTTATATAGTTATTACAAATCATATATTAATCAAGCCTTAATCATGTTCCAATTAAATTTTCCAAAAAAAAATCACACTTTATTTTGAAAAACATCTATAATATCAAAATAAATCATAATTATATAATATACCACAAAACAGTGATAGGGGGTTTCATAATTATCCCAACCAGGCATGTTTCCTCCGAGAAAGTCATTATTAAATATAAAATATGATGAGTATCAAATCATATTCATCCAATCAAGGGTTGAAAGATTAATCTTGAGAATCCACATGGTAATTGAATACAAATAACACATCTCAAGGAATAACATTTTGTCCATTTTTGAACTACTAGTTGATGTAAATAATAACTCAAAACTACCACTACTCTATCTGAATATATGTGGTGGGAGGGTTTATAAAAAAATGAGGATTCCCAAAAAGGGAACAATAACCCGTCACTTAATAAAAATAATTCATCATAAATCCTCAATATTGATGAAAGTAATACTCAAATATTTTTAGATAATCCCTAGGATAACCCAAATCACAATAAGGTGATCAAAATCCAAAAGAATTGATTCCAAATGAGTGATTTCATGAAAGAATGTTTATAAAATGAAATCATTTGTTGAGAATACTCAAACCATCTATATATCCCTCCACATTTTATTATTCACCTAACTATAATGATAAAAATGATATAAAATCCAAAAATAAAACATTTACGATATTAAAACATTACTAAAAAAATATTAAAGGATATGATAATATAACACTATTACAACCCTGCTCTTTATTACAAACTTAAACATTATTTATTATATAAAAAAATTACTTGATACAATATGGAATAATGAGAGTTGTAGTGTCTTTGGATATTAGGAAAATTACATAGCACCTTAAAACATAGAACACAACATCTTATTGAAAACATCCTTTACATGGCCACTACATTCCTTTATACATGGCATTGCATGGGATTACCCGAGGACATGTATAAGAAAATGGTGAGCAATAATGACCAGTAAGGGAGTAAACAAGGTATAACAAGAAGATTAAAATAAATTTTAAATAATAGGCATATCAATAGAGGGTAATAGAAACAAGAACATAAAGGCATTATATTTCATGATTATCATAGCATTGAAACGTGGAAACAATACATAAAATGGAATTAGCATGAGCCAAGGCTCGTTGCACATGGAGAATGAGTAAACACCCATTGCACTTGAAGCATGAGTAAACCCTATTTTCTCTGGAATTATCATGGGTCAACACTAATTTCACATGATGTATCATGATACTATACTTTACCCAATGCATTGGAGTACTATCAGAGTGCACCTTTCTTAAACATTTCATTTTTAATGCATAAGTGTGCCACATGGATCATAAAACATGAAATCATTCTACATCATAATTTATTCCATGATAAAGGAATGTGGAATACATACATGAAAATCTACAATCAATAATTAGATGTTTGTAAAGGTTAATACCCTTGATTGAGAAATGGGCATGGTATTCACAACCCAATTAGTTTGGCATGGAAAATCACAGTGCAATTTGTGCAGCATAACATCGTGACATAAGAATTCATAAATAAGGTTGATTAAAGAGAAATGGGTGTCTCACAATATGTAAATTAAATGGAAAGAAAGTCGTTAATATTGATACATATCCCAACAAATGTATTTAAATTTAGATTCAAAACACAAAATAATTATTGAATGTAAATGTGGAGAGAGAAATTCCTAACGGAATTTTGGCATGGTAACGGTTGTACATGGGATGCATTTATTAAGAGAGAAAGGGGTTTCTCATCATCAAAACATAATTAGGGTAGTATGGGGGAGGTGAGAAATAATACCCCCAAAATTTATAATTGATAATAATCGGGCATTACAATATTAAGAAACTTGGAAAAAAAGAGAATGGTAGGAATCCCTTACTTGGATGTGTTATCTCAAAGGCTTGGGAGAGGCTTGAGAGGGGATTCTTGGGAGTTTGGTCTTCCATGGGAGGATTATAGAGAGAGGAGGGAAGAGTTTTTAATAACTCCAAAGGATTTTAGTGAAGAGGAAGTCGGAGCTTTGGTGGATTTATATATGAAATGAGATGTAATTATTTATTATTTAGATGTGGGACACCACATATTAAACTAATAAAAACCACAAACCAAACAATGGGTTTTTCCAAAGGGGAATGGAAAAAAATTGTAATTACAATGGTGGAACTGCTTAAAATAAAAGGGTTTATTATGTGGAGGTGAGTCACCCTCTCAGGGAAAACAATTTAAACAATTAAAATGTTTTATAAGTCTTGAAGGGTCCACTAAAGAGTTGTAAAATAAATCAAAATGCACCCAAAATCACATTATTATAATGTTAAAACATATATTGGACGTACATAATGTTTATAGTATTTTATTACATCACTTTTGGGTCATTAAGAAGTCATAAAACACATTATATATTGAAACAATATTAAATTTTTACCCAATAATTCAACTATGTAATAAAATTATGAAAAATTCACTTCTGAATAATTTCGCCATCCTGATTCCTGAAATAATATTCATTTTATCTAAATAATTTTATAAATATGTGAATTTTTATGTTTAAAATAAAAATAAACAATTATCAAAAATTCATGGGTTTGGACAAAAATAGCTTTCAAACCATATTAAAAATTACAATTTCATTCATAAAATTATATGATCATTTATATTTAATAAAAATTAATATTATAATAATAATAATATTTTATTTAAATAATAATTTATTAAAAAATCAATTAACTCATCGAAATATATTTCATAGTTGAATATTAACTAAAATTACTATTTACGCTTTAATAACTATTTTCAAAGTAAAAATTAAAAAATGAATGTATATTCTCTATAGAAGAATAATTTACATAAACCTAGTACTGGGGTCTTGTTACATAAACACTTATAACACCCTCATAATACCATAGGGTAAGGTTTACGATTGTGATAGCCTCTTGGGGTGGCTCATATAACATTGCTCCTGTGGTAATCTCTATCATCTCCCAGTTCTCATTGACGGTTCCATTCGAGATTAACATGTCGAAGCTAGATTTTCTACTGGTCAAGAGAGAATCCCAATTAATCCACCTCGTTTATAATCTATCACAAATGGGATTCATATGGGGCAAGTCTACTGGATGAGGCCATCACTTCCTTTTTATGAGTAAATTTGATTTTTTTAAGACCCATATTTATACTAATCATGTGATCACTATTCAATGGCTATATTTGAAACTGTCAAAATTCATAACAGTATTTTAAAATAAAAAAACAAAAAACAAATGAAGTTCATATTTTATATAACCATTTTAAATAATAAGACATTTAATCAGATAGGGAGAAATTTTCCTTAATGAAATTTTTGCTCGTTACAATCTTCCCCCTTAAGAAATATTTCCCTCAAATTTTTCTTTTCCCACACTAAAACAATTGCGGGTAACTATGATTTATGACTTCCTATGATTCTGTGGTTTCTTCTTCAATCATGTGGTTTCTCCACAACACTTCCATAAGGAGAATTGTCTTATTTTATAGAACCATTTCCCAATGATATAATATCTTCACTATTTTATCCTTATAAAAAATATCATCCCCTAACTGTACTAACTCTAAAGAGAGTACATGTTAAGGGTTTTGAATGTACATCATTCAGAGGGATACATTAAATACATCATGCACTTTGTTCATGGTATGTGGAAGTCCTATTCGATAGACCACAGCCTTGACATGATCAAGAATCCCATAGGGGCCGATTTACTTAGGGAATAACTTCCCTTAATTTCCAAACCTCATGACCTTATTCCATAGAGATATGTGTAGAAATACGAGGTCTTGAACATTAAACTCAAAGTATCATTTAAAGATATCTACAAAAATCTTATGTCGAATCTGGGGTTCCATGATATGTTGCTGAATTTTTTTCATATTATCCACCATTTTATTGACCATTTCTGGTGATAGCATCTTACGATCACCAACTTCATCCCAACATGTCGGTGTTCTGTACCTCTTCCCATACATGGCATGACAAGGTGACATTCAGATTCTCGAGTGGAAACTTTTAATATATGAGAAATCGACTAGGGGAATATATTGATCACATTTTCTTTTGATGTCCATTGAGAACTCTCTCAACATGTCCTCATGTGTTTGGATAGTTAGCAAGGATTTGCCATCATTTTCAGGTTGATAAGTCATACTGTAGATCAGATCGATATCTAGAGCATGTTTAAGACACTTACAATACTTATAGGAGAATCATGTATCTAGATCAGATACAATCGATAGTGGAACACCACGCTATAAGGCCCCAGCCTTAAACCTTACTTAAAATTGAATTAAATGAATAATTCACATTGAGGATATTTTCAGGTTTAGAGTTTTAGAGAATTAGGACATAACTATTTCATCTCAAAAGATTACAAAGTAGCCTCTTCTACTAAATTTCCATAAAATAAAAATTCTTAAAAAAACATGTCTAGTTTCATGTTTTAGGTAGCATGAATTTCCCTTGATCCCATCCTTGACCCTATTCCATGCTAAGTCCTGTGAAAAACATTTCAAAAACTTTGGATGAGCATAAAAACTCAGTAAGGGATACACAAAGAATAAAAAATGTTAGTTTATCAAAACAAATAGTAAACCATGTATACTTTATCAAGGTAATACTTTTCACCTTTATGAAGTAGTAAAAACTCTTCCCTGAATAAAATATCATTACTTACCTTTTTGTAACCAAAGTATTACCATAAAACCCATATAAAGAACACATAACATATATAAAGGTAACTTGGGACACAAACATACTTACGTGGAATAACCATACGGTCGACTTCCACACATATCACTTAATGGAATAGCCATACAGCCAATTTCCATACATACATAATGGAATAGCCATACGGCCGACTTCCATACCCAATGCATTGGAGGTTATAACATAACCACCCGTCCTGGTATTCACAGCACCACCCGTCATATGGTTTATAAGGTAACCACCCGTTAAAATGTCCAAGTACCAGTATAAAATCATAAAACATAAAACCAATATAAAGGAAAGATAACATTTCCAAATTTCAATCACAATATATCATAAATATATTGACATAATAGAATCTTTTATCAAAACCATTTTCAATACCAAAATACATAAAATAGTATATGGTATTTATTTTATTTTAAAAACATTACGGCTTATTGAGGAAGCCAAAGACCAAATAATACTCGCGGCGGCGGAAAAAGTCGTTGTCACCGCGTACGTTAAATAAACATTTGTTTTTGTCGTTTAGTAAAACGCTTCGTAGAAAAAGATTCCTTTTTTATAAAAGTCAAATTCAAAGGGGTTTATACACCGTATAAAAGAAAATTGTGTATAAAACGAAATATGCCTCAATGAAAGGAGATTGAGACGAAGTCCCTTACCTCGGGTCCGACTTGACTCGATCGTTCTTTAACGTCCTGAATAATAAACTTGAGTTAATTTCTACTTGATTAAGAACCTTTTTAGAGTTCATTATTCCTTTTATATCACTTATTTCCATGTAATAAACATTATGTAACCAGTTAAGTTAATAATGTTTGTTTTTTCGATATTTGGTTCTTAAGTCGAAAGTGGACTTCTTACAATTACATGTTGTTCGTGTGGTCAAAGGTTATTTATATCTAGAATGACATTACTTATTTGGATATCATATATATCATATATATCCATCATATAAATGTATTTATAATATTACATAATCATTTAGAGGTAAGAAATGAAATGCACCGTTCATGGAGACGGTAAGCCGTACGTACGCATGAACGCTACTTTCATTTCATTCTCATATTAATGGAATTAAAATTAAATGAGAGGTATGTATATTTTAATTCCATAATTATATTCATAATTTATATGTATCATTCATTATATATATCCATTATATACATATACTTTTAATAGTACATTACATTTGGGGATAAGAAATGAAATGCACCGTTCATGGAGACGGTAAGCCGTACGTACGCATGAACGCTACTTTCATTTCTATCTCATACGTTAATGGAAAGAAATAATAATGATATAGAGGTATATTATAATTCAAGTATAACATCATATATAATAACATTAAATCCATCCTTTACACGTCCCACATATGGCATTATCGAATCACATCACTTTGAGGGGGCGGTAGTCCGCACTTCCTAAAATGAAGATATCGCGTATACCCATAATGGAAGCCATAAAGGTAAGACACAAATGAAAAATACAGAAGAATAAGTAAAAAATAAACATATTATATATCATATATAAAAATAGTTACATCATAATGGCCACCTTTGAAGGTGTTAAACGAGTATTGAACAATCCTCGTTTCGGGAGGAAGAATTTCGCCATCCACGGAAACCGTATGTTCTTTAACCATTTGATGTAGTTGTGTGAGAGTTTAGCTCGAATAAATCTTATAACAACATCCTAGTATATTTAAAATACTGGTTTTGTTACAAAATAAGTAAATAAAAAGAATTTATAGGGTTGGAGAAGCAAAATAAAACAAATGAACAAGAGAGAATGAATTACCTTTAAAAGTGTAACTCCTTTTGATTTGAGCCTAAAGGCTTCCTTTGAAAGGATTATGCCCAAAGGGAATCCTCTAGGATGAGGATAGGGATGTGGAGAGAGTAAATGGGCATGTGTTGTCCGAGCCAAAGGCTTGAGGAGTGTGTGAAATGAGGTAGAGTTGGGGGCCTTTTATAAGAGGAGAGGAGGGGCACTTTTGGAAAGTAAAGAAATATTACTTTATTTGAAAATGTGTTTCGGTTTTAAAAGGTCCCACATTGATATAATTCGTGGATAAGGTGATAAGGGTTCGAAATACACTCATCCAATTGGTTTTGGACATGTGTAGTTCATAGATTTTACATTATCTTTCCATTTTATTTAAATCGTCAAATAGTGATGTCATCGCTGCATCATTATTATGTCATAAATAATTTAATTTATATAATGTCTAAAAATTTTAAAAAAAATACTATGATGTAGGATATCTTTGTATATTTCCAATGACTATTTATAATCAAAATTTTCACCTGTTTAACCCTACTTAAAAATTGTTTTAGTAAAACAACTCATGTTTGTGTCAATTTGATTTTAACATTAAATAAAAAGTTATTTATGTCATTTCCCAACCAAAGTGTCTCCATGGGGTCCCCAAGTTGGCCCATGGCTTGTCTTGGTCGGCCATGAATCACCCAATAGGTGTAGGACAAGTTTCATGATGTTTTCACATTCTTATAATATCATTTTTACCTTAAATTACACTAATTACCTCTAATCGCGATTAAGAACTTAATAAGTTACTATTCACCAAAAAATTATTATAATCTCATTGAACCACATTTTACTTCTTAATGACAACCATGTATGTCGGATTTTTGAAATTCAAAACACAATGATGGCAAAATTTCATTTAAATGGAAAATCAGTCTTTATAAGTACCACTTAGTGGTTTCACTATTCATCAAAAATTGAAGTTTTTCAGAAAATTACCAAAAATTCACCATAAGCTATATTTGATATTCCAAATTCAAAAATGAAGTCTGTTTTACAAAATTCAAAATATATTAATCACATTAATTAATTTAATAATTAATTCCCGCTGTCAGAGCAAATAGCGTGTTTTTATAAAACAATAATTATCAAAAGATTGACACTAGTTTAAGTCTGATTTCAAAGTGAAATTAATTCCAACGACCACTATTGGATTTAATGGTAAAAATATTTTCTAATTTCACTTTAAAACCAATTCAAAATATTATCTAATCATATAAATAAATTATATTAAAAAGAGGTTTTGAATTAAAACACAACATTTTACACTATTCATTAAAAAATGAACTTTATCAAAAAAATACCAAAAAATTACACAAAGTAAAATTTGATGTCTCGATTCTTAATAAGAGTTTTATTTGGTCCAAAAGAATGTATAAGAGTGATCAAAACTATATTTAATGACAGTTCTCCATTAAAAGGCGATAAGTGAACCTTTAGTGAAAACTAGGGTATATACGACTAAAATTGAATTCTTTCCGTATTTTAAGCCTTTATCTTTTATTGGATAAATTTAAAAACATTTAAAAACATATATAATCATATTTTATTTATTTTTATCCATTCCCACCAGTACAACAGCTACACGTTAACTAACATTTAAAATAATATTATTTTATTACTTGTGTTCAACGTAAGATTCCCAAGAAACTCGTTGTTGTGTGTTGGGTACGCCATCGAGCATAGCATCCCCTTTAAAGTAATATTAATATTTGATTCAAAAATATGGATAAATATAAAGATGACATATTCTTTATTTACCTGGGGTGTTACATCCTTCCCCCCTTTTGGGAATTGCATCCTCGCAATTTTAAAATTGGGCTTGGAAACATCCTTGAAAGTCCCACATCAGAACAAGGATCGGTAAAACAATCACTCTAAAATAAAGAAAGATAAGTACAAAGGTCACCCGAGTTAACCCATGCTAGGATTCCAAGTATGAAAACATGGACATGGAGGAGAAAACGTAGGGTCATGTTCTGATGGAGAGTGATAGAAAACATGTTCAGGAGAAAGTTAACCATGAGAGAATCACAAACTTGTGATGGGTTAAACGGTATTCGATTCCCCAGTAGGAAAAGTTAATTGAAAACATTTTTGTTTTAAGTTACTTTTTATTGAGGAATTTATCCATAAGGAAACATAATCACTTATCATGTTGACTCTCAACTTTTATTAGATTCCTTACACAAACTCATATTTTCTCCAAAAGGCGAGTATTTAGGAAGACTTGTTCAAATTAAGAGTACTATAATCAACTTCTAGAGAATCACCTAATCCACAAAAGAGAACTATATACTTCCCATATCTTTAGACCTTAACCATAACCAAAACCAAAAAGGTTAGTACAAGGTCAGATAATCCAGAAAATGATAACCCTTTATAAAAATAAAATATATTCTTAATCTCCAAAATTTGTCCAACAAAATCCAAAGTTCAACGAGGACCATCCCATAAACAAATTTGTCCATAAAAATTCCTCAAAGTAAACCAATCTAAGATTGAAACCCAAAAATTTTAAGGATTTAGTCACATAGTCTTCCAAGTTAAATCATAACATTTATCTCCAAACAACATCTGTTGCTCCTAAAGTCCCGTATTGAAAAGTAATTAACCTAATCACATATCCTCCATGATAGGTTAATCATTTTCATAAATAACCCAAAATCATCTTACTCTTAATTCATAAAATCATATAACCAGAAAGAATCAGTCAAACTAACTAGGTACATCACGTAGTCCAGTGGTAGGCGATAAATATCAGTCGCACATTGGTTCTGGGTTCGATTCCCGCAACTTTTTCCGACGCGACGGGTTGTCACACGGTCTGCATGTTGTCCTTTTTCCAAAACTATATAATTCTTAAATCATTCCCCAAAAAGGGATAAAATCATCAAAAATAACCATAACATAATTTATCCTCAATTTTATCTCATGCCTTTCACTTCAATCATAATATATATTAACCCATAATTACGTCAAAAGTTAGGATCATATAAACCCAAATTGTTCTTTATAACTATGTCCACAAAATAAGAGATAACTATTCCTTAAATAAAATTTTCCTATATTAAACATCAGGGTTACACATAATATAAAAAGTATTCTAATGTAACCCCATCATCAAAAGAGACTTAATACTCTTAAAAATTTCACCATAACTCTTAAAGCCCTTATATGTTGACATCTTACTCATTCAACATTCTTCATGATCTATTAACCATTCCTTTCCAACTTATTCCGAAATACCTCTTTCTTACAAACAAAATCATGAATCATATCCTAAGATTCCAAAATAGGAAAACAATAGTCATGAAATAATACATACCTTTGATTGGTCATTGTCAGTTTCTTCATCCTCAATCGGAATGGAATTAGGTAGTGTTAAAAAAACATTTGTATGCTCTTGGTGACCCCATTCACGAAACCTCTTCATAGGACATGTGTTTGCATAATGACAATGCACACCACATATAAAACATTCAATTGATCCCTCAGAAAGAACTTCTTTCCCTTTCCTCGAGTCAACTGGATGCTTCCTTTTTCCATGGCAGGTTCTTGCTTTATGACCTTCATTTCCACATCTATAGCATATTTCTGTCCCTTTGAAACATTTTCCTAGGTGTTTCTTTCCACATCTTTGACACATAGGTTTTTGAACACACTTACCTTTATGAGTATTACCTGTAGTTCCGTAGGGATTTGTTTCTCGCATACATGATGCCTTATAGAAATCACCAAGGTTGAAGTGGTTGATCATGACTCCTTGATAGTTGGTTTAGAACAACCGCGAGTTTCCTCATTGAATCCCCCATTTTATCTAGTATCTTAATCATAGAACCACCATAGTTTCCTTCAAAACTGTTGTCTCTTTGGTGCCTGCTAGATCCATCCATTTACTAAAAACAGAAAGGTCAGTGTGAGTATATCAACATAACCATCATGTACTAATGAGGAAGATAAACACTAAGATATACTTACTCATTCACTTTATCTAAAACTAGTACTCTGTCTCAAATCCTAACCATTATGGTAATGTCACTTATGCTTAAAGAATTCACTAACCTCTAAAGTTATCTAAACCGACCTTTGATACCAACTATAAGGCCCCAGCCTTAAACCTTACTTAAAATTGAATTAAATGAATAATTCACATTGAGGATATTTTCAGGTTTAGAGTTTTAGAGGATTAGGACATAACTATTTCATCTCAAAAGATTACAAAGTAGCCTCTTCTACTAAATTTCCATAAAATAAAAATTCTTAAAAAAACATGTCTAGTTTCATGTTTTAGGTAGCATGACTTTCCCTTGATCCCATCCTTGACCCTATTCCATGCTAAGTCCTGTGAAAAACATTTAAAAAACTTGGGATGAGCATAAAAACTCAGTAAGGGATAGACAAAGAATAAAAACTGTTAGTTTATCAAATCAAATAATAAACCATGTATACTTTATCAAGGTAATACTTTTCACCTTTATGAAGTAGTAAAAACTCTTCCCTGAATAAAATATCCTTACTTACCTTTTTGTAACCAAAGTATTACCATAAAACCCATATAAAGAACACATAACATATATAAAGGTAACTTGGGACATAAACATACTTAAGTGGAATAACCATACGGTCGACTTCCACACATATCACTTAATGGAATAGCCATTCGGCCAATTTCCATACATACTTAATGGAATAGCCATATGGCCGACTTCCATACCCAATGCATTGGAGGTTATAACGTAACCACCCGTCCTGGTATTCACAGCACCACCCGTCATATGGTTTATAAGGTAACCACCCGTTAAAATGTCCAAGTACCAGTATAAAATCATAAAACATAAAACCAATATAAAGGAAAGATAACATTTCCACATTTCAATCACAATATATCATAAATATATTGACATAATAGAATCCTTTATCAAAACCATTTTCAATACCAAAATACGTAAAAGAGTATATGGTAATTATTTTATTTTAAAAACATTACGGCTTGTTGAGGAAGCCAAAGACCAAATAATACTCGAGGCGGCGGAAAAAGTCATTGTCACCGCGTACGTTAAAAAAACATTCCTTTTTGTCGTTTAGTGAAACGCTTCGTAGAAAAAGATTCCTTTTTTATAAAAGTAAAATTCAAAGGGGTTTATACACCGTATAAAAGAAAGTTGTGTATAAAACGAAATATGCCTCAATGAAAGGAGATTGAGACGAAGTCCCTTACCTCGGGTCCGACTTGACTCGATCGTTCTTTAACGTCCTGAATAATAAACTTGAGTTAATTTCTACTTTATTAAGAACCTTTTTAGAGTTCATTATTCCTTTTATATCACTTATTTCCATGTAATAAACATTATGTAACCAGTTAAGTTAATAATGTTTGTTTTGTCGATATTTGGTTCTTAAGTCGAAAGTGGACTTCTTACAATTACATGTTGTTCGTGTGGTCAAAGGTTATTTATATCTAGAATTAAATTACTGATTTGGATATCAAATATATCATATATATCCAGCATATAAATTTATTTATAATATTACATAATCATTTAGAGGTAAGAAATGAAATGCACCGTTCATGGAGACGGTAAGCCGTACGTACGCATGAACGCTACTTTCATTTCTTTCTCATATTAATGGAATTAAAATTAAATGAGAAGTATGTATATTTTAATTCCAGAATTATATTCATCATTTAGATGTATCATTCATTATATATATCCATTATATACATATACTTTTAATAGTACATTACATTTGGGGATAAGAAATGAAATGCACCGTTCATGGAGACGGTAAGCCGTACGTACGCATGAATGCTACTTTCATTTCTATCTCATACTTTAATGGAAAGAAATAATAATGATATAGAGGTATATTATAATTCTAGTATAAAATCATATATAATAACTTTAAATCCATCCTTTACACATCCCACATATGGCATTAACGAATCACATCACTTTGAGGGGGCGGTAGTCCGCACATCCTAAAATGAAGATATCACGTATACCCATAATGGAAGCCATAAAGGTAAGACACAAATGAAAAATACAGAAGAATAAGTTAAACATAAACATATTATATATCATATATAAAAATAGTGACATCATAATGTCCACCTTTGAAGGTGTTAAACGAGTATTGAACAATCATCATTTCGGGAGGCAGAATTTCGCCATCCACGGAAACCGTATGTTCTTTAACCATTTGATGTAGTTGTGTGAGAGTGTAGCTCGAAACAATCTTATAAAAACATCCTAGTATATTTAAGATACTGTTTTTGTTACAAAAAAAGTAAATAAAAAGAGTTTATAGGGTTGGAGAAGCAAAATAAAACAAATGAACAAGAGCGAATGAATTACCTTTAAAAGTGTAACTCCTTTTGATTTGAGCCTAAAGGCTTCCTTTGAAAGGATTCTTCCCAAAGGGAATCCTCTAGGATGAGGAGAGGGATGTGGAGAGAGTAAATGGGCAGGGTTTGTCCGAGCCAAAGGCTTGAGGAGTGTGTGAAATGAGGTAGAGGTGGGGGCCTTTTATAAGAGGAGAGGAGGGGCACTTTTGGAAAGTAAAGAAATATTACTTTATTTGAAAATGTGTTTCGGTTTTAAAAGGTCCCACATTGATAAAATTCGTGGATAAGGTGATAAGGGTTCGAAATCCACTCATCCAATTGGTTTTGGACATGTGTAGTTCATAGATTTTACATTATCTTTCCATTTTATTTAAATCGTCAAATAGTGATGTCATCGCTGCATCATTATTATGTTATAAATAATTTAATTTATTTAATGTCTAAAAATTATAAACAAAATACTATGATGTTTTAAATCTTTTTATCTTTCCAATGACTATTTATAATCAAAATTGGGACCTGTTTAACCCTACTTAAAAATTGTTTTAGTAAAACAACTCATGTTTGTGTCAATTTGATTTTAACATTAAATAAAAAGTTATTTATGTCATTTCCCAACCAAAGTGTCTCCATGGGGTCCCCAAGTTGTCCCACGGCTTGAATTGGTCGGCCATGACTCACCCAATAGGTGTAGGACAAGTGTCACAGTGTTTTCACATTCTTATAATATCATTTTTACCTTAAATTACACTAATTACCTCTAATCGTGATTAAGAACTTAATAAGTTACTATTCACCAAAAAATTATTCTAATCTCATTGAACCACATTTTACTTCTTAATGACAACCATGTATGTCGGATTTTCGAAATTCAAAACACAATGATGGCAAAATTTCATTTAAACGGAAAATCAGTCTTTATAAGTACCACTTAGTGGTTTCACTATTCATCAAAAATTGAAGTTTTTCAGAAAATTACCAATAATTCACCATAAGCTATATTTGACATTCCGAATTCAAAAATGAAGTCTGTTTCACAAAATTCAAAACATATTAATCACATTAATTAATTTAATAATTAATTCCCGTTGTCAGAGCAAATAGCATGTTTTTATAAAACAATAAGTATCAAAAGATTGACACTAGTTTAAGTCTGATTTCAAAGTGAAATTAATTACAAAGACCACTATTGGATTTAATGGTAAAAATATTTTCTAATTTCACTTTAAAACCAATTCAAAATATTATCTAATCATATAAATAAATTATATTAAAAAGAGGTTTTTAATTAAAACACAACATTTTACATTATTCATTAAAAAATGAACTTTATCGAAAAAATACCAAATAATTACACAAAGTAAAATTTGATGTCTCGATTCTTAATAAGAGTTTTATTTGGTCAAAAAGAATGTATAAGAGTGATCAAAACTGTATTTAATGACAGTTCTCCATTAAAAGGCGATAAGTGAACCTTTAGTGAAAACTAGGGCATATACGCCTAAAATTGAATTCTTTCCGTATTTTAAGCCATTATCTTTTATTTGATAAATGTAAAAACATTTAAAAACATATATAATCATATTTTAGTTATTTTTATCCATTCCCGCCAGTACAACGGCTACTCGTTAACTAACATTTAAAATAATATTATTTTATTACTTGTGTACAACGTAAGATTCCCAAGAAACTCGTTGTTGCGTGTTGGGTACGCCATCGAGCATAGCATCCCCTTTAAAGTAATATTAATATTTGATTCACAAATATGGACAAATATAAAGATGGCATATTCTTTATTTACCTGGGGTGTTACACCACGCAGAGTTACCACATCTCTCATATATATCTATTCCATTTAATCCAATGATAAATCCTCTTAAATTGCAATTAATTGTTCAGATTTTGTATGACGATCCACAACAATGCAGATTCCATTGTTCCTTTTGTGTATCTTCTGATGTCCAGTGAAAAATTCCATGGTGATGTTCTCCCATTTCCATGCTTAATGGGAAACGGTTGCATCATTCCCTTAAAATTCATCCTCTCTACCTTTACTTGCTGACACACCAGGCACTTTGATGTATACTCAGTGATCTCCTTCTTTATATTATCTCACCAATAATTCTCTCAAATATCTCCATACATCTTTGGGTTTCCTAGTTTTATAGAGAAATTTGATCTATGTGCATCATACATGATAATTTTCATCCCCAATTTTTCTCACCAGTTATTCTCTCATAAGAAAATTGAATTAATAAAAATATTTAAAAATCACATCCTTAATGCATTTCTCTCCAAATTATCATCCAAACCAAATATCTGTGTTTTATTAACATTCACGTAATCTGCTGCGTGCGGGAGAAGAAATTTGGAGGACAGGGGGGTCCCACAACATGACCTAAGGTTGGGTGGGGATTGGATTTTATAGTAGTGGTACATGGCATGTACCAGGACCCCAACGCCGTGTATCACTATTTTTTCTCCTCTTAATTTCCCTTTATTGACATATGGTTAATATTCACCACATGTTTCCTTTTTGTGTTGTATATAAATACCATGAATTTATATTCAAATCCATTACATAGAACAAAAAACCTTAAATAATACATCAATTATTCTCACTTTCAAGGGGTTTTGATTGAAAAGTCACTGAATCCTTAAGTGTTTTGTTTCAATATCACATTGAAATCAATATTGTTTATGAATAAATTTACATTGTGGAAAATTTTATGTTATTTATCTCTAAAAACCAATATATTTTCTTAAGATATACATATTTATGGGTTTTATGTGTCTCTTTATTGTTCCCCTACCTTTAGTGAACAATTCATGTAAAATGATAGCTGTAAGTGGATATAATGTATCTGTGTTTTTAAATCTAGAAACATTTTCATCTTGGTTAATATTATTTATTATAATTTATAAATGTCATTAAATATTTTTTTATGATGTATTAATTTTATTTTAAATTTAGTATAAATTTTAAAAAAAATATTTAAAAATAATATTATTGTAACACTTCCAAATGAGTATTTTTTTTTCTTTATTGACATTGTGAAAAGAGACTTTCTCATTATGATAGAAATAATGAATTTTCCCATCATCTTCAATTTGTAAGAATATTTCATCCCTTGTTTTCATTGTTTTATAAGGTAATATTTATTTTCGTTATTATTTAATATATTTACTTTTATATTAATGTTATTTAAAACATTTACGGCATATCACTGATGTTTTCAAAGAAATTCTCTAATTCCCTAATGAAGTGTTTTTTATTTACATAAATATCCTTTAATATTTTTATGCATCAATTGGGAAATTATCTGATGATGTTATCCACATTCATTACCTAGTTGAATTATGGACATTTTTTGTCCAACCCATCTTGAAACCCATTTATTTCTCATGTCTTATTTTTGATATGTGGTGATTATAAAGTTTTTCATATCCATATGGACTAAAAATTTATTTTCCCTAATTATGTGAAAGGTGTGTCTATAAAATCCCTATAATTAATTGGGAAAAGGTTTTTATCTCAGGACAATAGGATGGGACAGGGTAGGTTATCCCATTTCCAAATGGTTATCAAGCACACATGGTTCAGCGAAGTTAAAAAGGTTAGGGGGTTGGGTGGTTAGCCCAAGGCTGGTAGGCTATTAGGAATGGGTTATTATCCCAAGCCCACTTTACTATTTGTATGTGGTTATATTATTCCATTCTGATATGAATAACATGTTGTTTTACCTTGATATATTGTATAATTTCTATGATTATGTTTGTAACAGGTTCTTTTATTATAAAATATAAATATGTCATGTTCTTATGACTCATGATTATTTACTCATGTTTTCACACTCATAAAACTCATTTATTATTTTATTCACAAATATTTATGTAATTATGACTGATTTATGATCCATGTTTTGTTGGGTGTGATTTTTTTATATTATTTTCATGTACCATGAATAAGTTTACATACCCACATGTTTAAATTATGCTCACTTAGGATCTTCAATTGATATCTCTTATGTCCAACCCTTATTGAGTCTATGATTTCAATACATCTTATGTTTTCATCTTCCAATTTTATGAAGAATAATTTTACAAATTATATGTTTATAAGGTTATTATGTATGAATAGTATTTGTGGGATTTGTTTAATAATGTTTTTAAAATAAGCTGATTATGTAAATAGTTCCTAAATTCACTAACCATATTGGATATATGATATGGTTTTTTATGAAATTAAATGAATAATAAAATAAAATAATATAATTTATATGTATGGGATACTTGGTTGTCTAAATTGTTATTAGATTTTTATTTATTTATTTATTTTAAGAGACTATTATATGAAAAATATTTTGATAGAACTTAAAAACCATATGATGGACCAAAAGTAGTGTAGGATATAGATTCAATTAGGATATCCAAGAATTGATTTTAATTATCATATGATAAATTAATCTAGTTATTATTTCTTGATAATCACACAAAAAATTTTGGATTTAGTAAGGGAATATTTATATAATGATGAATTTAGGTTGGTGAGAGGTATGGTCAATATTGAATATATCTTATTTTATCACAGTAATATAAATTCCTACAAATCATGAAATGTCTCTAACATTGACATTTCAATTTATCGCAATAATAATTTTTGTTTTTTATAATTAAAATATATCAAATATTCCAAAACCTATAAAAATGGTTATTTATAACTACTCATAGATTTTGTTAAATTCTATATTCTCTCAAATGTGTCATTTAATTCATTATTTATAATATTTTTTATTACTTGTTTAATTATTTGTATTCAATTTATTCTAGATAAAAATATATCTATGTCTCTATCGACTGGATTAATAATTGATCGACCACATGTATAATGAATTGACTACATATAGGATGGATTAACTCCAATTACTCAATCTATCTTAACTAATAAGATATTATGATTATTAACTGTATCGAAAAAGTGACCATCAATGATAGTCAGTCAATTTGTTTTAGCATTTAACTTACCACATTAAGAGTTTCAGTAGGCCATTACTAAAAATCATTCAAATTACTTATATAACCACACATTCATTCTGATTGTCCACACATTGATTTCAATTGACCACATTTTGAAACTAGTATACCTCATGAAGAAAACAAGGACCCACAATAACGATTCACCTACCAAAAGGATCCATCTACCACAATGATTGACCTAAAACAGGGGTGGCTCTACTTAATGGAATTAAACCTACATATATGCTATATAATTTCATATTATTAAATATTTCTATTTACTAAAATATTATGTCGATTTTTTAAAATATTTATTTGTTTTATAATAAATATTCACAAACCATATGGATTCCATTTTTAGAAAAATTGTGTATTTTATTACATATTTAAATAGAGGATAAAGAGTTATTATATGCCCAATTTGTGTATAATTTTTTCATATATATTAACAATCATAAAAAATGGTTTCTAACCAAATATCAATCATTTTTAAAATAATATTATTTATATTGGTCATTATGTTGTTTCATAAAGTGTATTCCATTAAAAGTGACAAATTGCGAAAGGACATTATAAAAATTCAAATATAAATGGCATGTACTTTTTATAGGTGTTGCGTACTTTTTCCAAGACATGGACCGAGAAATCTAGATACATGCCCATGATACCGGCCAACTCATACATGTCATGTTATTCCCATATACATGTTGTGTGGTCCTTATAGAAGTGTTTGGTGGCAAATGAATGATATAACATTCCATGTATGGTGGTGTTACACATCGTGTACTTCCACCTACTAGGTGGCGTCGTGTTCCAAGTCAAAGGCGGTGTGCTAGCTCACCTATCGACGGAGAAAAGATGGCCAAAATGCATTGACCAAGGTATATTCTGTGTACTTTCTAGTACATGGTGTGTACTACCAAAACATATAAATATGTGGAAGGCCTTCCTAGTCTATGATTCATTCATATTCCATTCATTCTCAGATATTCCAAGGGGGGGTAATCTGGACTCGGCCAAGCAAAGAAGAGATAGAAAGAAGAGGAGAGAAGAGAGTAGAGAAGATCTTCCCTTCTACCTTCCTGATGACCTTAACTCTAATGCTTTCAAGAGGATGCATTCATGTACTGCGAGTTGTTTAGTTACTAGCTACTCCATGAGTACCTAAATTCCCTATGTGTTGGGGTTATGGACAATTATCTGTTGTAATTTATCATTTGTGATATTTTAATTGTGTTATTTATTATCATTATCATAATTCCTTATTAACTATTTATAAATATTACTAGAAACATCTTATTAGATCAAGAATGAGATTTCTAGGGATCATTTAATGAATTACAATTAAAAACATCCATAACCATTGGGCGGTTTAATCGTCTCAAAAGGGCTACAATTAATAAAATTGAGAGAAATCAATTTGCAGACCAATGAAATTGGTTTCTATTGATTTAAACAAAACTCACCTGACCAAGGGGGTTTTATTACATTTTTATCCCAATGATGTAAATTATGATAAACAAAAAAACCTCATAAGAAAATTTATTTAATAAAAAAATTAAAATTCACATCCGTAATGCATTTCCCTCCAAACTATCATCCAAACCAAATTTCTATGTTTTTCTTTAACATTCAAGTAATCTGCAGCATGCGGGAGAAGAAACTGGGATGAGAGGGGGCTCTTATGACATGACCTATGGCTGGGTAGGGATTGGATTTTATAGCGGTGTTACATGGCATGTACCCGGACCCCCACGTCGTGTATCACTATTTTTTTTTAAATAACATGATTATCAAATAATTATTATAGTAAAATATATAATAATTAACATTATTAATTTAAAATAAATAGATATATAGATATATATATATATATATATTATACTAAAAATAAATATATACTTGTAATGTATCAATAAATACATGTTTTGTGTTCTAAAAATGGAAACAAGTGAAGTACAACCTTCAGCCCAGTGATTTTGGTGATGTACAAACTGGGGATCGGTCGATCAAAACACAAGACCTCAACCACTAGAGCGAAGGTTGTACTACTGATCATGTTTTTTAATTATATATATTTAATGTAAAAGAAAATACTTCATGGGATGAAGAAAATTCAAGGTGTTTGGTTTTAATTTGAATAAAATGGATGAAGTAGGGAGATTTTCGGAATTCAAACCCGGGTCTTTTGAATCCAGGATCAAAACTCTACCAATTGGACATCTTCACCCACATGTACTAATTTGTTTTGAAAATATCTTCAGTTATAATGTAAAACATGGCTAACATGATGTATATCAAAATTCACTCTATGTGGTTTTATTAAATGGAAAAATGATGGGAATGAGTGAGTTGTTAGGATTCAAACCTGGGAGTTTTGAAAATGGTTTATGACACTGGCCAACTAGTCTATCCCAATCATGTAATTTCATGTATTTATAAAACCATATGTATTATTTTAAATAATACCTCACAGTTATTGTAATTAATCATGAGTATAAAATGGATGAACCTCGTGCCAAGGGAGGATGTGGAGGGTTTTGAACTAGTGACAGCTCGGATAAACTACAGTGACCATAAAATTGGCACCAGAATAATCCCTATTTATTAACTTAGTTAATATATTTATTTATAATATTAAAAATATAAAGTAAAACGATCAGTACATGTCCTATAAATAGGTGGTACTCAATGTGTAACCTCTAGGTTGTCTCCCAGGAAGCGCCTTTGTTTTACGTCGTTGGAACAGCCTACCAACATCCTGTCACCTAAAATGAGTGATGGATATTGTACCCACTATATCCTCTATGTGATGGTAATGCTATTGGCTTTTTCCATTAACCTTGAATGGTTTTTCATCTTCACCAGAAATTTCAACCACATCATTGTGAAAAACATTGATCACATGGAATGGTCTGGACCATCGGGACCTCAACATTCCTAGAAACAATAATAGATAGGAGTTGAATATCAATACATGATCACCGGGTTAGAATTTTTTGAAAGAAATCATCAAATTATGGATCACCATGTCTTTTATTTTTATATTCTGGCATTCTCATACTCCTCCCATTGGATATCATCATGCTCTGTCACTTGGAATTTACACTTCACTTTGGAAACCATTAAATCAAAATTCAGGGCCTTGACAGCCATGTAGTATTTATTCTCTAGCTCCACTGGTAGGTGGCATGGCTTCCCTTAGACAATAGGGAAACGAGTCATACCCAGAGGTTTCATGAAGGCAGTCTTGTATGCCCATAGGGTATCATCATGGTTTTTTGGACCAGTCCTTCCATGAAGCTCCCACTTCTTTCTCTACTATATGTTTCAACTCACTATTTGATAATTCCACCTATCCATTATATTGGTGATGATAAAGTGATCATATGTGATGCTTCACTCCACACTTAAGTGACAAATTCTTCATTAAGGAACTGTCAAAATGTGTTCCCCTGTTGCTGATTAACACTTGAGGAATGCAAAAACTGTTGTAGATATTTTTCACCAAAAAGGATACAACTACCTTGGTCATATCATGTGTTGTAGAAATGGAATCAACCTAGATGGAGATATTTCCCGCATAGATAAGTATGTAAGGGTTCCCATAAAATGGGGGAAATGGCCCCAAAAATGCAATTCCTGTAACATCAATGATTTCTACCTCTAAGATGTGGTGTTATGGAATCTCATCATGTCATCACATACCACATGTCCTCTAACATCAATCACACCAAGTAACAAATTAATGAGAATCCATGTCCTTGGTATGCCAGAAAAATCCAGACTGTAGGATTTTATCTATTGTTCGGTCTAGTCCATGATGTCCTCCAACTAGTGTGGAGTGATCTAACACAAGATCTCCTTTAAATTCATTGTTTTTTAAGGAATGGTTAATAATCACATCTCCACGTGATCGAATGAGTAGATGGTCCACCTAGAGGTACCTCTGACATTCGATACAAACCGCTTCTTCTGGTGGTATGTGAGATCCATATTAACTGCTCATGTTACCAAATAATTTTCAAAATATGCATACCAAGGATGATGTGTTCCTTCTATTGAGAAATGTTGATCATCTGGGAATTTTTCCCTAATTTCTCTATCATCCTCCTTCTCTAATTGAAAATGTTCCAGGCAGGATAGGTGGTAAACAATAACATTTTCACTTCCCTTATTGTCACAGATCTCCATGTCAAACTCTTGGAGGAGAAGCCCTCAAAGGATGAGTCATGGCTTCATAGTCTTATTATTTAAAAAAACTTGAGTTTTAAATGGCCAGTAAATACAATAAATTTGGGAATCAACAAATATGAACAAAACACGTAAAATGCAAATACCACTGTAAGCATTTATTTCCCTATGGTTGTGTAGTGCACATGTGCTTCATTCATAGTTCTGTTGGAAAATTAAATTGGTCGGACGATGTAACCCAACCATTTCTCCAGAATTTCACCAACCTCATATTCACTTTCATCACACAAGACATAAAATTTCACCTCCCAATTTGGAGCAATTATCAATAGAGCTTCTACAATTCTTTGCTTTAGAGGCAGAAAATATGTTTCCATGACTCATCAAACACAAAGATGGAATCCTTGGAGAGGATATCGGTGAGTATCTTGGAAATATTTGAAAAGCCTTTAAAAACCATTTGTAGAACCTGGAATCCCCTAGAAAACATTGAATGGTTCTAAAAAAAGTTGGAATGGGTAAATTTGAAATGGAATCTATCTTTGTAGGACCAACTTATATCCATTTCATAGAGATCTGGTGGCCTAATTTGATACCACTATACACCATAAAATGAAATTTTTCCCATTTTAAAACTAGGTTAGTGTTCTTGAACAATTCCAAAACCATATCTAGATTCCTCAAAAAAGTGTTGAAAGATTTAACACAGATGAAAAAATCATCCATAAATACCTCCAGGATTTGTTCCGACAATCATACTATATTTACAACATACATCATTGGATGATGGTAGGGTCATTTCACATCCCAAAATACATTATTTGATAAGAAAACACACCATAGAGTCATGTGAAGGTTCATTTCTCTTGATCTATAGAGAAATGAAAGATTTGGTTATATCCAGAATAACCATTGAGGAAGCAGTAAAACTCATGCCCCTCCAGTCATTCCAGAAACATATCCATGACGGGAAGCAGGAAGTGATATTTTTGGTTTACATCATTCAACATTTGGTAGTCTACAGAGACTTTCCAACCAGTGATTGTTTGTGTGGTAATGAGTTCATTTTTATCATTGAAGCCCATAGTGATATCCCCTATTTTGTGTACCACATCCAGAGGACACACCCATGGGCTATCTAAAATGGGTTATGTTATTCCAACATCGAACATTTTAATTACCTCCATCTTCAAGACTTCATTCATTAGGGGGTCCATCCACACTTTTGTTTCCAAAAGGGATGTTCTCTTTCATTCAATAGCACCTTATGTGTGTAAATGGTGGGACTTGTTCCTGTAAGATCTACAATTGTCCATCCAATGGTTTTCATTCTTTGATTCATAACCTACAAAATTGCGTCTCCTTGATCTTGAGATAGATCTACATTAAGTATAACTATAAGTGTTTGTTGATACCCCAAATATCCATATTATAGAGATGAAGGGAGTGGATTTAGCACAAGTTTAGGTACCTTCAAGGTCGATAGAACAATTTGTTTCACCGTTTCTCACTTCAAAATATTTAAAACAACTGAGTGTTTCCAGTAATGACCACGCAGGACATTGAGAAGTTACTGCTCCTCAGGTGAAACTTTGATATTTATGAAGAATGGGTCATTAATGATAAAAAAAACATACCTAAATATCTTCCTTGTAGATAAAGTGATCGTCCATTGCTATTACCACATAACAATACTCATGTTCTAGTAGTGATTCCTGGTTGATATCCTTGAGAATGTGGTAGGAGGCTCTTAAATCACCTACTCTAAAGATCAGTTCTCCTTGGTGGAAATCGATCAACACCTTACGAGTGGCCAAAAAAGGCCTTCCCATATTCGAAGGTGCCTCATAGTCATCCTCTGTTTCAAGAATGATGAAGTCTGCAGGGAGAATTAACCTTACTACCTTCACCATCACATCCTCGATATACCCCTTGGGATATTTGAATGGTGAGATCTTCTAGTTGGAGGACCACTCTAGTGGGTTTGAGATCATTTAGTCCCAGCTTCTTGATGAATCTGATGGGTATCATGTTAATACCAAATTCTAAGTCATAGAGATCTTTTCCAAAATCATAGGAACCAATTATTTCATGGGATTGTGAAACTACCAAGATCTTGGAGTTTTGGAGGAAGAAAGAATTGTACCACTATCGAGCATTCCTTATTCAATGAAACGGTTCCCAGATCCACCATATTTATTTTATTTGAGATAATCAATTTCATGAAATTTTTGTAGGTCAGCATCAGAGTTAATGTTTTTATGAAAGGGATGTTGATGTGATGCTTTTAAAATACCTCTATTAATTTTCCAAACCAATGATTCAGCTTCCATTGCATCAACCTCTATGGAAATGGTAAGGCTGGATCAAAATTCTTGATCACCTCTTTTACCTTACCATGTGAGGCCTCCTTCACTTTTGAGGGTTCTTTTGATGAGTAGGGGTCCTTTATTGTGGTGTCTTCAGCTGTAGAGGTCAAATTTTGAGATAGATATGTAACCTCAACTTTCTTTACAGTTGGTGTCTGATGTATCTTGTTCCCACTTCGTAAAGTGACTACATGGGACTCTTCTTGCGGGTTCTTCTCGGTGTTTCCCAGTAGTGTACCAGGATTCCTACAGAAGATATGGCATGGTAGTTGCCTAATTTTATTTTCTAGGATTCGAATAGAATATTCCTGGATTTGAAATCATGTTTTAGCAGTGGTTATAAAAATTTTCATTATTTCTTCATGTTTTGATGGTGGTTCTTGCTATGTTTTTTATGCAGCTGGTGGAGGTGGTGGATGCCTTGGTGGTTGTAGGAGAGGATTTTGGTACCCTTTCTGCATGTAAGTCACCTGTTTTTTTTGTCATGGATATGGGTTGTGATTCTGTTGTTGGCCATGGAAAGGTGGTTTCTAGGGTGGAGGATTTGGTTATTGCTATTGGTAACCCATGTTCATATGTTATCTCCATGCTGGTTTCTGGTACAAAGGGTACATATTTGGCCCTCAATTCTGAGAAACATACCTCACCTCACTTGTCGACGAGCTGATAGTTGACCTTGGGAATTCACCAGTGATGTGGTTATCACAACATTCACTGCATACAAGATGGTTTTCTACTTGAACATAGGATTCATTAATCAGGTTCAAATCATCAATATTCTTGGAAACCACATCCAATTGGGCATTGATCATCGTGGTGGCATCAATGTTGTGCATACCATGCTTTTGAGTTCCCCGTTCTGAGTTCCACTAGACGGTGTTGGTTGACATGTCCTCTAGGAGGTCAAAATGTTCCTCTGGAGATTTTTTCCTTACCATTCCTCCAGCAGCGGCATCCACAACAGATTTAGATTTTATGGTCAAGCCATTGTACAAGGGTTAAACTTACATATAGAGATGAATTATGTGGTGAGTTAATTTGTGTAGCATCTCCTTGAAGTTCTACCAGGACCCATATAAGGATTTTGAGTCATGTTGCTAGTGTTTGTGGATCTAGTTTTGTTATTTCCCAGTCTTAGATGCTGAAAATTACATGAACAAGAATTCCAACACTAATGCCCCCATGGTGAGGATGTACCATTGAGGTAGTCCCTAGATTGAGTATTTTTTATTCCTTAATTATAAGAGGAAGTGGTGAAGATGGATGGAATCTTCTAACACTCCATGGTAACAGATGGTGTCACATATCTCCATGAAGTTGTAGAGATAAGCGTTCATGTATTCACATGGTAATCTGTCAAATTGCATCGTGTTTTGGAGCAACTGTATAATGGCCGGTTTGATTTTGATGTGTTGGGCCTGCACTGGAGGTCTGATAATCACTGTGTTTTCCCCTTGTACGGAAGGATAACCATACTACTTAAGGGTATGGTGTGGGAAATGATTCTCTCGAGGAGGTCGGGGAATAAATTGTTTCTTAAAATAAAAATAAGGCCCCTAACCATGCTACATGTATGGAAACTGCTCTATTTGGAACTATTAGAGTTTCTTCAAGCCACAGCTAGGAACAATCAGAGCTTGTTGCCTCCGGTTTCTTGTCGTCCCAAAAAGCGAGCCATCTCCTTGGAAAGCAGCTTGATCTCACTCTTCGATATGTGTCGTGGGGGGTGTTTTGGATGTACTTCCCCATAAGGGAACATCATCTTCTCAAGAGTTTTTTTTTCAATATCAGGGTTAATTGGAAAAATCTCAGAGGATTCAGTGATCTTGGAACTACTGATGTAGGAACTCATATACCAATGAACCTATACGACACTTAACACACCAAGCATAAAATTTGAATACAAAAAGTAATAAAAATAGAAATGAGAATTTTTAGAATTCATGACTTTTTTCAGTAAATTTGATACAAACATAATTTAATCAAAAACAATTTTAACTTTTATCCTCATAAAGAGTGCCAAAAGATGGAACGATTCATTCCAATGTGTTATTTTTTACAAACCAAATTATATTATCCTAACAATTATAATACCCATAAGGGGTCAACCCACAGGGAGAGGGAGTTATTTTTGTTTTCTATATCTAGTTTATAATTTATTTTGTGATGTTTACTGAAATTTGCAGACTATTATGTAGTATAATGATAAAAAGGTGATTGAATTTTAATTTATTAACAAATTACAGGAAAGATAAGGAAAAAAATAGAAATTTGGATTGGATGAAAATTTGGAGAGAAATGCATTGGGGCTATGAATTTCAATGTTTTTTATTAAATAATTTTTCTTATGAAGTTTTGTTGTTCATGATAATTCACATCTCTGGGTTAAAAATGTAATAGAACTCCCAGGGTATGTTGAGTTTTATTTAAATCAATAGAAACCAACTTCTTTGGTCTGGAAATTGATTTCTCATAATTTTATTAATTGTAGACCATTTGAGATAACTAAAACACCCAACGGTCATGGATGTTTTTAATCGTAATTCCTTAATGGATCCCTATAAATCCCGTTCTTAGTTTGATACGTGGTTTCTAGTGATATTTATAACGAGTAATGAACTATGAGAAAGAAGAATAAATAACATGGTTACAATATTAAAAATTAAAAATTAAAACACATAATTTTCCATAACCCCAACATGTAGGGAATTTATCTACTCATGGAGTAGCTAGTAACTAAAAAATTTATAGTACCTAAATTCATCCTCTTGTAATATTCGGAGTGATGGTAATTGGGGAGGTAGCACGAAAGCACGTTCTCTCCTTTCTTCTCTCCTCTTGTTTCTTTATCTTATCTTCTTGGATGACTCTGGAGTACTCCCCCAAGAATATCTCAGAATTAATGAAATATGAATCCCTCTAAAAAATGGAGGTCCTTCCTCATATTTTTAGTTTTTAGTAGTACACAATGTGTACCAAGGATTACACGGAGTGTACCCTTATCAATGTGTTTTGGCATTCTTTTCATTGTTGGTAGGTGAGATAATATTTCATCATTGACATGGAACATGACACATCATGTTACGTGAAAGTACACAACAAGTAGTTTCATCATATATCACATGTAATATCATTCATCGCCCACCAACCGCCTCTAGAATTGCCACACAACATGTATATGGGATGAACATGGTGTGTATGATTTGGCCAAAAACATGGATGTGTATCCAATCATCTTATTCCATGTTGTGGAAAATGTACAAGGCATTTATAAAAAGTACATTTTGTGTATATTTCATGTTTTGTTATGTCCTTTCCTATTGTGTGACTTTGAATGGAAACCACCTAAAAAATCATCATAATCACCACTATAAAAAGTTTGATCTTAAAAATGATTGATATTTGGTGAAAAACATGTTTTATGATCATTAATATATATAAAAACATATGAAAAAATCGTGAATCCCAATTTTATTTGGTTTCCAAGAAGATTGATGTGTTTAACTTGAAGAACACAATCCATGTTAAAGTAGAAAACTATCCTCCATGTAGTGAATGTGGTGACAACCACATCATTTGTGAATGCCTAAGATCAACTCTCAGCCCTTCAATAGTACATTTGAGATACATTTCTCAGAATTGAGGGCTGAATATATACCATATGTACCATAACCCAGCATGGTGAGAACATATGAACATGGTTTACCAGTAGCAACAACAAAATCTTCCACCCCATAGACCACAAGGCAAAGGTCATCAACATTATCAGAACCCATAACAAAAACAGCATCAGTAGGGGACTTACCAGAAGAAAGAGTACCAAAACACTTAACCGCAACCACCAAACCAGCCACCACCTCCACCCTCTTCACATAAAACACAAAAAGAACCCCCATAAAAACATGAAAAAATTATGAAAAAATTAATCACCACTACTAAAAAATAATTTCAAAACTAGGAATCTTGAATTAAAAATTGTAAAATAAAATTTAGAAACTAGAAAACTATATAACCTAATGGAAACCTAGTACAGTATAAGATAACATAGAGTAGAGTCCATGGGAATATGAGCATTCAGTCACATTACAAAGTGGGAAGGAGCTACCTGAGACACCAACTAGAAAGCATGGTGAGGATATAAATCTCACTCAAACATTTACCCTCTTCAGCTAAAGACACCACATTGAAGAACCCATCCTCATCAAAATAACCATCAAAAGAGAAGGAGGCCTCACATGGTAAGGGGAAAGACGTGGTCATAAATTTTGAGCCTACCTTACCATTTCTAGACAGGTTGAATCAATGGAAGTTGGATCACCAGTTTGGTAAATTCATGGAGGTATTCCAAGAGCTTCACATCAACTTCCCGTTCACAAATGCGTTAATAAATATATCGACATAAAAAAAGTTCTAGAAGGATATTCTCTCAAATAAAAGAATGATGGAGGATCTAAGAACCATTTCACTGAATAAGGAATGCTCGTAAGTGGTATAGTGCTCACTTCCTCCAAAACTCCATGATCCAGGTACATTCATAATCCCATGTACCATTGGATTATATGAGTTTGGAAAAGCTCTATGTGACTTATGAGAAAGTGTTAACTTGATGCCCTTAAGAGAATTCAAGATGTTGGGGATCACATATCTCAAACCCACTTGAGTGGCCCTCTAGCTAGCAGATCACTCCATCAATTATTTGAAGGGGCTACTTCAGGATGTGTTGGTGAATGTAGGAAGGATAATTATCCCTACCGACTTCATCATTCGTGACACAGAGAAAGATCAGGAGGAACCGTTTATTCTTGTAAGGACATTCTTTTCCATTGGTAAGGTATTGATTGATGTCCATCAAGGAGAAATTATCTTCATATTAGGAAATGAAGGAGTCTCCTACAATTTCCTCAAGGCTGTCATATAGGAATCACTAATGAATCATGAGGATTGTTATGCGGTAACATCAATGGATGAGAACTTCATCCTTAAAGAAGATGTTTAAGTATGTTCTTTTATCATTAAGGATTCACCCTTCCCAGGTATCCAAGATTCACTTGAGGAGTTTCAATTTCACGATCGTCTAGGCCGTCATTTCTGGAAACACACAGTTGTTCCAGATATTTTAGAGTGAGATGAGGTGAAACCCATTGTGCCATTGATCTTGAATTAACATCAACTTGAGATAAATATTATACCTTCATATCATAAATATGGATATTTGGGTGATCAACAAACAATGCCAGTTATACTTAATTCAGCTCTGTCTCAAGAGCATGGAGATGCACTTCTGTACGTTCTCAAGCAATGAAATCAAGCCATTGGATTGATAGATATAGATCTGATAAGAATCAATACCACCATTTTCACCCATACGGTGCTAGTAGAAGAATGAGAAAATCCACCTTAGCATCCACAGTGATATCTTAACCCTCCAATAAATTATTTCATGAATAAATAGGCAATCAAATTGTTAGATTGAAGAATCATATACCCCATTTCAGATAGCCCATGGTTGAGTCCTCTGCAAGTGGTACCCAAAATTGGGGGTATCACTATGGTCTCCAATGATAAAAATGAACTCATACCAACAAGGATATTCATGGTTTGGAGAGTCTGTGTAGACTAATAGAATATGAATGATGCAACATGGAAATATCACTTCTCACTGGCCTTTATGGATCATATGCCGGAACGACTGGTGAGGCATGAGTTTTACTGTTTCCTCATTGGTTTATCTGGATATATCCAAATCTCCATTTCCATTTATGATCAAGAAAATAACACCATTATATGACGCTACCATACATTGTCTTATCAAAGAATGTATTTTTGGATGTGTAATTCTCTTGACACCTTCCAATGATGTATGTTGGAAATATTTCACGACATCGTAGAACAAATCATGGGGGTCTTTATGTACGATTTTTTATTTTATGGAAAATCATTCAACAATTTATTGAGAAATCTAGAGAGGGTTTTGGAAATGTGGAAGCACACTAACCGAGTTTTAAACCTATAAAAATGACTTTTAATAGTGCATAGTGGTATCATCTTAGGCCACCAGATCTCTATGACAGTGATAGAAGTTCCTCCTGCAAAGATAGAAGTCATTTCAAATCTACCCATTCTATCTTTTGTTAGAACCATTAAATTATTCTTGGGAATAAATGTTTCTATATATATCTTTTAGTGACTTTATAAATATTTCCAAAACACTAACTAATATCCTCTCCAATGATTCCATCTTTGTGTTTTATGAGACATTTGCCACAAATTTTCAGTATCTAAATCAATAACTGGTGGATCTCCGGAGATGATTTCTCCAAATTGGGAGGTGTAATTTGATGTCATGTTTGATGATAGTGGCTATGATGTGGGATCAATACTAGGGAAATGGATGGATTTCATCTTCTAACAAATTTACATTTCCAGAAGAACTCTAAATGAAACACATGTGAACTACACTACAATGGAGGAAGAAATGTTGGAAGTGGTGTTTTCATTTTACATGGTTCAATATTATTTGGTGCTATCTAATTTTTTTGTATATACTAACTATTCAACAGTCATTTATTTTCTAAAAAAGAAGGATGTAAAGCCATGACTCATCCTTTGGGTACTTATCCTCCATAATTTCCACTTGGAGATCCGTGACATGAAGCGTAGTGAGAACGTTATTACTGACCTCCTCTCCAACCTCGAACTGTCTCTTTTGGAGAAGGAGGATGATAAGACATTAGGGAAGAAATAATATATGGGAAAATTTTCTCAATCAATGGAAAAAATATTGCTTTGGTATGAATATATCATTAATTATTTGGTTACAGGAGTAGTTCACCACGATCTCACTTACCAGCAGAAGAAGTGGCTTTTATCCGATGTCAAGAGGTACTGCTAGAAATCCGTCTTCTATTTCAATCATGTAGGGATGTGATGATTCTTTGTTGCATCTCAGATAATGACTTTCAAGGAGTTCTGGAGCTCTGGAGCTCCTCAACAGTTAGAGGACATCATGGCTGAGGCTGTACGATAGCGATGATCCTGCAGTTTGTATTTTTTTGACCTACCATGCACACGGATGCTCATTACTTTGTTACCAGGTGTGATCAAAGTTAGAGGACATGTAATATAGGATGAGAATCCGATATTCCTCGACACCCCATCCTTGAGTTAAAAATAATTGACGACTGATATAGCACATGAAATGGCCAAGGTAGTTGTGGATTTTATTAGAGAAAAAATTCTTAAGCAGATTTGGAATTACTCAAGTGTTGATCAGCAATATGGGAACTCATTTCGACTATACCTTAATGAAGAATGTGTTACATAAGTATGGGGTGAAGAAATACATGGGAACACCTTATCATCCCCAATCTAGTGGACAAGTAAAATTATCAAATCATGAGCTAAAATAGATCACACAGAAAATGGTGGGAGCATCAAGGAATGACTTGTCCAAAATGCTTGATGATGCCTTATGGGAATACCGAACCACCTTCAAGACACCTCTTGGGAATTCTCTATTCCTACTTGTCTTTAGGAAGCCATTACACCTCCTAGTAGAGCTAGTGCATAAATCCTACTAGGCTGTCAAAGCCATAAATATTGATTTAAATGCTACCTTATAGAAGCACATGTTTTAGTTGAAGGAGCTTAACGAGATCCGACGGGAGAAGTATGAATATGCCGGAATATACAAAGAAAATACATGGGTGATCCATGACAGAATGATTTCCTGCGAAACCTTCAAGCCAGGTGATTTGTAATTTCTCTTCAACTCCCATATGAGATTGTTTCTAGGAAATTTGATGTCCTAATGGTTGGGACCATTCAATGTGATCAATATTTTCCACCATGGTGCGGTGGAAATTTCTCCTCAAGAAATAAAACCTTTCAAGGTGAATGGACAGTGCCTAAATCATTACCATCATATAGAGGTTATGGTGGGTATAATCTCCACCATTCATTTGAGGTAAGAGGAGGTAGGTTGGTCAAGCCAACGATGTAAAACAAAGTCACTTCCTGGGAGGAAACCTATAAGTTACACACTATATACCACTTATTTACACGATGTGTATGGGTCTTTTTAGTTTATATTATAAATATATAAATAGATAGATTAACTAATTGAATAAACATGGATGATACCAGTGCCAATGGTATCATCACTAGAGTTTATCCAAGTTGTCACCAGTTTGAAACCCTCCATACCTACCCTCAGCATGGGTTTTATCCCTTTTATACCCGGGTTTAATTACATGGCGTGTGTTGTATTTTCAAAATAATACAAAAGTTTGTCTAAATATAATAATACCCAATTTGGGGATAGACTGGATGGCCAGGGTCATAAACTATTTACAAAATACCCGAGTTCTAATCCTGACATCCGACCCATTTCCATCATTTATCCTATTAATGAAAACACACGGTGTGCATTTTGATATACGTCGTGGGAGGCATGTTTTCATTATTAACTAAAACTATTTTAAAAATAAATGATTACATAATGGTGATGTTGGCAGATTGGAAGAGTCTCCGTCTTGGATTCAAAAGAATAGGGTTCGAATTCGGCTAATCTCCATGCTTCACCCCTTTTATTCAAATAACAACCACACACTGTGTATAGAGTTATTTTTATTAATATATATATATATATATATATATATATATATTTCTTTTTCAAATTAAATTATTAATATTAGTTATTATATAGTTTACAATAATAAATATTTTATATTCATGTTACTTAAAAAATAATGATACAAGCCATGTGGGACCTGGTACACACCGTGTACATAAGATAAAATGGTCCGGCCCTACCTAGCCTTAGGTCGTGTCGTGCGACCCCCCCCCCCCTCTCCTCCCTGTTTCTTCTCCCACATGTTGTCTACCATCCCCAATTTCCATTTGTATATTTTGAGTGACTTAGGTCCTAATTTATTCCATATTTCACTCATTGCATCAGGTATGACATTCTTCACAGTTTATTTATCGATTTCATAGGTGTTTAGGGTGTTTTCAAAATGTGTCTACCTTTTTGCTTCCTGCATAACACATGAGGTGTAGGAACAACACACACTGTGTACATACTATACAGGTCGACACATAATAACTTTTAGAAATTTGGATGATACATGGCGTTTAAATTTGGAAGACACAGTGTAATGTACTTCCCCTAGCCTTTTTTCGTAGACCGTGTCTTTCGGTACATGACCCCATCCCTTGTCACAATACATGGTGTGTATGTTCAGGACACAGTGCATCTGTTTAGGACACGATATGTCCTTTCATCCATTAGAGGACTCCATGTGGATAGTCTATGTGCCTTACAACCATGATTCACACACAAAGTATACTCATTTCCACAAGGCGTGGGATTCCCTTTTTCCCTACCCTCATCGAGCCATGTTAGTATCCTTACAAATAGATCACACCATGTTGGGTTACACGTCATGTACACTTTTCTACATGTTGTGTAATTATTTTTGACACACACAAGATTTTGCGGCTTTTATATCCTCGGTACAACGGTTCTTAAATGATTCAAATTATATTCCCTGTACCATGGATCTACATGTCGTGATCTACTATATTTTTTGTTTTCTCACTTTTTCATCGTTATCTTTATCATTTTATTTTTATTTTGTTTTGTTTTGTTTTCTTCCAGGTATGTCAAATAAGGATTATGTGAGTGGGAAGTAGCCTGCTTCAACTACTGAGGTCGAGCGGCCTCGTCTCTATCAGATTCATCTTTGAATTTTTTTTTCCAGAAAACATTGGATTTCATAGTTTTCCATCCCCCAGCGTCGGCCGCTCTACCTCCACTTTTGATGCTGAATCCATCAGTGACCTCTACTAATTAGGCCATTACTATGGAACAATCTATTGTCGATCCTCTAGTGGAGGCTTCTGCACCTTCTATGGTGGCAGAGATTTCCAGTGCTTGCACACCTTCTAGGTCCACCCCCTCAGAGCTATCATCCACTCCTACAGTGGACCCGACTGAGAAAGTGCTTCCAACCTCTACGAGCTAGTCCGTTTATCACACTCTATTATCCACTTATCTACATTCTATTATGACAGCACGACCCTCTTCTCATGCACCAGCAGTTTTACCACCGCTTGCACTGGCTGTTGCCCTCCCTCTATCACAATCATGCCTAATCATTCTTGGGGATCATCCTACGGCAAATCGATTGGGGAACTTTTCCACCACATTATCCAGTAGATCGGTCGCTTCCTTGATATTATAGTTTCACATTACCTTGGCATACGACAGGTTCCTAATGAGATTATGGGGCCATACTCATCTCCTAGACACTTATCAGGTCATCACACCTACTTTTTCAGATATATTTTTTTATTTCATGGCTACATTCGAGTTTGACAGGCCCAAATACCACCAGACTCTCTCAGATACAGCTCAACCAGTTCTTTTTCGACTAGGAGGACAAAAACTTTCCTCACAATAGCCGATTTTTGCTGAGGTGGTGGCATCTATCCCCATCCTAGCACCCCCCCTCTTGTCTCCACCATGACTCGCCCCAAGAACTCTGATCTTGTTTCGATGTGGTGGGGGATTTCTGGGCCCGACCACCGGTACACCCCCACATCGTAGAAGAGAATTTTCATCGCCCCCACCCCCTCTTTGTTTCCTTCACTAGTGCTTTAGCACCATTAATTTTCCTCTCCACCAGGATATGGCTGTTGTGTCGGGACAGGACATGGAGCTTCTTACCTGTATCATCTGACATGATTACCCATACCTCCACTATTTTGTCACTTTATATTTTCATTATATGATCCACGCCCATCAAGGAAACCTGAATAGTGGGTTCTATGCCACCCGATTGGCACACTATTTCGGAGTTTTTTAGCAGTCTCTACTTCATGACCACTTGGGTTCTCTTTATCATTTGGACTTCCTCATGCATATTCACATGAGGTTGGTCGAGCATTAGGGTGAGGACTTCGTACATGTTTAGGATGCCCCTGCTTCTACAGGGGTGAGAGATAACCCACCTTCACCCACTGGTGTTGCTGCTCTTGATCCTCCCCATCCACCTGCGGATGTCCCCACCCCACCCCACCCCATTCATCTAAACTTTGTTATTTTTCCACCATCCCCTATTCTTCTAATCCTTGCACCTGCCCACCTCCCTACACACCCTTGGTCGATCTCTCCTTCCCCCACCTCATATATGAGTTGGAGAACCAATAGGATTATATGGAACAGACTCTTTGTCAGCTCAAATCGAAGTTGGGGATTCTTCTTCACCACCATGGACTTTAACTATCGATGACCGTTCTGGCTTCAGAACAGCCATGTACTACTCATCATTCTACCGCATAGACTCTACTGACAACATTGGCCACAAAATCTATTCTTTTATCTACTAATGGCCTAGATTCTACCTCCTATAATGAGTATATGGTGCCTCATGTGCCTATAACATAGAGTCCCAAGCCAATGCCTTCAGTCTTGGCTATTGTTTCTACTCCATTGCCAGATTCTTCTCTAGCATATGATGCCTCTTCTAAGGTGACCTAGCGATAGGTTTTTGGCCACATTTATTTCCATTATATATATCTTATTTGTGCTCGACTTGGGATGTGATGATTTAAGTATCTGTAGAATTGTTTCTCCTTTCCCTTGACTATCCCTGGTATACTAGAGCTACAGGGGCATATCTCTTGAGACTACTTCCCCAATATTTTAATTTGCCGCTAGGGGGTATTTATTCAGTGTTTCCTTTTTCCTTTATTCATTGGATTTACTTCTACAATTACATCCCCTCATCATACACACATTGTTTCCCCATATCCCCCCCCCCGATTCCTTGATCTCGCACTTGTGGGACCATGTGCTATATTATGTGTGGCGGAGAGTATTAGATTAAACAATTCATTTCCTTGAACTGATTTAGGAAACATCATTAATAGTTGAACTATTTGAAACTATTAATAATTTTTTATTAATTATAATTATAAATAATAAATTCGGAAAAGATAATTTAAAAAGATACATGCTTATTTATATTTTCAATGAATTTTAAAATGATTTTTGATATATATTGAGTCAAGATTTTAAGCCTTATACATTTCCATTAATTATAATTGTCATTTTCACTCATGTAATGACCTGATTACCCCCTACGTTTTTTCAATTACCAAGAAGTATTTTAAACCTTTTTGAAATAATATTTCTTATACTGCCTTTATTGATAAAATCTTGAGATATTCATAACTACCATAACTTGTTATTTTTTCTCTTCAAAATATTAGGATTTTTGAATCACATTAAAATGATAGAGGTATTTGATTGTTTTTCAACCCATTTGACCCTGAGTCCTACCCTGTATCTGATCTTTGTAGACCCTATGAAACTATGAACTGACTTGATAGGAAGCCACATTACATGCCTATTTTCCCTTTATATCCTTATTCCTTTATAATTTTTCCTGATTTCCCAATTGTGCTTTACAGAGGGATTTTTTCTCATTCATGGTATATGTTGGTGGGAAACCATGATTTTATGTATGGGGGAGTTTATCTCTACTTCCATTGTACTGAAGTATTCTAAAACCACTATTCATTGTATTCATATTGGCACCTATAAAAAATGAAAAAAATTGAAAATGAAAAAGATGGACTAGATTCTTTATTTCATATTATTGACGGCTTATGGGCCCTTATTGTTAAGAGAATATCATGGGGATGATTCCTTGGAATTTGTTTTTTATTGGGGATCATTTTTCATTGAGATTTATCTTGAATATCATGAATTATTATTTAATGAATTCAGCATCTTTTTCAAGCCTCTGAGATTAATTTTTTTCCTTACCTACCAACCCTTAACCTCATAAACATTTAAACCTTATTGAAATCCCACATGATTTTTTTGATTTTATTTCTGAAGTAGAGAATGAGAACACTTTCAACCCTATAGATAAACTGGAAGGACTTAATATTGATAATAACTCTAATTAAATAATCATGACTGTTGAGTATGGTACTCTTTTGGTGAGGTAAATCATCAAGCAGCATGTTAATTTATGAATAGTTAGATAATGTGAATGAAAGATAATGAAAATTTTCAATTAACTAACATATGATTCATGAATAAAATATCATTGGAATTGAAATCAGTTCTATGAATATTAAAAATCCTTTTATATGGATATATTATTTATAGTTATAACTAGTAAAATTCTTCCATTTTTAGATTATGGATTCTATTTATTTTGATGTTGAGATCTTGCATGAGGACAAATCAAATCACCAAGTGTAGGGGAATTTCATATGCCACATCTTTTTATGATTTTTCATATATATTAATGAGAATAATTTTTTTTTAGAAAATATCAATCATTTTCAGGATTAAATTCATTATTTTGGTGATTGTGCTGATTTTTCAGGTCTTTTCCATTAAATCCCACAAATTGGGAATGGACAAAACATAAATTCAAATATTCATGGTTTGAAATTTTTATACATGTTGTACACTGTTTCCATGACACAGATCAGGATGAATTCAAACACACCCATATTACCAACCAATAGCATACAGGCTGTGTACTTCAAATATCCACATTGTGTTGCCCTTCTAGAAGCAGTTGGTGGCTGATGAATGATATTACATGCCATGTATGGTGGCACTACATGATGTGTACTTCCAACTACCAGGTGGTGCCCTATTCCATGTCAAAGATGGCATTCTATCTCACTTACTATTAGAGAAAAGACGTCCAAAATTCGTTGACCAAGATACACAATGTGTACATTCTGGTACACACCATGTACAACTAAAACCTCTAATTAGGAGGCACGCCCTCAGTGTTCTGGAATCATTCAACATTCATTCATTCAGATATATTATAAGGGGAGTACTATGGAGTCAACTAAGAAGATAAGAGAGAGAAAGAAGATGAGAGAAGAATGGAGATAAGGTATATATGTGCTACCTTTCTGAAGACCTTAAATATGAATCTTTGAAAAGGATGAATTCTGGTACTGTGAGCTATTTAGTTACTAGTTACTCTATGTGTAGATAAATTCTTTATGTGTTGGGGTTGTGGAAAATTATGTGTTGTAAATTTTCAACTGTGATATTGTAATCGTTTGATTTATTATTTTTCTAATAATTCCATATTAAATAATTCTGAAAATCACTAAAAACCCTGTATCGGACCAAGAACGAGATTTCTAGGGATCCTTTAAGGAATTACAATTAAAAACATCTATGATGATTGGGTGTTTTAATCTTCTCAAAAGGGATGTAATTAATAAAATTAAGAGAAATCAATTTATAGACCAAATAAATTAGTTTCTATTGATTTAATCAAAACTCACCAGACCAAGTGGGTTGTGTTATAATTTTTACCAATAAATGTGAATTATCATGAACAAAAAAACCATATATAAAAATTGATTTTATAAAAATATTTAAAATCCAAATCCCCAATGCATTTCTCTCCAAATATTCATCCAAACCAAATTTATTGGTTTTTGATTATCATTAATGTAATTTTTAATGAATTTAAAATCATATCACCATTTTATCAAAACTGTACAGAATCGACTCTAAATTTCAGTATACATCAATAAATCAATTACAAACTAGTTAGAAAAAAAATTAAATCCCTATACTAGTGTATTGACCCCTTGCTGGTACTATAATTGTAAGGGTAATATAATTTGGATTGTCAAATATAAAACTTCAGCCGGAACAATACCATGTCCCATGTAGGTTTCGATATTCATGTTGTATATTTAATTCAATTGTCTTGAAATTTCAGCTTCTTTTAATTTTAAGAATATCTTTTACATCAATTTATGGAATATTCTAAGGAGTTTTTTGTTCATTATTATAGTTATATTTCATTTTTTTGTACATTTATTATTAATTATTCATTGTATAGCTTGTGTTTATAATCTATAGATTATTAATGCAATTGATGTTTTCCACCATGTGAAGGATTTAATTGTTTCATTTGTAAAAATAGATCTACATATTTAAAGTATATATTATTATATTTCAAGACTTTCCATACATATGGGATTCTATATAAGGATTCTAACCAAACCATTAATATAAAAACAAAGTTTGGGGATATATTAAGAATGTGTTGGTCTATATATTTTTGGATAACTTTTTCAAAAATCACTACTATACTACATAATTTTTATCTTATTATGATGGAGAGAACAATTGTTCTTATACACACAGAGCTATCATTATTGAAATGGTTTTATGTTTCCTTCTTTTATATTTTTCATTTTCACTAATTAATTTTTTTGGGTTATAATACCCATAAATGGTATTGTTGTCATGATATACTACCCCAAAAAATGTACATATGGGTTGTGTCTAATTGGTAAAAGGAATGTGTATTTAACTGTTCCTTGGCCTAGATAAGGGTATTTTTCATTTCATCCATCACATTAAATAGAATCTATGTAGTATGAGTTTGTACATGTGTAAAAATCAATCATGGGTCAAACCTCCAGCGATTAAAATAGCATTGTAAGGAGTTATAAATCCCTATAACAAGATAGTGATTCCATTATAGTTGGTAAAATTTATATCTACATTTGTGATGAATGAAAAATATATATTGGATCAATTAGATCTAAACTACTCTAAAATCACTATTTCAAATTCATTTATACATCAACAAATAAATTTACCTAACTCTGATTTGATTTTAAAATTATTTAATTAAAAAAATAAATACCCTCATGACTATTTTATCATAATAGTATGGTGACATAACAAATAGTATCAACGCGTGACTCATAGTTTGGGTATATATATTAATTTTTTATAAGAAAATAGAAATATTACTATTATGGGGAAAATATCTTTTTAAGTTGATAGTAATTAGTTCAAATGATATCTAGACTCCTCAAATATCTCCATTATTTTACAAACTATATTATATATATTGGACATCACACACGGATGATTTCTTTATGAACTTAAGAATTGATAATGGTACTATCATAGAAAATCCTCACAAAGAACCATAAATTCACCCTAACAACTTTATTGGTAATGATGAAATAAATTATGTACTAAACTACATGGTAATGAATATTTTACATTTTTCTGTCTATATAAATTTATATAACCATGTATTTTCATTAAAAACACTTGACATTACAAAAACATGGAAAATCACTCATCTTTGGTTACATAAGTTAATCATAGCTAAGCATGGAATGTTAAGATATGAATATCAATAATTTAAAATGGGAGAAGAAGGAATTGGCTAATCTAATGTTCCATTGATTTAGTAGAAAACTAAATAGTATTACTTGTTTAGGAGAAACATTTCATAATCCAGTTTTATCTGAAAGAGATGTAAGATCCTTACTTAAGAAATGACATGTTATGAAATTAGAAATTGATGAAAGTTAAAAATTTCACAAAATATAATTTTAATAAGATTTTTGGATTTAATTTCTTTATGGATTTAAATTTAAAAAATATTTCTCAGAAAGATATTTTTAAAAATCAATGAGTTGATTTTAAAAAAATGGAATTTTACTGTGTACTTTTCTAATTTGGGATACAAAGCAGTGAGACTGACCAAGTTGTTAATATTTCCCAATGAATACAGAATTGGGGCTACCAAGGAGATATAAAATGGATTAACCTCAAAATGATGATATAGGTATAAATAATGGTAATTATATATCTAATGATTCTTCTAATATTATATTAATAATTTTAGAAAAATATGTCAAATAAGACCTGAATGCCTCTAGCATAAGAATGATAATAAAATTCTATAAGAGTATAAAAAAGATAAGAGAATCATGGTAATTTGGTGAGGTTGTATATAGTATTTTAGTTCAAATTAAGAACCATGTAATAAAATAGTTTTGGAAAACCTATGTTTAATGGCTTCATCTAATTATGAAAGTTAATATAATTATTATTTATATTCTGATTTTGATTCAGACAACCCAAATAAAGATTAACTTTATAAAGAAATTATGAGACTAAATATTTATATGGAGAAATAAAATTATTCATCAAGATCTTAAAAATAAATTTTGAAAACATTATAATGAAATTTTAATTTTTATTAAATCATTTTAAAATATCACAACCTATGAAAAATTGAAATCTTCACATGATAAAATCAAGAAAATTCATGAAGAAAAGAAAGAATTAAAAAATATTACTTCAAGTTCTACTGATAATTTTTTTTGAATACATGGAAAGTGATCAGATTTTAAATCTAAGAATGAAATATTATCATTAAAAGTGTTAAAATTCCCCAGAAATTATGTTCAGTTGTATTTTTAAAAAAAAAATATAAGCTAATAATTTATATTTAATGGTTAAAAAACCATTTTTATATTCTTTTTTAGGGAAGTTAAATCATGATAAAAATTTTACAATGTATATGTTATGTAGTTTTAATACTATTCATGGATTTAATGATATTTTATCGAAAATGTACAAGACTATTTATTAATCTTTTGAGTAGAAATTTTTCAAGTGCCACACATTTTAGATTCCATTTGAAGGGTCATTATAGAAAATATTTTTCCTTAATATTTCTAAAATCTATTTATTAAAACAATATTTTTATCTACAAATAATTATCCACTAAATTTCCTATAAATAAATAAATAATATCAGTATGGGTTCTTAAAAATTCAAGTAATAATTCCATAGGACCCAATTTGACATGGGTATCAAAACTTTATTAAATCTATTTTTCTAGGAATAAGGGCTTATAAGTGTCAAAAAGGAAACATATTATGTGGATAGTGGATTATCATGAAAAATTAATAGTAATATATCAAATATTTTTATGATTCAGGTATAATGGTAAACATCATAAAAGTTATTATAGGCATATCAGAGATGTAAAAATCATAATAACACTACATCCCTAACATTTAAATTATTTGGGATTGGCAAACCTGCTATTCTATTGAGAATGAAACATGACCTAATCATTTTAGATTATTTTAATTGGTTTAAATGGGTTTATTTTCTTGAACAGAAATCCAAAACATCCGCTAAATTAATGACATATTATAAATTAGTACAATATTTTAAAGGATGTATAATTTCTTAAATTATATGTTCTAGATAGGGGTAATTCTTATATATATAATTTAAAATGATTTCAGAATAAAATAATTATATTCATAATTACATAGCTCCAAAGAAACAATAAAAATGGTTTTATGGACAGTAAAATTATAACTATTTTAGAGAGAACTAGAGCTATATTAAATGAATGTAATTTATTGATATTTTTTTGGGTGAATGTATAAATTTTTTTATATGTAAAATATAAATTGTTAATATTTATTTTCAATAATAAACCTTATAAGAATTGTGAGGTAAGAAAACCTTATAGCCATAATGTTTTCATTTTGAATTCGTTAGATTCCTTGTATAAATTTGATTTAAAATTAGATAAAGTAATTTTTTGGGTTATTAAAATGTATGCTTCGATTATATGTTTTGTAATAAAATAACATTTCTTTATAAAGAAAATTATCATGTTAAATTTGGTAAAATATATTTAATGAAGAAGAAAACTTATTTAGTTGAAATTATTATGGAATCTGGAGACTATAATTTTTAAAAAATGATCTTCGTGAAAAAAATTAACCTATTGATGTGGATCATGAACATTAACATTCTAAATAAGATCCTTCATTTCATAAAACTCAAAAAAAAATTCCAATTAAATATATAATTTGGAATGCTAAATCAAATGTTAGAACATTGATATCAATAATTAATATTTGTTATTATCTTAATTTAATTTAAATTTTTATTCTGATATATATTCAATAAAAATTAATGTATTCCAAATCAATTATAAAAAAGAATAAAAATTTAAATCTTCTTGATATAAATAATGTATGTTCCTTTGTTGAACCCTTAATGATCAGAATATTATTGAATCCAACTAAATCATTAAAAATAGATAATTCTAAAAAAATTATTTATGCTGCAATTATTAGCTCAAATATATAATCAAGTAGTACTAAACAACATTAATGTATTATTTTTCATGGATTATAAATTATAATCAGTAAGAATTATTTTTCATGTGAATCTCATTTGGGAATTTGATTTTTTTCAAATGTATATAAGAATTGTATTTTTAAATGGATATGTTTCTAACAAAATAAATAATAAACTCTACTGTTTGAGAATTAATTTAAACCAAATCACAAATGAAGTCTTTTCAAAGCTATTTATCCTTTGAGAACAATCCTAGATTTTGGTATGAATGGTTATGTAATTTTATTTTAAATAATGGTTTTGATAATTTAATGGTTGATCCAACTTTTTTTATTAAAAAGAAATAAAAAGAAATTATATATGTTCAAATATTTGTTGATGACATTATTTTTTCATATTCTTGTGAAAAAAATTATAATGAGTTTTAATATTTGATGAAAATTTAATTTGATATGAGTTTAATGGGGGAACATAATTTCCTTATTGGACATCAAATTTGACAAAGGAATGATGGAATTCTTTTAAATTGATATAATAATTCTAAAGATTTAGTAATAAGATTTTGTTTGAACATATGTAAATGTCGTGATAATCTAATGAAAGAATTATGTAAACTTTATAAGGATTAATTTGGAAAATCTATTGGTGTAAAAAAATTTAAAGGTGAAATTGGATGCGTATTATGCATAAATTCTTCTAGTCATGATCTAACTTTTAGTCCCTTCATGGGTGATATATTTCAAATGGATCCTAAATAAATTCCTTTGAACTATGTTAAATGGATTATTTAATATGTTAATGGATCTTTAATTCCTGTTACAATTTACCCCAATTAAAATTTATTAAATTTAGTCAGTTATAGTTATTATTATTTTTGTGTGTGAAATATTGATAAAAAATATCATTAGGTATATGTCAAATTTAAAGGATTTATTTTTTCTCATGGAGCTATATAAAAACAAAATAGTATCTTTATCACCATATAAATGTTATTATATTAATTTTCAATTTTTTCAAAGACATTATGGATTATGAAATAATTTTCTAATTTAGGATTTAATTTTTAAAAATTAAACTAATTATTGAGAAAAAAAAATTAATTTATATTTCATGCAATACATTAGAGTAATATAGATATAATAATATTTATATCATATTCTTCTTCCATTGATATCATGGTCAAAGTGGAATTATAAATCCAGGATCAATTTCTATAGAAAATAGGTTTTCTAACATTTTAACTAAGACTTGGGATTATTCTAATGTTTAAAAAATTAAATTTTATTCTTACAATGATAGAGGTATAATTAATTAGAACATGGGTTGTGATTAGGATATGTTTTTAATTTTAAATATGGAATTTTTGAATATGGAATTTTAAAGCTACAACTGACATTCTATTTTTTAAATTGATTATTTATTGGAAATGGTTTCATGACACATGTTTTGAAAGATAATAGTGTTAGAATGTCTTATATAGCTTATGTACGTGTTTTTTACTTTTAATTATATTTGTTTAAATTTAATCATAAAAAATATTCTTATAACGTGTAATCTATTTTCATTTTGGAAATATGTTCTCACTCTAAAAATCATTAATTATTATGGTGAGCCAAAATCTGTGTTTGATGCTATCATTTTTAGAATTATTTTTTCCAATAAATGAATGTCTATCATTAGGGGATCATATTTAAACATAAACCATGTGCACTAATGGGGTGGTTATTTATATATAATTTTATCTTTTTGATCAATATGAAAAAGGTGAAAAAAATTAAATTAAAATCATTTTATACTTATCAAAAAATGTGAGAATGTTGAATTGGATCCTTGTCACTATGTGTATCTATGTATTTTACATTTAAAATTTATATATTTTATATATTTTTATGATTATAGTTTCTTAATATATTTCTATTAAACTATTATTCACACTAACATGAGTTTTAAATCATTTTTTCCCTTGTTTAATTATTTGTATTCTATAGATAACGGTTGAAGATCTATATTTGTTTCGACCACACGCACAATGAATCTTCTAAAAGTATAATAGATCAATCACATGTATAGTGGAATTACCCCAAGTCCTAAATAGACCAAAATATCCAATATACTCTCACGATAGACTTTGTTATTAAAGCGATCATCATAGATGGTCAGTCACATTTTTCATATGTGTTAAATCGACCACACAAAGAGATTCAACCAACTGCATTGTCCTATCGACCATGACTAAAAATTATTCAAAGTCCTCAATCAAAAGCATGTTTATTCAGATATTCCATATGGTTCAATTGACCGTAATCTTATTATAATTAATTTCACATTGATTTCAATCGAATGCAAAATGAAACTGATCAGCAACATAATTAAATGAAGGACCTAGAATAATGATTAACCTAATACAAGGATTGACATAATTTAATGGTAGATCTTCTATATGAACATCATCCTATATATATTCTATATTTTTTATATTGTATCATATTTCTTTTTACTACATGTTTTTGTATATTATTATAATTTATTTATTTGGTCTATAATTACTAATTATTCAAATTGATTTCATGTGAAATTTAGTTGATGTATTTTATGAATATTTAAATAAAGGATACTGAGGATCATGTTTGGTTCAATGTTAATATAAAACATTTAAATTGAGTTATTAGAAATTTTAACTGTTTATAATTTGATGAGTTTTTATCACATGAATTCAGGGAATATTCTATTAAATTAACTCCGCTATAATAGGAATATTTCAAAATTTCACTCATTTATTATTAACTATTTTTGTAAAAACTGTGTTTATATTTTAAAGATTATCAATGAAATTTATTCCAACCTCTACATTATGTGTTTTATTATTTAAATTATGAAATTCCATAGACATCATTAAAATAAAGATTGTCATTTTTTAAGAGTTTCTATACATATTGGAAATATATATAAAAATTTTGATAAAATTATTTCCAAAAAAATTGTTGCAAAAGATGTTTTTAAAATGTGATGTGCTATATATATTCTAATAACTTTTTCATCACTCTTTATTTGATTACATACTTTTTATCAAGTGCTACCTGAGAAAACATTATTATTTCGACACTCAGATCACTCATTGTTCTACTGTTTATTTGGTTCCTTCCAATATATTTTTATTTTCCATACTTAATAATATTGGGTTGTACTACCCTTAAAAGGTTGGATTTTTTTTATTCCACCAAAACAAAAATTATCTACTGTTTATTCCTAATCAGTAAAATGAAAGGTGATTGTGTTGTGCCTTAGTCCTGAAAAAAGCATTTTTGGTTTATTCCACTAATTTAAATGTAATCTAGATGGGTTGGGACTCCAGGTGTAAAACAATCAGTCTTGGGAAAATCATTAAAGGTTTAAAATTTCATTGTAAAGGGTTTTGACTCCCTATAAAAAAAAGATATTATAGTGAATTCCATTTCTCTCGTCATTTTGGAGGAGTGAAGAGTATATGTATGATAAATAAGATCTAAACTACTATAAATATAAATATATTAAATTTATTTTTATATCAATTAAAATATATTTATTTGACTTTTATAGGAATTTTAAATTACTTAAAGGAGTCAAATAACCCCCTCTAGACTATTCTATCAGAATCTCATTGGGACATAACACCTATGATTATTTGCTTTTTCCCCAATGGGATTTTTTTTATTAATCAATCAAAAATCTTAGTGAAATGAAGATTTGATCCCATGTATATAAATCCTCTATAAAAGAAATTTTTAGTAATATACTCCCCACAAATCTTATTATTCTCTCTTTAGTTGAATTTGATATGATTGTTTTCCTGGATTGGCTCTCCCAACAAAGCTTCCAAATTTATTACCGAGATTAGGAAAACAGATATCATATCATAAATCAACCAATTGTCATTAATCTATGTAACATTGACTATGAACTCCCTATCATAATTACTTCCATTATATCAGTCATGATTCCCAATGGTGTAGGGTATTTATCACAAAATAATAGTGAGAAACTCAATATTGAGTATATTTCAATGCACATGAGCCTCAGCCTAGTTGGTGAGGTATCCTTAAGAGCATCCACAAGACCCAGGTTCAAAACCAGGTGGAGGCATATTTCTAGTACTGTAGCTGTACTAGAGCATGTACTGTAGCAGGAACTGTAGTAGAACTATACACTGTGTGATACTATAGTAGAATGTACACTATGCGGGTATTGTAGTAGGTACGGTAGTAGGTACTGTAGCAGTTAATGTAGGGGGTACTGTTAGGTACTGTAGAAGCTGGAACTATTCACCTTTGGCCCCCAATTTGGGCTTGGATTCGTTATGGCTTTCTGTCCACCCATTCCAACGTGTCATTAGGGATTTTGGGCCACCATTATGGCCTTTGGGCCACCTCAAGGCCTTTGAGAAACATGTAGTTGCCCTAGACACACTACAAAAAAAAGAGTATCCCTATAAGAGGATTCAAAGTGGTTGCACTCACCAGAGCAGAGCCAAAAAGATTATTCAGAATGAGATGGTATGGCTATGCCATTGGGATTAGCCTGTGCTTTCACGATAAGCCTAGCTAGACGGCCTTGCAATGGTGGCGAGATACTATCACGATGGAAATGCTAGGGAGGGGAAATTCATTGTAGATAGTCTGGTTGAATTTATTAAGACCTTCAGGTCAAGTAATATCGTAATCCTATGGGCATTGTAATATATGATCCTACGGGACATGTAAGGGTTCCCCTCATCTCTTGAAAGGGAGGTTACCAAAAGTCAATAAAAATGAAGGCCTTCAGGCTATTTGGGCAGGATATTTCAACTATGGATGAATACATTGAGGTTTTTTCTAAATATTTTCCCGGTCTTCCACTAGATTATGATGTTTATTTTTCTATATAAATCCAAACTAATTATATTCCAATATAAAATATTACTTATTTAATGGAGTATATTATTTTGGAGGAATATAAGAATAAACTCTAGGAGAATCAATTAATCAGGTTAAAATTCCCTATGGCATCACTATGTGGTACATCAGCCCTATATCTTATGAATAAAAATGAATCAATGTATCTCTATATTGATTATCATGAACTTAACAAGGTCATGGTCAAGAACAAGTTTCCTCTACCATGTTTTGATGAGTTTTTTAATCAACTGTATGTGGATAATTCTTTATATTGACTGATCTTAAATCACGGTATCATCAATTATGGGTGAAAATATAGGATATAGCCATGAAAAACTGTTATACTATATATGGGAACTAAGAATTCATAGTCCTTCCAATCACACATAAAAATTAACATGTTATATTATTGGACTCGATTAATATAGTCATCATATATTCCCCTAATCACTTTATAATAGTCCTAATATATTATATTCGGAACACCATTGGATTTCATGAAATTATGTTTTTGAAATAATTTAATCTTTTTTATACTCATCCTTTCATAAAACAATAAATATAGATTTTTTTATAGAAAATCAATATGACTTCCTAGTGTTATACTCACTACCAAGTTAATATTGTGAAACATGATAAACTTATATTATATTATCATAATCCAATAATAATGTTTGTCATGTGTTACACCAAATTTTGAGTTCTCTCAATAGCTTGTGTTACATGCAAGACCGAGTTTTTCCAAACTACAACATATTATTTTCATTGTTACTAAAATATTATTATAGTTACCACCTTACTATTAGAAAGGAAATTAAAGTCAAGATTAACTAAATTATGAAAATAATATTTAAACATGTATGTAAAATAAATACTTTTGTTATGAAATATATATAAATGAAAGAATTATCTATTTGAAAATAAATAAATTTCTTTTCAAGGAAAACTATTATTTATGAACAAACAATATTTTATCTCAAAAAATTAAACATACCACTATTGATGAATTTTTTAAATAAAATTTATATAAGACATATTAAAAAAACTTCTTTTCAAGAGCATAAAATATATTTGATAGGCATAAGATTACAACAAATACAATTTTATGAATAAAATAATGTATTTTTCATAAGGGTAATTTTCCTCCTTTTAATGGGGAACCCATTTTAATTATAATTTTTTAAACTTTTAAAATTTCTATTTGAAAAAATAATATTTCTATATTAAATATGAATATCAAAATTTATTTTAGATTAATTTTTGTTATTTTTTGGATAAGTTTTGTTTTTTGACCAATAGGGAAGAATACTAAATACTAATTGAAAACAAAATTTTTTGTAAATAATTTATAGTCTAAATTATAATTTTGATTGTTTTAAGTATAATTAAATCAATTTTATATTATATAATCCAATTTATATCATTGAAATCATTTTAAAATTGAATTTTTATATAAAAACATTTCAATATTTTGAACGTTTTCACATTTAAAAAACATTTTTCTCATGCCATCTTCGGAAATAAATGTAAATTAATTTTAAACATTTATGTGTTTTGAATTCCAAAAATTGGATTAAATAATTTGAAATATAATTTCCCTATAGAAGAAATATTAATCTTTTATTTTGGGATAATATGAATTGTAAAATTGCTAAATTTTTTTACCACAGTAAAGGGTTTAAATTTGTAATTTACTTTTAAAATAAAGTGATAAGGATTATAAAATTACCCTAACACATTATAAATTGTTTTTAGATGAATTTAATTGTACCATTGACACATATTTTTTTAAATTTAAAATTTTAATAAACACATTTCCATGAAAATTACTTTTATATTATTATGATAAAATATAGTGAAAAGATGCCACACTCTTACTTCTAATAAGTATAAAATTTTATTATGGGGTTAAATAGAAGACATTCTAGATTATATAAATTATTATAAAATATTATGGGTTTATATACATCATTTTAATTTATTTTTAAATTTTAGTGGATAAATAATTATCATAAACAGTAACACAATGGTGATGTTAAAATTAGTTAATTAATAAAAAACTCAATTAAGTGATATTAAAAATAAGAAAATAAATATAAATCTATTTAATAAAGGTACTAAATGAATTTTATAGTTGAATATTAAAAATTAGGGTTATATTAAATTAATTATTTCAAACTTATCTTTTTTGTATTGATTTTATTAAGGTCAACATAATGAATAGTGTCAAAATTGACTCTAATTATATTTTATGGAATAATATTTTAAGAAATTAATTTATAATTATAGAAATATTTAATATTAAAAAATGGGATAAATAATGGTCTAAAATATTATAAATATACCAATTATGGTTCATTTTTCACCTTATATGGAAAAATATCCACCTTTTAATATTTAAAATGTCCAGAGTTAAAATTAAAATAGTTTAACTAAGGGTTAATCAAAAGGATAAAGCTTAAAATTACACTTAAACATGTATATAATCTATTTTTGGATTTTATTACCACTATATACAAGATTATATTTGATTAACATTCCATTTTTTTATTTTCATTGAGATTAAACTTATTATTAATTATTCGTTTAAGAAATTCCACGAGTGCCCCTCTTCTCTCTTATAAAGGGGAAACTCTTCTTCTCTATTCTCCAAACATATGAACCTATTTCTACATCCAAACAATGTAAAAAATATCCTCACACACCATATCCCTTAATCTAGAATCCTTCCTTTTTTCGTAATGTAAACCAATGATGTCCTTCGGTGTAAATGAAAAAGAGATATATGATGAAGTGGAAATGTTCATCAACCAATGTTTTTGTTTGATTTCTTCCATAGACCCACTAAATTATTTTTATTTCACATTTATATTATAAATTAATTTCCCTATATATACTGAGATGTTTTTATATTTATTTTTTAACCAACAACCACACACATCCATAAAATTGGTTACGTAATCATTAGTTGTATGTACATCGGACTACTGTCTCACGAACCGATGTCGTTTGTTATTCCAATACCACCATTAATGGTTTAGAATAATGATTGAATTTATATTTTTATATAATATATATGATATTATTTATTTAATTATTATTCTTTAATCATTATATAACACATACCATTATGATTCCCATTTTTGTGAATAGAATAACTTCCATTGTGGATGTGTGGACTATATTCCCCTCAAAGCGATTTGATTCATTCACACTTTACAAGGAATGTATTTGTAAAGACCTATAAAATTCAAGGGAAATTTTTTTATTTAATTTTATTTGGGATTTTTACAAGAACACAGTTTCTGACGGAACCTGATTCTGAGGCCCAGTGTGCCCAGAATCACTTTCCGAAATTTACCTTTGGTACATTCAGTAAACGAACGAGCAGGTTTTCCTATATTTTGAACTGCTACTCGGAATTGAAATCTGAGGGCACCGATGGAACTGCAGCACCAGTAATTACATAAGAACACTTTTTTCAAAGTTGAGTTTTCCTGGATGAGGTTATTAATTAATTGGGTTAACAAAAGAATAAAAATAAAATTTGTGCAACCACATTTATTTTTATTTAAGGTAGATTAAACCTATGATTGGAGGTTGGGGTGTGACCCAGTAGTTCCTAACTACCTTGGGAATGATATTAGTGAAGTGGGGCCCACACAATCCCCACCCATATATTTCCTTTTTACCTCCCACATTCATTTAATATGGTAACTCACCCGCACCCCCTTTTAAATGCCAAGTCAAATCTCTCATATAATTGAATTATTAAACGCCTCCTTAATTGGTCAATGCATGATAATTAAATCTGGATTTAATTTTAAATTACCAATATGGTATGGAATAAGAAATAAAATAAGGAAACTCCTTATTTTATTTTTGTTGTTTCATTGTGCGAGAAGGATTTGAAGATAAGAGCTCATGTATTGGAATCCTCATCTTCCTTCTTGAAGAACGCGAAGAACGCACCGTCGCCGACGAAGAACCCCAGCCTCCGATGAAGGACGAAGAAGGACGCTGAATCCTCGGAGATCGACGACGCGACGTCGTGTACCATGACTCCAACGATTCTCTTCTCCGAGATGTCGACGATGCTTATGGAACCTTCTTCTGCGACGATTATTTCCCATGGCGAACCTTCGTTCGATAACGCCATGAGGTAGGGGTTTAGTTTAATTTAATTTATGTGTATTATATCCTCGGCATATGATTAAATTGTTCGAAGTCATTTGAACCACTAATGCGGTGGGTGCAGACCAAAGAACAAGTCGGAACCCAACGATTCTATATTCTTGATGCGCGGAAATTTGGTCGATGATAAAAAGGGACCGTTGAGTGATTGGAGGCCATCTCAGTAATCTACGGGTCCCGAGACGACCCCAGGCATTGACGGGTGAAAGAAAGGACAACCGGAGCTGCTCCGGTGGCCTTCGGACTACACCAGCGGTGCGGGTCGCCGGCGCGGCGGTGCCAGCGGCCGGAGGCGGCGGCCGGCACCGACCGGCTGCCCGGAGTTGGCAGCGTCCCGGCTCACCGCCAGGAGGGACTACCGAGGTTGATGCCGCGGCAGTAGGCGACTGGTCCCGCAGCCGCGCAGGACCCAGGGGAGACACGGCGCCCAGTGTCGCGTCTGTTGGTAGAAGGGAGCGGCCCCTACGTGGGGCTGCGACTTCAATGAAGGGGCAGCCCCCCCCCCCCTTTCCGTGTCCGCTCGGCCAGCGCCGAGCCGCCCCGGGCTGGACCGGCTGTACTGGTCCGGGATACGCCTTAATGGGCCGAACCCAGTCCCAGTTCGAGCCGACCTAGGGGGTCTCGGGCCGGGTCGGTGTTGGCCCAAAACCCCCTAAACCGGATAGGTTCGTTCTTTTACCCATATCTTGGGATACGGACATTAGATCGACGCACCTTCAGTTACATGGAGATCCTTGGAACGGGACGGTCTTTTAGGTATATTACACTCAAGGTTTCGGAGAACTTTGGCTACAACCGGGTTGGTTCGAACACAAAACCAACCGGTCCCTCGGAGCGGAAATGCTTATAACTTGAGCTCCGGACATCCGATTGATGTGCCGTCGAATTTGTTGGATTCCTCTTAGTGAGAAGGACCTTTTGACATACTCTTATCAAGGTTTGGACGCAGTTGGACTGCAGTCGGGTTGGTTTTGACTTAAAAACCAACCAGGCCCCTGGAACGAAAAAGCCAATAACTCTCAGATCGGGCGTCCGATTGACGCGCCGTCTTTCATGTTGAGTTCTTCATGTCGAGACGAAACTTTGAGATACATCAAATCCCGACTACGTGTCAGTTTATGTATCGACCCCCTTGGCTCGTGGAGCAGACCCTCCCAGAATTGAGCATGCTGTGTGCGGGAACCCTAGAGCTGGCTGTGACTGTGAAGATGAATACTGCACTGAAATCTTATGTGGGTTCGGCAGTGATGAAGACCTTATTGAAATCCTCCGTTGGTTCGACGGCGATGAATACTGCAATGAAATCTTATGTGAGTTTGTAAGTGATTAAGACCGTACTGAAATCCTATGTGGGTTCGACGGTGATGAAGACTACACTTAAATCATCCATGGGTTTGGAAGTGATGAATACCATACTGAAATCATCTATGGGTTCTACGGCGATGAATACTGCACTAAAATCCTCCGTGGGTTCGCCAGAAAATGAAGACCGTACTAAAATCCTCCATGGGGTCGACGACGATGACTCTATTCATGCTATCCAACGTGGGTCTGGCAGAGTAGCTGGTCCATATCCTATGTGGGTCCGACAGCTTAGCTGGTTTAGATTCCTATGTGGGTCCTAACTTAGTTGAATCAGTGGCTATATATAATCATCTCTATCACCTTACAAATAAGTATACCTGTGTGAGCTGAGTCTTGCCTTTCAATCATTATCATTGATATGATTGACTTGTTTTCATCTGTGGATTGTGTTGTTCTTTCCTGTGTGGATTCGGTTGTACTATCCTTTGTGGACGTGATCGAACATGGGTCTGGATGATGGAGTCGAACTGGAGTTGAGGACTTAGGTATATGTATTGTAATTTACCAAAGTACTATTGGTTGTTACTTCGTGATTGTATCTTTCCTTTTGGGATTATCCTTTGTGGATTCTGGTAGACCTTTGGGGGTCTCGGGGTCCCTACTGAGTAGCGTATACTCACGCCAGCACGGGCTATGCCCACACTACGTTGTGTTGGATACAGAAGACGGACAGAACTGATCATGGTTGAGGCTAGTGGAGCAGTCGGTACCTGGAGGTAGACCACTGGGCGGGACGTAGATAGAGTGGACGGCTGGACCCAAGGAGATGAGGTGGAAATCTGTACCCACCCTTCAGGTGGGACTTCCAGTGGACGACTCGACGTTGCTGCTTTACATTCAGTTGTTGTACTTTCTTTCCAGTTGTACTTTACGTTCAGTTTGGGTTTGTATTCTGGCCCATTTACTTTCCGCACTTAATTTTGTACCCCGTTTTACTTAGTGTTTACTTCTGCTGGGTTAATCTATGGTGTTTTTTTACTTTATAAAGGCAATCCCTTCCCCTTTTTGTTGGGATTTACACCTTGGTTTTAGTTGCTAGACCCTGGCCTATGGGAGGCGGGCTTGGGGTAGTCACGGCATGGTCCCCGAGGACGGGTCACGAAAAATTGGAATCATAAGAGTTCGGTCCTACCGCAGAACTCAGGACTCTAATCTTTCTTATATGTGAAGAAATAGTGTTAAGGTTATTGAGTGTGGTTATTAGTCCCGGGAGTCCAGTGTTGGTGCGACGGATGACGTATCAGTACACCAGGACCATGACTTTTGATTTCCGAATCAATGCATGAAAACAATGATTTCATGTGTGTTTCAAAAGTTTTCTTTGTGATTACATTGTGTCAGGTCAGCAGGTATACTGTTTTGACCGTGGTGCACCTGTTTCTTTTCAGGATGGCCCCACGACGTCAGCCAGCTAGGGTTCCAAGCTTTGTACGAGACGACATCACACCTAGTGACGAGGCCTCAGTGCAGGGCCCTTTTTTAGTGGAGACACATGCGGTACCACTACCCATCGATCCACCGATGCTACCAGCCCCAGCAACTGAGAGTGCACGTTGGCTTAGTGCACTGCACATGTTTCAGTGTCAGAGACCGCCCAGGTTCCGTGGGGATACGGACCCTTAGGCAGCCGAGGATTGGTTAGAGGGGGTTGTGAGAGTTTTCATGTTAGTGGGGACACCGGCTGACCTCATGGTGATCCTCACAGCGAGCCTCCTGCACGCAGCAGCAGGCAGATAGTGGTGCTTGATGCTCCAAGTGCACAACGAGACATCTCTCCTCTGGATGGAATTCAAGATCCTATTTCTCTCTGAGTTCTTCCCAGCCACCCTCCATGCGGTGCGCATCCAGTAGCTTCTATAGCTGCGGTAGGGCAGCATGATGGTCGCCCAGTACTCCGCGAGATCTACTAATCTCTTGCGCTATTTGACTGACTTGGTATGGGAACCATTATTCTGAGCCCGGACCTTCATGCAGGGACTGAGGCATGGAACAGGGCGTCGATGATCTCCCGCATCATTCCAACACAGGAAGGAGTACTATAGTGAGCTCTTCTCATAGAGAGATTTCTTTCTGAGCATACGCATAGAGAGAGACCTACCGGAGGGCGAAATGTAGGAGATTCGTCTGCAACTAGCAGTCGTCGGATGTCACAGAGGTCCAGGAAGACCAGACCATCTGGAAGATGACCTCAGGACACTGGCTCATAGGTGCGGGGCACACGGTGCCGATCCAGCCTTCCGAGGAGCAGACAGTGCTACTCATGCGGCCGGCAGGGCCACATGGCTCGTGACTGCCCAACCCGCCGTGTAAAGGAGCAGCAGACGGTTGAGGGGCCACCCAGTCAGAGGCAGAGGGTCAACCGTGCCGGTCCGCTGAGAGTAAGTGGACGAGGCTGGGGAGCTGGCCGAGCATCCGGTGGTGGGCGACGCTTTGAGGCTTTACCACCACCACCACAAGGAGGTCCACCCTGACCATAGGTAGCTAGTGGGAAGAGATAGGCTCAGCTTCAAGAAGTAGAGGCCTAAGACCACGGTGCGCCAGAGATGATTTGAGGTACAATCTATGTCTACTCCACCCTTGCTACAGTTCTTATAGAAACTGGATCAAGTCATTTTTTTATTTCCGCTACCCTTGTTCGGAGCTCGGAGATTCCGACGGAGCCGTTGGCTTGATCCTTACAGCTAGAGACTCCTACAGGAGCAGACTTGCCGATTACGCACTGGTGCTGGCAGTGTGAGCTTTCTCTAGGAGGCGATATCTTCGACTGGGATCTTCTTGTAGCGATGTTGAGGCCTTACGACGTCATCTTGGTCATGGATTGGTTACGTACATTCCATGCTCAAATTGACTGTATTAGGTGCAAGGTGCAGTGTGTGCGCACCGATGGGAGGAGGTTCACCTTCACCGGCGAGAAGGGAGCCTTTCTAGCACAGGATGGACTCTCGCAGAGGAGAGAACAACCCATCACTCATCTGTTGGCTAGTCTCATCCTAGGGGCTGTTGACGTGCGAAGTCCTAGTTTTCCTGTAGTGGTGGATCAGTATGCAGACATTTTCCATGATGACATTCCAGGACTACCTCCTCACAGAGAGGTAGGATTTTATATTGACTTGTACCCCAGGACAGCCCCGATATCCACTCCAGCATATTGGAAGGCCCCTGCTGAGCTTCAAGAGCTATAGGTACAGTTGGAGGACTTGTAGGGCAAGGAATTCATCCGACCCATTGTTTCACCATGGGGTTCCCCAATATTGTTCACCAAGAAGGCGGACAGGATCTCGCGACCTTGTGGTGACTATCATCGCCTGAACCAAGTGACCATGAGGAACAAGTATCTACTACCGAGGATTTTCAACCTCTTCGATCAGCTCAAGGTAGCACGGTGGTTCTGAATGATAGACCTTATATCATGCTATCATCACCTCAGAGTTCGAGATGAGGACGTGCAGAAGACAGCTTTCAGATGTCGGTATGGACACTATGAGTTCTTGGTTATGCCTTTCGGCATAACCAACACTCCATCAGTGTTCATGGTTCTTGTGAACAGGATATTTCAGCCATACCTCGATCGATTTTTTGTGGTCTTCATCGATGACATATTGATATACTCGAACACTGAGGAGGAGCACGCCTACCACTTGCGGGTTGTACTAGACAATCTCTGAGAGCACCATCTATATGGAAAGCTCTCAGAGTTTTGATTCTGGTTAGGTGAGGTCCACTTCTTGGGACACGTCATATCTGAGGCGGGGGTTGCGGTGGATCATGTGATGATCGAGGCAGTGCTAGCTTGAGAGCCACCCAGGAGCGTGATGAAGGTGCAGAGTTTCTTGGGTCCAGCTGGGTACTACCGGAGGTTTGTGCTAGACTTCTCCAGAGTTTTGACACAACTATCAGCTTTGAAGAAGAAGGGGAAATCATTCATGTGGTCAGACAAATGTTAGTAGAGCTTCCGGGAGCTGAGACAGAGATTGAACAACGCGCCTATCTTGAGGCTACTAGAGGAGGGAGTAGGGTACGTAGTCTACTGCGATGCATCTGGGACCAGACTCAGATGTGTCCTGATGCAGGAGCAGGCTTTGATCGCCTATGGATCATGCTAGTTGAGGCAACATGAGTAGAACTACACTACCCATGACCTGGAGTTAGCATCAGTGGTCTTCACTCTGAAGATGTGGCGACACTATCTGATGAGAAAGCACTTTAAAGTCTACTCTGACCACGAGAGTCTCAGGTAAATCTTCTCGTAGAAGGACCTGAATATGAGATAGCAGCAATGGATCAAGTTCCTCCAGGAATATGACATTGAGATAGTATATACTCCTGGAAAAGGGAACGTAGTAGCCGATGATCTTAGCAGGAGGATGGGAATTCAGCTACTCGGGGAGGTGACAGAGAAGCTAGCCACTTTGCAGATATCCTTCATGGATATATATGGAGCATTGTTTCTTCAGTCACTCACAGTCACTCCTCCACTACTGCAGTGGGTCAGAGAGGCACAGCGTGGGGACGCTGACTGTGAGACACGGTAGGATGAGAGCACGATGTCCTTTTCATAGGACATACCATGGAACCAGTTTCTTTACAAGAGGAGGTGTTGAGAGAGTTTCACACTTCCCCATTAGCGGTATATCCAGGAGTGGAAAAGATGTACCAGGATCTCAGATGATAGCACGGGTGGCCGGGTATTAAGAAGTTTGTGGCAGAGTTCGTTTCTCGATGCCTCGCCTTCCAGTAGGTGAAGGTAGAGCACCAGGTACCAGTAGGCATTGTACATCCCAAGGAGATCCCGGAGTGGAAGTGGGATGGGATATCTCTGGATTTCGTGACTGTAATTCCATGCAATTCCAGAGGTCACGACTCCATCTGGGTGAATGTCGACCGACTCACCAAGTCGGCCCACTTCGTACCCATCAGAGAGCAGGGCTCAGTAGAGATTTGGGACGTCTCTACATTCTGGAGATTATATGGCTTCATGGTGTTCCATCATCTATCTTCTCCGATTGAGATGATTTCTTTACTTCCAGGCATTGGAAGGGGTTGCAGGAGGCATTCGGGACGCAACTACGTATGAGCACCGCCTTTCACCCTTAGACGGATGGTCAGATGGAGAGGACCATTCAGACTCTCAAGGACAAGATCTGTGCATCTGTCCTCGACTTTGGTCGCAGCTGGAAGGACCATCTGCCCTTGGTGGAGTTCGTATACAACAACAGCTATCACTCCACCATCGGGATGGCACCATACAAGGCATTGTACGACTGACCTTGTAGATCACCTCTATGTTGGACAGACCCTGGGGAGTCAGCACTTGTGGGACGAGAGATTGTCTAGGCCACAACAGAGAAGGTCCAGGTCATCGAGGAGTAGATGAGGAAAACTCAGAGCTATTAGAAGTCTTATACTGATAGGAGGTGGAGGCCACTAGAGTTTGAGGATGGAAACCACGTTTTCTTGTGGCTCTCACCTCGACATGGATTATGGAGATTTGGCTGAGGTGGAAAGCTATCTAAGAGCTTCGTCAGACCATTCCACGTCCTCAGCAGGGTAAGCGAGGTGGCTTACTGCCTGGCTCTACCACCTCAGTTGCACCGAGTGCATGATGTCATCCACGTATCTAAGCTGAGGAATAACGTGCATGACCTGACGCATATCATCGACCATGGGGAACTAGACATTGACGATGGGGTGACTTTTGCGGAGGTCCCAGTGGAGATCGAGGATCGACAAGAGTGGGTCCTATGTGGGCGGTCGATTCCTTTAGTGTGCATCAGATGGTTGCACGGGAACCTCCAGGAGAGCACTTGGGAGCAGGAGGCTCTGATGCATGTACAGTACTCACATTTGTTCGCTAGTTTATGATGTATCTTTATGAGGACGTAAACCCTGAGGTGGGAGTAATGTAAAGACCCTTAAAATTCAAGGGAAAGTTTTTTAATTTTCTTTGGGATTTTTACAAGAACGCAATTTTTGATGGCACCTGATTCCGAGGACCGGTGTGCACAAAATCAATTTCTGAAGATTAACTCGTGTACTTTTAGTAAACAAGTGAGCGGGTTTTCCTAACTATTGAACTGGTGCTCGGAATCGAAATCTGAGGGCACCGATGGAACCGTAGTGCTGGTAATTGCTTAAGAACACCTTTTCTGGAGTTGTGTTTTCTTCGGGTGAGGTTATTAATTAATTGGATTAACTAAAGAATACAAATAAAATTTGTGAAACCAATTTTATTTTTATTTAAGGTAGCTTAAACCTATGATTGGAGGTTGGGGTGGGACCCACTAGTACCTAACTATTCTAGGTAGGATATTAGTGAAGTGGGGCCAACACGAGCCCCACCACTTTATTTCCTTTTTACCTCCCACATGCATTTAATATGGTAACTCACCCGCACCCCCCCTCTTAAATTCCAAGTCAACTCTCACATTTAATTGAATTATTAAATGCCTCATTAATTGGTCAACATATAATAATTAAATCATGATTTAATTTTGAATTTAAAATAAGGGATGGTATGAGTAATAAAATAAGGAAATGTCTTATTTTATTTTTTTTGTTTTGTTGTTCAAGAAGGATTTGAAGAGGAGAGATCAAGTCTGGGAATCCTCATATTCCTCCTTGAAGAACACGAAGAACGCACTGTCGCTGATGAAGAACGCCGGCCTCTGATGAAGGACGATGAAGGACGCCGAATCCTCAGAGATCAACGACGCGACGCCGTGAACCACGACACCAACGATTCTCTTCTCTGAGACGTCGACGACGCTTAGAGAACCTTCTTTTGCAATGATTATTTCCTGCAACGAACCTTCATTCGAAGACGCCTTGAGATAGGGGGTTTGGTTTAATTTAATTTATGTGTATTATATCCTCAGCATATGATTAAATTGTTGGAAGACGTTTGAACCACTAACGCGGTGGGTGCGGACCAACGAACAATTCCAAACCCACTGACTCTCTGTTCTTGATGCGCGGAACGCTGGGCGACGATGAAAAGAAACCGTTGAGTGATTGGAGGCTGTCGCAGTAATCTACGTGTCCCCAGATGACCCCAAGCGCAGACGGGATCAAGAACGGACCACCGAAGCGGCTCCGGTGGCCCGCGGACTGCACCAGCACCGTCCGCGGCAGGCACCTGCCGGCCTCCCAGAGGCTGCGGCTTCGCGATACGCCGCCAGGAGGGACCGTCAAAGCTGAAGCCGTGGAGGCACGCGACCGGTCCTGCGGCCACACGGGACCCGGGTGAGAGGCGGGGCCACGAATTCAATCAAGGGGGCAGCCGCCACCCCTTTACACGTCCACTCGGCCAGCGGCAAGCCGACCCCGCTCGGCCAACGTCGAACCGCCCCTGGCCGGACTGGACGCACCGGGCCGGGCCGACCAAGCCGCGCCGGTGAGGCTGGGCCGCACCCACCAGGCCGGGCCATGCTCTAATGGGCCAGACCCGGACCTGGTTCGGGCCTACCCAGGGGGTCTCGGGGCAGGTAGGTCCGGGCCCAATAACCCCCTAAACCGGACATGTTCTTTCTTTTGCCCATATCATGGGATACAGACCTCTAATCGATGAAACTTCAGTTGCATGGCGAGCCTTGGAACGATACGGTCGTTTCGGTATTTTACAATCAAGGTTTCAGAGAACTTTGGGTACGGCCGAATTGGTTCGAACACGAATCCAACCAGGACCTCGGAGCAGAAATGCTTATAACTTGATCTACGGACGTCCGATTGATGTGTCGTTGACTTTGTTGGATTCCTCTTAGTGAGACAGACCTTTTGACTTACTGCGCTCAAGGTTTTGACGCAGTTCGAGTGCGGTCAGGTTGGTTTTGACCTAAAAACCAACCGGTCCCTTAGAACGAAAAAGTCAATAACTCTCAGACCGGGCGTCCGATTGACACGCCGTCTGTCGCATTGAGTTCCTCTTGTTAAGAAGAAACATTGAGATACATCAACTCTGGACTAAGTTTCATTTGATGTATCGACCCCCTTGTCTCGTGGAACGGACCCTCCCCGAATTAAGAATGTTGGGTGCGGGAACCCTAGAGCTGGCTGTGACTGCGACGATGAAGACTACACTGAAATCCTATGTGGGTTCTAAAGTGATGAAGACCGTAAAAAAATCCTCCATGTGTTCGACGACGATAAAGACTGCACTAAAATCCTCAATGGTTTCGGCAGTGATGAAGCCCATACTGAAATCCTCTGTGGGTTCGACGGTGATGGAGACTACACTGAAATCTTATGTGGGTTCGGAAGTGAGGAAGACCGTACTGAAATCCTCTGTGGGTTAGACGGCGATGAATTCTGCACTGAAATCATCCGTGGGTTCGGCAGTGATGAAGACCGTACTAAAAACCTCAGTGGGTTTGATGGCGATGAAGACTACACTGAAATCCTCTGTGGGTTCGGCAGCAATGAATACCGTACGGAAATCCTATGTGGGTTCGACGACGATGACTTTGTTCTTGCTATCCTACGTGGGTCTGGGAGAGTAGCTGGTCTGTATCCTATGTGGGTCCGACATCTTAGCTGGTTTAGTATCCTACGTGGGTCCCAGATTTGATGAATCAGTGGCTATATCTGATCATCTCTATCACCTTACAAAAAAGTATACCTGTGTGAGATGAGTCTTGACATTCAATCATTATATTTGATATGATTGACTTATTTTCCTATGTGGATTGTGTTGTGCTTTATTGTGTGGATTGGGTTGTACTATCTTGTGTGGATGTGATCGAACTTGGTCCCGGATGTTGGAGCCGAACTGGAATTGATGACTTAGGTATATGTATGGGAATTTACCTAAGTAGTGTTGGTTGTTACATCGTGATTGTATATTTCCTTTTTGGATTATTCTTTGTGGATTCTGGGAGACCTTCGGGGGTATCGGGGTCCCTACTGAGCAGTGTATACTCACCCATGCATGGGCTATGCCCACATTATGTTGTGTTGGATGCAGACGACGGACATCACTGATTATGGTTGAGGCTAGTGGAGCAGTCAGTACCTGGAGGTGGACCACTGGGCTGGACGTACACAGAGCGGACGGCTGGACCCGAGGAGCTGAGGTGGCTATCTGTACCCACCCTTCAGGTGGGACTTCCAGTGGATGGCTTGACGTTGCTTCTTTACTTTCAGTTGTTGTACTTTCTTTCCTGTTGTACTTTACTTTCAGTTTGGGTTTGTATTCTGGCCCATTTACTTTCCGCACTTACTTTTGTACCCTGTTTCACTTAGTATTTACTTCTACTGGCTCACTTTGTGGTGTTTGTTTACTATATAAAGGCAATTCCTTCCCCTTATTGTCAAGATTTACAACTTGGTCCTAGTCGCCAACCCCTGGCCTATGGAAGGCGTGCTAGGGGTAGTCACGGCACAGGCCCTGAGGACGGGTTGTGACAGTATTAAGGAAGGGTTTTGTGAAATTATAGGAAATATATGAAATATCAATACTACTAGTATTATATATATATGTCATTTATGTTCTTTCATTCAATGTTACATGAAAATTTGAAACAACATTCACGCGTATGTACGACCTACCGTCTCCATCAGTGGTGTATTTAATTTTTTATTTATATATTTTATAGATTTCTATAAATACATATATACTGAGTATATATGATATTAATATAATTTTTATCATTCTGGATATTTTTGAGTCATGATATAACTAAGAGGAACAAAAATATAAAAAATAAAAACACATGCAAGAAACAAAGCAATTATTAGCTGAAACATATCTTTAACATGGAATTATTAATAAATGGGTCATATATTGTCATAAGTAAATCAGATATGGTGAATCTAGACCATAACACAGATATTTCAGTCTAATGTATAACACCCCATGTTTTATTAATAATTTTTCAAATAAATTAAATTTCATTGATATCTTTTTTGTTACACACAACTCTAATTTAATCTTGTGCTACACACAATACTGGATTACCATGTGTTACACAAGATACTGAGTTCTAACAAAACCATGATATACTATTAATAATGATTTAATAAGATTTTTATAACCTAACAGTTTTAATTCTAATAACTAGTTATAAATATTTTGTATTTTATTTTTATATAAATAAAATATATTGGCAAAAAAATACATAATTTTTAGCGAAGTCTTTATATGTTTAAAAAGTACTATTTTCTCAAAAAATGATTTTCATATGATTTTTTGAACAATAATAAAACTAATTTTATATAACTTTAGAAAATATAAATTATAAAACAAACAACATTTTTGAAATCATCATTTAAAAATATATATGGGTTAATTTTTGGTTTTCTCTTAAAAAGTTTCATTCTTTGATGAATAGGGAAAATAAAGAATTTTAATTGAAAGCTTACTTTTTGTTTAACTAATTTATAAGATTAATTTGTATTTCAAATTAATTTTTTGTTTAAACTAGTTCAATTATAGATCCATTAATTCAATTAAGGTCATTGGAAACAATTTCATATTTAATTATGATCTAAACTCTTTATAAACTATCTAACATTTTCTCTTTACGAATTTTTTTTTCTAACCCCTTATATAGTATTAATTTTAAATTAAAATTTTCCACTTATATGAATTTAATTTAGAAACATTTATTCCATATTTAGAATCCAAATAATTTATATTATCTAATAAGGTCAAATTATATAATTACCTAAATTAATAAGGAATTCAATAAATATTAATTATAGTAGTTAAGGTAAAACATGGATTACCAGGGGTTTAAGTAAAACGATAAGGGTAAAAATATATTATAAACATGTCTAAAAACTAAAATATGGATCTTTTTCAATCCTTCCACCTCCATGGTTCGTAAATGGACCATTTTGGACCCTTGTGACATATAAAAAATGTTAGATAGCTCAATTCCTTTCAGAAATACCAAATGTGTCCTTTCCCACACTTATTAAAGGCTATCCCCTCTCCTATCTTCTTCACACCCTAAACCATTTTACTTAGTCAAATAGTTGAAAAAATAACTTACCAACATATCCCCACACAATCATACTAGAAATCATATTTTGGATATAAATCCATCATAGCAAGGCTTTTATTGAAAATAGAAGGTGAAAACCCAAAGAAAAGGTAAAATACATCAACAAAAAATTTTCTTTATTTTGTCCTCCACATAATTTAGTTCTTATTATACCACTATGACATAATAACATCATTATCCTACATAGACTGAGATGTTTTTATGTTTGTTTTAAGACTTAAATCCACCTCTACTCCAATCAAATGGGTTACAAAATCCCCATTCGTTTATATAGTGGGCTACCGCCTCCTAGCCAATTTCATTTGTTTTCCATTAACATATATAAAAAATTGTTTAAAAGAAGAATTTATTATTTTTATATAAGATATTGACTATTTATTTATTATACTATAATAATTATACCATTCATACCGTGATACTTGGTATTTTGTGGGAATATGATAACATCGCTTTTGTTTATGGAGGACTATTAAATCAAAAAGAAATGTGATTTAATCACACTTTAGATGTAGTATATTTATGATGAGTTTAATTAAAATATGTGATATAATAATAAAGTAATATTATCTAATGATAATATATATCACTTAATTTTATTTGAATTTATCTGATATGAAAGTGGAAATAGTGTTCATGTGTATGTATGGCCTTACGTCTCAATAAATGGTGTACTTAATTTTCTATCAATAATTTTAGTGAATTAATTTAAATATATATATAATAAAAAAATAATATCTATATCATTCTTATTTTTCAAAAGATTATTATACCACGATAAATTTAAGAGGCCCAAAAAAATAAAAAAATAAAACATATACTAAAACCAATGTGGTTATTACTCAAAACGAAACATTAACACGAAGACTTTAATAAACGAGTAATAAAATTTCATAATAAAATTATATATTGTGTTACATATATGAATTTTTTCAATAATATATGTATAATAAACTTATATTTATTATATAGGATATCTAAATGAGTACAATGGATGTCAAGACTTAAGGTAAGGGATTATTTGTCTCTATTTGTCTTATTTTAGATTTATGTAATGTTATGCACCTATATTCTTTATTGATGTTTATATAAAACCCCTATTGTGTGTAATGTAATGAATTTATTATTCCTTATGATGTTTTTAGTTCAATTTACTATTATTCCTTCATGGTTCGTATGATTAACTGTTACCAAATTAGTAATGATTGATATGTTACAATCTCATCATTTATAGGGATTATTTATGATTATTCTTATGATGACAATATCATATGATTCATCTATAATGAAACACCTTAATTTTATTATCCTATGGTAATTCATGATATTTTCACATAATTTTACCATTTTACCACTCTTTGTTAGTTAAAATAATGGATAAAATATTTTTATGAAAATATGACATTATTTTCTTCTTTGGTTGGAAATACATTTTCTTCTGAAACTATATTTTCAAAAAATATTTTGAAAAAAAAGTTTTATTAATGTCAAATTAATTTTAATATATATTTTTACCCATGTTTTAATTTTTTAATAATTGTTTTGAATGTAATATTTAGGTCTTCTTCCAAAAAAATCTAATGTGAATTTTAAAACGAATGTGATAGTAATATTTTTTTCATTTGTATGTCATAGAAAAACTCACCATCATAATGAAGAATAATTTCCTCAATGATTAATTTATAATTTTAATGTATAATTTAAAATAAAATTATTTTCAAAAATTTTATGTTTTTAATTGTTTCATCCACGGAATGAATTATATTTACCTCATCTAATGTTTTAAATGATCTATCAAAATATATTTCCATATAAGACTTAAACTCTTAATATTAACTATCAGTTACTAGGGATAATATTCAAGTATATCATTATAATTCATTTACTTAATGGTTTGTGTTTGTGATATCATTATGTTTGTGAAACCCTTTTAACATACATGGGTCATACCATGAGTTAAAGCTTATGAGACCCACTACTTTTCATGGTTTAGGATATGATAAAATGACTATGAAAACTATATCTTTTCCATAAGTTATGATATGAATAAATGTTTAAAATTACAATTTCATTTAACGAGTAATGATATGAATAATTTTTATGATATTGTGGTTCATATAAATAGGGGTTTCATTATGTGGTGGGTGATACCTATATCTATCTATAATGAATTCGGCAATGATTTATATCTCGTGAGATAGACAAGACAAGAATGAGGATTGAACTTAGTTTAGTAAGTCACTTTGTCTACTATGATGGTATTGGGAGTAAACCATGACAATTATGATGGTTTGGGGGTTGAAGCAATTATAATATAATTTAATGACCTAGAATTTATGTGGAAATTTTTTTCATAAATACATGGGAATTTTACGAGTCCGCAAATTTTGAAGGTGCATGGTTCTGAGTCCCTGTATGCCTAGAATCAATTTCTAATATTTTTTTGGGTACATTTAGTAAACGTACGAGCGGGTTTCTATAATTTTTGAACCGGTGCTCGGAATTGAAATCTGATGGTACCGTTGAACTCGCAGTGTCGATATTCTTTAGAAGACTTTCACCTCGACAGTAGTTGGTCGAGATTAAAAGATAGTTTTTTGTGTTTTTAGAGAATGTTTTAAATAAAAATAAAGTGTGTGTATTTATTTTTATTTGTTGGTTAAAACCTCCACAAGGAATTTTGAGGTTGGACCACCACACCTTAACCGCCCATGATAGGTTATGGTGACGGGGTCTACTAGATCCTAACCTCCACTTCATGTTTATTTTGGTGGGGAATACATAATGTTAAAACCTCTTGAACTGCCCATTATGTGGGGAGAAACCTCTTGAGCTCCCCAATTAATGGTTCCACCACCCCTCCACATTAATTCATTATGCCATCCTTATGAATTAATTAAGGTGATCCAAGTTAATTAATTCCTCCATTCTGAATTGCGTGCCAACAAATTAAAAATAGCTAATCATAACATATTATTTGGCCTTTGGGGGTGGAATAATTGGGAGAGGAGAGCTTGGGAGAAAAATAGTTCTCTAATGAAGAACCTCATCTCCCAACGAAGAACAAAGAATGTGTTCTTGGAACGAAGAACATTGACAACGATCTCCTTCGATCCTTTTCCTAGGAATCCTATCGATGTGGAGCGTCTTCCATGACTGACCAGTGAGCTTGGGATTGGAAGTGTGCGGCGGACGTGACAAATGACGACAACTCCATCTTCATCCCGCGACTCTGTCAACAAACAATGATCAATGTAGGGGTTAATTCATTTTATGTTCCATGATCTTATTTTCATTCAAAATTAATAATGAGGATATGTTTTCATTTATGGGTGATTTTTTGTTCATTATTCACATACCTTAATGAAAAAATTGCTATCACCATAAACATTGAGGGTGTGGGCCAAACTAACACGGCTTAACTCCCTAGGCCGATAACCTTTTTTATATCCTTCTGCATAGCAACGTGGTGTCGAAGGCGGTGAAGGAAAATGTCTCTCTACCCATGGCATTCACGACACGCACCGCCCCCGCGGCATCCTGCACCAATGTCTGCCAAACCGTCCCCAGTCGAGCCCCCTCTGGTCACGCTGCTCACTGAGCCTTGCCGTGGCTGCCTTCTGGCCACCTGTCGGCCCACCCGGCCACCGCCCGACCGCCTCCCGATCGTCCTGGTTGAACCGTGCCCCCCGCCGGCCTAGACGCGTCGTGCCCTGGCTGAACCGGCCCCGGCCTACCCGTGACCTCCCAGTCAGACCGCCCTCAGCCATGCCACCTCGGCCTATGGGTCAAAAAGTAATAATAAAAACCCTCTCAGTGCTCTCCAGTTCGAGCCTCCCTCGCATAGAACCGCGGACGTGCTGCGCCCTCACGGCCAGTCTGAGCCCTAGCGGCCCTCCTCTGCCCTTCGTGGCCTGCTGGGATGGACCCAACAGGTAGGGCCAAACCCAACGGGTCAGCCCGCCCAATGGACCAGCCTGGACCCAAAGGGACATGATGGGTCGACCTGAACCAGGTCGGGCCAAAGTGGGTCGGGTCGTGATGGTCGGACCGGGTCGGACCGGACCCAGGCCCACTACCGACCTTTTACATTCTTTTGGCCATATCATTGGCACCGGATGTCATTTTGACGAACTATCAGCAGTGCTGGAAAACATGGATCACTATGGTACCTTTATGTATACCCCACTGAAGTTTTGGGTAGAGTTGAGATATGGTCAGGTTGGATCGAGCATGAATCCAAACGGGCCCCTGGTACTAAAATGACAATTACACTCATACCGGGAGTCCGATTGATGCGCCGTATGTTTCATTAGTTTTATTTTTGAAATATTTATCATATGGATACATCAACATAGGACCTCGTGATAGTTTTTTTATAGATACATGTTCTATGGAGAGGACCCTTCGGGAATCAAGCATGCTTTGTGTGGAATCCTATGACTGGCTGCACATTGACGACTGTTCCTAGATCCTGTGTGGGTTTGACAGCTCTGACTAATGTTCCTGGATCCTGTGTGTGTTTGATAGCTCTGACGACTATTCCTGGATCCCGTGTGGGTTGGACAGCTCTGACTACTATTCCAAGATCATGCGTGTTTCGATAACACTGACGACTGTTCCTGGATCCTGTGTGGGTTTGACAACTCTGTTTACTATTCCTGGATCATATGTGGGTTCAAAAGCTCTGATTACTGTTCTTGGATCTTGTGTGGGTTCGACAGTTTTGATTTATGTTCTTTCTTCCTGAGTGGGTTCGATATAATAGATGATTTAGTGGCTACATCTAATCATCTCTATCACTCTACGTGAGTTGTATACATGTGAGAGTTGAGTTAGAAACTTTTGTGTTTACCTCATGATTGAGATGGGTTAATTGGTAACTTATGTATATGTATTGGAATATTCCTAAGTTGGGTTATCTATTGATTTCATTCTCTGTTTTTTATCCCTGGTGGATTTTGAGTGACCTTGAGGGTCTCGGGGTCCCTACTGAGTATCATTATACTCACCCCTTCACAGGATTTTCCTGCACTTTGTTTTAATGGATGAAGATGATGGAGAGCACTGACTGAAGCTGAGGGTACTAGGACTGTACAATACCTGGAGGTGGACCATACAACGTGTCGGTACATGGAGGAGACTGACAGATTTGGAGTGATGAGGAGGCTATCTATACCTACCATTCAGGTATGATCTGTGGTGGACGATCTAGGAGCTACTTTTCACCTTTCAACTGTTTTGTCCTTTTCACTTGTACTTGTACTTTATAGTTGGGCTTGTATTTCTGGACAATTTACCTTTCATCACTCTCTTGATATAAAGTTTTACTTAGTCTTTTGCATCCAGATGTCTGCTCTATGGTGTGTGTTTATAGTTATAAAGGCAATTCCTTCCAAGATTTATGGAATTACACCTTTGGTGCTAGTCACTAGCCCTTGTCCTATTGAAGGTAGGATTGGGGTAGTCACAGCACGCGCCTCGGGGGATGGGTTGTGAAAAATTGGTATAAGAGGAGTCAGTTCTACTGCAAAACATATGACTCTGATATTTTATGTGAAGCTATTGTGTTATGAGTAGTAAGTGTGGTTATCAGTTTAGTGAGTCCATTTTTGGTGCGGCGGCCGACATATCCATACACCAAGACCCTGACTTCTGATTTATGAATCAGTGTAGGAAAACACTTATTGCTGGTGTGTTTTAAGAGTTTTCTAAGTGATCTATTTGAGTAAACTCACCAAGAATATCTTATTGACCTTGGAACACCTGTTCCTTTTAAGGATGGCCCCACGCAGACAGTCAGCTATGGTTCCATGGTTTGTGCGAGACATCATCCCACCAAGTGACTAGGTCTCAGTGCGGGGCCCTATTACAGCATAGGAACGAGTGGTCACAATACCCATTGATACACTGATGACACTAGCCCTAGCAGTAGAGAGTGCACACTGCCTGAGTGCATTGCACGAGTTCCAATTCCAGATGCTGCCAAGGTACAGGGGTGAGACGGACCGACACGTAGTTGCAGATTGGATGGAGGCTGTGGTGAGAGTCTTCAGATGGGTTGGGACACCATCTGCCTTTATGGAAATCCTTGCCGCAAGTCTCTTTCAGTAAGTACTGGGCAGATGGTGGAGCGTAATGATCTAGGTGCATGATGAGGCGACAATATTTTAGGAATATTTCGAGATCATGTTTTGGGAAAAGTTTTCCTAGCCACCCTACGTGCAGTGAGGATACAAGAGCTACTTCATCTATAGTAGGGTAGCATGACGGTGTACAATACTCTTCTAGGGTCACCAAACTCTTGCGCTACTCTACAGATATGGTGCGAGACCCATTCTTCAGGTCCCGGACTTTCGAGAAGGGCCTGAGGCGAGAGATCAGGTCTTCGAGGATCTCCCTCAGTATCCAAACCCATGATGGGGTGTTGGAACAATCCCTCTAAGTAGAGAGTTTCCTTGTTGAGAAATCACCATCAGCGAGACCTGCCACAGGATGTCACGTAGTGGAGTCTTCTGCAGTTGGCAGCAGACATATGCCACAAGGTTCCAAGCAGACTAGACCATCAAGTGGATGACATCAGGACACGAGTTCGGTTATTTGAGGCACGCGAGATAGAGCGAGTCATTCCAAGAACATGCAATGTTTCACATGTGGCGGGCAGAGTCACATGGCTAGTGACTATCCGACCAACTGTTCAGTTGATCAGAAGATAGTTGGAGTACCTCCTAGGTAGAGGTAGAGGTTCGATCGAGGCAATCTGCAGGGCGCAGGTAGATGTGGCAGAGGAGCTGGTCGTGCTGCTGGCGGTGGACAATATTACGAGGTGCTACCACAACCACCACTAGGAGGTCCTCCCCAACTGTAGAGAGCATGTGGATAAGAAAGAGACCAACTCTATGATTCTAGGGATTATGATCATGGGGATTTGGTGATAATTTGAGATACGGTCCGGGTCTACTCCACCTTTGCTGTTGTTCTTATAGATACTGGTGTTGGTCTCCCTTTCATTGCCACTGCCCTCGTTCGAAGCTCGACGATTCCGACGGAGCCGTTGGCTCAATTTTTATGACAAGATACTCCCATAGGAGCAGATTCGATGATTACCCACTAGTTCCAGAAGTGTGTGCTCACTATAGGTTGCGAGAGCTTCGGCTATGATCTCCTAGTAGTGGCATTGAGGCCATATGATATTATCTTGGGAATGGACTGGTTATCTACAGTCCATGCTTAGATTGTCGGTATTGTGCACAAATTGAGGTGTATCAACATGTATGGGCCCTGGTTTACCTTCACCAGCAAGAAGTGAGCCTTAACAGTGCCAGATGGACTTACCAAAAGGAAGGGGCAGCCAATTACTCATCAGTTGGCCTACATTAACCTCAGAACAGTTGATGTGGAGAGTCTGACTTATCTTGTAGTGGTGGACCAGTACGCGGATGTTTTCCCTGATGATGTACTAAGAATACCTCCTCACAGAGAGGTGGAATTTTACATTGACCTATACCCCAGGACGACATAGATATCAACACCAGTATATCTGAAGGATCCCACTAAGCATTGTCAGCTACGACTATAGCTGGAGGACTTGCAAGGGAAGGGATTCATCCGGCCCAGTGTTTCCCCTGGGTAGCCCCGATTCTGTTCACCAAGAAGGGGGGTGGAAGATTGAGGCTCTGTGTCGACTATCGTCGCCTGAACCAGGTGACCATGAAGACCAAGCACCCACTCCTGAGGATTAACGACCTCATTGATAAACTGAAAGGAGCACAGTGGTTCTCAAAGATAGACCTTAGATCAGTCTGTCACCAGCTCAGAGTTCGAGTTGAGGATGTACAAAAGACAGCTTTCAGATGTTGGTACGGCCACTAAGAGTTCTAGGTTATGCCTTTTGGTGTAACCAACGCTCCAACAGTGTTCATGTGACTCATGAACAAGATTTTCCAGCCATACCTCGATTGCTTTGTCGTAGTCTTCATCAACAACATTCTGATCTACTCAACATCAAAGGTAGAGCATGCCTACCATTTGTGTGTAGTACTGGACACAGGCTGAGAGCACCAGCTCTATGGTAAGCTCTCGAAGTACAAGTTTTGGATATGATAGGTTATCTTTTTGGGACATGTCATCTCGGATGCTAGAGTTGCGGTAGATCCAATGATGATTGAGGCGATACTTGCATGGGAGCCTCCCTGTAGTGTGACATAGGTATGGAGTTTCCTGGGATTTCCAAACTATTACTAGAGGTTCGTACCAGTCTTATCTGGAGTTGGAGCACCACTTTATCATTGAATAAGATGGGGAACCCCTTAGTGTGGTCAGAGAGATGCCAGCAGAGCTTTCGAGAGCAGAAGTAGAGGCTGACTAGTACCCCCATATTGAGGATTCCAGAGGAGTGCATAGGGTACATAGTCTACTACAATGCATCAGGGACCAGACTCAGGTGTGTCCTGATACAGGAACGAGTAGTGATCGCTTATGGTTCTCGTCAATTGAGACAGCATGAGTAGAACTATTCCACCCATGACCGGGAGTTATCAGCAGTGGTGTTTGCCTTGATGATGTGGTAGAACTATCTAATGGGAAAGCATTTCACAGTCTACTATGACCACCATAGTCTTAGGTATATCATCTCTCATAAGGAACAGAACCTGAGATAGTGGAAATGGCTTGAGTTCCTCCAAGACTATGACTTGGAGATAGTCTATACTCCTGGGAAGGGGAACGTAGTAGCATATTCTCTCAGCAAGAGCTAACGTATTCAGCTGTTAGGTGAGATGATAGATTATATGTCTTCTTCAAAAATATCCATTGTGGACCGAGAGTGAGTAGCTTTCCTTCAGTCTCTTACAGTCACTCCCCCACTTCTTCAGTGAGTTAGGCAGGCGCAGCATGGAGACACGGACTGTGAGACATGACGTGCTCAGATATCCACAAGGCAGGCACCTGATGGATTTTTTAAAGGTGGGGAGCATTTGATTCGCTTTAGAGGATATACTATGGTACCGGTGTCACTTTAGGAGGCAGTGTTGAGGGATTTTAATACGTCCTCTCTAGCGGTACATCCAGGAGTGGCGAAATTGTTTGTGGACCTTTGACGATGGCACTGGCTTCCAGGTATGAAGAAGGTAGTTGTAGAGCTTGTCTCTCCGTGCCTCACTTGTCAGAAAATGAAGGTAGAGAACTAGCTACCAGCAGTCTTGGTTCAGACATTAGAGTTCCTTGAGTAGAATTTGGATGGAATGTCCATGGACTTCTTGATAGGACTTCCACAAACGTCCAGGGGACATGGCTCGATCTGGTTGATTGTCGACCAACTCACCAAGTCGGCCCACTTCCTATTGATCAGAGAGCGTGGTTCATTGGAGAGCCTGGGACGCCTTTATGGGAAGGAGATTGGTTGGTTAAATGGTGTACGTTATTCAATTGTGTCAAATCGTGACACACGGATTACTTCCTGGATTTGGATGGGGTTGCAGGAGGCTTATGGGATGCAGGATCATCTGAGCACACCTTTTATCCTTAGATTGATGGTCAGACTGAGCGGATGATTCAAAACCTCGTGGATATGCTCTATCCATGTTTCCTCGACTAAGGTCATAGTTGGGAAGACCACATAGCTTTGGTGGTGTTTTCCTACAACAACATCTATCACTCATCTCTAGGGATGGCACCTTTATAGGCGTTATACGGGCATCCTTGTAGTTCACCCTTGTGCTGGACTGACCTAGGGGAGTCGGCACTGGTGGGACTAGAGATAATATGAGATAGCACGGAGAAGGTGGAGATCATCTAGGAGCAGATGAAGATTGCACAGAGCAGACAGAAGTCATAAGCTGACAGGAGGTAGAGACCTCTAGAGTTCGAGGATGGAAACCAAGTCTTTCTACTGGTCTTGCCTCGAGGAGGTATAAAGATATTTGGCCGATGTAGAAAGTTATCTTTGGGATTCATCGGACCTTTATAGGTCCTTAGTAGAGTAGGCGAGTTGGCTTACCACCTAGATCTTCCACCTCAGTTGCACTGGGTGCACGACGTCTTCCACATATCTCAGTTGAAGAGATACATGCATGACACTTCTCACATCATCGACCATGGAGAGTTGGATGTAGATGATGGGGTGACTTTTACAAAGGTTATAGTGGAGATTGAGGATCGATAGGAGTGAGTCCTTCATGGATGGTCTATACCTATAGTGCATGTTCGTTGGCATCACAGGAACCTCCAGGAGAGAAAATGGGAGCGAGAGGCTTAGATGCGTGCTCAGTACCCCAACATGATTCTTTAGTTTGAGTTGTAGCTTACGTGAACGTAAAGCCCTAAGGTTGGGAGAATTTAAAGACCCATAATTTTCATGGAATTTTTTTTCTTAAATATATGGGAATTTTATGAGTATTTGAAATTTGATGGTGCATGATTCTAAGGTCGTGAGTTCCCAAAATCAATTTCTGAATTTTTGTTCGGGTACGTTCAGTAAACGTACGAGTGTGTTTTTATAACTTTTGAACCAGTCCACAAAATTGAAATCTGAGAGAACCATTGAATTCACAGCGTCGATATTCTCTTAAGAAGACATTCACCTCGATGGCAGTTGGTCAAGATTAAAATATAGTTTTTGTGTTTTTAGAGAATGTATTAAATAAATAAAAAGTGTATGGCTTTATTTTTATTTGTTGTATAAAGCCTCCACATGGAAGTTGGAGGTGGGACCAAAACACCTTAACCTCCCATGATAGGTTATAGTGGTGGGGCCCACCTGAGCCTAACCTCCTATTGATGTTTATTTTTGGGGGACCACCTGAGGTCAAAACCTCTTTAACACCCCATTAAGTGGGGAGAAACCTCTTGAGCACCCCACTTAATGGTGCCACCACCCCTCCACATTAATTCCTTGTTCCAACCATATGAATTAACTGAGGGGAGCCATGTTAATTAATTAATCCATTTTGAATTTTGTGCCAACAAATTAAAAATAGATAAACATAATCTATTATTTTTCATTTGGGGGTGTAATATTGGGGAGATGAGAGATTGGGAGAAAAAGAGTTCTCCAACGAAGAAAATCATCTCCTAAAGAAGAACGAATAACACATTCATCTAATAAAGAATGCTGGAAACGATCTATTTCGATCCTCTTGCACATACTCTTACCGACATGGAGCATCTTCCATGACCGATGTGCGAGCTCAAGATTGGAAGTGTGCGGTAGACACGACTAACAATGACAACTCAGTCTTCTTCCCACAACTCTGTCGAGGAATGATGATCAAGGTAGGTGTTGTTTTGTTTTTTGTGGCATGTTCTCTTTTTCTTTCAAAATGAAGAATGAGGATATGTTTCATTTTATGAGTGAGTTGTTTTTCATCATTCTCCTACCTTGATGAACCAATTGCTATAACCCTAAACTAGGAGGGTGCAATTCAAACTAATATGGATGACTCCCTCCATCGATCTCATTTGTGATATCCATCGGCATGGAAATGAGGTGACGAAGGCGGTTAATAAAAATGCCACAATACCCATGGTCTCCATGACCCGCACCTCCCCCATGGCATCCTTCACCGCCGTTGGCCGAACCGGCCCCAACTGAGCCCTCGCCAGCTGCGTTGCTCGCCGATCCAAGCCGAAGCTACCTTCTAGCCACCTTCCAACCTACCCGGCCGCCTCCCAACCGCATGTCGGCCTGCCCGGCTATCTGCCGACCACCCGCGAGCTCAACTACCGGCCTGGCTGCCTACCGACCTTTACGGCCACCTATTAGCTTTCCCGGCCGCTCAACGGCCTGACCACCAACCTACCCAGCCACCTCTCAAGCACTCTAGCTGAACCACACACTATCTGAACCATCCCTCAGCCGACCCACGACCTCCCGGGAAAACCACTTTTAGCTGAGCCACCTCAGCCTTCGGACTGAGCCGCAACGAACCACTCCCTTGCGGTGCTCTCCAAGCCGATCCGCCCTTGCATGGAACTGTGGTCGGTCCACACCCTCGCGGTTGGTCCGCACCCTAGAGGCCCTACGCTGCCCCTTGCGACCTTCTGGGATGGGCCCAATAGGCGTGGCTGAACCCAACGGGCCAAGCCTAACCTAACTGTTGAGGACTGGTCAACCCAAACCGGGTTGGGCTGGACCCATGCCCACTACCAACCCTTTACATTCTTTTGGCCATATCATTGGCACCAGACGTCTATTTGATGAACCATCCGTTGCACTTGAAAACATGGAGCATGATGGTCCCTTTGTGTATACCCCACTGGAGTTTTGGGTATAGTTGAGATCCGGTCAGGTTGGATCGAGAACGAATCCAACAGGGGCCTTAAGACTAAAATTTCAATAACACTCAGATCGGGCGTCTGATTCACGCACCCTTTGTCGCATTGGGTTTTTTTGGAAAGACGGATCATTTGGATACATCAACTTGGGACTTCATTGTAGTTGATGTATAGACACTTGGATTGAGGAGAAGAAACTCCTAGAATAAAGCATGCTTTGTGTGGAACCCTATGGCTGGCAGCGCTCTGACGACTGTTCCTGGATCCAGTGTGGGTTCGAAGGCTCCGACTACTGTTCATGGATCCATTCTGGGTTCGACAGCTCTGACGACTCTTCCTGGATGTTGTGTGGGTTTGACAGCTCCGACTAGTTTTCCTGGATCCTGTGTGGGTTCGACAACATCGACTACTATTCGTTGATCCTGTGTGGGTTCGGTAGCACTATTTACTATTCATGGATCGTATGTGGGTTTGACAGCTCTGATTTTCATTCCTGGATCCTGTGTGGGTTCGATAGTTCTTATTTTCTTTCCTAGATCTTAAGTGGGGTTGATAGAATAGATGATTTAGTGTCTACAACTAATAATCTCTACCACTCTACATGAGTTGTATACCTGTGTGAGCTGAGTCAGTAACTTTTGGGTTTACCTAATTATTGAGATGGGTTACTTGATAACTTAGGTATACATATGGGCATATACCTAAGTGGGGTTATATATTGATTTCATACTCTGTGGTTTATCCTTTGTGGATTTTGAGACACCTTGAGGGTATCGGGGTCCCCACTGAGTATCGTTATACACACCCCTACACGGGTTATGCCTACATCTCGTTGTGTTGGATGGAGATGACGGACAACGCTGAATGAGGCTGAGGGTACCATGACTGGACGATACCCGGAGGTGGACCGTACGATGTGTCAGTACATGGAGGAGACTGACAAAAGTGGAGTGCGGAGGAGGCTATATGTACCTACCCATCATGTAGGATCTGTGGTGGATGATCCAGGAGCTGTTTTTCACCTTTCAACTATTTTTTATTTTTCAATTTTACTTATACATTACAGTTGGACTTGTATTTCTGGATCCTTTACATCTCATCACTCTACTAATATACAGTTTTACATAGTTTTTTGTTTCCATCTGTGTGCTCTGTTGTGTGTGTTTATAGTTATAAAGTCAATGCCTTCCCAGATTTTTGGAATTACGCCTTTGGTGCTAGTCTCCATCCCCTGGCCTATGGAAGGTGGGCATGGGGTAGCCATGGAATGGGCCCCGAGGCTGGGGTCATGGCATATAATTTCATAGGATGAGATCATTTCCTATTATGGAATTTATTTTCTATACTTATGTGTATTCCACAAATCCATGTCATAAGCCAATTTTATACACTCATGGACAATGTTATTTGGTTGTCTTATGATTAATTTCTTTTGAACTACCATCCTTTATTCCAGGGTTCAATATTACAATCTTTTATAAATAGGGGATGGTTTTCCAATGTTAATAACATTACTCTATTCCCTTATACCAGATTTATGATTATATATCTCCCTTATTTACCATTATTGGGAAACTAAGCTCACCTTTTCATTTGTTTCCTTTCCTCGGGTTAAAAGGAAATATATTATGTATTTTTTTTTATAATAATGGTTCTATATATAAAGATATTATTAGGAGTTGATGTTGATTACATATGGACCTTTTTTTTATATTTTCATGTTCTTAAAGACACTGAACTATAACAAACCTCAAGTGTTTATTTGTGTAATGAAATAAATATTCATAAAATTTTATGTAATATATATGTATAATATGTCATGGATTCTATAATTGATATCAAATTATAGGTTTAGTTAACCTTTGAACTAGTATTATAAAACCATTGTGAGATAACAATGGGAAACTCTAGGGATAAGAATAAGGATGAGACAAAGTATAGTAAAATGTCCTATAATTTTGGTGAAGTATAGGGTGAGTGGTTTACCTGAAATTATATCTTATTCTAGATAAAAGAAGTGGATTTGGATCTCATATAGACATATATAAAGATAATAACTCTGAAAAGGGCACATTGAGATGGACTCAGACATCCCATGGTGCATGACAATGGGCCTCAATTCACACCTAGTTTGACACTCCCAGTGGATATGCTTTTGAAATAGAAAAACACTTTACAAACCATCATGATGGATTTATGTAGAATTTTACTATGAATAACCTATGATAAACCTAATTTTTCATTGATTAATGAAGAAGGATTCATGATTTAGACATCATTTAAGTAATTTTTCATGATTATGTCATTCCCTACTAGGATTATTGTTTCTTACAATATGATTTTGTGTTTTAGTCAATGGATGGAACCCAAAAAAAATGTGTTAATGTTATGTGTGATGGAAAATTCAATGCTTTTACTCTTATGATTCAAAACATTGATTGAGATGGAATGAAAATTCTAATTTTTATTCTCACACAACATTCTCATGCTATGAACCATGTTGTATATAGAAAAAGAACAAAGAAGGGAAAATGGTCTATTAAGTCCTTCTAGAGAAAAAGTCCACTATCATTCAATGGATCCTATAATCTTCTTGTTATTGAGAAATGTATCAATACCACTGAAAATATTTATTACAATATCTAGTGTTCAGAACATGAAAATTTCATTTTGGTTCTCCAGTATTTTTAAGGTGAAGTATATCAATGGTAGAATCATATAAAGAATACAAGGAAATGTGATGATATTGAATCAATGCGTTGGGAAGAGTTTAATAACTTATTTTTTTAGTAAATACATTCTTCAAATTCTCTATAAAAATATCGAGAAGCAATTCCATGAGTTAAATCAAAAGGATAATGAATATGTTTGTACATATGTGAATAATTTGACATGACTTTTGAGGCACGTTTTTTATATTTTCATCCATCCTAAAAGTAAGGTTCTCAAATTAATCAGTGTATTAAAACCAATTATATGAAGAGAGTTGTGTTTATGAGACATTAAGAAATATAAAAATATTGATCTATGTCCTATCAAGGTGTAAATTAATTTTTCATTTTTGCAACAATAGCATGGTTTCATAAGAGAAGTAAGATGAATTTGAAATAAAAATAAAAAAATAGAGTGAAAAATATTTGACTTTTATTATGCTCAAATTTTTGGGGGAATAATGGAGGAAATTATCATATGTGACTAGAAAATGATTTAAGTTTGTAAGGAAAGGATATCCGGAAATTAATTTCTAATTTGATGGGAAGAAGCTAGGAAAAAATATGAATAGAGAGAAAGCTGAAAAAAAAAATATACCACAAATAATATACTATCTAAAATGAAAGGAATATATGCACAATGTTAACCAGTGCCCAAATATATAGGTAAATGAAGATTAACAACCTCAGAAACCTCTTAATCAGAGAAATAGAGGATAATATCATGCGATTACTATTTCTGGAAAAAGGTGCGATAAGGATGTGGTGAATGGTACACATATAATCCAATCTAGAACTGTTAATGTCTTATTTGAATCTGGATATACCCATTATTTCATATATATGAATTTTTTAAGGGAATAAATATTCCTCCTAAAATACTAGATGTGGAATTAGTGGTGAAAACACCTAATGGTACAATGATCACATATCGTGTGTATTATTAGTCTCTTGTTTATGTTTGTGGGAATTTTCTTTCTGAAAATATTTTCATTTTTCCTCTAGAGGAATTTGATGTTATCTTGGGAATGGATTATCTCTCCCTATATGAATCACACATCAATTTTCAAGGATTTTATGTCACATTTTATATTCCAAACAAATGTATTTTTACTTATCAATGTGCTAATATATACAAAACCCAAAATAAGATTACATCCATTTTATAGGTCTTAATACCCAGTCAGAAGGGGTGATTATATTTTATGATTGGGGAGAATCTCGATATCAATTATATTCCTATTGTGTGAGAATTTGTTAATTAATTTTGAGTAGTGTTTCCCATTCTTTCTTCCAAATTTTGAAGTTGAGTTCTCAATAAAACTCATACATGGTTCCATACCAATTTTAAATATTTCCTATAGAATGGATCTGATTGATTTGTAGGAATTAAATAATAATCTCCAAGAGAAACTTGACAATATATTCATTAATCCAAGTCTATCACTTTGTGGTGAACTTATTGTATTTTTAAAAATAAATATGAATCATTGTGACTCTTTATTGATTGTCAGGAGTTGAAGAATATCAAATTTAATAACAAGTCTCATCTTTCCTATATTGATGAATGGTTTGATCAGCTGTGTAGAGATCAATACTCTTCCAAGATTGATGTTCATTATGTATTTCATCAATTAAGGGTTATGAATTTAGATATACCAAAGATGGAATTCTGTACTAGGTTTAGACACTATGAATATATATTGATTCCTTGTTGTCTTACTTATTCCTTACTATATTTATAGATTTAATAAATCGATTACATAGATATTTCCTTGATCAGTTTTTGGTAGTCTCTATTGATGATACTGTTATCTATTCAAATAGAAAAGAAAATCATTAAGATAAATTGAAAATTGTACCAAAGACACTATGTAAGGATATTCTATTTGAAAAACTGACAAAGTGTTAATTTTTTTGTAAAGGGTTTCATTATTAGTTATATAAACTCAAGAGAGTGTATATCAGTAGATCCATCAATGACAGAGGCTATTGAATGTTGGACCAAACTAACCATGATGACAGAGATATTTATTTTTCAAGGAGTATATGGATATTATCAAATGTTTTTGAAGTGTTTATGATGACTATCTAATCTAATCACAAGGTATACTCAAAAGAGATCCAAGTTCCTCTGGATTGATTAATATGAAGAAAATTTTCAAGTAAATGATGAAAATATTTTTCAGTTCACCTAGACATACAAAAACATATAGTATAAGAAGATTTTATATCTATAGTGATATATCCAAGAATGGATTCAGATGTTTTATTATGTATAATGACATTGTTATAACATATGGCTCATGAAAAATAGAGATTCAGGAGAAACATTACCCAAATAATGATTTGGAGTTAGCTATAATATTTTTTTCATTATATATATAGGCATTATCTTTTTAGAGAAAATTGTGATATATATGCTAATAAAAAAATTTGATTCATATATTCAGACATAATGAGTTGAATATGTTTCAAAGAGAATGGTTATAGATGATTAGAGATTATGAATTCTCAATAAATTTCTACCCTAGGAAAGTGAAAATGGTGGTCAATTCCTTGAGTTGAAAGGATCATGATAGATTATCCATGATAAGGATCATAAACGATCAAATATTTATTTATTTTAAAATAATGGATATGGAAATCTTAAAGGAAGGGGAATCTTTTATCTTTATCAACTTAATATTAAACCATCCGTCCATGTGATGATTGAATAAAAAATAAAGAATATTTAGAGATATAAAATAAGTTTAGAAATATTCATTAGTTTAACCTTGATCCTGATGGAATGATAAAGTTTAGGAACAATATATTTTTATTTTGATACCATATTTTTAAGAATTTGTTAGTGTAATTTCATATTTTGTTTAATATCATTTCATTCTAGAAGTATAATGATTTATAGACATTTGAAAGTATACCTCTAGGGATACGGAATGAAGATAAATATCATAGAGTTTGAATCTCATTTCTTGGTTTTTTAGAAAGATAATAGTGAATGAAAAAATTCTTTGGTGTTGCTACATCCATTAATCATACTTGATTGGAAATGGTAAAACATCACCAAGGACCTTGTAATTAGACTATCAAAAACATCTATATGAAATATTGTTTTATGTGTTAAATTCAATTTACTTAATTAGTTATCACACTTAATCAAAATCATAGAATACTTATCCTTGGATCACCTTTCTGGGATATATATTAAGAATGTTATAAGCTGGTCTGGAGTATAATATTCCATTGTAATTGATCGTGATATACGGTTTGCCTAAATCTTCTGGTGAAATATTAAGAAGATCATGATACAGAGTTCTTTTTCTTCAATATGTATCATCCACAAACCGAATATTAGTACAAAAGATCAATTCATACCCTATAATATATTTCTATATATTATTATTTGGATTTCCAAGGTATTTGGGATCAATGAATTATGGAAGATAAGTTTACTTATAATAGTATTTTTCACTCTCAAGAATTCTAATGGATCTTTATTAATCCCTATATAGAATGAATTGTAGATATCAGATGTTATAGAGAGAATTTGGTGAAAGAAATCTATTTGTATATATGATAGATGATGAAATTGTAGAGAATCTCATAGTCACTCAGTAAGAAATCAAGGTAGATCTGAGTTAGTATAAATGTTATGTTAATAATTACCAGAGTGATATTGAATTAAATATTGGTGATAAATTGTTTATAAATAATTCCTTATGGACTGAGGTTGTGATATTTGGGAAGAAAAGGAAACCTATCCCTATATATATTTTCCCCCTTAAATTCATGATCATATCATGACTGTAGTCTATCTCTTACTACTCCCACCAAAACTCTCTCAAGTAAAAAATGTATTTCATGTATCTCCCTTGAGAAAGTACATTCATGAAACATAACATCTAATAATCATAGAATTCATTCCACGGAAGAAATAATAATCTTATGAGGAAAATATTGTTGAGATTTTGGATCATTCAATGAATGTTATATGAAACAATACCACACAATTTTTAAATTTTTTACCAAAAAAAACAATTTGTGGATGGAACATAAGAACATAAGGATACGATGAGTCTAAAGTATCCTCATTTGTTTTTATTAGAGTAATAAAATTGAATAATGAAAAATAAATTTTATGTGGGGTAGAATGTAATATATGAATTTTTATGAATTTATTTTCAAATAAATTAAATATCTTAGATATCATTTTTTTGTGCACAACACCAAGTTAATCATGTGTTACATGCCACATTGGGTTACCATGTGTAACACATGATACCATGGTTTAAAAAACCATTATATTTTTTTAATATTATTCAGACCTGAACATTATAGCCTAGATATATGCATATTACAATATCATATTATGATGAAATGTGAAAAATACTAAATTTTAATTAGAAACTGAATTTTTGTTTAATTTATTTCTAAAGATAAATTTAATTTTAAATTTATTTTATAGTTAAATTAGTTCCATAATAAATTACTTTTTCTAGTTTATTTTATTGATATCAATATCATATTTTATTTTTATATTAACTCATTGTAATGTATTGAACAATTTTTCTTTAGAAACCTGCTTTTTCAAAGCATCTACGGGATTATTTTTAAATTAAATTATTCACTTATGTGAATGTAATTTGGAAACATGATTCCATATTTTTCATCATAATAATTTATATTTTATAATAATATTAACATAATGTTTGACCTAAATTAATATTGAATTCAATAAAAATTATTTATTGTAGATGAGGTAAAAATTGGTTTACAAAGGGGTTAATCTATAATGATAAGGTTAAAAATGATCTATAAAATAATCTAAAAAATATTTACTATATATATTTATACCATTAAACTTATAATGTTACATAATTATCCATATTTTACTGTTATTTCATTTGAAAAATGTGTGAGGTCTCAATTATTTTCAAAAATACCAAGTGTGTCCTCTCCCCTGCTTATAAAAGGCCAACCCTCTCCTCTCTTTTTCACACCATCAGACCATTTTTTTGGAAAACCCCAAAAAAATCACTTTAAAAATTCTATCCCCTAATCCATGAATAATTATTTTGGACACATATAAAACTTAAGAGTGCTTTTGGTATAAACCTGAGGAGGATATCTGAAAAAGAGTTGATGTTCATCAACGATCATTTTTGATTTATTTATTAATTCACCTCCTTAAATTTTTATTATACCATAAATATATAAAAAAATTATAATAAATGTAAATATAATTTTTATAGTAATTTTATATCCTAAAAACATATCCAATTTCCTCTAATGTATTATAAAATAATCTTTTTTGTGTACAACGGAATAATTCTCGTGAACTTATTTCATTCGCTTGTCCATTACCATCTCTTAAGGATTGTTGTAATGATTTATTTATTCTTTATAATATATATATATATATATTATTTTATTATTAAAAATGAGTTTTTATATCACACATACATCCATATATTCCATTTTTTGGGAATGAAATTACTTCGCTCGTGCTTGTGGAGGAATATCGTCTCATAATGCGATATGATTCATTCATGCTTTACATAGAATGTATTAAGTATTATTTTAGTAAAAAATTGTGATTTATATCAAATAAATATGATTCTATAATGATAATTTATATCCTTGAATTTATTTAATTTTAATATAATAGTAAAATGAAAACATACTTCATGCATACGTAGGGCCTACCATCTCCATGTATGGTGTATTTCATTTTCTGTCACTAAAATTTATGAATTACTCTAAATAAAATATAATTAATATATATTATATATATAATCACTAACATTATGGATATTATGAAACCATTATCAAATTACGATTACAAAAAATATAAATCAAGACATATATGAAAAAATTAAGTGGTTATTACCCAAAACATAACTATAACATTGGATCATTAATAATAGGTAAAAATGGGTCACATTAAAATCATATATGGTGTTATATATATTAATATGGTTATTTAATAAATTTATAATAAACATATACATATTATAAATGATTTGTTAATGAGTACTGTGGTATTAAATACTTAAGTAAAAGTGTTTTTTTCTCAATTTCCCTTCTTCGAGACATAAGTTATGCTATCCACTAATATTCTTTCATGAGGTGTATATAAATCCCTTTTTTCAAGTAATGAAATGAATTTATTTATCCTATTGATATTTTATGTTATTTATTTATGTGTATTATTATTAAAAGTTACCAATATGGTAATGGTGTTATGTTACAATCTAACCATTTATCAGGATGTTTTATTATTATGTTTCTAAGGAAAAAATATTATGAACCATCTCTCAAGAATCTCCTGAATTTTCATCTACTATAGTTATTACTAATATTTAAAAGTGATATTAACATTTTCAAACTCATTGGTACTTAAAATAATGAAGAAACTATTTTTATAAATACATGATTGAGTTTTTATTGCAGGTCAAAAATCCATTTTTCATAAATAATTATTATTTTTAAAAATATTGAATAAAAATATATTTTATTCTTCTATTGTTATTTTTATAACTATTTTTAACCAAAAAGTTACTTTTTAAAAAAAATAATGAATATTAATATCTTTTTCCAAGAAATCACCATTTGGATTTTACTAAAAATTTGAATTGAGTATTTATTTTAACCAATATGGAATGAACGAAACTACACATCTTCCTGAAAAATCATTTATTCAAATATTACATTATAAGTTCTCAAGTTTATTTCAAATCACATGTCTTTAAGAAACTTTTATCTTTTAAAATGTGTGTTTCAAAGTTCAAAGGATATTTTCCTCAATACATGTTTAAAATGATCAATCAAAATCATTTTAAATCTAATATATCATCTATTATTATTAAATATGCCTTACAAGGGACACAATACAAGGATTCAAATCTTATTATACCTTATAATGGTTTTTTTGTGAAATGATGTTTTGTTAGTTTTTTTATCTTTCATTAACAAATGGGTATTTAAAAAAATGTAACTAAACCTCACTAACAAAATAACCCAAATTCTAATTAATACATAAATATAAATTTGAAATATAAAAAACTAATTTATTATAAATAATGATTTTTATAATAATATTAATAATAAAAATAAAAGATAAAATTATTTTTATCCTTATTAATAAAAAGATAAATTTATTATACAGTGAGTTATATCACCTATAACAAAAAATAATTCTATGGAAAGTGGTTCCCATATCAATTCCCCTTCTTTAAGATATGCTTTATATTCACCACCTATTTTATTTTATGTGGTCCTTATATTACCCTTGAGTTAATTTCATAATACATTCATGAAATTAAAGAAATTTAAACATCCATGTAATATTCTATATTTCAAGGGGTTGTGATCCAAAAATTTCCGATGCCATAAGGGATTCTATTATATCTCACTTTTAGATAGAGATTGTTTATGAAACATTGTCCATTAGGTGAAAAAAAAAATTATTTATCCCTAAATCCCCATTTATTTTAATATCATATAGTTTTTATGGCTTTTACATGTCTTAATACCATTTCACCTCCCTTTGGTTCATAATTCAACTGAAAGGATTCTTTTAAGTGTAGTTGAACTTACCTATTTATTTCGATCTAGAGTATTTATCCTTCATTTTTATATTCTTTATTTTGTTTTATAAATGTACTTACATCTAATTGTATACTTTTGAAAAGTCAGTTTATATTTATTTTGAATTTGATTATAAATTTTTTAACTTAATCTTTTTTTAATGATTTTCAAACAAGTAACTTTCTATTTCCTTCCTTGAAATGTGTAAAATGAGTTGTTTTATAAAATTATATGTGAATATATTTTCCGAATTTCTTATTTTGTTTTATTTATAAATCTTCATTTCCATGTTTTCTTGGTTTTAATAAGAAATTTCAGTTTATAATTCTTTATGAAATATTTCCATTGAACTAAAAGTTTATAAAAACATAAATGGTAATCCATAATTTTTTCAAAAATAAAATTTTAAGGATCTTATAAGGTTTTTTTGTCATTAACAACATCCTTTATGATTTTTTATACTTCCCTAGGGATATCCTCTAATTATACTATCGACATTATTTTTATGGATTTATTATGATCATTTCATATGGGAATCTTCCTGAAAACTATTAATTTCTCAATATTTAATTAAGCTATGTTGGGGTCAAGATTGTTTTAATATTTATGTGAAACACAAATATATATGGTTTATTAATATGTGATTTATGGGTTGAATATTGTCATGTAATTAATTAGGTATGATTTTATATCTCCTGAGATCCAGATGTTACAAGGGTGGTTATCCCATGTCGAAATCATTATTTTGAATGGGTGGTTAGCCCATGTCCAAAAGGATATTTGGACCGGCTGAATATCCCATGTATAGAATGTTATGGGGTGTATGAGGTTTTCCTAAGTTAACAAAGTTATAAACAGGTGGATATCCAATTCCATTATGATATGAATGTCTTATTGGTTAAACATGAAATATGTTATTATTTATATGATTATTTCATAACCACATTTTTATGTTATGAGAAAAATCTATTTCATGTTCTCGAGACCAATGATTATTGACTCTTGTTTTCACACACAATATGACTCAGGTGTTCTATTTTTCCAAAGCTTTATGTCATTATTCATGATTTATTATCAATGTTTTAATTTGATTTATTTCATTTTGTAATGTTTATGCTACTTTATTGTGTTCTCATACCCCACATGTCCATATTTTGCTCACTTATAATCTTATATTGATATCAATTATATTCAACCAAGACATATATGAAAACCTTTTATTATGTTTCTATTTCATCATGTTATTAATAATATTATAAAATATGAAACATCTATACTAGTACCATGTGTGAATAATATTTTTTTGTTATGTTGAATAATTTTTTTAATGTAAGTTGATTTTATATCTAGTCTACAAATATACTAAACCTACGAGTTTTAGGGTTTGTCATATTGTGATATATAATGAAATATCATCTCAAATAATGTGTTATGTATATATGGTATTCTATATTTGTCTCAAGTTTCCCATTATAATAGACTCAATCCTACAATAAAACATATAGTGACTTTTTTACTTTTGTGTTTTAGGAGTTTCCGGACTAGAGAATATCTCAAAAATCATCTATAACCACTACATTACATCACGTGAACATTGAACACCATAGAAATTGAGTGTAAATTTTCTGAAAGTTAATTGGATGAGATCTAATTATATAAATGATTCTGTATCCACCTCACTATTCCAAACCATGGAAGATTCACGATTGGGATAAAAATACTCTGATTTGGAAAGCTTCCACTCTATGAATTATCAATTGAAAGGAACATAATATGTTTCATAAAGTCTTTTCTGGGAGGAATACTCTAAATGAAATGAAATAAAAAAACCAAATCAATCATATTAAAATTTTAAAAACAAAATACTAAAATAAAAATAAAATGGTATATCAAAAAAACATAATAATGAATATCACATACACAACATGGAAAAAAATATTGTTTTATAGAAAAATTATCTTTTAAATCATAAAAAATCATTCTAATAAATCTTCTGAATTATGAAAACATTACTATTCAATTCTTTTTAATAAATAAAAAACTAATTTATTCAATCCATACCTAATGTTAGTTTCAATAAACATTTACATTAGTTATAGAACCATCAATACATATTTTAACATTATTCTATAATTTTAAAACACACATGATCCTCAAATTAGCCCACAAAAAAAATCAAATCCACCATATAACAAAATAACAGAAAAATCTATAATATATAATTTCATATGAAGTCTAATAATTAAATAATATCATGATATTTACTTTTATTATAAAATATTTTATAACATCCATTAAAAATCAACCACTTTTTAAAATACATTATGAAATTCTAGATCATTTTATAAATAAACTGTAAAAGCTAAGAATGAAATAAAAAATCATAGAATTCATTTTCCACGTTAAATAAAATTTATAACATATAACTAAATACCATAAAATGAAATATAAAATGGCTTTCATTTATATATCATCAAAAAACATAAAACCATCTGGGATTTATCATATATAAATTCGAATTTAATTAAAATAATTTTAAAAATGAAAAGTGTTTAAAATCACAAAATTGGTAGGGTTTGCGATTATTTTAGTCACATATTTTGTTATACCATGAAACAAATATATGATAGTCATTGGAAGGTTTCTATAACCATCCACCCTAGATATGTATGGTTTTACAAACCATGGTCCAACCATACTCAGCCATTTCCCCTTCATTTTCTACATGGAAACAAAAATATTTCATAGAAAAACATAAAAAACACAAATTAGGATCAAAACACCATCTATTATGATAAGACTATTACACTAAAAACTAAAAATAATTTTTATGAATCCAAACCCAACTACCCATTGTAGCAATGGTCTCATCATCAAAGGTGTTGAGCAGACACCAACACATGACCTACCTATTGATTTTTTAAAATATTATCAATGAACTATCATTACACATCCAAATAATATGTATTATATGATGAAATTTGATTAATTAATCTTCCAAGGTTATGAAATTATATCACATGAACAAAAATTCCATTGGGTACACAGTGCATTCTAGATCATTGTGGGGTAGAAACAAGAACCACATGATCAAACACACCAAGTGGGAATGGTTTTATCCCTAGAATAACAATAAATAATAAGAAAACCATTACTTAGATTTTTTCACAACACATCCATAATTTTTCCTTCCATGAATATTAGAAGTTACAAATTAATAAACAATCCAAAATTGGATAATCGGAAGAAAAAATAAAAAACAATTTTGAATATAAAAATTAATTGAATACATAATAATTACCAACATAAATTAAAAGGAGAAAAAATGAAGAATTATTTGGATGATACATGAACACCCTAATCATAATCGTAGACCTAATCCCCCTCAAGATAAAATTCATATGACCCATGGTCTTCTTTATAACATGAAAAGTACATCAGTGAACCTTGAAAACATCAACCAATATAAGATCAGAACTAGGGAACCTGTATGAAAATATAAGAGTAATATATACAAGAAGGTGTTTATATATTGTGTTATATAAACATACATTTTAGTATTGAAATAAATTTTATATAATATTATTTTATAAGATATTAAATATATGATATTTTGAAAAATATTTAGAATGTATGATTCCAAATGTGAATCTGTAACGAAAAAACTAACTTTCCTTTTCCCATGAGGAATCATTCTCCCCTATTACAAACCCATGGGGTAAAAATATTTTAAAAAATCATTTTTATACTCTAAAAATTATACATATAAACTCCTAATAATAAAATAAGAGTAACTAGTTCCTATTAAAATTTTCATTCAAATCCTATTTTTTATTAAAATAAAAACCATAACAACCCTTTGGAAAAAATTTCTTTAAATCCATTAATGGTGGGATTTTGATTCTATAGAATAAGAAAAATCCATTTTCCTCCTTTCAAAACAATTCAAGAAACCCATTAACTAAAATCTAGTTCAAATACACACTAAACCATAGAAATGGAAATGAGAAATAGAAACCATAGCCATAATTCTAAATAAAAATGTTATAGGAACTAAAATATTAAAAAAGTTATACAAATGAAACAAGATAAAATAATAGAAACATAATAAAATATAAAATAATATTCATTATAATAAGTACTCAATATAATTTAATAGTATCATGGAAAACTCACAAAGTTCTAAGGTGATATGATCCTATACATACTCAAGTGAATCCAACTATTATTAAATATTATGATCCTAACTTATATCACCTACCTACTTACTCACAACTAGATTCTTAAGTGGTAGTCCACTATGGAAGTCATTAAAAACACTATGGGTAACTAGAAAAGGCATAAATCTAAGCTAGTGTAGAATGAATATTGATCTCCCATATAAATACCATAAATTCCCATGAAATAAATCAAATGATGGTAAAGTAATAGGAAATCCTAATATCAACATAAGTCAGCAATATTACATGTAATGTTATATATCATCCCACCTAACAAAATCCTATAAATAAACAACACCTTTTTCATTTATACATGAATCTAATAATTATAAAATTCATCCCTTGTAAGGAAAAATCTTTTACAATACATGACATAAAGGGACAAAAAAATGTGTCACAAGCACAAGGAACCGTTTTTATAAGGTGTTAACTAAGAATTTAGATGAAACATGGAAAAATACATTATAAAACTATACCTTTAAAAATAATCCATTGAAATTACATATAGAAATAATTTTTAATATAATAGTTCACAAGAAATATCATAAAAATCAAGATGTAAACATCATAAAACACAATAATGACTAATAAATCTCATAAATAATTTAGTATATTAAAAACACAACCTTAGGTTGGATAAAATCATTGAAAACATAGTTTATCAAATTTGAAAATCAATATAGTGTTAAAAACTCTTTTTGGTCTTCAAATGCATTTGAAAGTGCCTATAGGAAACTTATATAGACACTTGGTATATCTAATAACATTTGTATAAAATTTGATCTAGAAATTCGTGGGAAACACATTATTCCAACTGTGAAAAAAATAAATAACATTATAAAAACACATCTAGGGTAACATATATTAGTGTGCCATGATATAAAATTAATTTTGAAACTCCAATAATCACATTACACGCTAAATAAATGTAATTTCATAAATATATATACATAAAATTCCATATATAATGTCACTGTGGATGGAGGGATAAAACCCATAGAAGGAGAAAACCTCAAAGATTCCAAGATAACTAAATCCCAAAGACTAGATCCTCTGAAAACCTGGGTTTTGATCCCTTATAAATTAGGGTTCATGGAAGAAGAATAGAACATGAATAAATTTAAATAGGGAGAGGGGAAGAATACAGAAGATAAAATAAATGAATTTGTTTTAAAACCACATCTGAATAATGAATATTTAAATTGGAAAATTGGAGAAAAATGTTGAGAATGCCCTAGAGATATCCATTGGTTTGTTGAATGAAATTAAGTAGGAAGGAGGGCCAATTAGTGAAAAAATAACCAATGGAAAAAATGAGATCTCAAAATTCCAATATCGATAAAAAATCACATAGTTTAACTGCATAGTTACAGAACTATGAACCATCCATTTAGTAGTCACTAGTGTGACATCCCACCCTTCCTAATTACCTTCATAATGCGGTGGAAGATTACATGACCTTATGTGACAACCCATGGTGCCAAATGCTAGAAATAAATTCCATGGGATTCAATACAAGTGGGGGATGATTTTTTACTTTTAGAAAATAAAACAACTAAACCATACATTCCATAATAGATGACTAATATATAATGCATGACAAAAATGTAAAACAACTCAATGTAATAACACTAATATCAAAACCAAACCACATAATGGTACCTAAATATATGACTACTAACATAAAAGTACACAACGATAGAAAAAATATAAAACCCAATGACTCAAAATACATAACTCTATATATGCAAACATGTTCACGCCCGACCTCCATAATAAAGCCCATGTTTCACAAATCACCACTAAAGAAATGTGATAATTTAGATTTTCATGTGTGTCGATAAACAATATCATCAAAATAACTAAAGTGACCAATCAAGGGTGAGTAATGAAACTCAGTAGGCTTTCCCCAAATGACTTCCCTACTCACTCCACTATGATAAATAATTTTATCATATTTCTATAAAAAAAATTATATAAACAATTTCAATATTTTATTTGAGCATATAAAAAATAATAATAACCAAACAGTCATACAAAACCAAAACCACTTTCTTAGGAAAGAACCCAATAAGTCATTAACTATTTCACAATTCCCATTTTGGAATTAACCATTCCATTCCACGTATCCACAAATAAAATTACTTAACCACAGAATCTTGGTGTATCCTTTGATTGTGGATCTTTAAGACCATAACACATCCCATTGATGTGGTACTTCAAGGTCATTATTCATACCATTCCACACACACATAACCATTTAATCCAATGACATGCGAAATCCATCTTTCCCAAACTATTTTAATAAAACCATCCTTTTATTGAAACTACCATTCCTTGAATCAAAACCAAAAAACCTTTTTAAATTAATCTTTTTAAAATATTATACAAAATTCAATTTATACGAAAACACTCATTATTTTCAATTCTATTAACTGAAACCAAATAATGTTTCAATAAACTAAATGCAAAAATATTTCACAATAAAATTAAATAATATTAAAACAATTTGAAACTATGAATTTGAGTTCTAAAAAGAGGAGTTGAGATTGAAGCCACCTACCATATGTATAATGGAATAAATGATGAATGTCATGAAAATGCGTGAAAAATGATGTTGAATTTCCAAAAACCCACTATAGATATCTTCCCTTAACAAAAACAAGCCAAAATATAACCATTATTAGCAGAAACTACCTTATATATATTGTCATCATACTAGATAAATGAAACTGAGATAGGGAAGAAATTATATCTAAAAAAAGAAAAGAAAACCTTCTAAAAATGAGGACTTACCAAGGAAATCATGCTTCAACACACCAAGAAATGCATCTAGGTCACTTCTGATTTCATAGGGAAAGGTCCCATAGCATTTATAAGGATGAATTATCTAGTTAGGGATGAAAAGGTGGAAACAAGAGAGGTTAAAACATATTCCAAAACTAGATAAAGTTTTTAGGATATTATTTTTAATCTGTGAACAGTTATTTGCAGAGTTAGGAAAACTATGCGCTAGCCTCTACCTCAAGGAGTACCTCATTTGATTATCCCACATGTTTAGAAAAACTATATTCTAGCCATGAAAAATCCCACTATCCCACATTTCACAGTTTCTCCTAGGTGGTTGTACTATTTGTATAAACAAAGTGACTTAACCTTCACCCATGTCTCACTACACATGGTTTACTATGGGATTTTCATAGTTTCCACTAACTGTGCACCAACCACGTACCATTATAAAGTTAAAAAACATTACAAAAGTCTTCCAAACCCTCCCAAACATCACCTAAACTATTTACAAAGCTAAAAACCAGAAATTAAGGGTTACGTACTTGAATCTAGGGGTGATATATTCTCCAAAACATTATATTTTACATCCCTAGAAAGTAAAAACCCATAGTTGTCCAATAATATTTTAGGCCATTTCTTGACCATATACTTGTTTTGTTCCAATGTATCTTCATGTGTTTGACCATGTTGCCACAAAACCCACACGAGACAAATTATTTTACCATGAAAGACTTATATTTCTTCTCCACACTCTGCACTAGAATATAAACTATGGAGCATACATCTCTAGGTTAACGTGTACCCATCAAATCACATGGTCAGGACCAGACTAATTCATTTTCAAATAAGTTACATGATTAACAATATGCATATCACTGAACCATGGTGGAAAATTCAAATGATATTCCACATTCCCTACGTGTTGAAGTACCTTAAGAGGGCCTATGTATCAAGGAGATAACATACCTTAATTTCAAATACAATGAATTCCAATCCATAGAGAAATCCTCAAGAACACATGATCACTCAATTAGAATGAAAACAATAATTTAAGGTGATATATATTGGATTTATGATGACTATGAGCTATTTCCATCTATTTTATGATCAATTGATCCTTGTTCATTGTTTCCTGGACAAGGATCATCCCAACCAGTGAAGTCTCACATGTTTCCATCCAAAAAACTGTATAATGGAAATGATTCACATACAATTCTTTAAAAGGATCCATATATATGATGTCCTGATAACTATTATTATAGGATAACACTAATAACAGAATATCATCCTCCAATGAGCTACCAAATTCTAATAAGCAGGCCCATAGCATGTCTTTCAACTTTTTTATCATCTGTTCAGATTTATCATCCATCTAAGGACGATACATCTTTATCATTTTCAATTGATTTCCAAGGGATTTCTATAAGGATATCTAGAAATGATATTTAAACCTCATATATCATACCAACACTCTTGAAACATGTATACAATGCCTATTTACCACTTCTTGGATATAGATTTTTGACACGCCCTACACACTAAGAGATTCATGAATGAAATGGGCCAAATTTGGGAGTTGATCTACTATAACCCACATGGTATCATATTTTTGAACCATTCCTGGGAGAACTTTGAAAAAATATATCTTAATGTTTACATATTTCCAAATAGGGATAGGTAATTACAGCAACACACCTAATGGTCATTAATGCTCTTTCCTAACCTGCTGACAAGTTAAGAATCTCAAATCAAACTCATCCACCTTCTTTTCCATACCAAACCACCATTACAATGCTTTAAATTCCTAATATATATTCTATATACTCTGATTCTTGAATGGTGGTAAGCATAAAAAGAAGTTCCTGACAAGACATAGGTACGACCATCTTATTAATGAACCATAACATTGAACTCCCATATAGCATCTAGTCCTCAATGGTCTTCCTTCCAATGAGTTTTGACCTCATTAAAACACATTATTAATCAGATGTTTTTAACTCTTTAATTGTCTCAGGAAAATTACAAAAAAAAAATGAAACTAGAAATAAAATTGCAACATCCCCTTTATCTTCACATTCCAAATGCATGTCGGTTATCACTAACAAGAACATCCATTTTACTGAATCCTACTTTAACAAATGATAATATGAATTTCTTCTTAATTAATCTTCCACCTAATCACCTTTACCCATTGCATACATCAATCTGAATTCAATCATTTGGGGATACACCATCCATCTTCATTTTCATAGATTCAAATATCTTTTTGAGAAAATATGTTTCTGGCTGCTATAATCTATAAACAATGAAAATTTCTCACCAAAGAGGTAATGAAACCATGTACTCCAAGAATTTACTAAGGTAGATAACTCAAAATAATCGTTTGGATAGTTATTCTCATGAATTTGTAACTATGATGATCTATAAGAAACCACATGATCTCCCTACTTGATAACAGACCCCATCCCAAATCCTAAATCATTACAATAAAACATGTACCCTTGTCTAGATTCTAGAAAAATAAATATTGGTGCCCATGTAAGGAAAAATTTAATCTCACGAAAATTCCTCTGACATTCCTCATTCCATTGGAAAGTAGCATTATTAATCATCAAATCCTTCATTGATGAGGACATTAGTGAAATTATGAACAAATCGTCAATAGAAACCATCTAAACGATGTAAACAATGTATCGTGAGGAATTGTTTTGGTGGTTTCCAAGATATAAGAGATTATATCATTTATAGACCAATAGAAACATATTTTTCCAATATTATATCACCAAGAAAAAAAACCTATTGTATCCATCAATCACACATTGATGGGTTATAATAAATATAATGATCCTGCAACATTTCCAACACTTTTACAATGCATTTCTCATGAACATACATTGTCATTAAATACACCAATATGTTATCCACAAACACCACTAAAAAAGAATCTAGATACCTTTGAAATATCTTATACAACAATTAAAAAAATATTTTTTTTGAATTCATACGACCGTAATGATTAACACATATTCAAAATGGTCATATAAACTCCTGAAATCAATCTTTGGAATATCCTCCTTCCAAACCCAAAATTGGCGATATCATGATTGAAATTCAATCTTAGAGAACCATTGGTATTCTTTGAATTGATATAAAATATCATCAATGTGTTTAATGGGATACCTATTATATATCCTAACTTGGTTATGCCTATGACAATCTACACACAACTCAAGAGTTCTATTTTCCTTTTTGACAAATAAAACTGCTCCTACCCATAGATATGATATTGTCTACACGAGAACATTTCTTTCCATCTCTTCCAACTAAACTTCTGTTTCCCTTAATTCTATGGGTTCCATTCGATAAGATGGAAGTTAAATATGATTCATCCCCATAAGTAGATCAATCATAAAGTCCACTTCTAATATGGGTGGAAAACCTGATAAATTTTATAGAATGACATCTAGAAAGAGATTAAAAACTGATTTTTTATCTCCTCTATCAATTCCAAAGTCAACACATCCAACTTGTACGAGAAAATTCTGAATACTATTTCCTATAAGACCTTTTTATATGCCTTCTCAATCTAGTCTCTTTTAGACATATTTTTTTGGAAAACATCTTTCATGAAACTAATTATTCTGGTATAATAGTCAATATGTCCCTAAAATATTATCAACCAATTGATACACAAGATTATATCATATACATCCATATCAGACACTTAGAAATATCATATCAACTCAACTCCATCAATAGTTATAAAACACGCTCTATACATAAAAGTTTAATATTCTAATTGACTAAGAGGGGTTTACTGTTTCAATACAGAATGAATCATATCAAAATTTAAACTCAGAAAATCAAAATTACAAGAATAAATAAATGAATGATATGCACTATAATTAAAAAATTATTTCATAAGGATGGAATTCAAAATAATCATACCTCACACCATCAATTCCCTAGATTAATCATCCATGATAACTTGATCAGCTCTATAAAAATGCTTACTCATTGCAATTTGATCCTTATTTCCCTATTAAGATTACCATTGTTGAGGAGTCATGGTATTCCTATAATCCCTACGTCTAGATAGGTTCTTTTAACAAGAGGTATTTTCATTCCATCTTCCAATTAACTAATATGATTTCTGTGACACATGATCTGTTTCTTGAAAAAATAACCTTGGATCGCTATGACAAATATTTTTTAAACATTCCCCAACTGGTTTCAATTGTGACATTATCTATGTGGTACCATAATATATCTCTTAATGTTGTCCAAAGAACAACACTGGAAACATCCTGACATTCTAAAGGGTTTTTTAGGAAGGTATACTAATCAATCCATCTAGTTCTAAGCCATACTCCTACCTTGGAAATTGGTGTCCCTCTTTCTCTTTCTCCCGACATTATAGTTTTCATCATTTCCTATACATAACAACATTCTCCCTCTACCCATAACTCCAAATATATCTCTTTCTACCACTATCTATCTATTTATCATCACTATATAGTATGATATTGAATGAATGGAATTCTTTGAGTCAGTATCCGACATCAGCCCCGATTAAAAAAATCATTCCTTCAAGGATTCACATTTAGCAACATCAGGTGAAAAGATGACTAAAATCTTAACTTTACATACATATTTTTTCACTATTAAGACCTCCTATTTCATGGTCAAAAAAATATTTTTTTCATCATTTCTAAGTGTATGAGGATATAATTTTTTTTGAACAGCTCCCCACATTCCTCTCAGGTGATGCCTAGGTCAAATTTAGCATGAAATGATAAATCCTATTATTGGTGGGTAAGATCCTCAATCATATAAGTTATCAACTTGAATTCCAAATATATTAGTGTGCCTATGAAATTAGATATATTATTTATCTTATTCAGCCACACATCTACCATTTATAGACCTAAATCAGATAAAAAGATGGGTGGGTACTTCTTTTTGAACTAGACAAAATGATCCACTTATGTTGGTTCTTCCCTCATGTTTCCTCTATCCATAGCCTGAAAGGAATGAACTGTATATTGGACTAGTTTTTTGTTCACCTATGGTTCAAGTGTAGCCACATTCTCTGTAGCTTCCTCTGATTGGTTTCTATAATGTATACTATGTTCCATTTTCTAAAACCTCTATAAAAATCACACTTTATCAACTGAATGATTAAAATTTTTAAATTATATAACATCACATATCACAATAGTTCTTTCTAAAATTCAACATTTTCCACATTAAACAATTTTTTAAAATTTTACCATTCTTTTGAAAATCAGACCATTGTCAAAATACCACATTCACACCATTTTCAAAATCTAAAATTTTAATAATCATTTCATTAAATTTTAAAAATAAACATTTTAGTACCAAATCATAAATAATTACTTAAAATGAAGTATGTAATCTTAGTGGGATGTCATTTTTAAATGATTTTTATGATCATCTAATTAGATAAACCTGTGAAAAATATATCCTAATACCTATAGCTATCTCTAAAACACATATGTATCCAAATACCTGTTGACTTGAAGTTCAACATAAAAAATCTCGTTATGTCTTTTTATGCACTATATTTCATGACCTGAAAACCCTACTCTTTTCTACCATCCAACTCGAGGATTATACTAGAACAATTTATCAACTCCAAGAATGAAAACCAATACAAGTTTTCACAAGAAAAGTGGGAAAACCAATACTGATATCATCTTCCAAAAGTGCTGAACAAACTGATACCACGTGTAACATCATTCCCCTCCTCACTGGCTTGTAGGGTAGTGGAACGTCACATGGATGTAACCATCATTCCCAAGGCACTAATCACTTTAAATAAATACAAAGGACTTCAATGCTAGTGGGGGATGAATTTACCTTTGAGAAAATAAAAAAACTAAACAAGAAATTCAAAATCAAAGTACCACTACATGATTCAAGATAATAATACAAAACAACTCAAATGAATTCCATTAATATCAAAACCAAACTAAATTAAGGTACCACAACAGAAGACAAGTAACATTAATGTAAACAATGGAAGAAAAAATAGACAATACCAAAGACTTCAAATATATAAATCCATAGATCTAATATAAGGCCCCGGCCTTAAACCTTACTTAATCTTGAGTTATTACAAGATTACACATTGAGGGTCTTTTCAGGTTTAGAGTTTTAGAGAATTAGATCATAAAACATGCATTACATTCCACATTTAAAAAAAGTGGTTACATAAAAGATAGTATTCATTTTTTTCCCATCAATGGAAACATATTTAAAATAAAACATGGATTATTTCTTGACACTTCCTTGACACTATCATCATATCATGTACCTTTCCCTTGACCTGTGAAAAACATTTCAAAAAAACTTGGGATGAGCATAAAAAGCTCAGTAAGGGTTATAAAAATATGGAAAGGAAACATGAGTTCATATATACATAAGAATGAAATCATAATTTACCCATAAAACACAAGGACTTTAACTTACCTCATCAAATCATGAATAAATCATAGAAATCATAAGACATAAAAGGTAACTTAAGGCATTCATAACATTCTTACATAGGGAGTAACCCTCTTGGTTACATTTGGAATACCCACCACAGTATATTCCCTAAATCTCTTCGGAGAAACCTTAACGTTTCACTCCTTCGGGTTACCCAATGCATTGGAGAGCTATATCGGGCTCACCTTCCCTTAGTTTATCACGGAACCACCCGTTTTCCTAAAAATGCCCAAGAACCATAAAAAAAACGTTTCACATAAAAAATTCATAAAGGAAACATAACATTTCCACATTTCAATTATAATATAACATTTTTTATATTGGAATAATGAATCCATTCAAAAAGAAACCATTTCCAAAACCATTTAAAACATTTAATAAAGAGATTTTTGAATCAAAGTGTCCCATACCACCTTGAATATTTTAAAATTTTAAAATACTAATATCCATATAAATAAATCCTTAAAACCATTTTTAAAACATGTATATTAATAAGAACAAATAATTAAAACATTTAAAGAGATATTTTGGTTAAAGGGGTTTTACCACAATTAGAGACACTTGAATACAATAATTGAGGAAAAATATTTAGTCAGAACATTATAATATCATGAGAATAAATCGATTCATGATATAATATTCCAAAGGACAGTATATACACCATATAAGAGTGAATTGGTGCATAACAGCAATGAAGTCTCAATAGAAATGTCAAATGTGATGAAATCCCTTATAAAGAAGGTATCCTTAAATTAAAGATAAATCAATCTCAAAATTATGTGTGAAAAATATAAATACACCCAATATAAGTGGATATTAAGTTTAAAACAATAAAATTTCAATCACACATATTCAAAGGATGACATATTCAATAACTACATGTTGAACCCAAAGAAATCGAAATTGGGTTAAAAAGTTCCCTTGGTAAAATTCGACAGCCTAACGGCATCACTTCAAAATTCAGAAAATGAGTTGATGAGAGATAAAAAGGGCATCTAATCACTTGGAAATAAAATTTTCATCAATAAGGATATAAAATAACATATCCCAACGTAATAGTATTTGAATTAAAATACATAACAAAAGAAGTGTTTTAAAAAGTGGAGGGTGAAAGGTCCCCTTACCGAGTTGGGTAACTTTCGAAACGTAGACCCCATGGAAGAGGGGTCATACAATGAAGATGTGAACACCCATAAATGAAATTATACCACACAAAGTGTATAATAATGGGCATTACATACAGAAATCATAGGAAATTGTGGCAAATGTATCATAAATGTCAAGGGAATAAAAGTGAGATGAAAAATCCCTTACGAAAACTCGGCAGCCTAATGGCACCACTTAAAACATCAAAATGGATTGATGAGAGGGAATAAGGTCTCTCATAATATGAACATAAAAATTACAGTAACAGTAATATAAAATAATATCCCAATAACAAGAAAGATGATCTTTAAAAGGAATAACAGAAAAGAGTGTACTTTAAAAGAAAGAGAGGAGTCGGATCCCTTACCTCAAGTCCAACTTGTCTTGTTCGTTTCTTTATATTCATAAATAATAAACATTGGTCAATTTCTAATTGCCTAAGAACCTCCTTTAAAGATTATTATTCAGTTAATATCACATATTATAATGTTATAATAATTGTTTAATAATGTTAGTTCATATCAGACGTTTTTGCCAATGTTTGGTACATGAGTCAAAAATGAACTTGTTTGAAAAATGATTGTCCATGTATTTATAAGTAAATAATTTCAAGAATAGTATTAATGATTAAAATATCTTATATATCCATTAAATATTCATTTTATACTATTCCATATCATTTGGAGATAAAAAAAAGAAAAGCATCGTTCATGGAGACGGTAGGTCGTACGTACGCATGAACGCTACTTTTATTTTTTTCTTTGTCATATTAACGGAATTAAAAATAAATGATATAAATATATATATTATAATTACAGTATAATATATATGTTATATAGGTCACATATGTTCATTAATTGCATTCTTTATACATTCCATGTATTGCATGTACGAGTCACATCACTTGAGGGGGCGGTAGTCCACACTTCCTCATATGAAATTATCACATTTACACAACATGAAAACAATAAAGGTATGGTTTAAATATAAAATACAGAAGCATATAGTAAACATAAATACCATATATATCATATATAAATTACAGTGACATCATAATGGCCACCTTTAAAGGTGTTGAAAGAATATTGAACAACCATCGTTTCGTGAGGCAGAAAATTGCCAACCACAGAAACAGTATGTTATTTAACCATTAGATGAAGGTTTGAGTAAGTGTAGCTCAAATTATTCTTATAAAAACATCCTAGTATATTTACTATACTAGATTTGTTACAAAATAAATGAATAAAAAGAGTTTAGGGGGTTGGAGAAGCAAAATAAAACAAAAGGACACAAGTGAAGACATTACCTTAAAATCGGTTAACTCCCATTGGTTTGAGCTCAAAGGATTCCTTGGAAAGACTTATTCCCAATGTGAGGGTTCAAGGAGTTAGTGAGGGATGTGCAGAGGAAAAATGGGCAGGGTTTGTCTAAGCCAAAGGCTTTGTAAGTGTGGGTATGGAGGTAGAGGTGCGGGCCTTTTATAAGAGGAGAGGAGGGTAACTCTTGAAAAGTAAAGAAATGTTACATTATTTTAGAATGCGTTTAGGATTTTAATGGTCCCACATTGATGTGTTTAAATGATAATGTGATAAGGGTTCTAAATACACTCATACAATAGGTTTTGGACATGTGTAGGGCTTAGATTTTACAATATCTTTCCATTTTATTTAAATCGTTAAATAATGAGGACATCGCTGCATCATCATGATGTCATAACTACTTTATTTTATTTAATGTCTAAAAATTATAAAAAAAATACTATGATGTAGGAAATATTTTTATCTTTCCATTTAATATTTATAGTCAAAAATATGACTTGTATAACCCCATGTAAAAATTGTTTTAGTAAAACATATCATGTTTGTGTCATTTTTTACTTTAACATTAAATAAAAAGGTATTTATGTCATTTTCCAACCAAAGTGGCTCCATGGGGTCCCCAAGTTGACCCATGGATTGTCTTGGTCGGCCATGACACATCCAATTAGGGTAGGACATGTTTCTAGGTCATTTCATTTTATTAAAACATTATTCTTACCTTAAACTACACTAATTACCTCTAATCGCGATTAAAAACTTAATAAGTTACTATTCACCAAAAAATTATTTTAATCCCATTGAACCACATTTTACTTCTTAATGACAACCATTTATGTTGGATTTTTGAAATTCAAAACACAAATATGGAAAAATTTCATTTAAATGGAAAAATCAGTTTTTATAAGAACCACTTAATGGTTTCACTATTCATCAAAAATTGATGTTTTTCAGAAAATTACCAAAAGTTCACCCTATGATATATATTCTATATTCCGAATTAAAAAATAATTTCTATTTTACAAAATTCGAAACATATAAGTTGCATTAATTAATTTAATAATTAATTCCCGCTTTCAAAACAAATAGCGTGTTTTTATGAAACAAAAAGTATTAAAAGATTGACACTAGTTTAAGTCCGATTTCAAAGTGAAATTAATTCCAATGACCACCATTGGATTTAATGGTAATAATATATTCTAATTTCACTTTAAAACCAATTCAAAAGACAATCTAATCATATAAATAAATTAGATTATAAAGTGGTTTTGAATTAAAATACAACATTTTTCACTATTCATTAAAAATGAACTTTATCGGAAAGATTCCAAAAATTTACACAATGTCAATTTTGATGTCCCGATTTTAAATAATAATTTTATTTTGTCAAATATAACACATAAAATTGTCAAAAATTGTATTTAAAAGAGGTTCACCTTCAAAAAGCGGTTAGTTGACCTTTTAAAGAATATTAGAATGTCTACGCTTAAAATTGGATTCATTCGAATTTTTAACCCTCTAACATTTATTGTAAAGAGTAAAAATATTTGACAAACATATATAATAATTTTGTAGTTATTTCTGTTCATTCCCGCCATTACAATGGCTTGGCGTTAACCACTATTTAAAATAATATTATTTTATTATTTGAGTGCAACGTAAGAGTCCCAAGAAACTCGTTGTTGCATATTGGGTACGCCATCGAGCATAGCATCCCCTTTAAAGTAATATTAATATTTTATTCACAAATATGGATAAATATAAAAATGTCATATTCTTTATTTAACTGGGGTGTTACATCCTTCCCCCCTTTTGGGAATTGCTTCCTCGCAATTTTAAAATTGGACTTGGAAACATCCTTGAAAGTCCCACATCGGAACAAGAGTCGATAAAACAATCACTTTAAAATAAAGAAAGACAAGTACAGAGGTAACTCAAGTTAACGCATACTAGGATTCCATGTAGGAAAACATGGACATGGAGGAGAAAACATAGGGTCATGTTCTGATGGAGAGTGATAGAAAACATGTTTAGGAGAAAGTTAACCACAAGAAAATCACAAACTTGGGATGAGTTAAACGGTATTAGATTCCCTAGTAGGAAAAGTTAATAGACAACATTTTTGTTTTAAGTTACTTTTTATTGAGGTATTTATTCATAAGGAAACATAATCACTTATAATATTGACTTTCAACTTTTATTAGATTGCTTACACAAACTCATATTTTCTCTAAAATACGAGTATTTAGGAAGACTTGTTCGCATTAAGAGTACTATAATCAATTTATAGAGAATCACCGAATCCACAAAAGAGAACTATATACTTCCCATGTCTTTAGACTCTAACTAAAACCAAAACCAAAAAGTTTAGTACAAGATCAGATAATCCAGAAAAGTATAACCCTTTATAAAAAGAAAATCTATTCTTAATCTCCAAAATTTGTCCAACAAAGCCCAAAGTTCAACGAGGACCATTCGATAAACAATTGTCCATAAAATTCTACAAAGTAGACCAAACTAAGATTGAAACCCAAATATTTGAAGGATTTAATCACACAGTCTTCCAAGGTACAAATTAACTGTTACCTCCAAATAACATCAGTTGCTCTTAAATTCTCATATTGAAAAGTAATTAACCTAATCAGATATCCTCAATGATAGGTTAATCATTTCCATAGATAACCCAAAATAAACATACTCTTGATTCCTAAAATCATCTAACTAAAAAGAATTATTCAAAATAACTAGGGACTTCACGAAGTCTAGTGGTAGGAAATAAATACCAGTCGCACTTTGGTTGTGGGTTCGATTCTCGCAGCTTTGTCTGACGCGACGGGTTGTCACACGGTCTGCGTGTTGTCCATCTTCCAAAACTGTATAATTCTTAAAAAAATTCCCCAAAATGAGATAAAATCTTCAAAAATAATCATAATATCTTTTAACCACAAATTTATCTCATGCCTTTCATTTTCCATCATATAATAACCCATAATTACCTCAAAAGTAAGGATCATATAAACTCTAATGGTTACCTTTATAATTATTACTTGAACTTCCACATCGATTAGTCATCTTGTACATGATGCATTACAGATCATACAAAGGTACAAGTGGTTGATCATAACTCTTGGATAGTTGGTTTAAAACAACCATCAGTTCCCTTGTTGAATCCCCCATTTCATCCAGTCTCTTAATCAGAGAACCACCACAGTTTCCTTAAAACCTATTGTCACTTTGGTGCCTGCTAGATCCAGCCATTTACTAAAACCAAAAAGGTCAGTGTGAGTATATCAACAAAACCATCATGTACTAATGAGGAAGGTAAACACTAAGATATACTTACTTATTCACTTTATCTAAAAACTATGGCTTTTCTGAAATCCTAACCATTATGGTAATGTCACTTATGCTAAAAGAGTACCCTAACCTCTAAAGTTATCTAAACCGAACTTTGATTCCAACTATAAGTCCCTAGCCTTAAACCTTACATAATCTTGAGTTATTACAAGATTACACATTGAGGATATTTTCAGGTTTAGAGTTTTAGACAATTAGATCATAAAACTTGCATTACATTCCACATATAAACAAAGTGGTTACATAAAAGATAGTATTCATTTTTTCCCATCAATGGAAACATATTTAAAATAAAACATGGATTATTTCATGACACTTCCTTGACACTATCATCATATCATGTACCTTTCCCTCGACCTGTGAAAAAAATTTCAAAAAAAACATGGGATGAGCATAAAAAGCTTAGTAAGGGTTATAAAAATATGGAAAGGAAACATGAGGTCATATATACATAAGAATGAAATCATAATTTACCCATAAAACACGGTCACTTTAACATACCTCATCAAATCATGAATAAATCATAGAAATAATAAGACATAAAAGGTAACTTGAGGCATTCAAAACATTATTACATAGGGAGTAACCCTCTTGGTTACATTTGGAATACGCACCATAGTATATTCCCTAAATCTCTTCAGATAAACCTTAGCGTTTCACTCCTTCACGTTACCCAATGCATTGTAGAGCTATATCGGGCTCACCCACCCTTAGTTTATCACGGAGCCACCCGTTTTCATAACAATGAACAAGAACCATAACATAAACTTATCAAATAAAACATTCATAAAGGAAACATAACATTTCCACATTTCAATCACAATATAACATTTTATTATATTGAAATAATGAATCCATTCATAAAGAAACCATTTCCAAAACCATTTAAAACATTTAATAAAGTGATTTTTGAATCAAAGTGTCTCATACCACCTTGAAGCTTTTAAAATTTTAAACCATTAATACCCATATAAATAAATCCTTAAAACCATTTTGAAAACATGGATATTAATAAGAACAAATAATTAAAACATTTAAAGCGATATTTTGCTTAAAGGGGTTTTACCAAAATTAGAGACACTTGAATACAATAATTGAGGAATAATATTTAGTCAGAACTTTATAATATCATTAGAATAAATGGATTCATGATATAATATTCCAATGGACAGTATATACACCATATAAGAGTGAATTGGTGCATAACAACAATGAAGTCTCAATAGAAATGTCAAATGTGATGAAATCCCTTATAAAGAAGGTATCCTTAAATTAAAGATAAATCAATCTCAAAATTATGTGTGACAAATATAAATACACCCAATATAAGAGGATATTAAGTGTAAAACAATAAAAGGTCATTCACACATATTCAAAGGATGACATATTCAATAACTACATGTTGAACCCAAAGAAATGGAAATTGGGTTAAAAAGTTCCCTTGGTAAAATTCGACAACCTAACTGCATCACTTCAAAATTCAGAAAATGAGTTGATGAGAGATAAAAAGGGCATATCATCACTTGGACATAAAATTTACATCAATAAGGATATAAAAGAACATATCCCAACATAATAGTATGTGATTTAAAAGACATAACAAAAGAACTCTTTTAAAAAGTGGAGGGTGAAAGGTCCCCTTACCGAGTTGGGTAACTTTCGAAACATACACCCCATGGAAGAAGGGTCATAAAATGAAGATGTGAACATCCATAAATGAAATTATACCACAAAAAGTGTATAATAGTGGGCAGTACATACACCAATCAAAGGAAATTGTGGTAAATGTAGCATAAATTTCACGGGAATAAAAGTGAGATGAAAAATCCCTTACGAAAACTCGGCAGCCTAACGGTGCCACTTAAAACTTCAAAATGGATTGATGAGAGGGAATAGGGTCTCTCATCATATGTACATAAAAATTAAAGTAAGATTAATATAAAATAATATCCCAATAACAATAAATATGATCTTTAAAATGAATGACATAAAAGAGTGTACTTTAAAAGAAATAGAGGAGTCAGATCCCTTACCTCAAGTCCAACTTGTCTTGTTCGTTTCTTTATATTCCTGAATAATAAACTTTGGTCAATTCATAATTGACTAAGGACATCATTTAAAGATTATTATTCAGTTCATATCACATATTATAATGTTATAATAATTGTTTAATAATGTTAGTTCATATCAGACGTTTTTGTCCATGTTTGGTACATGAGTCAAAAATGATAGTCCATGTAGTTATAAGTAAATAATTTCATGAATATTATTAATGATTAAAATATAATATATATCCAGTAAATATTAATTTTATACTATTCCATATCATTTGGAGATAAAAAACGAAAAGCACCGTTCATGGAGACGGTAGGCCGTACGTACGGATGAACGCTACTTTCATTTTTTTCTTTGTCATATTAACGGAATTAAAAATAAATGATATATATATATATATTATAATTCCAGTATAATATATATGTTATATAGGTCACATATGTTAATTAATTTCATTCTTTATACATTCCATGTGTTGCATGTACGAGTCACATCACTTGAGGGGGCGGTAGTCCACACTTCCTCATATGAAATTATCGCATTTACACAACATGAAAAGAATAAAGGTATGGTTTAAATAAAAAATACAGAAGCTTATAGTAAACATAAATAGCATATATATCATATATAAAATACAGTGACATCATAATGGAAACCTTTAGAGGTGTTAAAAGAATATTGAACAATCATCGTTTCGTGAGGCAGAAAATCACCAACCACAGAAACAGTATGTTCTGTAACCATTAGACGAAGGTGTGTGTCAGTTTAGCTCGAATCCTTCTTATAACAACATCCTATTATATTGAAGATACTGTAGTTGTTACAAAATAAATGAATAAAAATAGTTTAGTGGGTTGGAGAAGTAAAATAAAACAAAAGGACACAAGTGAAGACATTACCTTAAAATCGGTTAACTCCCTTTGGTTTGAGCTCAAAGGCTTCCTTGGGAAGACTTCTGCCCAAAGTGAGGCTTCAAGGAGTTATAGAGGGATGTGTAGAGACAAACTCGGTAGGGTTTGGCCGAGCCAAAGGCTTTTTATGTGTGGGTAAGGAGGTAGAGGTGGGGGCCTTTTATAAGAGGAGAGGAGGGTCACTCTTCGAAAATAAAGAAATGTTACTTTATTTTAGAATGAGCTTCAGATTTTAATGGTCCCACATTGATGTGTTTCGAGGATAAGGTGATAAGGGTTTGAAATACACTCATCCAATAGGTTTTGGACATGTTTAGGTCTTATATTTTACATTATCATTCCATTTTATTTAAATCGTTAAATAATGAGGTCATCGCTGCATCATCATGATGTCATAAATAATTTAATATATTTAATGTCTAAAAATTATAAAAAAATATTATGATATAGGAAATCGTTTTATCTTTCCATTTATAATTTATAGTAAAAATATGACTTGTATAAACCCATATAAAAATTGTTTTCGTAAAACATCTCATGTTTGTGTCAGTTTTACTTTAACATTAAATAAAAAGGTATTTATGTCATTTTCCAACCAAGGTGGTTCCATGGGGTCCCCAAGTTGACCCATGGATTGTCTTGGTCTGTCATGACACATAAAATGAGGGTATAACATGTGTCTAGGTAATTTCATTTTATTAAAACATTATTCTTACCTTAAACTACACTAATTATCTCTAATAGCGATTAAAAACTTAATAAGTTACTATTCACCAAAAAATTATTTTAATCCCATTGAACCACATTTTACATCTTAATGACAACCATGTATGTTGGATTTTTTAAATTAAAAACACAAAGATGGAAAATTTTCATTTAAACGGAAAAATCAGTTTTTATAAGTACCACTTAGTGGTTTCACTATTCATCAAAAATTAAAGTTTTTCAGGAAATTACCAAAAGTTCACCCTAAGATATATTTGATATTCCAAATTCAAAAATGATGTATATTTTAAAAAATTCAAAACATATAAGTTTCATTAATTAATTTAATAATTAATTCCCGTTGTCAAAACAAATAGCGTGTTTTTATGAAACAAAAAGTATTAAAAGATTGACACTAGTTTAAGTCCGATTTGAAAGTGAAATTAATTCCAATGACCACCATTGGATTTAATGGAAAAAATATATTCTAATTTCACTTTAATACCAATTCAAAAGATAATCTAATCATATATATAAATTATATTAAAAAGTGGTTATGAATTAAAATACAACATTTTTCACTATTCATTAAAAAATGAACTTTATTGGAAAGATTCCAAAAATTTACAAAAAGTAAATTTTGATGTCCCGATTCTAAATAATAATTTTATTTTGACAAATATAACACATGAAATTGTCAAAAAAATGGATTTAAAAGTGGTTCTCCTTCAAAAGGTGGTTAGTTGACCTTTTAAAGAATACTAGAATGTCTACGCTTAAAATTGGATTCATTCGAATTTTTAATTATCTAACATTTATTGTAAAGAGTAAAAATATTTGACAAACATATATAATCATTTTTAGTTATTTCTGTTCATTCCTGCCATTACAACAGCTTGGGGTTAACTACTATTTAAAATAGTATTATTTTATTATTAGAGTGCAACGTAATATTCCCAAAAAAACTCGTTGTTGCGTATTGGGTACGCCATCAAGCATAGCTTACCCTTTAAAGTAATATTAATATTTTATTCAAAAATATGGATAAATATAAAAATTTCATATTCTTTATTTACCTGGGGTGTTACATCTAAACATGTTCTACTATCCGACTCCACAAAACAACCCAATTATCAAGAAGCACCATTAAGGAAGTGTGATACTTTATCTTTTCATATGTCCCAAAAAACTATTTGTAAAAGTGCCAAAGTGACAGTGCAAGGGTGAGTAATGTATCTCATTAGGATTTCCCCAAATAAATTTCCTACTAATGCCACTATGATAGAAAATGGTAGCACATTTGTATAAAATAATTTATATAAAATAATTCCAACAATTTATTTCCAAATATCAAATAATTTCCAACATAAAATATTTTTACGAGACCAAAACCATTTTCCATGGAAAGCACCAAACATGTCATTAACCATTTCCGAATTCTGATTTCGGAAGTAACCATTCCATTCCATATAAACACACTCTCTATCTCTCTCTTAACCACACAAGCATGGTGTTCCCTTTGATAGTGGAAATTCACATCCATAACCTTTCCATTTGATAGTGGTACTTTAGGACCATTTTCCATCGAATTCCACACATGATTAACCATTTCATCCAGTCACATACCAAACCCATAGTTTCCAAAATATATCAATAAAATCATCCATTTATTGTAAACACTTTTCCATTTAACAAATCCAAATAACCATTTTTGAATCATCTTTTTATCACCATGTTTACAAATTCAATTTATACCAAAACACCAAATTTTTAGAATTACATTAACTATCACAAAATAAGGTTTCCATAAACCAATATTGAAATAATTTTACAATAAAATTCAATATATTCAGCATATTTGAATGTAATCCATCGTTTTCTAATAATATGAGTTTATAGTGAAGCCACCTACCTTGATAATTATGGAGAAAATGAATAATGACATGAAACTGCCCATAAAAATGGGACGAATCTCTAAAAACCTACAAAATATCTCTCCCCCTAACATAAAAAAGGAAAAATATAACCATTATTAGAATAAAAAACCACAGATCTATTAGAAGTTGACTAGATTTAGGAAACATAGAGAGGGAAGAAGGTATATCTATGAAAAGCCAAGAAAAAATACAACAAATGTGGACATACCAAGGTAATTGAGATTCAATACTCCATGAAATTCCTACATTTCAGTTGTTATTCAATGGTAAAAAGTCCCAAATCCTTTAGGATTAATAATATATTAGTTATGGATAAAATATAGGAAAAATGAGGGGTTAAAACTTACTCCGAAACATGATCCACTTTTTTGGATCTTCTTTTTAAACCATACACAATTAGTCAAACAGTTTTCTAAATTGTGCACTAACTATATGGTAGCCTCTAACTTAAGGATAACTCTTCATAGTTGGATTACATGGTTAGACAAATCATGTTCCAACAATGAAAAATTCCACTATCCTAATTTTCATGATTTCCCTTTAGTGGTTTCACGGTTTGTTCAATCCATGTGCCTAACTATGTGCCTTCCCCTTAGACACTATCTCATTGTAAATGGATTTTTGTAGTAGTTTCACAATTTCCACTAACCATACACCAATCTTGAATCTTTTAAAACGTATCAAAAACATTGTAAAATTATTCCAAAACATCTCAAACATCATCCAAAATTTTTACATACAAATATAATAATAAATAAAGTGTTACTTTCTTGAAATCATGGGTTCTACAACTAGAATTGAGATATATTACCTCAGTGGTTAGAACTCACATTTCTTCAAAACATGAAAATGTTAAAACATAAATGACCCTATATATGGTAGGCACAAATAGTTATTCATAACCATTCAATAATAATGTGTAACTACTAAACTAGAATTACCTTATGTAATAATAATAAACATGGTTGTTATTAATCTTGAACCAACTATGTAGTATTCATGTGGTAAATAATGAAATAGATATATACTAAAGGTTAATATTTACTGTTACTTTTCCCCATATTCTAATTATGTATTGATCACTGTAAATGACTATCACTATGTAAGAGTAGTCTACGTGTTTACTAATAATCATGTGGAATTCATTTAATAATCATTATCTAAAAAAACTACAATAATTTCAATTTTTTGATCAATAATATTCAAAAATTTAAAATAAATCATAATTATAAAATTTACCACACAATAGTGACATGGGGGTGTCGTAAGGGTGAAGGTAATTACATATATGTTTTTTTGAATAGATATGTACGATGTCTTGATATAGACTAACTAATTTTTTTTATCCTTGAGGGACTTCTAGACCATATTCTACGAGAAGTTTCTACTAGAGACTTTGAGGGAAATATGGATCTTGAGTGTTCACACTACAAAAACAAACGGGGATTTGAATTATGAAGCTTGTTTCAAACTTTATATAGCTTAAATAATATTCCGCAACACTAGATAGGAATTCGGTAGTCATGTCTTGGCATTTTGAGGATGTTCTAATGTATGAAATTCTGGTACATGTGAATATTTGTCACATATCGTTTTTTAGAGGTTAGTAATTAGGCCCTCGTATCTAAGAGGATCTTCAATGTGGGTTATGCCTCTTGGTAATTGGATTCTATTAAATGGTCTAATAGTGGATCTTTAGGAAATATGATCCATCGATTTAAGGGTTTACACTTAAGGTGGTGATGGTTATAGAAACCAAATAGGTGGTTTATCTCCTCATCCTTGGGGACGTTGGTTGATGGGGTACTACTAGTATGGAAATCCCTGTCATTTTTAATCCCAGTGTCATCGATAGTTGATGGAGTGCAACCCTATGGGAAGATGCATCCCTTATAGTGGTATTATAGAAGATCCTAATGGTCTTCTAGTTATATAAGATCTAGTTAGACAAAGGTTTTATAAGCACCATAGTAATGTTATTGTTGGGGTTCTACTTGTTATTAAATCCATGGAAGAGGATGTAATGCCCAAGAGAATAGGAAATTCCATCAGTATAAGGATTATACATGTGGATTCAGGTATGAGGAGAATGATAAGTATCTATCTAGATACACACTATTAATATTACTTTTATAGAACATGATGTTGGGAAATTTTCCATTTTATAAATTGTTTAGTAGATTGTACTCCAAAATATTCTATATTCGATGCACATTACCCACATTCATCATTATTTTATCAGTTCAGTAATGGGATAGAGTAGAAAATAAAGTACCTAAATAGGTTTGTGTCTACTGATATTCCTCTGGGGTGTGATCAAATTGTATTCAAATGTGTTGGGAATACACTATCATGATTACTGGTTTTAGATTTCACATGGATTTCTTCAAGCTATAAATATCAAAAATTTATGCGATCAGTATAATGGATGGTTTAATTTAGTAATTAACCCAACTTTATTATTACCTCTTATGGGTATAGTTCTAATATACTAAGGGTGCTGGTTTTACCTATGTAAAAAAGTGGTATCTGCCGACAGGTTATTAGGGACATGTCCTTCAGTAGCTGGGTGGATTATGGTATAGTTTACTAGTAACATTTTGGATTAAGGGGGTGAATTATACCATATATTTATCCCCATAGTTAATTAGATTGAATATATATTTTTTGAATATTTTAAATGGTTTTCACATGACATGAATATTGGTGTCATTATTGTCCTTGATTCAAGTATAAATGATATATCTATTAAACCATATAGGATGGTACTTTTTGTGATTCAACAGTTGTGGTATTAACAAGAGTGACTATAAACGAATGGTTTTATTCCCTTTTAGATATCCATGGGGTAGTACAATATTATTTTCCAATAATTAAGGCTTTTCAATATTTTTTTATGTGGATTAATATAGGTTTAACACATTCATGGTCAAGTACCGATATCCCTTGACTCTTATTGATGGACTCTTTAACTAGTTGATAGGTTCCATTGTTTTTTTTAAGATTGACCTGAATTTTGGTAACCATCAACTACAATTGTGGTATTGTTCTATCCCATACTTTTATTTTAGTATTAGGTACAACTTATATAAATTTATTGTCGTATAATTCTATTTTATGAGCATTCTAGAAATTTTTATAGACCTAATAAAGAAGGTATTCTATCCTCATTTGGATTCATTATTGGTTTTGAAAAAAGATATTATCATATAATTCAAATCATAGGAGGACCGCATTTTCCATCATGATATTATATTTAGCATATAGAGTGGGAAGTATATTTATGTCAATCACTAGAAGGGTTATATTTGGATTAGATAATTTCATGTTTGGGGTGTGTGATATTAAAGGTGAGTATATCAACAGATTCCATAAAGGTTAATTGAATGGTATATTGAATGATAAAAAAAGAACATTTTTAAGATCCATTGATTCTTAGAATTTCAATTTCACTAAAAATGGTTCATTAAATAATTATACAAATTGGTACATAGATAAAGCCCCTAGACTAAAAGGGGGATGTTTAAGTACTAAGAATCATTCAAGAGATCCTTCTTAGAAATGAAATGAAGGATGAATATTAAGATGATCATAACCTTACTTGGTCTACATAATTATTATAAATTATATTATGATGTATTAGGATATAGGGTTAGATTGGTTCAGATGCAGGATGGGGATGTGGTAGCAAATGGATCCAAGAATGTAAGGCTGAATAAGAGGAATTATTAGAATCATGATTTGGATTTGGCAGTAGCCGTGTGTGCTTTGAGAAGATAGTGGAACTACCTTTTGGGTGAGCACTTATGTTGTATATAAACAATAAAATCGAAAAGTATATTTACATACATAATGATCCAAACCATATACAACCATGCTGGGATGAGTAACATTAGTTTTTCAACATTAAGTTATCCTAAAACCTTACGAAGGGGAAATTTTAGGTAGCATGCTGATTAAGAAGAATCTATCTGAAATGGTGTAGGAATTGAGTAATTATTGGAAGATGATGTCCCTCTTACCTATAACGTGTATTGATGTACAATATTTTTAGGGTGACATGAATTTGACATCGATAATCCTACCTCTTCACTTCTCGAGTGGGTTAAGGTGATCCATCTATTAAATTCTGACAATTTAGTAAAAAGAGATAATATATGTAGTGGGAAAATTACACCTGATTGGTCTCTTGATAGAGATGATCTTCTATTTTTATGAGGTTATTTTTTGGAACTGTTGAGAATATTTGAATAAATGGTATGGGATTTACATGCATCTATATGGGTTGTTCACCTATAGGTTACCAAGTTATATGATGAACTAGACAAATAATATTAGTGGTCCATGATGAAGAAGGATATTGTTGGTTATGTAACATGGGTCTCCACAAATCAATTTGTAAGGACCCAGAATTAAACATTACATAATAGAGGACATTTTACCATTCTAGGTTTCTGATAATAGATACATACATAAAAATTATTAGAGTTCTAGAAAAAATAAAATATAACAAAAAATGACTTACGCTAACACTGCAAACGAAGTGGATGCCATAGAAAAAACATTCTGTGACCTGTGGAAAATCATATTAAAACAAAGCTTGATCACAAAAATTCCCAATAAGGGGTTTAAAAAACATTGAATAAATCATTTTTATAATTTTTTTACTATAATTTAATAAACAAATAAATAAATATAATTATTTAAAAATATATTAGAAATTTAGTATTGTTTAAAAATACTAGATAAATTTAGAATATTCTTACGTTCAAAATTGATTTAAAAATAATCTAGTGTTTTTATGAAAACAATACACATGATTATGATAACAAAACACTATTATAAGGTCACTTGAATCGCTGGAGGCTATCTGGGCCTACCCACTTAGAGAAAAATGGGTTCACTCCCCATTGACCTTCCATATTTACAACAACCAAGTGCATGATTTTTTTAGAACATTTTAAGCTTTATATACTTATTTATATATTTTAACTGGAGTTCTTGAAATCAAAAACATAATTCTGCATTGACTTACACATTTCAAAATATATAAGTATGTATGATAACCTTCAGAACACTTGCGAGTTTGGTTACTACCAAAACCCCTATTATATACATTTCATAAACTAGTGACATATTCCATCATTTTTTCATAAAATAGATTTTTAATAATTGATCGTAATAATTAATTATATTTATAACATAAAATTATAAACGAAACATTTAAATAAATTCACATCCAATGATATCCATGTAATTATTAATTTCAAAACTGATCCATATAATTTTATTTCAAACACGAACATAATTTACATGAAACGGATGCCGTTATAATTCATAAGCACATGGCCAAGATTATTTTAATTATCAGTGTCTATAATTTTAGTTTGACATATTTTCATTTTGTGTGAGTTGTTTATGATGATGTGAAAATATTATAACACGTCATTAGAAATTTCATCCATGGGTAAATTGAATGTAAGATCTTGTATAAGATCTTGATATTAATTTTAACCTATATGTATATATGATTTGTCTGTGCATCCAAATCATGAACTAATTCATAAACATGTCGATATATATATATATATAGACATGAAATTTTAATTAGTAAACATATTTTTTAAATAATTTTAGGTATAGTATTACATAATGAAATAAATGTACATATACTTGGAATTATAACATTATCTTTAATAATTTTAGAAAGAAAAAAAATCATTTAGATTTATAATATTTAAGATAGATTGTAAAGATTATAAGTACTCATATGATCATACACATAAATAGGTTCATTCATATTAATTTTAATTAGAGAAATCCCTCATATAACATGAAATCTATAATGGAAAATAATTTCAAAATAAAGATGTGGTTTTTTTAATATATACACAATTTACAAAATAAATAATATTTTCTTTAAATAATATAATAATCAAGTGTTTGAAGTAGAACTAGAATACCAAAATAATGTTAAAGAAATAAAAACAATGTATCCCTAAATATTAGATTCTCACAACACAATATAAATTATAAAAAAATAACCCTTACTTTATATATTCTGAGAACTAAATTCTTATATATATATATATATGAACATCTTAAAATAAATATAATTTTCTTAATAAAAATAAAGCCTTAGCATCATAAAAGTAAATCATAATTTAAAAAGATGAAACCCCTTACCTTGATTCTAATTCCTGGATACACTAAGCATGTCAGCAGATGTAGGGTATGCAATACCCTCAAAAACAAGTATACAGAAATTCAGAGGATAAAAAACACAAAAATCAAAACCCCAAAAGGAAGCACAGAATTCAACCATAGGTGGACAGATGAAAATGTGGTCACAAGTGTGTATAAATATATACACTCAATGAATATTACCCAGGAATATTTGTGGAAACAATTTTATTTAGTGAAATAAAATAAATCCCATGAGAGATCTGTTTCATACTAAAAAATTGAAGAAGCTAAATTAAGAAAATAAATATATGCATATTTCACAATCGGACTTAAAACAAACGATATTTGAAAAAAGTAACATAGTAATGTTAGTTAATAAATCATAAACAGGATAAAATAAATCATGGGAGGAAAAAAATATGTAGAAACCAAACGTTGACAGAATACTAAGAATGTGACATGTGGGGGGTCAGACTTAATTCGAGATTAATGACCAACATGCAAATAGATAGAAAGCCAAATTAGAAAAAATATTCAAAGGAAAATAGAAAACCCTCTTATCCATGATTCAATGAACTTGAACAGAGAACCTAACTTGCTGCATGGACAAACCCAAACTCGAGCTTGATCCATTCAAACCAACCTCGTTGGCAGCTGGTCTTTATTCTAGACCGCACAACATCAGTGGTCGAACCATGATTTCCACTTCATTCACACCTTAAATCGATCAGATCTAAATAAAGCCGCATGAACCTGAGGCTGATCCTCCTTCCTATTGCACGACTTCTAACCCAGACACCCTGTGAAGACCATGTGACTATGATACACTCAAACCCTCTACAACAACCCAACTCTCCCTCTCTCCCACTTCACAGCACGACAATCCCCTGAATCTCAGACCCCAAAATACCATTACAGTATTCTCATTCATTTTTTTTGTCATTTCCTATTGAGTTTATTAGTATTTTACCTTTACCACTTAATTAATATTATATCATATTATTAATAACTTTTAAAAAATAGTCAAAATATTAAAAATGTTAATTATCTATTAAACTTATTTCATCAATACTTATCAAAATTTAAATGTTTTTATTACTAAATTATTTAATAAAACATATATTTATATATTTCATATTATATACTTATAATGTTATAAATTAAATTTATTGACATGAAAATAATTATTATTATAATTTTTTACAAAATATGTGTAATTTTTTTAAAAAAATTTAATATTACACACATATATATGATTTAAAGTAAAAATATGTGTTATTAAGAGATCATTTAAATATATACAATTTTAATCTTTCTATTAAAATGGTTATATTATATATTTATAATTTTATTAAACAATATTCCAAATGTTAATAATGATTTTTAAATCGTTAATCTAACAAAAAGATAATTTTACATCATATTTTTGAAAATATATAAAACCAATGAAATTAATCATATAATAGATTAAATAATTGTCCCCAAATCTATTATACATATAAATATTTATATATATACATATCATATTTTGGAAACAAAAAATAAAATTAAACATATTAGTATTATTATTATTTAAAATATTCGATAATAATTTGATAAAAATAAATTATGGTTAATAATAATTTCTGCTTATAATGAAACAACATTAATTTTTATTTATTATTTTAAATAATATCATCATAAAATTTTTTAAATTATAAATAAAAGCATTTAATAAAATATTTTTATAATAATACCATGGTTAGATTTTTGGGGATGTTACATTATTCCCCCTTCAATAGAATTGAGTCCTTGAAATTCATTTCATCATACTAAAAACAATTTTGACTTTCAATCTTTAGAATAAAAAAATATGGAACAAATAAAATTTAAAACTATACTGCTTAGACAAGAACATCTAATCTCTAAATTTTTCTAGACCGTTCCTTTGATTCCAAGTGTAATGACCTCGCCAAAAACATTACATAACAGACGACCTTTTTCTGATCTAGGTTTCAGGGAATAGATAGAAGCTTACAAAATATTATAGTTGCAACAAAAATAAAATAAAACAAACAAAAAAGTTAATGTGCACTAACAATGAAAGAAAAATGAATGCCTTCGAAAAAAACTCTGTCACCTATGGAAAATTATTTTAAAACAAGGGGTGCGGAAAAAATTGCCCAATAAGGGGTTTTAAAAAAAATTCAATAAATCATTTTTAAAGTATTCTATGAGAATTATTTAATAAAAAAACTAAGAAATGTCATTTTTTAAATACTATTTAAAATTTCATATGGTTTAAAAATAATGGATCATTTTAGAATATAATTACATTTAAATTTTCTTTAAAAATAATCTAGTTTTTTTAGAAAACAGTACGCAATATTATGAATTAAAAACAAAATTAAGTGGTCACTTGAATTGCTGATGGATGTGTGGTCCTACCCACTTAGAGAAGGATGGGTTCACTCCCCAATTACCTTCCCTATTTACAACATGCAAGTTCTAGATTTTATGAAAAAAATTTATGGTTGATTTACTTATGTATATATTTTCACTGGAGTTTTGGAAATTGAAAACATAATGTTTCATGGAATTAAACATTTCAAAATATATAATTATATATGTGAACATTCAGATACCTTGCGAGTTTGGTTACTACCAAAACCCCTGTCATAAAATTTTCATGAACTAGCGATATATTCCATCCCTTTTTCATGAAATACATTTTCCGTAATTGATCGAAATAATTAATATAGTTTATCACATAAAATTAAAAAGGAAACATTTAAATAAAATCACTTCCAATGATATTCATGAAATTTTTATGTTTGAAACTAATCCTTAAAATTTAAATTAATATATGAACTTATTTTATGTGAAATGGAAGTCGATATCATGCATAAGCACATGTCGACGATTATTTTCATTTGTGGCATCTATAATTTTAGTTTAACATATTAACATTCTATGAGAAATGTTTTTGATGAAAAAGAAATATTATAACATGTCATCAATCGTTTCATCAATTGGTAAATTTCATGTAAGATCTTATATAAGATCTTGATATTAATTTTAACCTATATGTATACATGATTTTTTTTGTGCATCCAAATCATGCACTAATTCATAAATGCATCGATATATATAGAATTGAAATTTTAATTAATAAACATAAGATTAAAATAGTTATAGTTATAATAGTACTTAACGAAATATATGTACATATGCTTGGATGTCTAACATTACCTTTCATAATTTTAAAAAGAAAACATTCATTTAGAATTTTAATATTTATGAGATATTAAAAAGACTATAAGTGCTCATATGAACTTAGACATGAAAATGTTCATACATATTAATTTTAATTTGAGAAATCCTTAATATAACAAGAAAACTCTAATGGAAAATAATTTCAAATTAATGATGTGGTTTTTTTAAAAATAAACTACGCTTGGAAAATAAATTTAATGTTCTCAAAATAAAATAATAATCATGTGTTTGAAGCAGCACTAAAATTCAAAAACGATGTTAAATAAATAAAATCAACATATACCTTATATAAGATTCTCAAAACATAACATAAATCATAAAAAAATACCCCTTACATTATATATTTTGAAAAATAAAATCATATATATATATAATCATCTTAAAAGAAATATAATTTACTTAATAAAAATAAATAGTTAGCATCATAAAAGTAAATAATAATTTATGAAAATGAAATCCCCTACCTTGATTCTAATGCATGGATACACTATGAAAGGAAGAAGAAGTAGGGTATGAAAAACCCTCGGCAACAAGTATAATGAAATTCATATGATGCAAAACACAAAAATAAAACAGCAGAAGGAAGCACAGAATTCAACCATATGTGGACAGAGGAAAATGGGTTCACTGGTGTGTATAAATATATACACTAAATGAAGCTTAACCAAGAAACTTCATTAAAATAGTGGTGATTAGAGAAATAAAACAAATCCCATGAGAGTTCTGATTCATACTAAACAAATGGAAGACGCAAAATTAACAAAATAACCATATGTATATTTCACAATCGGATTGAAAACAGACGATATTTGAAAAATTTAAGAAAGTAATGTTAATTAATAAAGCATAAATAGGATAAAATACAAAAATAGATGAAAAAAAGATACAGAGACCAAATGTTGACAGAAAATAGGGAATAAGATGTGTGGGGGTCAGACTTAATTCTAGATTAACGACAAACACAAAAACAGATAGACAAAAAAAACAGACAAAATATTGAAATGAAAATAGAAAACATTTTATCAATGATTCAAAGACTATAACATAGAACCTAACTATGCACGAAACAAAACACTAACCTGATCTCAATCCATTTAGGCCGAACTCATCGGCCGCTGGTCTTTATTCCGGACGGCCCTGCATGCACGGTCGATCCCTGATTTCTACTTTGTTCACGCCTCAACATCACTAAAACAAAATAGCATTGCACGAACATGATGCCAAGCCTCTTTCATGGTTGCACAACTTCTAACCCAATCACCCTTCGAAAACCTTACGACTACGATCAATTGAAACCCCTCGCGATGGCCCGACTCTCCCTCTCTCCCTCTTCACAATGTGACTCACCCCTGAAACTCAGACCCCCAAATCCCATTACAGGATTCACATTCATTTTTCTGTCATTTACTATTTATTTTATTATTATTATACCGTTATCACTTATTTAATCTTATATCATAAAATAATTAACTATTAAAAAAAATTCAAAGCATTAATAAATCTACTTATCTATTAAACTTATTTTATCAATACTTTTCTAAAATTAAAAGTTATTATTACTAAATTCTTTTATAAATTATATATTTATATATTTCATATTATATAATTATAATTTTTTAAATTAAGATATTAACTTGAAAATAATAATAATTATAATTTGTTACAATATATTTGTAATTTTTTTAAAAGGTTAATATTACACACACACACACATATATATATATATATGTTTTACTGTACCAATAATTTTTCTAAGTGATCATTCATATATGTAAAATTTTATTCATTTTATTATAATGGTTATATTATATATTTATAATTTTATTAAACAAAATTCAATATGTTAATAATTTTTTTAAAACATTAATCTTATAAAAAATAATAATTATACATCATATTTTATAAAATATTTAAAACCCATATAATTATTCATATAATAGATTAGATAATTTTCTATAAATCTAGTATACATATACATATATTTATATATATATATATATATCTTATTTTGGAAACCAAACGACAAATTAGACATATTAGTATAAATATTATTTAAAATATTCTATAATAATTTGATAAAAATAAACTATGTTTAATATTAAATTGTTCTTATAATGAAAAAACATTAATTTTAAATTATTACTTTAAAGAATACCATCTTATGTTTTTTTAAATTATAAATAAAACCATTTAATAAAATATTTTTATAAAAAAACATGTGTTTGATTTTATGGGCTGTTATAAATTAATGATGTTCAATCACTAGGGAGACTAATATATCTGTTAATATTTCCAAATTATTGAGTAGAAGTGTGAGAAATTGACCATATATTTTTTCATGCAGCTTCTAAAGATTTCCCTTGAGTGTTATGTGGTGTGGGTTATTGTTGACCAGTTGACCAAGGCTTCCTATTACCTTTCAACCAGAGTGGATTTACCTATTGATGAGTTGGTAAAGTTATATGTTCTAAATATAATGAATCTACAGGGCTCTTGATAAGATTTATATCGGATTGATATTCTTGTTTCACATAAAAACTTATTGGGATGGTTATAGATTTCACTTGATATATAGGTAATTTTGAGTACTTCCTACAATTTTCAGATGGATGGGAAGGCTGAGAGTACCATCTAGATACTAGAATATATGATTTGTTCATATGACTTTGATTTTTTTGGTTTCATGGGTGGGTCACATTTACATAGATAAATTTTACTCTAACAAAACAAATTATACGTCAATTAAAATGGAAGCCATGGAGGATTTATACAGAAGACCATACTAATAGCCTATATTCTAGTTATAGGAAAAGGAATCAAATAATACCCGAAATAGTCTATTATAGGATATTTTAGAGCATATCGCACTTATTAAGATGTGGTTAGAGAGTAATAAAAATAGGAATAGATAATATGTCAACTGATGGTGTTATCCATAATATTATGAGGTTGTTTGTTGAGTATTTCTATGTGTAACATCTATATTAGGTCAACATTATATTCAGAGGTAGGGAAAACTAACACCCAATTTCATGGGGCCATTTTAGATTAAAAATATTATTGGTATAGTGGCATACTAGTTAAATCTTTATAAAAATGTGGATTCCATATGAAATAGTTTGATGTATCTTAGTTCAAGAGATACCATCCTGATGCATCTTATGTGATCAATATCTACAATTTCAATCTTGATCTAGATGAATAATTCATGGAGTGTCTAGTTTATATAGTTTATTGGGGTAAGAATAATGGTTGTGGGAAAACAATTCATTTTGTATGAGAGTAGTGGAAGCTCATGGATATCCATTAGAAGATATGGGACTGGCAGTCTGAAATTTGAACCTAGTGGTTGTAGATTTTCATCGATGAGGATTGACGATGCTCAATGATTTAAATCAGGGAAGATAATCCATGTAGTGGGGAGGTTTTAATACCCTTTATTTTTTTGTTATGACTTGTATTTAATTTTTCAATCCTCAAGTATTTCATTAATGTTTGTAATGTCAAATGTGTCGGAGGATTCTAGAGAATCTTTTTTAGGAATTCATGGGTAATGTGAGGACTTCCATCTAAATATGAAAAGTCACATGTTACATGTAATGGAATAAAATTATATCAATGAAATTTCACTTCTTATATTTATTTAATATAGTATATTTCACATAAATTCACATATATAACACAATAAAAACTTTCAAAATTAAGAATCGATGAAGTAAGAGGTATTTCATGATGTTAAGGAACCTATATCGAGGAAACGGTAACTTGAACTTAGGAATAGTAATATTACCATTATGAATAGTAAACTATCCAAATTAATAGTAACCTCACACATGAAAGTATAAATAAAATTTAGGCATCTTATAAATGAAATTATATTATAGTGTGAGTAAATGAATATATTAAAAATTATTAATTAAGTGCTTGTGTTTTTGTAAGTCATAAATTTATAGTCAAAATTTTATAATTAATAAAATAACTTTAATGAATCATTAATTTAATATAATGTATTCATAAATTAACATATTTACATCTTATGATTTTAGTATAATTTTATGAGACCTTATTTAATTTTAAAATTGTTATAAAATCAGTTGCAAATTTAAAATATGTATTTTTTAGTAAATGATGTTTATAATTTTAAATTAAATAAATAATATTTGGAAAATTATTTTCATAAAATGGATTCCATTTTTTAATCCTAAATTTATATCTATGGTTAAGTTTATGTTATGGTATTTTTTCTAAAATATGTGAATTTTTAGTGAATAGTAAAATACAGTAATTTGCGGTATAAATACATTGTAAGTAAAATACACTATTACTAGAGTCATGAATAATGTAGGCCTTGTAATCTTGATCTTCCATTAATTATTTTCATATATTTAATGATAATTCTCAAACTATTCATAGATTTGATCCAAAATAAAAAAAGAATTAAATATTCAAAAATGACCGCTCACCTCCACTATAAATACCACCCCCACCACCACTTATCCTCACACCTATAAGACGATAAGCATTTCAAATTTCTACCAAATAGTCCCCTAAATACTCTACCCCAAGTATAGGTATCTTTTACTTAAAAATACCTTAACCAATACCCTTATGGAGGTTCTCATGGAGGAGTATTAAAGAGGTAAAATCCACTTCCTTTTCCTTTTAATTTCAATTCACGTTCTTTTATTTTAATAATTAATACTCACAACCTATGAAAAAATGAAAATAATGACTCTAATATAACATATATACAGTATTTATATAATTTTAATGTAATATCATTCCTCAAACTCTTTTCTCTCTCTCTCTCTCTCTCTTTAAATAAAATCGTCGTCTGTGATGGGATGATTTACAACCTTTTATGGATAATAGATTTCTATTATTCAATTTATCCTTCAAGGCCGGTAATGAATGCATTATTATGGTTAAAATATAATATAATATATGTATTAAAACATTTATTATGTTTTTTATGGAATATATTAACATAATACTAAAATAAAAAAATGAGTTCATTATGAACAATAACCGTCATAATAATCTAAATGATTATCACTAATTGTCTTATCTAATGATTCATCCTCATACTATATAAAAAAATTATATATATAAACATTTAAAATTCTTTATGTTATTTATTAACATATAATTTCAATTCTATAAAATTCTACCCATTCCACAAGAACTTCAATACTGATATACAAGTATACTAATCGTGAAAACCAAGGAAATGAACGCTCTCGAGAAATACAATTATATCTTATAACTCATAAAAAGCCATAAAAGAACTTAATAAAATTTAAATTAATATATTTAATTTATAATATGATATTAATTAACTAGTTAATGAATTTAATTTGTCTGTCCAGGAAATGAAGGTCATGTGCAGAACACATTCGATCATAAGGTAATATATTTCACCTTAACCTTCATTTTTTCCTTTAGGTTATTCTTTAACTATATTTACCCAAATTTAATTATTATTTACATTTTAGTACATATTCTATTTTGTTATATGTTTTTTAAAATCATATATCCATATCATCTCAGCTTTATTTTAAGGGTAATACATGTTTTTACAATGCTCATTTTTCAATTCTTCTTAATACGCAAGCCCGATTAAAGCGAATGACTCAAATTCATACTGATTTTCTAGTGCACAATATAATCTATTTTGAGACACCATTATTTTTATTAAATCATTCATTTTATTATGTAAAAACTATCTATGTTTACTTCTATTTTTACAAAAATACTTTTTGAAAAGAACTATTCTTTACGAAATAAAATAGAATTTCTCTCAATAATTCCATGATGATTTTATAAGACTACATTCAACTATTTCAACACCCTTGTTGTTTATCATTTTAAATTCAGATTAATATTTAATCATATATTGTAAAATATTTTATTAAATTACTTATTCTTAGTTAGAATATTGATGTACTATCTTGATATCATTCACTATATTACCCTGAATGGTTTAGGATTATGTTTACAGATTAGTGAAACTTATTTACATTTAATATGTTAGTTTCGATATAAATATATATGTTGATTGTGTTTAACCCATATAAAAACATGAACACATTGTATTTATTAAGTGTCATGTGGTTCCCACTATAGCCCCTCAGTGCATTGGTAGGTCCCATGAGACAAACTAGTTTGGGTATGGGCTAATGTCATCCACGATTATGTATGGTGTCTTGGTTAAGGCCTTGAGAGTATGTTTATGATGTATCTAATTATGAATTCCCTTATTATGATATTAGTATTTTATATTCCAATAAATTATTCAATGATAAGAATATCCATGGTTAAGTTTCATTCTCCTATTGTCATTTATATGAATTTATTCAATCATTTTTTGATCCTTCCATATTATGTACAAGTTTTTTCATTAATAGAAATTGATTTTAGTTATTAAAAATTCCAAATGGTTTATTTATATCATTATCTAAATTATTACCCTTATGGAGAATCAGATCAAACCCCTTTATTACATTTTATTTTCCCCTAGTATGAGAAGATGTATATTATGAATAACATGAAGGGATAATCTAGGGGTAATGGGAGTTTCAAATGGATTTGATATGTTGTTTTTCCGTTCAATTTGTAATAAAAAAATTATGTTTGTATTCTAGCTTCCAAAAATACTAAAATGATATGTCCTTTGGGATTTGAGAATTGTTTCTATTTAAATGTAATAATATAAGGCACCGACTCCAGGAAACTATGGTTGGGGTCTTTACATTACACTATCTGCTCGTACCAATTACTTAGTGGAGCCTTTGGGTGAGAGGGTTTCTCTTCATATCCTATTGGGGGACCCGTGGGTAGGGTTTGGGTACCCAGTGGTCACTGGACATCCAGTGATGGTGGGATGGTACCTAATAGACACCAATAAAGAAAATTAAATTCAATAAATTGACTAATTATTTTATAAAACTAAAATTTTGAGGGGTTATCATTTCTTTCCCCTCACTATGTGTGCAAAACTCCTCCCCCTTCCCTCTCATCTTACTTTATTCATCAAGTAAGATCCCATCTATCCCTTGACCATTTAGGTTTTTTCTATCATAGGAGGTCCCTTTTAATGAGTATATCTCTTCTATTACAACCATTCTATGTTTCACTTTTAGTTTCATCGTATTATTTTAGATATCATTATATAACCCTAAATTCATGAAATTTTTTAGATGTCTTGATATCTACTAATTGGGGCCAATTCCCCTGTTTTTTATTAAAAATTCTCTTCCACTAGACCAACGTAGGTGGTCCATATCATATCCCTAAATTATATGTTTATTTTCTCATTTAATGTGAATTAAAATCTCACTAACGTTGAGTTTCTGACTTATGAATTAAGTATACATGGTATACTCATATGTTTCATAAAAAACCTGTTTGTTACATATGAATTCCTATGTGAATATTTATGTCTAATATTTGGTTTCCAAGGGAGTAGATCTTAAGATAATTATGGATTTAGATGTTGGAGGAATCCAATTGGGGTGTTATAGGTGGAAATTTATCTTACAGGTCTTATTATAGGTTCCCTAGGATACTCCATTTGTATAGTGAGTGTGTCAATGCGTAGTTAACATTGTGAAGACATTATATAAATGTTTTCCTATTAAGGGGGTGTGAAAAAGTGACCAACCAACTATTGATTTCGTTTTATAGTGTTAGGATAGTAGTTTCAATACATTTGTAACCATTTTAATTATATGTGGTGATTAACATAAAAAAAATATTATTAAATTTTAAAATGTAACTTTTATCTTATATTGATGTTTTTATGTTAAATAAATGTTGAATGGTGAGGGGTTACGCATTCATGGAAACAATTTTATTTATATTTAATGGGAATTCGGGCTATGTGATAATGGAATCTATGGGTGTGTGAAATGATTTGTGAGGATATATGTGTAATGGATTTAGAGTTCAAGCCAATGATGTTATAATATTTTTTTCAAATGTTGGTTGGGTGTACATACCAACCATGAATATTCATAATGTGATAGAATGGACTATTTTTATGGGTTGTGAAATAATTCCTAGCATGGGTATTCTTTTTATTATGATATGGATATATGGGAAAAATCATGGAGTCATTCCAACCATTCAAGGACTGTGATATGGTTTTGGGTGATCATCATAAACATGGTTTTGTGAAAGAGATCAGTTATATTCCATTCAAAATTTCAATGGTGGATTGATCTGATTGGGCATCATGTCAACTAAGAGTATGTTATTTTTTGAGGTATCTAAAATATCCCTTGTGAATGATTATTTACATTTTTATACTCGACATTAGAACTATATGAAATAGGTATATTCATCCCAAGTGCCACCACAGAACCATATGGTTGATGGTATTTTATATTAATATGATTTTATTTTATATATCTTATCACATCATCATGTACCTTTCTGAATTTATACATTTAGGAACAATATTGGTGGTGACCTACTAATTTATAGTCACAACCTTTTAGGAATTATGGGTACCCTGGATGAATTCATTTATATAGGTGTATATAATGTTGAGGGCCCTATGCATGATGGTCAACATAAGTAGTTTAGTTAACATTGTGAGAAAGGAATTGGCCAGTTTTGAAAATATATTCTTTTTTTGTTAACATTTGGTTAATTTTGGGACATGTACCATATAAACATTCCACAAGGGGGATTGATTATGTCTGAATGAATTATTTACCATGTTCATCTCTTCATATTGTTATAGCATGAGTTATGGTGTTTATATTTCTCGGCACGTCACTATGATGTCTTTCATCAAACTAATAGTATTATTATTACCATTTATATTAGTTATTCCTCTAATAATTACCATAATCTTTACCAAAGGTTATAGTCTCTCCATGCTTACACCTAGACCCTCTCCACTAGTCGTCATCCTTTAGTATTTAGTGAGAAATTCATGAGCTATGTTATACACTTGGTTGATCATTGTGAAGGTGAATATGACCCCGGTCATTATAGTTATAACTATAATAACTAGACTACAATAAATTTAATAACTATATAATATTATTAGGTGTCCTTTACACATGTATTGACATAAATTAATTAGATGAAAAATAATATGATTACCTAAAGGTAAATACTTATATGTCATTAAGAATTTCCTGTGATATTTTTTATGAAATTGACATATCAAAACATTAATTTTAAACACTAGATATAAACATATTGATATCAAGTATCATTTAATCGAGGATAAATTTTTAAATAGTGTTCTTATGATGGAATATAATTACATAAAATAACATATTGCTAATGTTTTTCATATTCAATTCCAAGGGATAGATTTGAGGAAATATGGAAATAATTGCACGTTCAGCCTTTCCCAAAAATTCATTATATTTTATTATCAAAGAGGGTAAAAGGTCACAACTCTTGTGAAACATGGTTTAAAGAATAAAAATATGGATTTATTTCTTATATGGGGAGAATATTTTATGTTGATTAGGGAGGATAAATTAAATTTCACTAACCACAAATTTCTTATCATTTATGGATGTAATTTTATCAAAAGATTTAATTTTTCTAGTATGTTAGTTGTAAAAAATTTATATTTGATGCATGTTTTGATTTTATGAATTGATAATAAATTATGAGTTATTTGGCGTTGATAAAAAATCCAAAGGGGGGTTTGAGGAAACCATATATTGTTGAAATGAAATTTTTATTTTTTATCAACATCATATGAGAATAATTAAAAGTTGTCATTAATGATTTTTGGTTTAATTTAATTGGATAATATTATTTTCATTGGGGTTCATAAAGATTGATGAATGTTTTAGTTATATGATTTTGAAAAATTAATAATTTTTTTGTTGTAGAATAGCCTAGATATGTATAATAATAACCCTATTTTTATAATTTATGAATAATAATAAACCAGACACATAAAATTAAAATTAAGTTGTGTAATAATTACTTTCCATGTGAATATATGAATTGTTCCATGGATATGGATATATATAATTAATCCCATAGTAGTAGATATATGGTATCACCATGAAAAGAAAGGCCATACCAAAACTGGTCACTAGTACGTGTAAATTCATGTCATATAATAGTAACTACATTATTGTCACCATATAGTTAGAATATCAAAAAAAATTAGTGTAGTTATTAAATTTTAGGGATTAGATAAATCAAACCATAATATTTGGTTCATGGCCTTGTAAAACAAGTAATGAGAAGTTACATGTCACAATCACGGTGGTCATGTAACGACACAAACATTTTATAATGACAATCCCTCTTGATCTAATTAAATGCCTTCACATGTGAAATGGTTATACAACATATGCACTTCTTTCGTATTACGTTTCTAGATTTTAAATTCCCATTAATAATTGTGATTGTTTCTATTATAGTCATTGAGAAGTAATCACATGATTATAATAAATTTAGGGCTTTAACAAATCCATTTTACTCAGACAAAGGAATGGATGGCCTCATCCAGTAGACTTTCCCCATACGAAGACCATTTATTGGAGCTCGGAAAGGAGGTGGTATTATTGGGCTTCGCTCCTGAACAAGCCCAAGATGATCTTGAACATGTTATTCTTGAGAGGAACTAACTACAGGAGAAATGGATGTTGAGAGAGATTACCACCCGAGCGATGTTATCTGAGCCACCCCAAGAGTATGTCACCATCACATACCTTACCCTTTGGTCTTATGCGGGTGTTATAAGGGGATATGTAACAAGACCCTATAAGTATGACTATGTACATTATTTTTTGTATAAATATTATGAATTCATTTTATTATTCTTACTTTGTAAATAATTTTGAAATAGTAAATAATATTTTTAGTTAATATTCGACTAAGAAAATATATTTTGATGAATTAATGGCTTTTGAAATTAAATAATATTTTAATAATCTATTATTATTATTATTATATTAATTTTTATTAAATATAAATGATCTTATAATTTTATAAATGCAATTGTAATTTTTATTATGGTTTGAAAGTTGTTTTTTTCAAAACCCATGAATTATTTATAAATGTTAGTTTTTATTTTAATAGTTATAACTCACATATTTAGAAAATTATTTATATAAAATGAATATTATTTTTGGAATCCGGACATCAAAATTAGCCAATGGTGATTTTTTCATAATTTTCTGAGATAGTCGAAATTTTGGGTATAAAATTAAATATCATGTAAATATGTAATGTGTTTTATGACATCATAATGACCCAATAGTGATGTAATAAAATAATATAAACATTATGTTTGGATAATATATTTTTTACCATTAATTTAATGTGATTTTTAGTTTGTTTGATTTATTTTACAAAGCTTTAGTGGACCCTTCAAGACTTATAAATCATTTTAGATTTTTAAATTGTTTTCCCAAAGAGGGTGACTCAACTCCACAAAAGCAACCCTATTAATTTATGAAGTTATACCCATGGACATAATATTTTTTTCCACTCCCCTTTGGATAAAACCATGGAAAAAACCATGGGCTGGTTTGTTGTTTTGATTAGTTCAATGTGAGGAATCCCAAACCTAAATAATAATGAATTCCTTATCCATTCCAACATAATCCCACCCAATCTCTCAATTCCTCTTCTCTAAAATCCTTTGGATTTAGTCCAAACCCTAACCTCAATTCTCTATAATCCTCCCAAGGTACCCCAAGATACCAATAATCCTCTCTTAAGCCTCCCCCAATCCTTTGGAAGCGCACTTCCATGAAATGGTTTTCTTTCTTTCTCATTTTTGTCCAATATTCTTTAAGTTTTTATGACCTTTTAATTTGAATTATAAATCTTGGGGTACAGTTTCTCACCACCCCCATACATCCCTATTTATTTTTGAATAATGGGATACCCCTTTCTCCCTCATTAAATGCCTCCCATTTATACCTGATACTATACTAATTTTCTGAAAGGAATTTCTCTCAACTCATTTACGTTCAAGAAATTCATTTGTATCCTAAATCTAAATTCCATTAAAACTTTTTGGGACATGTATCTATATGTAACCATTACTGTAAATTTCATGTACAAAATATGAGATATCCTTTTCTCTCTCATCAATATTTCTTATGAATTCTTATGTCACGCCTTTATGCTGCCGAAATTGCACCATGTTTTTCCAATCCAACGTCATTATATAGTGAATACCATGAACATTTCTATATCCAAGGTATTCACCATTACTCTTATTTACTTATTGATTATATAGTTTCAGGTATGAATTCCAAACTATTTTATCATGGAATAAATTGTGATGTTTAATGAATCTATGTTTTATGATCCATGTGTCACACTTATTCATGAAATGAAATGTTTAAGAAGGGTGTGCCCTGATAGAACTCCAATGTGTTGGGTAAAGTATAGTATAATGATACTTCATGTGAAATGAGTTTTGACACATGATAATTCTTGTTAAAGGATGGGTTACTCTTCCTTCATGTGCAATGAGGGTTTACTCATGCTCCATGTGCAATGAGCCTTGGCTCATGTTAATTCCATGTTAAGTGTTGTTACAAAATTTCCATGTTATACATATCATTCTTTATCATGCCTTTATGTCTATGTTTCTCTTGTGATCCATTAATATACCTATTTACTAACATGTTTTGTATTCCTCATTTTACACCATGATTATTCCCTTACTAGGCTTATAGCTCACACTTTTCTTATTCTTGTCCTCAGGTTATCCCATGCAATGCTAAGTACGAGGGAATGTAGCTGTCTTATAAAATAAGTTTTAAATGAATATGTTGTGTGTTTTATGTTATAAGATGTTATGTAATGTTCTTAAGCCTAAAATATACTAGTCCTCTCAATCTTCTATGTTTTATCAAGTGAATATTTTTTGTAACAAATCATGTTTAAGTGTACAATTAAGATTTGGGTTGTTATACTTGGTATTAGAGGAAATGTTTAGAAATTTTTGGGATTATGATTATAAAGCCCTAGTTAAGCCTTAGAGACAAGACTAAGTATAATAAAAACATCCCTAGGTTTCTCTGAGTATTTAGTAAGTGGATTATCATGAAAATATATCCCTGTCTGGATATGAGCGAGTAAAGGCGGCTCTATCGCAGATGTATCCTAGGGTTAAAAACCACAAACACTGCTTTGATCTAGACTCAAATGGCAACTGGTGCACGACAACGTGCCTTACTGCACTCGTGGTTATGACACTCCCTGGGGATATGCTTTGGTGAATTCAAAAGCATAGTATGAACCATTATTAAGGGACTTAATAAAATTCCCTAAGAATATATGTTAGAAATTAGATCATGGATAACATAGACTGGAGACAATTGATTCATAAGCTAAGGAAATAAATTCTTTTTATAAGTCATTTGTTTTTCTCTTTGGTTTAACCTTTATGTGTTACCCCTAACATTCCTTTTATTCCTGCCAATGGCAAGTAATAGGAGGAGTCGGACTAACAACTTATGTGAAGATCAATGAGGTGATTGTTCTAATTAGATGCCCAATACAATGGGAGCAGGAATCACAAATTTGTCAAAATCCTCTCTCTGTTAACTCATGATTTGAAGAGAAACATGGGTCAAGAGGTACGTTCAACCCCCCATAAAAATAACAAGTTGCTATCGAGAACTTCATGAGACAAATGCCTCCTAATTTTAATGGATCATTTGATCCCTCAGTCACTGAACAATGGATCAACTCCATTGAAAAGATCTTCTCCATCCTTCAATGTTCTGAACAAGAGAAGGTTCTCCTGGATTCTTTGCATATGATTAGTAAAGTCTATCAATGGTGGACAATGATAAAAAAAATATGAATCTTGAGGAGTAGATCGATTCATTGGAATTGAAGGATTTATAGAAAATGTTTTTTGATAAATATTTTCCATGCACCCTCCGGTGTAATGTGGAAAGGGACTTCCATTCCCTTAAGAAAAATGATGACAAATCTATTTGAGTGTACAAGGAAGAAATCACAAGGCTTGCACAATATGCTTCTGGATTTTTTGTTACCCCAGAATGCATGGTTGAATTCTTCTTTGGTGGGCTAAAACCTATCCTACGGAAAGCCCTAGTGATCCGTGACATTGACACCTATGAAAAAATTGTCTGATGTGCCCTCATGTTCGAAATGGAGATCAGAGAACCTCAGGGGTATCATGGGGATAAAAAGTGTAAGGTGGAATTCAATTATGGTAGTCTGATGGATAAATCCAATGGTGATATGAAAATACAGCACCCCATATTCCAAAGATACGGAAAGAAGAAACTCAGGAATTTCCTAAAGGGGATGAGGAAATGCTTTAGTTTTGGGAGGGAATTGCACTTAGACATTAACTATTGGAAAGAAAAACCTACAGCTGCATCATAATAGAGAAACACTCCATTCGAACATCAATGAATTGTTCATTTCTACAACTGCAAAGAACCAAGGCATCTTACAAATAATCTACCTATGCCAAGGGTTTTCAGAGGCAACCAACAACCTCAAAGTCACCAAGGGTGAGCTGTTGCCGTCACTACTGCCGAAGTGAACCCCGAAAATGAAGTGGTGACAGGTACACTTATTATTCATTCAAAAATATTGAACGTAATTTTTTATTATGGTACTACACATTATTTTATACCCTAAACATTTAGTAGAACAATCCCAGAACCAAAAATAATCATGTATGTAAAGATGTCAGTGAGTATGGATAATGGCGCAATCATTGCAACCCATGAATATAACTCCTCCCCTATCATAATATGAGGATTAAAAATTCTGGAAAACATCTTTATACTCTCTTTGGTGTAATTTGATGCAATTATCTTCATGGATTTTCTTTCCTTGTATAGATCCAACAAAGAAAATTAGAGGGAAATCACTCTCCATGTGGTGAATCAACCCCAACTTCTGTACAAGTTCAAGGAGGAGGATTATTTTTCTTTAGCTCCATCATCTCAAGAATGGATATTACTTCTTTATGAGCGTGCGTATCTGGCACAGATGATTGATTCTATGGAGGAAATAATCCTTGAATACATGTGTATTGTGAGGGAATTCACTGAAGTGTTCCCGATGAATTGTCTGGTCTTCATCCTAGAAGATATGTCGAATTCGCAATTGACCTTATTCATGGGTCATTTCCATATCCAAGACTCTATATAGAATGGTTGTTGTACAGCTTGAGGACCTGAAGAAACAACTACAGGATAATCAGGATAAGGGGTTTATATGCCCAAGTGCATCACCATGGGGTGCACCAGTCTTCGTTGTCAGAATAAGGATGGGTCAATGCGCCTTTTCATTGATTACCGTGAACATAAAAATCAATGTAAAGAACAAATATCCTCTCCCACAAATTGATGACTTATTTGATCAGCTGTGTGGTTTACAATACTTCTTCAAGGTGGATTTGTAGTGTGGATATTATCAAGTAAGGATGAAGAAGCAAGATATACCCATAACTATTATTCTTACAAGATACGAACACTATGAATTCATATTAATGCCTTTCAGACTCACTAATTCTCCAAAAATCATCATGGACATGATGAATAGAGTCTTTATAGATTACCTTGACAAATTTTTGGTAGTCTCTATAAATGATATTCTAATATACTCCAAATCCAAGAGGATCATGGGGAGCATCTAAGAGCATTACTAGAGACCTTGCCAAAGTAGAAGCTCTATGAAAAGTAAAGGAAGTTTGACTTCTGGTTGGAGGAGGTCTTATTTTTGGGCCATATCATCACAAGATATTGGTCAGCGTAGATGACTCAAGAGGGGGGGTGAAATGAGTATCTACAAAACAATTTGTTAAACTGATTATTTAAAAATTAAAGCCTCCTACGAAAATAAAAACAACGTCAGTTTGTAGTGAATTTATAATAGTCTTGAAGGTTCAAATTGATTATGAGAATATTGATTAATTCTCAATTTTACAAATCTATCGATTAAAAAAACATTCAAAGAAAACTTATTGATTCAAATAGATGTAAACACTTACTAAAATAACTATAAAATTTCATGTTATTATGAAATACATATCACATAAGAAATATAAGATAATCAAAACAATAGCTAAAACAATAGGTTCAGTCTCATGATGAGACTTAGTCCCCTCCACTTGATGATCACCTGCCAACAAGCTATTTATAATACTAAAATTTTGATCCACACCATAGATCAAGGATCACAATAGCACACCCAGCTGTTGAGGTCACACTTCACCTCTACCATAGTAATTCATCGAAAAAAATATAAACAGTTCACACAGGATCTCTTCCACAATTCTTCATAGGATACAAATGTAATGATTGATTAAATATGGTGATAGATTGATAAACTCTAGTTATGCTCAATAGATTGTGTGTTTGATACAAACAATTATACACACTACTCGGTTAGTGAATATAAAACACAACAGTGTTAAGAATGAAAATAGAGTTAAGAATTCTCTTTATGTCGTGAATTAATGCTCTGGACTCAATGTATGTTGAGAAAATGGTATTTCAGTCCTCTTCTAGAAGTTTTCTACATATCAGAGTATCACGGTTTCTGTAATACATCTTTGAGGAGTTGAAAGTCTCAGCTCTTCAAGGTCTCGATGTAAACTAAGACTTTTGAAGAAAGTCACATACTACAATGTTCTTGTAATCTCAAGCTCTTAGTTCCTATCTTTTCATATTTTCACAGCTTGTGTCTTAGTGTGAAAGACATCGTGTGCTTCATTATTTTTTTAAAGTGAAATATGAGGTCCTTTGATACTCTAGGATCCTCTAGGAATGAATATCTTTCCACATGCATTTACCTCATATTGTCTACGAATTTTCCTACAGACAACAATAAAAAAATGTCAGAAGCATTTATTTTTCCAAATATGACCGTTATAAATGACTTCGAATTAATAAACTTGAAACAGTTATTTATAAAAACCGGCAAGTCATATTCAGTCTATTACCTTTGGTTTGATAACATCGGTCTGTCATATTCAGGGTGTTATCTTCGAGGTGCCGACTTCTGTCTGTCGAACTTTGGTGTGTTGACATCGGTATGTCATACTTCGTTCTATCGAACTTTGGTGTGTCGACTTCGGTGTGGCATAATCTGGTCTGTTGGACTTTGGTGTGTAGACTTCAGTGTGTCATACTTCGTTCTGTCGAAATTCGGTGTGTCGACTTCAGTTTCAGTAAGTCGAATTCGGTTTCAGTGTGTCGTCTTTAGTTTCGGTGTGTCGGATTCAAGAAAAATGTATGTCTTACCAGACAATGTTTTATGCAAACTTTTATGTATAAATACATTTGAAAACCTATTTATTTCTGAATAAAATTGATTTCCTTATTAAAGTGCAAGTTGTTGCATGACATAATTGATTTACTAGGAGATATTAAACTGGAATAAATTATTAGAAACTGGATATTGAATTTATTTGTTATTTTGAAAAGTATAATATCATGGAAGGTCCAACAATCTACTTCTTTTTTATAATCATAAATAATGGGATATATGAAAATATATAGAATAAAGATAGCACAACATTTCTCAATGTAAATTTCTATTATAACTAAAGATTTACATTGCTATAATGTAGTTAAAACAAATCTCCACATCAATAAATGGTTTAAGAAGTGTATACGTCATCCTTATTTTCTTCCCCTTTTGGGATTAACAAAAAGAGAAAAACAGGAAGGATAAATAATATAAAAGAAATATACCATAATAATTTTCATTAATAGGCATAAGAGTACAAGGAAAACAAGAAGATCAAATCCCCATAAAAATATAAATTCCATCATTAAGGGTTTGGATGTTGAGGAGCTTTTAATTTGTCTAAAATATCCAATGGTGGAGGAGATGGTTTGGGAGTGGAAGTAGAAGAAGGTGGTCTGAGGATAACACCAGGTAGGGAAATACCAGTAGGGACAGTAGCTTCAAGGCTATGCCTTCTCTCTGACAACACACGACTTAGAGACTACTCAGTAATGATTGGTCGAATCTGCGAAAGATCCTGAGAGATAGTCATTAGAGTACGGCGCTAAGAGGAAATACCAATTGAATCAGCTGGAGGGACCACAATATCCTTGTCCTGTACATGCAGATATGGTTTGAGAAAGTTGATGAAGTCATTAATGATTTCACCACTATATTTCATTGCCTTCTCAAAGTCATTCTTATATTCCATAAATATACTCAAAAAAGGTGTAAAATCATTTAGTTGAAGAACATGCTTTTTTAATGCTTTTGTGATGAGAGGAATTTATTGATTTTCTACCAAAAACATCACACTATTGATGAGGTCAATCATGGTATAAATCTTAGTTAAATAATTATCCACCTTTTCCCAAATTTCTTTCTGAGTTACAGAGGCTTCATTTGAGCACTACATGACCATGTTGTACACTAGATCGGTATTTTGATGTACTTTTTCAAGGGTTTATTTATCTAAAACAATCTAGTCTTCTTGAATTTCACCTCTCATTATAGCCTTGAGAGAATCCAAATAAGAAACAAAACTTCTCCCACTCCTGGAACTGAATGGGCCAGTCAGCATTTTTCCAGGTTCTTCTTTCAACTTTTTCAGGTCAACACTGGGTAGATGATTTACTAGGTTCATATGAACATCCAGAACACCACTAAAGGAGGTCTTGATGTCAGATGTTAAGGAACTCAACTCAGTGATCATCTCTCTTACTTGTTCTCTCACCAAGGTGTTGTTTCTAATAATTGTTTTTGTTATAGTAATAAGATTCGAATGAATCTCTTGAATCACCATTCTTGTAATTTTTGCTACATCAGCATCTGAGATACTTATGGAAGAGGAAGATTCGCATCTGGATCCCACTAAAGCTAACATAGACTGACATAACTCATTATTAAACATTACAAAATCATCCTTAGTGACATAGTCACTAGGCACTAACTGAGATATATGTTCATGATGTGGAGATTCAGCGAATGGAATAGGTAAAATAGGTTCTGGGTTAGTATGGACTTGTAGAACAAGAGGAGGAGGCACCCTTTCTTCATCTGAGTCATAATCTAAACCGAAAAGAATATATCCTGGATCACTATTACATTCACTATTACAATTCCAATCTCTTGGATCAACACTATCAATTATAACCATTCATCCCTGAGGCTCTGCAATAACATCAATAGCATCAACTTATTCATCCTAGTCTTTTGCCATAATAGCTTGACTGGGAATAGGAACCAACTGAACTGCATGTTCTTCCTGAACACCAGTTTCTTCAGCTTCACCAAGTATATCCTCAATTTGAGGCACTGTAACGTCATCTTCTTCATCTTGGCCAAAATTTATAAGATTATTCAATTCTGGAAAGAGCTCTGTTTTTTCACTATAGTATGGAGTGTTCTATCCTCATGGTCGATATATCTATGATCCTCAGCTTGTTGATCAGCAGGCTCAATTCTATTACCAGCTCCATGAATAGATTCCTCACTAGATCTGTCAACTACTTATTTTCCCACTATTAGAGAGTCACTCACATTCCCAACACATCCTCCATCATCACTATCATCACCATCATCATCATCATCATCAGATTCTTCATCTGATTTTCTAACATAACCTTCAACTCCCATAACATCAGTTCCTTATTCTTCTTCATCTCCTAGAATAGTTTCTCTTAAAGGAATTTTTATAGGTGGACTACAAGGTCCATGATTCATATTCTTTGGACTCTCAGCAATATCAGGATCACTCATATCATCAAAATTATATCCTTCTTCCCTCAGCAACTCAGGTTCATTATCCTCATCAAGAATAAACTGGAACCTCTCTAGGATTGAGAAATGGATCACCATGGTCCGTTGGTCAAGAAGGATGGTCAACTGGATTGAAATTTTCATACAGCCTTTCTTCATATCCTACCCAAAATCTCTTCCATGTGTTCGAGAAGATTTTTATTCTTTTATAGGTTTCTTTATGAAGACAAAATCCACTGTAGGATCTTATCACTTCTTCTCAATTTTCTACACAATCTAATTTTTTGATCATGGTAGAAATCATCCTCAGATTGTTTAAGAAAGATGCCTTTTTAGATGGATTAATAAAATCAGTGATATGCACCATAAGATATCGGCATATATTTACTTTTATTCTATGTTTCAATAAAATGATCAAGAAGACATCCTGATCTTTCACAGTAGAGAAATCTGTCGTCCTTGTCTAGATTTGAGGTTGTATGAACTTAAAAAGTAATCTCACATCTACTTCAAATTCATTTGAAATAGTCCTTCTAGACTCTTCATTTCCAGTTAGCTCATTCAGAGAATCTCCATAGGAAAACAAATTTGAAGAATGTGGAATATTACCAGGATAGTCAGCATGGACACCTTCATGAGGCACCTCTAAGCATTCAGCACATTCTTTAGATGAAAAAATCACTTCCATTTCCTTCATCATATATTTCATCTTTACTACCTCATCTTTATCTACTAATATAGTCAAATGTTGATAGAATTCATGCACAATATGGGGGTAATAGGGACCTTCATTATTGGTAAACCAGCTGAGCCACCCTTGATATTCCAGTACCATTAATAATAATGATTTTCTTGACAGAAGCCACTCACCAGACACCTCCTTTTTATCTATAACTACTCGTCTTTCAATGATCGGTTTCACAGTCCCATTGGTCTCACCTTTCTGAAACCTAGTAGGAGGATATTATATAGGTTGTTCAATTGTGTGCTTAGTCCAAGCCATGATGAAACTTCTGATTCTAATAGTGTTGAGATGTCGAAAGTCAAGAGAGAGTGTGGCTAAATGTAGAAGGCTTTATGGTATAGAAGAATGTGAATGGTTGGGACTGATTGTAATAAATATATCATTTAGGGATTTTAAACTATAAAGCAAAAAAATTTAAATGTAGTAAGTTAAAATAGATAAAAAATGTAGTTTCATTTAACGTAGCCAGAATTTATATAACAGTCCTTAGATATATCAGAGTCAAAGAATTGGTTTCAAGAAGATCAGTTTCATAGGAGATTGGTTTGACATGATCAGTTTCAATAAGATCAGTTTTAGAAAGATCTGTTTCAGAAATATTTGTTTTAAAAATATCAGTTTCAAAAATATTAGTTTCAAAAGTATCGGTTTCAGAAATATCGGTTTCAGAATGATCAGTTTCAGAATGATCGGTTTCAGAATGATCGGTTTCAGAAATATCAGTTTTAGAAATATCGTTTTTAGAAATATCGGTCTTAGAAAGATCAGTTATAGAAAGATAGATTTTCAAAATATCAGTCTTAGAAAGATCAGTTTCAGAAAGATCAGGCTTAGAAATACCGGTTTCAAAAATATTGGTTTTAGAAAGATCGGTTTTAGAAATATCAGTTTTAGAAATATCAGTTTTACAATGATCGGTTTCACCAAGATCTCCAATAGATTTATCATTCCTATTTCTTGTCTTTTTTAATTCATTAAACTATAATTTAAGGGTTTAGTTAATATATAATCAAGATGATGTTCAGTCCCAATAAACTAAAGAGTTAAATCACCTTTTTTACAATGATCTCTGAAAAAGTGATGTCTTACATCAATATGTTCTGTTCTAGTATGACAAATTGGATTCATATAAATATTGATAGCACTTGTGTTGTCACAATTTTAGGGGATATGTCTGAATTGAAATCCACAGTCTAATAGGGTGTGTTTCATCCACAATATTTGTGCATAGTAACTACCTGTAGAAATGTATTATGCTTTATTAGTTGATAATGCAACAGAATTTTTCTTTTTACTACACAATGATATTAATTACTTTCTGAAAAAGTGACATATTCCACAGGTACTCTTTATATCTAATTTAAATCCCCCAAAATCAGCATCTCAATAGCTAACAAAATCAAATATTTTTCCTTTAGTATAGAATACTCCTAAATTTGTTGTATACTTGAGGTATTTGAAAATTATTTTATCTCTATTTAGGTGTGACTCCTTTGGGTTTTCTTGAAATATCACCCACATACACACATTGAACATAATATATGTCCTACTAATAGTTAAGTACAGTAAACTCCCAGTAATTTTTCTGTAAGTAGTTTTATCAACTAATTTTCCTTTCTCATAAAGATCAAACTTATATTTAGAACTCATAGGAGTTTCTCTACTATTAATGCTATCAAAGCCATATCTTTTCAAAATAACTTTTTTATACTTACATTGATTTAGAATAATACCTTATTTATTTTGAAAAATCTTAAATCCAAGAAAATATTTATGTTCACCCATTAAAATCATTTCAAACACACTTTGCATTATGTTTGAAAAGTTATAACATAAATAATTTTTAGAAGATACAAAAATAATATCATCTACATAAATTTGAGCTATTAAATTTTTTATTTAAATTCTTTTCATAAATAAAGTGGGATCTGCAAGTCCTTTAGTTAAACATTTAGAAATAAGAATGTTACTTAATCTTTCATACCATGATCTTAGATCTTGTTTTAAACCATATAAATAATTTCATAATTTTAACACATGATTTGGAGAATGTTTTTTTTTAAAACTGAGGGGTTGTTCAACATAAACATCCTCAATTATATAACAATTTTGTAATTCACTTTTGACATCCATTTGATAATGATTAAAATCCAGGTGTGATGCATATGAAAGTAAGATCCAAATTGCCTCAAGTCTAGCAATAGGAGAAAAATATTCTTCATAATAAATTCATTATTCTTGATTATAACCTTGTGAAACTAGTCTATAATTATTTATAACTATATTTTCTCTTTCATCTACCTTATTTAAAATCACCTATTTTGTTCCAATGGTCAAGGTATCCTTAGGTCTATCTACAAGTTTCTAATATTTATTTATTTCAAATTGATTAAGTTCTTCTTGCATATACATTAACTAAAATTAATCATTGATAGAATCATTGATATTTTTAGGTTCATGTTGTGACATTAAGTCTTGTTGATCAACCTAGTTTCTCAAGGAAGCTCTGGTTTGTGTTCCTCTATCTAAATCTCCAACAAGAGCATCTAATAGATGATTCTTAAGGGTTCTAGTTGGTTTAGATAAGGTAGGAATTGATATTTCAAGTTGTTCAAGTTGATCTGGTTCACTACGGTTAAGGAGAAGAGAAATTTTAGAATGATAAGTTTTCATAGTTTCATTCTTATGAGGATTTGTGATTTTATCGTTAATGTACAGATTTGACATATCTTCTTCATTATTTTCTGGTGAGGTCTTGGGCTCATGTGGATCAACTTCATCAAACATGATGTGTATAGATCCCTCCACAAATTTGGTCTTCTTTTCAATGACTCTATTGGCTTTGATTTATGTATAATATTTGAGAAATATTCCTTCATCACTTTTCGAGGAAAAGTTATCAAAATTATCTTTCGTGTTTAGAATATAAACTATACATCCATGTACCGTAAAGTATCCTACTTTGGGTTTCCTATTATTCCACAACATGTAAAGAGTTTTCTTAAAAATTTGTCTAATTAAGACTCTTTTTATTATATAGCTAGCTGTATGAATATCTTCAGCACAAAAATAAATTGGTAGATCATATTCATTGAGTATAGTCCGAGCAATTTCTTGTAAGGTTCAATTCCTTCTTTCTACCAAACCATTCTGTTGAGGTGTTCAAGGTGCAAAGAAGTTATGATTATATCCATTTTGAGAGAAGAAGGCTTCCATATATTGGTTCTGAAATTCATAGCCACAATCACTTCTTAATGATTTAATATTAATTCCATCTATATTTTCTACAGTCCTATCATACTTGGTAAAGTGAGAACTGGCTTCATTTTTATGAGCTAGGAAAAATGTCAAGGTGTAACTAGATAAATCATCTACAAGAAGATAAACATAGTACATCCCATTGAGTCTAGAAACTCTAGATGGTCTAAACAAGTCCATGTGAACCAAATCATAAGGTTGAGAAGTAGTTACTTCTTTCTTTGTTTTGAAAGAGATTTTATGTTTCTTTCCTTTTTGACTAGGATTGCATACTTTATTGACTGGAAACTCTAATTTGGGAAAATCTCAAACTAAGAATTTTCTAGTTAACATCCTAAGAGATTGTTTGTTAAAATTTCTAAGTCTTCTATGACAGAGCCAAGTCTCTTTGTGAAACACATTTAAACAAGAGACATTCTGTGAGGCTAGTGTTTCTAAATTTATAGCATATACATTATCATTTCTAATAGTAGTAAATACATAATTATTTTTTGCATAAACACATGGAATGAATCATTTTTAAACATAAAATTAAATCCATCATCACATAATTGAGATATGGTGAGAAGGTTATACTTCATACCATCATCATATAATACATTATAAATTGAAATAGAGTAAGGGTTACCAATATGGCCAAGGCTGATGATTTTTCCTTTACCATTTTCACCAAATGTGACATGTCCTCAATCGATCTTGATATGATTTTTTAAACATGAAAATACCTTGTCATATTCCTTGAACACCCACTGTCCAAGTACCACATCTTTTTACAGGAACACTTTAGGTAGTTTACCTATGAAATAGTTTATCCATGAAACGACTTCAGTGCCCATATTTTTCGGGGACCACAAACATTAGTAATAAAAGATTTTGAAACCCACAACTATCTAATGGGATTCCTATATGGAGAATATAATGTATTTAAAAAACAAACTTTATTTATTCAAGTAGAATTGGATAGAGTAAAAGAATTTGAGATACTAGAAGTTGAAGTACAGTTCTGTTTTTTGAAAATAGTATCAGTTTTTCCAGATTTGGATACAAAATTCGATTTAGAGAAATTCCTTTGACCAAGTTGATATCCAAGACCCGTTGTATATTTTGGGGCAATCTATTTTCCTAGAAACTAAGTCAAGGTATCTCTACCGGTAGTAAAATTTCAAGATTTCTCTTTAATTTCTCATTTGACAATTTGAGTTCAGTGTTTTCTTTTAACAACTAGGCACATTTTTCTTTCTCAATATCCAGATTAGAATTGCAGTTAGCATTTAGAGCATGCTGTCTTTTTAATACTTTATATTTATACATTATCTCATTAATGGTATCCTCAAGCATTCCACATTATTCAAATAATTCATCCTTAGTCATATTTTAATCATTTTTTGATTAACTTTTATTCTCAGAATAATAAATATTATGTATGGGAGAATTAAGTGTTACCTCAGATGTTTTTTCCATGAAACATAAGTTGGAATGATTGTTCATTTAACTATCAGAAGCATCAGATCCCCTGGAGATGTATTTTGAAGCAGTCCAAGTATATTTCATATCCTTTTTATAACCCTTTTCCTTATATTCATATTTCTTCTTGAATTTCAGCATGGAGCAGTCTGCCTTTACATGAACTTTTCATTTTCACTCATAGAAAATTATTTCATTTGAGTTGTCATTCCATTTTCTATCTTTCTTCCATTTTCCTTTTCTATAATAAATTCTCTTTTAGTTTGAATTGCTAAATAATTTCTTCTTTTGGAGGAATTTTTTGAACCTTCTAGAAAGATGAGCCATTTCCTCATCAATGTCTGAATCTGACTCTTTACTAGTGGAACTGTCTATAGGAACTTTAATCTTTTCATTATCATTTCTATTTGAAGTTGAAGTCTTGAATGCAACTGACTTCTTCCTTGGTTCCTCATGTACTTCTTTATTTACTTTATGTTCTTCTCAAATCTTAATAAGCTTTCCAATTATTTCCTTCACTGGACGTTTGCCTATGTCACAACATTCTCACATATAAACAGAAGTTCATATCAATCTTTCAAGTAGGAATCGAATCAGACCCATTATTTTGTCCTCGCTATCCAATGGTTTCCCAAGAAAACTCATGGTGTTCACTATTTCATTGAATATGAGATACATTTCTGAGATAGGCACATCAGGATTCATTTTAAAAAAATTATATTTAATTTTGTATGTATTTAATCTCATTTCATTAACATTAGTTGTTCCCTTATGACAGATTGTTAAGTATCCCAAATTTCAAATGTAGTATTACAAATAGAAATACGGTTAAATTATTCATCCCTTAAGGAACAATACAAAGCATTCATTGATTTACAATTATTGTTATAGGAATATTTGGAAGGTTTATCCTAGGTGCTTCTAGAAGTATCAGGTATTGTATAATTACATTCAATCGAAGTCCCGATTTCAAATCCCATACTTTCCAGATGTATCATTATGTTATGTTTCCACTGAGGATAATTAGTTCAATGTAAGAAAGGTGGTCTATTAGTATCAGCCCCTTCTATCTTTTTTCCATTAGAAAGATTTCAAATCAATTTCAAAGAGATAAAGATATAGAAATAATAGAAAGATAAAGATCTTTAGAAAACAACTATAATCACAGTTGACACGATTTCAATGTAACATTTAGATCCCTTTGATACCAAATGTTGGTCGGAGTAGATGACTCAAGAGGGGGGTGAATTGAGTATCTATAAAAATTTATTTTAAAAGGATTCATTACAAAATATAATCCTCTATGAAAATAAACACAAAGTCAGTTTGTAGTGAATTTATAAAAGACATGAAAGTTTAATTTGATTTTCAGAAGATTGATTAATTCTGAGTTTTACTAATCTATCGATTAACTAAACATTCGAAGCAAACTTACTAATTCAAAATAAATGTAATAACATTCTAAAATAACTATCAAATTTTAGGTTATCTTAATGCAGCAAATACATATCACATATGAAATATAAGATAATCAACATAGTGGATAAAACAAGAGGTTCAGTCTCATGCTGAGACGTAGTCGTCTCTAGTTGGTAATCATGTGCCACCAAATTGTTTATATTACTAAACATTTGATCTACACCGTGGATCGATGTTCCCAAATAGCACACCCAATTGTTTATGTCACACTTGACCTCTACTACAGTTATTTGATGAGAAAAAGATAAATAGATCACACAGGATCTCTTCCACAGTTTTTCATGGGATTCAAATGTATGAAGTGATTGAATATGAGTATAGTTTGATATCCTCTAGTAATGCTCATGATACATTTTGTGTGATACAAAAAATTATACACACTGCTCAATTAGTGAATATAAAACACAATAAAGTTACAAAATAGAATATAGTTAATAATTATATGTGTGTTGTGAGGTAATGGTCTGGACTCAATGGATGTTGAGAAAATGGTATTTGAGTCCTATTTCTGAAATTGTCTTCAGAACAAAGTATCTCAGTTTTTATAATCAAAATTTGAGGAGTTAAAAGGTTCCCCTCTTCAAGGCTCGATGGAAACTAAGCATTTTGGAGAGTGTTGCTTGCTACAATGTTCTTGTAATATTAAGTGATTGGTTCCACTCTTTTCATATTTGCATAGTCTGTGTCTCAGCATGAAATACTTTGTGTGAATCATTATTTTTTTGAATTGAAAGATGAGGTACTTTAATAATTCAGGATCCACTAGGAATGAAGATCTTTTCACATGCATTTACTTCGTACTATCTATGGATTGTCCTACAGACAACATTAAAAAAAATTTGAGAAACATTAATTTGTCCAAATATGATCATTAGAAATGAATTTGAATTAATAAACTCAAAACATTTATTTATAACAATCAGTGATTCATCTTCGGTCTGTTTTCTTTTGTTTGATAACATCGGTTTGTCATCTTCGGTGTGTTATCTTCGGGGTGTCGACTTCGGTCTGTCAAACTTCGGTGTCACAATTCGGTATTTTGAACTTCAGTGTGTTGACTTCAATGTGTAATACGTCAGTCTATCGAACTTCGGTTTGTTGACTTTGGTGTCTCATACTTCAGTTTGTCAAACTTCGATATGTCGACTTCTGTTTTGGTGTGTCGACTTCGGTTTCAGTTTGTCGACTTCGGTTTCAGTGTTTCGGCTTTAATCTAAGTGTCTATCTTTCCATACAATGTGTTATAAAAAATTTTATGTATAAATACATTTGAAAACATGTTTATTCGTGAATATAAGTGATTTACTTATTAATGTGTATGTTTCTGTATGACATAATTGATTTACTGGGAGATATTAAACTAGCACGAATGACTAGAAACTAGATATTGACATTATTTGTGATTATGTAAACGACAGTATCATGGAGGGTCCAACACAAGGAATGAGATATATGTGGATCCCTACAATATAGTTTCAATAGAGGGATGGAAAAGTCTAACATCGGTAATAGATATTCGTATCTTCTTGGCGTTAGATAGATATTATCGATGATTTGTGATAAATTTTTCACGATTTTCCAAACCACTTCCAAAGCTAACTCGGAAGGGAGTAAAATTTTCATGGAGTGATGAATGCAAAGAAAGCTTCAAGGAGTTGAAAATGAGACTTAAAACTATGCCCATGATCACATTACCCATAAGTGGAGATCTTTTTGTGGAATTCAATGATGCTTCAAAGAAGGGCATGTGATGTGTGTTTATGAGAAATGACAAATTCATTGCTTATGCTTCAAGGAAATTGAAACTTCATGAGCATAATATCTAACACATGATCTAGATTTGGATGTGATGATCATCGCTTTAAATATTTGGTTGAATTATATCTTTGGGGTGAAGTGTTAAATATATACAGACCACAAAAGCCTAAAGTTTATATACAAACAGTAAGAGTTGAAAATTCGCCAAAGAAGATGGTTAGAGCTGATCAAAGAATATGGTTGATCAATCCATTACCACCCTGGGAAAGCGAACAAGGTGGAAGATTCTCTATGTAGAAAGGACCCCGGGATTATATCTATGATGAAAATTGAAAAGGGTCCAATCTTCTTATATTCGATGAATATGGACATGTGAATCGTAAAGAAGGGAACATCATCAATCCTTTCACAAATGATTTCTCACCCTTCTATTTTGGAATGTTTAATGGATGATAAAAATTATTATGTGGGGATTCATAAGAATGTAGATGCTATCAAAAAAGGTATATTCTTTGATTTCAATGTTTTTGAAGATGGAATTGTGAGATTTGGAAAAACACTATGTGTTCCATCAATTCTAGAGCTGAAGAATGAACTTTAGGATGATTCACATAGATGAAGTTTCTCTATTCACCCGGGAAACATAAAGATGTATTGAGATATTCAAGTGTATTATTGGTGGGATAATATGAAGAAGGAGATTGTTGAGTATACATCAAATTCCCTAGTTTTTTAGTAAGTGAAGACAGAGAAGCCGAATTCTAAGGGGATGATGAAACTGTTACCCATACCAAAATAGATATGGGAGAACATCACCATGGACTTTGTCACCAAACATCCAAAGACATACAAAGGCAACCATGTAATCTAGACTGCTGTGGATTGTCTTACAATGTCTGCAATATTAATTTCAATTTGGGAGGATTTATCATTGGATCAACTAGCACAGATATATATCAGGGAAGTGGTAAGGCTTTATGGAGTACCACTATCTATTGTGTCTGATCAAGATCCAAGATTCACCTCTATGATTTGGGAGAGTCTTCAATGTGATCTAGATACTAAAATGAACATTAATATGGATTATCATCCTCAAACTGATGGCCAATCCGAGTGGACTAGACAAACACTTGAAGACATGTTGAGAGTGTCCTCAATGGACTTCAAAGGTGGATGGGATCAACTTCATCCTCTGGTTTAGTTTTCATATAACAATAGTATCCAATCAGGAATTTGAATGGAACCATATGAATCCCTTTGTCTGAAGAGGTGCATAACATAGGCATGTTGGGATGAAATCGGTGAGCGTAAGCTACTAGAACCAGAAATGGGCGATGAAGGTTAAAACCATTTAGCAGTATATCAAGGCAGTCCAAAGTCGACAGAATAGTTATGAAGATAACCATCAATGAGACCTTGAGTATAAAGTTGGAGATATGGTATTTCTATGAATATCTCTATCGAAGGATGTCATGATGATTGGAAATAAAGGGAATTTATGTCCTAGGTACATTGGCTCTTTCGAGATTCATGATTGTGTTGGGGATTTTTCCAATCAAGTAGCACTTCCAACTACCATGGAAAAAGTACATGATGTCTTTCATGTATCCCTTTTAAAGAAGTAAAAAACACACCCTTCACATGAACTATCTTCAGATGTAGTACAATTAGATGATTATCGGCCTTATGAGGAACAACCAAGGAAGATCTTATATCATAAAATAAAAGTCCTACGAAAAAAGACAATGACCCTTGTGAAGGTGTTATGGAAAAACCACAAGTTTGAAGAAGCGATGTGGGAATCAGAGGAACTGATGAAGCAGAGTTACCCTCATCTTTTTTTTTTGTGTGGGAAAAGGAAATTTCGAGGGTGAAATTTCTTAAGGGGGTACGATTGTAACGACCCAGATATTTGTTAATAAAAATCCCTCTTGATCAATGTAAATGTGTTAATATGTGAAATGGTTATACAACATATGCACTTATATTGTTTTTGTTTATATATTTTAAAATAAATTTATTAATTAAGACTGTTTCTATAATAGTCATTGAATATTGATCACATGATTAGTATAAATAAAGGGCTTTAACAAATCCAATTTACTAAGACAAAGGAACTGATGGCCTCATCCAGTTGACATTCCCCATATGAAGCTCATTTATCAAATCATTGAAAGGATTTGGCATCATTGGGCTTCATTCTCGACCAATCCCAAGCCGATAATTAACACGTTAAACTTGAGAGGAAATGAATATTGGATAAATGGAAGTTGATATAGATTTCTACCCGAGCGAAGTTATCCGAGCCACCCTATGAGTCTATCACCATTGAACACCTTATCCTTCGGTCTTATGCGGGTGTTATAAGGAGATATGTAACATGAACATAGAATTATTACTATGTAAATTATTTTTTGTATAATTATTATGCATTCATTTTATTATTGTTTCTTTGTAAATAGTTTTTAAAGCGTAAAAAGTATTTTTATTTAATATTCATCTAAAAAAATATATTTTGATGATCTAATGTATTTTTGAATTAAATAATATTTTAATAAAATATTATTATTATTATATTCATTTTTATTAAATATAAATGTTCCTATAATTTTATGAATGCAATTGTAATTTTTATTATGGTTTGAAAGCTGTTTTTGTAAAAACCCATGAATTTTAGCTAAATGTCATTTTTTAATTTAAAATTAAAAATTCACATAATTAAAAAATTATTTAGATAAAATGAATATTACTTTTGGAATCAAAACATTAAAATTATCCAATGTCGAATTTTTCATAATTTTCTGAGAGAGATGAATTTTTTGGTAAAAATTAAATACTGTTTAAATATGTAACGTGTTTTATGACATCATAATGACCCAATAGTTATTTAATAAAAAACTATAAATATTATGTTCATCTAATATATATTTTACCATTAAAATTATATTATTTTTATTCTATTTTATTTATTTTATAATTCTTTAATGGACCATTCAAGACTTATAAAACATTTTTGATATGTAAATTGGTTTCCTTGAGAGGGTGACTCTCCTCCACATAAGCAACCTGATTATATTAAGAATTTTGTCCAATGGACTTATAAATATTTTTTTTACACTCCCATTTAGAAATAACCCTGCGCAAAACCATGTGCAGGTTTGTGGTTTTTATTATTTTAATGTGAGGTCTCCCAAACCAAAATAATAAAGAATTCCTTCTCATTTCCTATATAAACCCAACCAAGCTCCCACTTCCTCCTCACTCAAAGACTTTGAGGTTTATCCATCCCCTTCCCTCCTTTCACTAGAATTCTCACAAGGTGCACTAAGCTCCCAAGAAACGTCTCTCCAGCCTCTCCCAAGACTTTGGAAGCACACATCCAAGTAAGGGTTTTTTCCTTTCTCCTTTTTGTCCAATATTCATTATGTTTTTAAGCCGTTTTAATTTCAATTATAAATTTTGAGGTATTGTCTCACACCTCCACCATACTGCCCTCTTTATGATTTAATGATGGGAGACTCCTTTCACTCTCATTAAATGCCTCCCATGTACACCCGTTACTATGCAAAAATTCCAAAAGGAAATTCTCCCTCCTCATTTACATTCAAGTAATTATTTTTTATCCTGAATCTAAATTCCATTACAATTTTAGGGACATGTATCTATATTACCCCCCTTACATTCCATTTCTTGTACATATGATGAGATACACAGTTCTCTCCCATCATCTTTTCTTATGAATTCTTATGTCACATCGTTTTACTGCCGAAATTGCACCACATTTTATCAAGACAATGTCATTGTGTAGTGAATAACATGCTCATTTCTCTATCAAGGGTATTCACCTTTATGCACATTTACATATTTATTATAGAGTCTCATGTATGAATTCCACATTCCTTTATCGTGGAATAAATGATTATGTTTACTGAATCTTTGTTTTTTGATCCATGCGGAACACTTATGCATTAAATGAAATGTTTAAGAAGGGTGTTCCCTGATAGTGCTCCAATGCATTGGGTAAAGTATAGTATAATGATACGTCATGTGAAATGAGTGTTGACTCATGCTAATTTAATTGCAATGAGGGGTTGTTCGTGCTTCATGTGCAATTGGGGTTTACTCATTCTCCATGTGCAATGAGCCTTGGTTCATGTTAATTCCATGTTAGGTGTTATTACCACATTTCCATGTTTTAACAATCATAATTTATAATGCCTTTATTTTTATGTTTCCCTTTTTCTCCATTGATATGCCTATTTACTAACATGTTCTGTATTCCTCATGTTATTTTATGTTTATTCTCTTAATGGTCTTTATAGATCGCCCTTTTCTTATGAATGTCCTCAGGATATCCCATGCAATGCTAAGTACGAGGCAATGTAGTGGTCTTGTAAAGGAAGTTTACAATAGATATGTTTTATGTTTTATGTTCTAAGCTATTATGTAATGTTCCTTTGCCTCAAAAACATTGGACCTCTTTATCATCTATGTTTTATCAAGTGAAGTGTTTATGTAATAAATCTTTTATAAGTGTGCAATAAAGAGAAAGGTTGTTATAGGACACACTTGAGAGGATGTGATTCGGGAATAATTGATTTGACATCTAGTGCATTTTTAAATAAGATTCCATTCCATGATGTTTTTAGACATGAAATAAATTAAATTCAATGATCAAGGAGAAATAGAATATTACATCGGGATTACCAATTAATTTTAAATAATGTTATACTAGATACTAGAGATATTATGTTGAATAAATGATCATGAAACAATAAAGGTAGTCCTTCCATTGTAATGTTGAAGTGAATACATGTCACTCCATTATACAGGGCATTTAACTATGGTCATGATATTTCCAAGAAACATTGAATATTCAATTTTAATTTAAAAATAATAATATTTATAACAAATCTCGGTAGATATTCCTAATGCATTTAGATAACTTTAATCGCATTTAAAAATACCTATTTTAATATAATAAGGTAAAATAAAATATTATTGATATCAACAACAAGATGAAGGGTTGCAGCATTAAATTATTTCATCAATTTAGCTGAGATAGAGATAATACAATAATTCAGAGAGAATGAATGATGAAATTATACTACTATGGTATGTTTTGAAGATCAATTTTTTTCTGAAAAAGAGGATTATTAAATTCAGGAAAAATGATTCAAAGGCCTGAAGTTATGATCTTTTATTATTTTATAAGCATATGGGTGTTCATGAATATTTTTTAATTCTAATTTAAAAAACACCTCAAAACTAAAGTGATCTTTATCTAATGATATTATAAGAGAATCTCATAGTGGGAAATAACTCCTTTAGTTAAGCATGATGCATTCCATTTTTTAGTAATTTTATTATATTAGTTATATATCTGTGTCTTAGACTCATCACGAACAGACAAAAATTATGTAGTCAACCACATTGATGGAAAACCATGTAAAAATATTGTGTGATTTTTTGTTATTATTTATTTTATATTAGTGAAGGTTATGTTTAGATAATGACTTGAAAATTATTCTAGTAAACTATATATGTTGGTTTCCCAGAAAAATAATCTATAAAGAAGTAAAAAAATTACTTAACCCCCCCCCCCCCCCCTCTTAGTGTATCACTATCATGAGCCTATCCACTTCAGTGAGAATTTAATTTAAATTGAAAATCATAAGAAATTTTTTGAATTAATTAATAGATAGGTGATCATGGCATTGAGGATGAGCTATAAAATATTTGATAAGTGAATCAAACATTATATGAGGTAGGCTACCTTTTCCTAGTGAGTACGGTTATTGGTTTTAATCAATTTGTTTACATTATGTTTTTTTATTTTATTATTTTTATTATTATTATTATTATCTTTAATGTTATTTTGTAACATGATATCACTAGAAAAAATAGATGGAAATATAGTAGTCAACTAATCAAAAAAGGAACACATAAATTACTAAATGGTTTATTTGGTATCACCTTGGTTGAATTAAATTTGGATTTATTCTTTATAAATTTCATTTTGGTGTGAGTGTTCGTTTTTATTACCAAAATAGTAACAAGTGTTTTTGGATTATGGATATTTTCAATCTTCTAAAATATATTAGTGTAAATATTCTATCATTCATTAATTATTATTTTATAGAACAATAGAGGTGGTATTATAACAACCCCATAAAATATATGTATTATCAAGTTATCCTAAATTATTGATCATCATGTTCGGTTGTGATGATATGTTAAGATCAATATGAATATGATCAATTATATAGAGATAAAATTGTAACTTATGGTATATAAATTGGTGAAATTGTATTTGGATTTAATTATCTAAATTATACCAAACGGATTGTCATATATCTGTCATTGATGATACTTAAGTGAACAATGAATATGGATACTTTATCTTTGTATTGTCATGTATGTTTCTAAATTATGATGTTTCATAATTTGATAGTAATTTTTTAATATTCCATACTTTTAAGAAGTTACTTCATGTCCATTCTAAGAGAATTACATGTTATGTAATTTTATATGATTCAGTAAATATAGTATTTTATAAAAAGAGAAAATCTATATGGGGCTAACAATTATCATGCCTTTTGTTTAGTCTTGAGGGAAACAATAGGGGAACATTTCTAATAGACATTTTGTGGACAAGATAAAATCAAAAACCGTTATAAGTAACAATGACACGTTTCAATATACTAAAGAAATCTTAGGGGAGATTGTGGATCCCTTGATGACTGGGTAAGTTTATGAGTCTTGTAGTTAACGATCTATCTAGATTTGAATTGATAAAGGGGGGTAGTAATCATATCTCAACTAATACATGGTCAATGTAGTATTTATTTTAACACCGAGTGTCTGAGAACTCTAAAAAACAACATTATATCTCATGATGTGGTGTTTAAATAACTTCTTATTTGGTATCATTCGGTGAAAAATATCTTTATATAATTCATTCAAGAGTCATGATGATTTTTTTATTTTTTTATTTATCAGTAAAATTCTCATTGATGGGTTTGTATTTGATTAAATTCATGGAAATTAAAATGAATAACGATTCTATGAGTGAGAGAAAATCAAAGCACCAAATAGGCCACTTCACTATGATTAAACAAAATAAAATAAGTATTCTACTCTTATTCAAACACACCATGTTTCTTATCAGAAAATTTAAATGTGATGGGATCACCTTTAAGAGTCACATGTATTAGTGCTATGTGAGTGGATCTTTTTTCTATATTAATTTTTTTATAAATATAAAACACCCATTTTTAATCCCTCAAAATTTAGTTAGAATAAATAATTTCTTTGTTAGATGATTTCATTTATTGTAGAAGATGATAATGTTAAATGTTTTAACCAATTTTTTTACTATTTATTTATTCATATTCTTATTATTCAATTAATTCTATTTATAATTGGTTTTATGAAGGCTATAAATTTTTTACAGATTATTTTACATTTTCATAGTATGGGAGTATCAAAAACATTTATGAACCTTATCCTTATATGGTATTCAATTGAATATTACATGGTCAGGTTTCTTTATTTTATTATGTATTTAATTCATACATAATTTTCTCTTATGATGAAAATTTCTACCTAATTTTCACTTAAATAAATAATTTGTTTGTCTATAAATGTTTTTATGAATGGGACTCTCACATATATAAGGAATATGGTTATTTATTCTTACATGATGTGGTCATAAAAAAATTACTCTTATTTGAAGTATTCTTAACTAAAGACACATAAGGCATCTTATATGGATTTTTTAACTCCTATAGTTTGATGTTTTAAAAAGGTGTTTAAATCTTATCGAGAAAAATTCATGTGAGATTTTAATTCTTACATGAAATCCTAATTGATTCATTCATGGAATAATTAGTGAATTTATTTAAAAAATATTATGTGAAATAAAATTTTAAAATTTTATATTTTTTATATTATGAAAATATATTTGTTTTTTGTATTTGTAATTTTATATTTTTTACATTGATGAATGCACCTTATTAAGAGGTTAAATAAAAATATAAAATGATGAAACTCATGGTGATAAATTCAAAAACAGCTTATTGGATATAAAATTGATTTAATTAATATTTTTGAAAGGTAACAACATTATTATTTCTACTAGGGTATTCATGTTTATTTTAATTTTTCCTGAAATATTTGTAAAATATTTGTGAATATTAAAATATGAGTTTTCAAACTATAATGTAGTTCATTTATGAGGTATATATTTCTATAAATGGATATCGAAAAAACTATTACCATGAAGATGCCTGAAATATGACTTTTTATACATTGAGAAACTTTTTCAAACAATATTGTGATACATTTGGAAGTATTCATCCTGAATAACTACTATGCCAAAATTATAACAACCCTACTCTTTATTAAACACATAAACATGATTTATTACATAAACATTTACATAAGACAACTCTGAGGATTGAGAGGTCTAGTTTCTTGAGAAATTAGGAACATTACATAACAACATAGAACATAGTACACAACATCATTATTGAAAACATCTTTTACATGACCCCTACATTCCATCGTACTTAGAATTTCATGGGATAACCAGAGGACATATATAATGCAAAGGTGTGCTATAAAACCCTGTAAGGGAGTAAACAAGGCATAACATGTATAATATAGTACATGTTAGGAAATTGGAATATCAATGGATAATAAGATAAATATGAACATAAAGGAATGATATATAATGAATATCATAACATGGAAATGTGGAAAAAATATATAACATGATATTAGCATGAGTCAAAGATCATTGTTCATAGAGCATGAGTAAACCCTCATTGCATTAAAATTATCATGGGCAAATCCTCATTTCACTTGAATTAGCATGATTAAAACCTAATTTCACTTGAGTTATCATTAGTAAAACCTAATTGAACATGGATTATCATGATACTGAACTTTACCCAATGCATTGGAGTTATATCAGGGCACACCCTTTATAAATATTTCATTTCATGCATAAGTGTGACACATGGATCATATAACATGGAATAATTCAACATAAAAATATATTCCACAATTAAGTAATATTGAATAATTAAATGAATGTACCATTAAATATGTATATATAAATAAATAGTAATACACTTTATAGGGGAATGGGTATGGTATTCACTAATAATGATTTTGGTTTAGAAAATCCCGGTGCAATTTCAGCAGCCTAACAGTGTGGAAAAAAGTTCATAAAAGATGATTGATGAGAGAAAAATGGGTATCTCAACATATAAACATTAAATGTAAATTAAATTAATCATATAAATACATGTACCATCACATGGTATTCATAAATTGTAAGCATAACTTAATAGAGTAACATGAATAAAGAGAGAAAATGAAATAACTCCTATGAAATCTCAGCATGGTAAGAGGTGTACATATGAGGGTTTAATGATAGAGAAAGTGGTATCTCATCATTAAAACCTATGTAGGGATGTATGGTGGGGGTGAAAAATCATACCAGAATAATTTTAATTGAAATTAAATGGGTAAATTAACATGGATACAAATGATAATGGAAGGAATCCCTTATGGAAATTTGGCATGGTAAAGGGTGTGCATAATAGATCAGAGGGGGGATTGAGGAGAGTGAAAGGAAGATCTCAACATATATACAACAAATGGATAGTAGTTGGTATTTCAACATCATAACCCAACGGATAAATATGTATCTTGAGATGCATAATTTAAAATAGTAGCTTGAATTGAAATGATAAGAGTGAAATCCCTTACGAAATTTGGGCATAGTAATGGCTCAGGTAAGGGTAAAAATGAGTGAGGATAAATAATACCTCATTAAAATAACATAAAATGTAATGTGACATAATTATCATTAAATAATTACATTATAACCATTCAAAATTACAAAAAACTAATTTCTAATAAGATTCTAGAATTTGAAAGGAGGAGAGGAAAATGAGGATCCCTTACATGGATGTGTGATCCCAAAGGCATGGGAGAGTTTTGAGGGAGGATTATTGGGATATTGGGGAAACATGGGAGGATTATAGAGATAGGAGACCGGGGTTTGGTTGAGCTCCAATTGGTTTTAGTGAAGAGTAATGGTATATTGTGTGGGATTATATTTGAAAGGAGAGGGAATTCATTATTATTTTTTTTAGACACTAGAAATTGAACTAATCAAAACCAAAACCACCCCATGATTTTTTCCCATGGTCCTTCCAAATTGGTGTAGAAAAATTATTTTATAATTCAAATGGACTAAATTATTAAAATATTATGCTTTATTATGTGGAGGTGAGTCACACTCACAAGGAAATAATTTTAAAAGTTTAAAATATTTTATAAGTCTTGCAAGATGCACTAAGGAACAATAAAATTAATCAAAAAAATATAAAATAACATTATTTTAAAGGAAAAACATATATTTTCCGAATATCCTTTTTATTGTATTTTATTACATCACTATTGGGTCATTATGATGTCATAAAACACATAATATATTAAAACAGTATTTAATTTTTACCCAAAAATTCGGTTGTTTCAGAAATTTATTAACAATTCACCATTACATAATTTTGTCTTCCTGAATCCTAAAAATGATATTAATTATTTATAAATAATTTTATTAATATTTTAATGTTTACTTTTAATATAGAAACCATCATTTATAAATAATTCAAGGGTTTCCGTAAAAACAATTTTCAATCCTTAATAAAAATTTCAATTATATTCTTAGAAATCATAAGATAATTTATATTAAAAAAAAATTAGTAATAATATTTTTTGAAAATATTATTTAATTTAAAGAACTATTAATTTATCATAATAGATTTCTTAATTAAATATTATCTCGAATAAATATCAGGGCTTTAAAAACCGTTTATAAATTTACAATGATAAAATTAATGTATATTCATTATTATATAAAAAAACTAAAGAATATAATCATAGTGGTAGTGTCTTTTTACATACACCCTTATAACACCCACATAAGTCCTAAGGGTAAGGTGTGTGATGGTGATAGACTCTTGGGGTGGCTCAGATAATATCGTTCGAGTGGTAATCTCTATTAAGTTCCACCTCTCCCATAGGCGAATCCATTCAAGCTATAAATGTGGAAGATTGTCTTGGTCTTGGTCAAGAGGGAATCCCAGTGATGCTACCTCCATTCTGAGATTCGACAAATGGGCTTCATATGGAGAAATTATACTAGATGAGGTCATTGATTTCTTTGTCTGAGTAAATTGGATTTGATAAAGAAATATTTTTATATAAATCATGTGATCATTGTTCAATGGATATATTAACAATGATAAAAATTAATTACTATATTTCAAAATCCAAGAACATAAAACCAAGTAAGTGTATATGTTTCTATATCCATTTTACATAATAATACATTTAATTTGATAAAGATTAATTTTCATTAATAAATTCTTAGGCCATTAAAATATTATCCACTTAATATTTTTCTCTATAGAAATTTATTTTTCCCACACTAAAACATATGAAGGTAACTCTTCTTCCTCACATCCTCTGATTCCCACATAGCTTCTTCAAACATGTTGTTTTTTCATAACACCTTAACGAGGGGTATTGTCTAATTTCATAGAACTTTTTCCCTACAATCTAAGATATTTATCATTTTCTATTCATAGGAGAGGCCTTTCTCCAATGGTACCACCTCTTGATTGAGTACATGTGATGGTTCAGGTATGTACTTCCTCGGGAGTGGTATATGGAATACATCATATATTTGAGATAGGTTCAGTGGGAGTTATAGTCAATAAACCACTGCTCCAATGCAATCTATGATCTCTAAATGGCTGATGTAACTTGAAATAGGCTTTCCCTTCTTCCCAAATATCATAATTATCTTCCATAGTTATTTTTGGAAGAGTACCATGTCTTAAACATCAAACTCTATGTCTCATTGATGATTATTGTCATAGCTCTTTTGTCAACTCTAAGTAGCTTAAATGTGCTTCAAGATGGTCTTAACATTCTCCTCCATTTCTTCGACCATTTATGGACCTAGGATTTTTTTCTCCCCAATGTCATCCCAACATGTAAGTGTTCTTCACATCTTCCCATTAGGGTCTTTATAAGGAGCCATTTGAATACTTGAGTGGAAACAATTATTGTAAAAGAACTCAACTAGGGGAAGATGGTGATCCCATCCTCCTATGATGTCCATTGAGCATGCTCTCAACATGTCCCGAAGTGTTTGGATTTTCCTCATAGACTGGTCATCAGTTTCTGGATGATAAGCCATACTAAAGTTTAGCTCAGTATTCGGAGTGTGTTGGATAAACATCCAAAATTTATAGGTGAATCTCAGATCTCGATCAGTTACAATATATAGTGGTACTCCATGAATCCTTACTAGTTATCTAATGTATATATTTTTCATTTTATCCAATGACAAATCCTATCGAATTGTAGTTAAATGTTGAGTATTTGTATGAAGATCCACAACAACCTTGATAGCATTGTTTCCTTTTGATATCTTCAGTTGTCCAGAGAAAATATCCATGGTGATGTTCTCCCATTTCGTTGTGGGTATGAATAATGGTTCCATCATCGCATTAGACTTATACCTCTCATACTTAACTTTAGGACACACCAGGAACATTGATGTATACTTAGATATCTCCTTATTCAAGGTATCCCACCAATAATGATCTTAGAGATCACGATACATCTTTGTGTTTCCTAGGTGAATAGAGAAATTCAAACTATGTACACCATCCAAAGGTTCTTTCCTCAACTCCAGACTTGATGGAACAAATAGTCTTCACAAAAATCTCACAATTCCTTCTTCATCAAAATTAAATACCGAGTAATTCCCTTTTTTGGTATTTTCTACTTTCTTCTGAATTCACTAATCTTGCTTTTGAGCATCCTTTATCCTTTCCAAAATATATGGATGATCAATAATTTGTGAAAGGATTGATGATTTTCCCTTCTTTATGATTCCTATGTCCATCTTCATCAAATCATAGAATATTGGATCCTTTTTGATTCTCATTAATGATAGATTTGTCGGATCCATTCTACTTAGAGAATCTTCCACTTTATTCCCTTTCCCCAGATCGTAGTGAATTGAGTTATCATATTCATTGATCAACTCTAACCATATTAGTTGGAAAATATTCATCTCTTTCTATGTTAATATATACTTGAGTATTTTGTGATCCGTGTATATTTCACACTTCTCCCCAATGAGGTAATGTCACCCAAATTTTAATGTGAAGACTACTACATCCAACTCCAGATCAAGTGTTGGATAATTTCACTCCTAAAAATTCACATTCCTTGAAGTATATCCAATGACTTTGTCATTCTATATCAACACAAGGCTTAGGACCTTCAAATCCTCATTTCACAGCACAAAAATTTCTCACCTTGTGAGTAGTGTGAGCACGAACACATTGATAAGCATCCTTTTAAACTCCTTAAAGTTACCTTCGCATTCATCACTCCATGAAAACATGACTCCCTTCCAAGTTATCTTGGTAATAGCGTTTTACAATTGATAGAAATTTCTTACAAATCGGAGATAATATCCCTCTAACCCAAGGAAGCTACAGATATCTGTCACAGATGTTGGCCTTGTCCATCCCTCAATCGCATTTTTCTTGGAGGGATCCAAAGATATCTCATTTCATTTGATTATATGACCCAATAATGAGACCTCCTTCAACTAGAACTCACATTTTCTGTACTTTTCAAAGATCTTCTACTTTCCTATGTTCTTTAGTATAGTGATTAGATTCTCCTCAGTCTCTTCCTTGGTTTTAGAGTATATTAGAATATCATCTATAAAGACTGCCAAGATTTTTTCACGGAAATTTATAAAGACTCTATTCATAAAGCTCATCAATATTTCTATAGCATTTTTGAGTCTAAAAGGCATTAAAATGAATTCATAGTTCTCGTACCTTGTACAAAAATAAATTTTCGTGATATCCTTTTTCTTCACCCTTACATATAAATATCCCGACCACAGCTCCACCTTGAGAAGTATTGTGCTCCAAGTAGTTTATTGAACAATTAATCAACTCGTGGTATACGATACTTATTTTTTATCATGATTTTGTTGGGATCATGATAATCAATGAAAAGGAACCTTTTCCCATCCATCTTCTTGACCATGATGACTAGTTCACCCCATAGTTAAGCAATTAGTCATATGAACCCTTTATCCATATTTCTTATAGTTTTTTCTTTAACTCCTCAAGCTCCAAAACAGCCATTCTCTATTGATTCTTGGATATTTGAAAAGTCTAAGGTATACGATCAATCAATAATTCAACATATATTCTAGGAGGAAGACCATAGAATTCATAGGGAAACACTTTAGCGAATTCCTTCACAATATGAATGTTTTCAAGGATGGTTACTTCCGTAGTCATCATTATCTGAGAAAGATACACATGCTCATAGGGAAGTAATATACACACTTGAGATGATGGTGATAAATAAGATTAATCCTCCTCCTTGCACTTCAATAGATTCGAGGGTCGATTATCCATATGGAGATTGATTTTCCTCTCACAGATATTTATATTGGCTCTATATAGGGAAATACAATCCATGCCAGGAATTGCATCAAATTACACCAGAGTGAGTGTGAAGAGGTTTTTTGAGAAGTTCAATCCACAAATTGTGATATGGTAGGAGTTATATTCAAGGGATGCAATGATTTCCCCATTTTCTGTTCTCATCAAAATCTCTACTTCCATGATTTGTTGTGGTGTTGGGATTGTTCTACTAAACATTTTGGATATAGAATAATGCGCAGAACTAGAATAAAAAAGTGCATTATCTATTCATGAATGAATAACTACTCTACCTATCACCACTTCGATGATAGGGTTTTCTTCAGTAGTATTCATGGAAACATCTCTCCCTTCTTGCATTGAAGGTTGATGGTTGCCTCTTAAAACCATTGTTTTGGGGAACTAGTTTACAATGTGTCCTGGTTCGTTTCATTTTAATTAATGAAAAATACGATGATGGTATAATGGAGCATTCCTCTCCTTTGACGCAGTTACAAGTTTTTCTTGTCAGCAATTAGTGGTTAGGTTCTCTTCTCTTCCACACCTAATGCATTTCCTCATCCCCTTCATATAGTTTTTGGGGAGCTTATTTCTATACCTTTGGAAAGTGGGGTGATGGGATTTATTAGAACTATTTTATTTATCCATTGGACCGCTAGAATTAAAGTCCACCTTACAATTCTTGTCCCCATGATACCCCTGAGATTCACAGATCTCCATTTCAGCTTTGATGGAAAATCAGGCAATTTCCTCATAGCCATTGAAGTCACGGATCACTAGCGCATTCCATAGTATAGGTTCTAGCCCACCAATGAATCGGTCTACCTTGCATTCAGGGTTAACAACAATTTCATAGACATATTGTGCAAGCATTGTGAATTTCTTCTCATATTCTCTAATGGATTCATTGTCCAATTTCTGGAGGGCAGGGTAGTACCTTTCTATATTAAGTTATAGGGTACATGGAAAATATTTATCAAAAAACATTCTACAGAAATCCTTCCATTCTAATGCCTTGATCTCTTCCTCAGGATTCATATTTTTGGTCAATTTTCACCATTGATCAGCTTCACCCTCCATATGATAAGTAGCCAAAATAAAATTCTCTTGTCTTGAACATTGCAGGATGGAGAAGATCTTTTCAATGTATTTTATCTATTGTTCGGTGATTGAGGGATCATATGATCCATTAAAAGTATGAGGTGTTAGTCTCATGAAGCTTTTGATTGATTCTTTTGCTTTATTATGGGGGAGGGAGTTGAATGTTCTTCATGGCCTATTTTTATATTAAAAACATGAGTTAACTGAGAGAGTATCGTGAAATTTTTTTTGATTACCACTCTCATCAGATTTGGAATCTCATTAGAACAGTCATCACACTTATCTTCACATCAGTTGTTAGCCTAATTCCCCCTATTACTGTTCATTGGTTGTAATAAATGAAATTTAGGGTTAATAGGTAAAGGGTAATCCAATGAAAAAAAGTTATAACTTAGAAATTACATTTATTTCCTTAACATAGATATTTATAGGATTGAATCTATGTTATCCATTATCTACTTCCCAGCATATATTTTTAGGGGCCTTTTTTATTCCCTTAAAAATGGTCCATACTACGTTTTTTAATTTACCAAATCATATCCCCTGGGAGTGTTGTAACCAATAGTGTAGCAAGTCCCATTTTCGTGCACGAGTTCTCATTTGAGTCAATCTCAAAGTGGTGTTTTTGAGTTTTACCCCTAGATACATCTGTGTGAGAGCCACCTCTACTTGTTTGTATCCATACAAGGATGTATTTTCTTAATAAACCAATAACTCTATAATAACCAATGTTTAGGGATGTTCTTATTATACATAGTCTTATCTCTAAGGCATTCACTAGGGTTTTATAACCTCTATCCCAAAAATAACTAATCCTATCTCC